>JARGCV010000023.1:12057500-12705000 GCA_034064705.1 Bothrops alternatus
AACCAATAACTCCACTCTGTTTGCAAAATGTATTCTTCGGTTGTTGAAACATGAGTACAAAGGAATCTCTCTATTTCTGATTTTGTAAAACTATTTTTATCATGGAGCTATACCAATAAAACTGCTGTCTGATGCATCTATCTATATAAGTAAGCCAGATTTCAAGAATGGAATAATACGATCCAATTTAAGTTTCATTTCCTAGGTTATTGTTCTATTATTAACAAAATGCCTTTGACAACAGCTGATTTCTTAAGTTTAGAGAGAAGAATGTTCCCTGGGCTAAATTAAGAGATAAAATCAACTACAGGAATGAGTGTAGTGTCTCTGCATTCTATTTGGGCTCCCTGTTCTGTTTAGTACTGCCTTAATTTCATTCGTTTTTACAAGGAATGTGAGTAGTTAGGATTCTATTGCATATTGGGAGAGCTGACAATGAGAAATGATGATGGCTTTCTAAAGGTCATCTTGGGAATTGATAGCTGAAATGAGCTTTGAATGGAGATCCCAGCAACTGTTTAACCAAATCTCTCCACACTGGAACAAGTAGTCCATGATTTATAATCATTCGTTTAGTGACTGTTCAAAGTTATAACAGCACTGAAAAAAGTAAACTTTTTTATTCACACTTATGACCTTTGTAGCAGCCCCATGGATATGTGATCAAAATTCGAATGTTGGCAACTGTTTCATATGTATGATGGATGCAGTGTTCCGGGATCATGTGATCACTTTTTACAGACTTCTGACAAACAAAGTCAATGAGGAAGCTGGATTCCTTTAGTGATTCATTTAACAACTATGGCAAGAAAAGTCATAAAATGGAGCAAAACTCACTTAACAACTGTCTTGCTTAGCAACAGAAGTTCTGGACTCAGTTGTGATCATAAGTTGAAGACTACTTGTACTGTAGTGGTGTAGCCCCCATAATTCTCAGCCAACATGGTCAAGCTCCATTATTCTGATCTAATAGATCTTTGTCTATTTCATTTTTTTTAAAAAAATAGCATGTTATAGGTAAGCCACAAAGAGAGGATCCAATCATGGAAGATAATGATGATAACATTGATAAGACAACAGCTTTCGCGGTTTGTTTGGCTGTTATGATGAACTGGCTACTGAGATGAAATTTGATGAGTGGTTTTCTAGATGGTGGCTATTCCAGAGCATTACCAGTCAAAACACTTTGTGCAGCCACTCTGTCTTTCTGTCTTTTAATGGATGTTTTTGTGAACAATGGAAAACATGGTAGTAACATAAGAGGCTTTCATAAAGAGAACTGTTTATTTGGCTTCCAACAGGGCAGGTCATTTTCAGGATGAATACCTATTTAAAATGAATAGTATACAGCATGGTTTTGAGCTGGGCCTTTTAGAATTCTAAATTCTAAAATAACTTTTGGACCAATAGTGTGGAAATGTTTTAATATGCCCATAATGTAATTAGCAGATTTTAATTTTTCATTTTCTGAGTCAGGAGATGGAAATGTTGTTGCATCAACATTTGTTCAATCTAGTGGCTGTTATTATTTCTCTTATTTCTACATATGTTCCATGAAAACAGATGCTTCATCTTTGCTATGTTCTTGTTCTCATAAATTCATCTAGAAAATGGTTTAACATTTTAAATTCCCAGATATTTCCATGGTTGAAATTCAAGAAGGTAAATGACAATGTAGTTATTTAAAAATTAGGTTATTTTTGTGTTAGAAAGCTTAAATTGTTGCCATTTCCATCTAGATAGGAAATACATTAGAGCAAAGTTTTCATTCTGTCAGTGAAGATGTCTTTTGGGCCATGCAGGTCAGAGCATGTGTGATTACAGAATTGATATTTTCAATCTGATCTTGCTAAATATCTCTGGATTCTTATAAAAGTGCCTATGCAAACACCAGGGTACAGGTATCATCAATCACTGCTGCAATTTCTTCAAATCAATTTTTTCCTCATTCTCATGTTCCAAGTAGGATGTGGGAAGGGCTAATAAGAACAAAAGCACTCTATAAGTAGCCCTCAATTTACAACAGTTCATTTAGTGACCGTTCAAAGTTATAATGGCACTGAAAAAAGTGGCTTATGACCATTTTTCACACTTATAATCTTTGTACCATCCCCATGGTCATGTGATCAAAATGCAGACACTTGGTAACTGACTCATATTCATGATGGTTGCAGTGTCCCAGGATTATGTGATCAACTTTTGTAATCTAGTGATAAGCAAAGTCAATGGGGAAGCTTGCAGTTGTTAACAAATGTCTTACTTAGCAACAGAAATTCTGGGCTCAGTTGTTGAGGACTATCTGTAGAATGGAATACTTTCCCTCAGATTGTTCACCATTAATTCTGAACTTAGATATCTGTAGAAAATCCTTACAGATTGAATTCTGCCTTTTTTTATCGAAATTAGTAGATTGTGGGAGTGACAACAGTATTATATATCTTGAAGCACTACATTTTCATCGATAGCTGCTAAAACCTGCTCTGGTTTTGTGGAAGATGTATTCAAAATGAGTTCAACTATTAACAAATCCAGAATATGTTATTTCTGAGTTCAAAAGCTGTCCAAACTAGTGCTGACAGATGCAGAGAAAGTTGTGCCCGGAAGCAAGAGAGAGATAGAGAGAGAAACGACTCCATCCTGTTTCACTGTGCTGACCATCTCCCTCTGTCACCATTGGTCATCTGAGCATGACACCAATGGTTGATGAAGCATATAAGTTGGCATCATAACAAAACTGCTGCAATTTGTTGCCTACTTAAAGGGGAAAGCACTAACTGGTTAAGGACAAGTTTAAGCTGCCTCAGAAATGGGTTGGGAGGAAATGAAAGCAGCTATTTGAAGACCTGGCTGAAAGACAGGATGTTGGGCTATGTTTATGTTGTGCATCAATGCAAGTGGTCAATAGCCGTGGAGGGCGGCATGCACTATCATTCCTGCAATATCTAAAAGGGTGCAACCCAAAAAGCAGTCAAGACCCGTTCTCTTTCATCCCAGGGTGTAGGTTGAAGAATAATTGGTTTAAGTTACAGGAAGGCAGGTTCTGATTGAATGTTAAAAAAAAACATTCCTAACAGTAAAATCAGTTGCACAGTTGAACCAATTACCCAGAGAAGCAGTAGGCTCCCCTTGGCTGAATGCCTTGAAACAGAGGCTAAGCAGCCATCTGTCGGGATGTTTGCATTTGTATTCCTGCCCTGAGCAGGGGAGGTGAACTCCAGGTCCTTTTGAACTCTAGGACTCCATGATTCAAAGCAGGCAACTCCTATCATTTCAGAACTATCACCAAAAATCCCAAAATGTTCTTTTGCCTCAGGTTGTTTCTCCACACAAAGAGGGAGAGGGCAAGAGAGACGAAGAAAATGACAGACAGTTGTTGCAAACTCAGTGTGATATAGAACAGGGAGGAATGTCCCCAGTGTAAGATAAATGGTATTGCTGGCCTCAGGACTAATTATCCTCAGAGACATCACTGACTGAACAGCTACACGGGCCAGAAAATAAAACGGTATCTTCTGGCTAGAAAGAAAATGTTCCTAACAACATCCTCACTGTAGATGATTAGATGATTATCAGGCTTGCTCTTGTAGTTCCACATTTATTTGCAGTGTCTCTACAGGAAGCATACATTTAGTCTTTCACAAAACCATTTGTTTTCTTTCTTGTGTGGTTTCTGTGTGTCTACATTTCAAGAGGTTTTTTTCCCCCCCGCAAAGACTTTAAAATGTTTGTTTTTAAAAAACAACAACAACAACAACCTACCATTAGATTTAATGGTAAAAATGTTCAAGCTTTAATGAATTAGAGGAAACACATTTTCATCTATAATAGTAGCTTAAACAATCTCTCTAATGTTTAAGGAACTTGTGTTGAAATGTTAATTTGCTTATTATTTATTAAATTTATATGCCACCTATTTCTCTGATAAGGCAACTCTGGGAGATAAAAAGATAATTAGAAAAACACTTAAAACATGCAAAAACTATGAAAAGAGATGGACGTAGAGGGATGAGATTTTCTTACTCCATCAACCGCCTCCAGTGGTCAATGCTCCCATCGGGCCATCAAGCCAATCAGCAAAACCAAGTTCTAACACTCTTCTGAAAGGGAAAACGGCGGGAACAGTGCTTATGTCGATTAATAGAGTGTTCCACAGAATTGGGGCCACAGCAGAAAAGGCTCTTCTCCTTGACCCCACTTGACAGAATTCCCAAGTAGGTGGGGTCCATAGCAGGCTCCTTCCTTTGGGAGAGTGGGGCGGGTTAGTCCCATCAGGACTACTCTTCAGATACCCTGGACCCATACCATATAGGGCCATAAAGGTAATAACAAAACACCTTGAATTGGACCTGGAAGCAAACTGGTAACTAATGCAGTTCATGCAACAGAGGTGTCATATCTGCCAATCTAGGGGCCTCCAGAACTGTGTGCACTGCTGTATTATGTACCAGCTATAGCTTCCAAATAGTCTTTGAGAATAGCCTATGTACAGCAGGTTTTAGTAATCCAACTAAGAGATTACTAGTGGTTTGATGATGCAGGAAATGGTCTTTGCTCTGGTGGTTTGAGTCCTAGCACTGCATGATGGGGTAAGCTCCCATGACTTGACTCAGCTTCTGCCTACCTAGAAGTTTGAAAGCATTTTATATGCAAGTAGATAAATAGGTACCTCTTCAATGGGAGGATGAGCCAGTGCTTTGTGCAGGAAGTCAGAACCCTGTTGGCCCTGGACCTTCTCAGTTGTGATGCCCATTTGTGAGGCAACTTCAGTGGAGGAAAAATGCCCCAGATAATGCTGCAGGGATCTATTTGTCTTTCTTTCTGGTGTGGAGCTATCCCACCCTTGTGGTGCACCTTGGAAAGAGTGCGAGCATGAACCGAACAGCTAGCAGTCTTAGGCAGCTGAACTACTGCTCTATATTATCACTGTAGTCTCCTGGCTACTGTAACATTGCCATTAAATAAATAAATAAATAAGGAAAATTGTACAAATGCCTGCCTAACCACAACTATCACCTGCTCTTCAAGCAGGAGTCGTGAGTCCAGAAGAACCCCCAGATTGCACATTGGGCACCTGTTTGGGGTAGTGCAATCCCATCCAGAACTCAAGATAATAAACAACCGGATCTTGAGGTTCCTTGTATTCATAGCCACTTTATCTTGTCAGGATTCAGCTGTCTCCCTTCCAGACTGGTACAGCCTCCAGCACTGAGGAAGACTAGTCACAGCATTGCTTAAATCACAAGGGATGCACAGGAAGAGGAACAACTCCAAACACAAAACCCCAAGATGGTATAAAAACCCACCCACTCCCAGCTACATTTTGTCAGCCACCCCAGAAACATGCTGTGTCACTGAACTTTCTGGCAACTAAATAAACAAGAACCTTCTTTATCAAGCAGCCTCCATTTTATTTCTAGCATCTTAGCCTCCATTTTGTTTATTCATGGCTTGAACTGCACCTGAAGATTTTTCTTTCAACACAACCTCAGTTCTCTTCCCAGCCCCATAGTGCAGGCCTACAATCAAGGCAATTTCCCTCTCCCTCTCCCCTATCTCTCATCTTTTCTGGAAAAACAAAAAATGCTATTTGCAAAAGATATTCTTCTGCTATAAACCAGCTCATATTTTATTAATGTTTGTGTTCCTAAAAGTTGCTTTAAATTTCATTAAATGGACTCCTATGGACTACGATATTTTAACTAGCTGCAGAACGTACTTGCATAACTGTGGGCAACAGAGACACGTTTCCTGCATGCATTTCAAGCCGGGCTGTGCGCTCCCTTTCACTTCTCCAGGCAATGCAGCAGAGAAGCCTTGAAGAGCAATAATCTTCTAACAGATAAAGAATTTGAAAGTTTCAGGTTTCCTCCTTAGGAAATATGCAGGCGGCATTCATAAATTAGAATTAAACAAGGCCTCTGTAACTTGTGCATTCATGATTCATAAAAAAAACTGTGAATTTTCTGTTTTTTTGTCCTACTCTGATAAGATTGGGTAGGTGGAGGCATGGAGAATCAGATGCAGTTAAATTCACTCTGGCTAGCAGAATTGTAGAAGTAATTCTTTTGACAATGGATATTTTTGTCTATTGGGATGACAAATAATTAATCAATTTCTATTAACTCCAGTTACCAATAAGAGATGCCTTTATTTTTCTCCCAGAAAGCATAAAATGCATGCCACTTATATTTTATATCTTATATGCTATCATAAATTTCCCAAATTATATGGCTACAACTCCCTGTTTTGAAATTTTCCTTCAAAGGAGTGGGAAAAAGGACAATTTTGTAAAATAGATTCCACATCTGCTGTGCTGCTTTTATAAGCAGAACTAAGAAGCATCTAATGCATGCTTTCATTTGATTCTGCCAGGTTACATTTGGTCTAGTATTTCAGGCCTTTTGTGTAGCTTCTACTCTTTTAAGGTTATTTTCTCAATGAATACGTTCTTCCTCAAAATAAGCAGTGCAATTCTATGCACACTGATTTGGTGGTAAGTGGAATTTAGTTCTGAATGAAGATGTATAGGTTTATGTCATAAGGCTATAAAGCTAAATCTATGTATATCATTTGGAGTATGCATAAAAGCTCTATTGCAATGTTACATCTGAATTCAGAAGAACTTCCTTTTGAGTAGACATGTATAAAATGGCAGGATTATGCCTGACTTGTTGCAAAATCAGCAGAAATTTAAATACATTCTAAATAGATACTTCTTTATTCTAATTTCTTCTTTTTAATTTGCAGGTCTAAAGGAAGAATGCTATATCAATAAAAGGAATAATTGGGTACTTTTAGATAATAATTTCAAAGTTGAAACATGCACACTTAGTATAACAGGAACTCCATAGTCTATGCATATGTATTATTGCTTAAACCCCATTCTCTCCCACCCCCCACTTCTCTGTAGGCATCAATCCTATCAGGGAATTAATTGAATGCAGCTATTGGGGCAACTTGATCCTATTTTGTAGGCATCCAACAAAATAGGATCAAGTTGCCCCAATAGCTGCGTTCAATTAATTCCCTGACAGGACTTTAGAATACTGTCCCAGATACAGCACCTTTCTTGCAGAAGAATTTATATAATGTATTGTTTTAGATAGATAGATAGATAGATAGATAGATAGATAGATAGATAGATAGATAGATAGATAGATAGATAGATAGATAGACAGACAGACAGACAGACAGACAGACAGACAGACAGACAGATGGACGGATGGACGGATGGATGAATGATGGATAGATGGATAGATAGATAAAACTATATATACTGTATATCTATTCTGGATCTTATATATGGGATCTACCAATATCTACCTATCTACCGATTTATCATCTATCTGGGAGTTGAAGTCCACCAGTCATAAAAGAGCCACGATTGCCTACCCCTGGACTAGACAGTCACCTGTCTGAAATGGTATAGGTTCTCCTGCTTGAGCAGGGGCTGAACTAGAAGACCTCCAAGGTTGCTTCCAGCTCTTTCAGATGGACCAGATGGATTGGGCTTGCCTAAAGCTCTGTCCAGGGAACAGTTGCATAAGCTGCAGGGTATATTGATAATGCTCTTCAAATTGTTGGAAAAACTACATTTAATTCTAATCAAATGAAAATGAAATGAAATAAGCTTTAGTTCATGATGAACTGAAGAAAAGGTGAACTTTCTGATCTCACCTACTACTTTTAAATGTACAACTCCCAATGTTCTTCTCAGAGACCAGTTCTTAATACTGTAACCTGCTTACAAGAAATGTCACATGGCTGAAAAAAAAAAGAGATAAATAGATGGCAACAATTTGGAGTGATCGATTGAATCCGGGGAAGAACACAAATGAGGTGTTGTAAAAGGTTTTGTTTTATTTATGTTTCCTAATGTTTTAGAACAGAGCACTGAAAGCATCCCACTAATTAAAATTGAGCATATTAAATGGGGAGGTGTAGCAGAAAATAGACTAATCACTTAGTCATTTATTGGGTATCCAGAGCTCATATAATTTACTATATCCCAATTAAATGTAAAATAAATCCTGACTCATAGGGAATGTTATTTGCTGGCTTGATATCAAGGCAGAGGTTTCTGTTTCTAAATTCTGTTTCTCGCTTTCACACTTGTGTTGCAAAGTTACACACACATAGACAACAGGTGGCATTTGTTTCATTTACATTTTTTCACGTCCTGCTCCTTGCCCTCCCTGAGGATGCATGTATATTAGAGGCCACACCTTGCTTCATTCCAGAGTTATAGAATAAGACCATAAACTGATTAGAATTCCTCCATTTTCCTCAGGCTGCATTGCTAAAATGCAGCCTGTTACATATTCTGCTCAGCAACAGTACAGTAGCATTGGTACACCTCTATACTCACAAAGTCTTCAGACATCCCGGATAGTTTTTGTACTGTCCCACAACCAAAAAAAGAAAGAAAGAAAGAAAGAAAAAAGAAAAGAAAAGAAGATTATTATTGTGCAGAGAACATATTTTGCATCTTTTTCCTACCAATTCTCATTTAATTTCTAGAAACAGGATTTGCTTTGAGAAATTGCTGTGTTCTTGCTTTCATTTAGTTACAGGGTGACATACATGTTTGCATGTGTGAATGCCTTGTCTTACATTGTGCAATCATTTCACTGGAGGCTTTTAGCCTCCTTGATTTGGTGCCTGCTTCTCTTAACCATAGTTTTTCAACCTCCACCTCTTTAAGATATGTGGACTTCAACTCCCAGACGTCCCCAGTCAACATGCTGCCTGGGGAATTCTGGGAGCTGAAGTCCACATATCTTAAAGATGAGGAAGTTGAGAAACACTGCCTTAATTCCTAAAGGAACTTCTCCCACTAGACCAGGGGTGCCAAACCAGTGGCGGGATTCAGCCAGTTTGCACCACTTCAGCAGAACTGGTAGCTAATTGTTTGTTGCCCAGGCCCAGAATGGACTTCCTGAAGCGGCATCCACACAGAGAACCAGTTGTTCACATATTTGAATCCTGCCACTGTGTCAAACTGCTGGCCTGCAGGCCGGATGCATCACACCAAAACCGTGCCCACCCCATTGCCAGCAATAGGAAAAAAGTCATGATATGTCACATGTCATGTGATATCACGAGTTTGACACCTGTGGATTAAACTTTTTAAATAGAGGTGTTACTGTTATTACTAAAAGGAAATAATGCTCTTAAGAAACTGTTGGAGAATTTCTCCTTCGCCTGGAGTAGTCATCCATTAGTGTTTTTGTCCATCGGAGTCCCTGTGGATTTTACTCCACTAGCCTTTGCCAACTGTAGGGGGTGATGCTCAGCTCCATTTTGAAGATGTTGAGCCAGGGCTGTCTGAAGATGCTTCTGAAGTCATGTTACCATCCCACCAAAGTGGTACCTCTTTATTTACTTGCATTTGCATGCTTTCAAATTGCTTGGTTGGTAGGAGCTAGAGTGAAAACGGGAAATCACTCATCATGCGGCACTTGGGCTGTTGGCATTCCAGTTGACAAGCCTAGTGTCTTAATTATTGAGTCACCGTGTCCCCACTCAATTTCAGTCCATTGGAAAAATAGAATGAAATCATAGTGTCTTTTTACTGTACTTTGAAGAGTAGAAAGAATTGTGTTTATTGGATTCTGGAAACTGCTCACAGTAGCAAACAGAACACGGACTAGCCTGTCCTTCTCTTGTTCTATCTATTTAGCTCAGGGGTTCTCAACCTTGGCAACTTCAAGACTTGTGGACTTCAACTCCCAGAAGCTTTGCTGGCTGAGGAATTCTGGGAGTTGAAGTCCACAAGTCTTGAAGTTGCCAAGGTTGAGAACCCCTGATTTAGCTACTTGGAAAAAAGATTCTATATCTGTTAAATAGCTGTTGCCAGAGCAGTAAAGATGAATTCACAATTTAAGATAAAAGCTTGGTAAAGGTTCTTTTCCGAACTGTCTCCTACATGCTCATAACATAATACTCTGAATTCCATGGTTCTCATACAGTAGTAAATGGACCCATTCAAATTTGAATCTGCTTGGATACAGTCTCCTTACACAAAATGCCCATTGGGTAATAAAGTATCATTTTGAAAAGGACTGTAAATCCTCTTCAATTCCCACATTTTACCCCATCTTAACCTCAAGACTCACTTTGCCTAACAAAGTTAATCTTGCATTTCTTTTGTTCTATTTTAAGAAGTAGTCTCATAAAAAGAGCTTGCCTAGTTAATCTCACCAGTCTAGTGAATTAGATTTCAAAGACTCAAGTATGGAGGAATTATCTATGAATAGAGGCAGGAATGGGCTTCATTAAGTTAAGCCTGTAAATTAATATATACCATGTTAGAGAATTTTAATTTCTCCGTTGATGAAAAAATAAATCAGAAGCTCTCACAGTTGACTGCATTTAGCTGATTCAAAATAACTTCTTTATATTTATATCAAAATATTTACAATATCATACATTCTTCTTTACAGCAACATAGCTCAATGAATACTTCTTACAGAGAGATACAGAGACAAACCTGAGACTGAAAATTCAGCTTCTAACTCAATACCTTTTGCACAGACTCAGTAGCACTTTCTTCACATTGGCTGACTGAGTTACCACATGACTCTTCCTGCTCATGAATATTCCAACATTCCTCCCTTCATGACAGGAAGAGACATCAGACCTATTGACTTAATACACTCTCCATAGTGAACACTACCCAATGGTTTAGTCATCATGTCTGCCAAATTATCCTCAGAAGAACAATGATGTAAACTAATCAATTTTCTTTTTACAGCTTCCTTGACATTACAATACTTAATGTCTACATGTTTACTTCTGTTCTTCACCCTGTCACCAATTGCCATTTTTATACAGGCAGCATTGTCTTCAAATATCTTTACCTTGCTGGCAGAATACCTGTCAGGCGGAATTCCTTTGTTATATTGCTCTGGCCTACATGGTATTAACTGCTCCTGTGTCTCAAGTCTTTCTGGTTTCATGTCTTGTTCAGCCTCTCCTCCCTAAACATTGACATCTTCAATAATCATTTTTTAATCATTAGATGAGTTATTGTCGTTAAACAGATCACCGTCATTAAGTGAGACATACCCAGAATTTGCATTAATTCTGTCCCAATTTTGTTCTGCAAAATTAGCAGACCTTGAAATTACAATTCTTTTACTTCCATCACTAAAGCGATATCCTTTTGACCCTGGCTCATAGCCCACAAACCTGAGCTTTCTTGCTTTTTGTTGTCCCTTTCTTCTGATTGCCTTTGGAATATGTACCCATGCAGTACTTCCAAAAATTCTCAAATGTGCCAGTGATGGCTTTCTCCCATATGGAATGGCATAGGGAGTATTATTAATGGAGGAACTCCACAGCCTGTTAACTATATAATTGGCAATCAATATGGCTTCTCCCCAATATGATCTGCTCATTCCAGAATCCTCTAATAATGAATCTTTCATTGTTTGCAAAACACCATTCCTTCTTTCAGCTACACCGTTCTCTGCTGCTGTGTAAGGATTTGTACATCTGTGTCTTATCCCCAACTGCCCCAACCATTGTTGGAATTTAGTTAATGTAAATTCAGTACCTCTGTCAGTTTGCAACTGACACACTTATTGTTTGTACCTTCTCTCTACAAAACTTACCCACTGTTTGAATTGTTGTAGCACCTCTGTCTTTCCTCTAAGCAAGTAGCAAAACAAATACCTGCTATAATCATCAACAATTACCAGTGCATATTTTGCTCCTCCCAAACTGGCTTACATAGGTCCCACCAGATCTGCATGGACCAGCTCTAGAGCTCTTTTTGTTTGTCTTGTGCCATATTTACTAACTGGGAATGCCTTTGACTTTAATGCTTTGCATACTGCACAGTCCAAATATGTTTTGCATCCCTTCAAATTTAGCCCTTCTGCAAACTCTTGCATTTGCTGCAAAACTTTAAAGCTTGCATGGCCAAGTCTTCTATGTAGAAGGTGAATGCACGAATCGTGCTCTGCAACATTCTTAAATATATGGAAACATTGAACCTTTTGTCCCTGCAATACATATAGATTATCTTCCTTTATGCCTTCTGCACAAATATTCCCATTCCTTTTGATGAGACACTTCCCATTTACAAAAATGATCTCAAAACCTTGTTTGTCTAAATTAGACACACTTAACAAATTATGTTCCATATCAGGTACACAAAGCACATTGGTAAACTTTGATTCCAAATATGGAATTTTTACATCGCCTTTTTTGATGACTTTTGCTTTCTGGCCATTTGCCAAAGCCGCAGCTTCTTGTGCTACTGGAACAAACCTGCAAAATAATTCAGAGTCATTAACAATTGTTTGACTTGCCCCACTATTAGCCACTTGTCTCTGTTGTTGCCATAGCAAACTTTTGCAACACCAAAATGTTCCTTTTGCAAATCAGTCTTTTTTGCTTGCACAAATGTCCTTCGCTGCAAATTGTTCCTCTGCAAACAGTTCCTTTTCAGATGTGTGTTTGTTCCACAAATGTAGCAATTCTTTTCTTGCTGAGCTCTCTGCTTGCAAAATCTTTCTTTTGATACAACTTGGTCCCATCTGCTCCTTGTTTCTTCTCCGGAGACTTGAAGTCTGGACCCCCTCCTCAGGAATTTCACCTCCTGATAGCTGTTCCTTAAATGTTGCTTTTCTTCTTCATTAAGCAAACATGCCTTTAAAGCCTCAAAATTTAAGTTTTGCTCTTCTTTACACTCAAATATTGCAGAAACTGTGTCCCAGGTTTTATCTAAACTGTTCAACACCAATAAAACACTTCTGGGACTCAGGGAATTTAATCCCACATTGTTCTAAGTCCAAAAATAAACTTTGCATTTTATTTAAATGCTGTTCCACAGATTCACCTGGTTGCAAACAGGCTCTGTAAAGTTTTATTGACAATTGCACTATATTGCATGCAGAAACATTCACGTGCACAGCTCTCAACTTCAACCAAATCTCCTTTGCAGTCTTTAAAATTGCAACTTTTAGAAATTGTTCATCATCTAAATTCAAGATGAGATAAGCCATTGCTCGATCATGACTTTTCTGATCAGCAGCTGCAAACACTTGTGGTGGATTTTCTATGACATACCACAGCTCTTTAGCTTTCAGCAAACATTCCATTTTAGCAGCCCACACAATGTAATTTTTCTGGCCCAAACGAGGCATAGAGCTTTCCTTAAATTCCATTGCAGCCATTCTGCTAATTCTGCCTTGTTCTTATACTTTCTAAACACAGGCAGTTTCTTCCAGCTTTAAATTACAATGCAATCCTTAGTAAGCTCTGGGCCCATAACCTGTTAGAGAATTTTAATTTCTCTGTTGGTGAAAAAATAAATCAGAAGCTCTCACAGTTGACTGCATTTAGCTGATTCAAAATAACTTCTTTATATTTATATCAAAATATTTACAGTACCATACATTCTTCTTTACAGCAACATAGCTCAATGAATTCTTCTTACAGAGAGATACAGAGACAAACCCAAGACTGAAAATTCAGCTTCTAACTCAATACCTTTTGCACAGACTCAGTAGCACTTTCTTCACATTGGCTGACTGAGTTACCACAGGACTTTTCCTGCTCATGAATATTCCAGCATACCAGTTACAAGGTCAGCTGTGGAGACCCTGTTCCTAACACAATACATAGATTAGAAACCCTACACAGATTGAAATCCCTTTTCACATAGACAGAACAGTGTGCAATCTCTGAATGGGGTCTCATGCTCTCTTTTGAGCCAAGTCACATCAATATTAATCTGAACTGGCTGTTCAGTTGTGAAAGGAATCAAAGGTAGTAACATCTGAGCAAGACTCTAACTCAAGGTCAGTGTAAGCTTAGAAATAAGATCCCCAATTAAGGTTCAACATACAGGCTCCAGGAGAAATACAGGATAAACCAGGATAAATTTGTGACTTTTTTCTATTAAATAAGTTAGTGAAAAGGAAAACTTTCCAAACTGGATTCTCAGAGCCTTATGGAAAGTTTGTTAGAAGTTCTCCACAGAATGACCATTAGCTGACCATTCCGTTCCCACTTATCTTCCTAGGAGATTGCTCAACCTCTTTCAGAATCAGATCAGGTGCTCCTTTGAGGGACCAAAAGTCCCTAAGCAACCTCTGAGTCTTCAGGGCAGTTTCTTCAAAAATGATGTATTCTTCTCATGATGCAGCTTAAGGTGCATTTTTTTTCCCTCTGAAGAAAGACTTAGAGAATATCAGCTCTTCCTCATAAACACATCAGTAGATCTTTTTGAACCCAACGGGAGGGATTTGATTTCTATATACCAATTATATTCCCATTATAAGGAATTGTATTGTGTGCAGCATACAATGGGAATGGTATCTGGCTAATACTGATACCTTGTAAGTCAAGGGAGTCCTTGACTTAGGACCACCCTAAATTTCTGTAGCTAAGTTGAGACATTTGTTAAATGAATGTTGTCCCATTTTATGACCTTTCTTGCCACAGTTGTTAAGTGAATCACAGTAATTGTTACATTAGTAACACAGTTGTTAAGGTGAATCTGGCTTCCCCTTTGAATTTGCATGTCAGAAGGTTGCAAAAGGGGATCACATGACCCTGGGACCAGTGGTGGGATTCAGCCAGTTCACACCAGTTTGGCAGAACCGGTAGCTAATTTTTTGTTGCCCAAGCCCAGAATGGACTTCCAGAAGCAGCATCCACAGAGAGAACCGGTTGCTCACATATTTAAATCCCACCACTGCCTGGGACACTGCAAAACTATAAATATGAGTCAGCTGCCAAGGGTCTTGATTTTGATCATGTGACCACAGGGGGGAATGCAATGGTCCTAAGTGTGAAAAACTGTCAAAAGCCCCTTTTTTCAGTGCCCTGATTTATTTCATAAATCAACTTTCTTCCCCCCCTTTTTTTGCAAGTAGAGAAACAAGAATACTTGTAATAACACAGACATTCTTTCAGCCTTCCTGGATATTTCCAGAATGAAATTCTTCACCCTTCATAGCCTCCTCTCTGTTGAGGCCAGGGAAGTTTCTTTGTGTCTCCACTAACTGCTGCATGAATTACATTGTCTAATGCCCTTCACGGTTCTTGGATTCAAGTCTATTATGGCAAGATTAGATGCATTATAATTATTAAATGGTGGTTAAAGGTAGTATTTATTGCTCATTTTATGGACAAGCCTCTGGATGACATATAATTTCATAAGTGAAAAGATCCAGCTAATTGCAGGACAGTACTTTTAAACCCTATGCCAATAACCTCTGGAAAGATTTTATGCATGGCCGGATGTAAGGGAGGAAAACATCTCTCCCCCCCTTTTTAAAAAAAAAATCAAGTGGAAAATTCATCTGTTTGTTGGCTTAAATTTGCTTATTTGTTAATAGAAATTTCAGTGCTGTCTAGAAGGGTGAGTCTGTTGGTTCCTTGAAGTATATATTTCTGTAAACAAGACACAAAACTAGAAGAAGGGATTTCCTTTGTTGCTGTTTTGGTGAAACTCACAGTGTGGGAAAGGTTTACTAAGAACAGAAATCTGCCTGGAGTTAGCTTCAGGCATAATGGTGTGGCAGCTCTAACTGTTTCAGCTAACAGAAAGGGGAAGTAAAAGATATTAGGCAGAGTGATTATGAAACACACGAAAAACATCAGACAAAATATTTTTTCCTCTATAGATGTGTGTTCGTCTGTGACTCCCATCATCCGACATCTGCACAGTTGTGGTATGCAATACATGACACAGAAAAGCTGATATAACCATTAAAAAGACATGGTAGCGATCTTGGCCAGTGATCAAATACAATTATATATATATATATATGAGGCTATATGAGCTGCCTTCCCGATCTTCTGCTATTCTAACTCTGATGACGCCGGCAGTTTTTTGGCTGGACGAAAGCTTAGTGACACTTCTTAACCACAGGCTTGTTTATATTAAACAGGCTGGTTTATTATATCCTGGTGTTCATTTTTTCTTTTATTTGTTAGCATAATGCCCAGGATTCGCATTTTTAGTGTGTGTGTGTGTGTGTGTGTGTGTGTGTGTGTGTGTGTGTGTGTGTATGTCAAGTGTTTATTTTTTAGATTGCACCCTGTAAACCCAAATATGGGAGGAAGGAATCATTCTTTCCTTTTGCTTGTTTCAGCTCAACCCAGAGCCATCCAGCAAGCACAAATATATATATGTTGTTTAAAATTGTTGACAAAGAAATAAGGGAATTTCTGATATAGCTATTTCGAGTTTCTTAACTCTCTTCAGTCAGACTCACCCTTCTGGGATTCGAACCTGGGCAGTCTGCATGCTAAGCAGATGCTTTAACCTATTGAGCCACAAGTTCTCTCCCGCTTTGTCAGTAGTCAGGGAGTAAGGATATGTGTCAAGTGTTTATTTTTTAGATTGCACCCTGTAAACCCAAATATGGGAGGAAGGAATCATTCTTTCCTTTTGCTTGTTTCAGCTCAACCCAGAGCCATCCAGCAAGCACAAATATATATATGTTGTTTAAAATTGTTGACAAAGAAATAAGGGAATTTCTGATATAGCTATTTCGAGTTTCTTAACTCTCTTCAGTCAGACTCACCCTTCTGGGATTCGAACCTGGGCAGTCTGCATGCTAAGCAGATGCTTTAACCTATTGAGCCACAAGTTCTCTCCCGCTTTGTCAGTAGTCAGGGAGTAAGGATATGTGTCAAGTGTTTATTTTTTAGATTGCACCCTGTAAACCTGTATATATATATTTACTTTCTGAGGTTTTCGCGGGTGTTTGTATGTAGGTCTTTGGTTCTTCGGGTTTTCTCCCGCGTAGAATTTGAAGTGTCTTGGCAACATTTCGATGAAATCTCATTCATCATCTTCAGGCCTGAAGATGATGAATGAGATTTCATCGAAACGTTGCCAAGACACTTCAAATTCTACGCGGGAGAAAACCCGAAGAACCAAAGACCTACATATATATATATATATATATATATATATATATATATATATATATATATATATATATATATATATATATATATATATATATATATATATATATATATATATATATATATATATATATATATATATATATATATATATATATATATATATATATATATATATATACATATATATATATATACATATATATATATAGATAGATAGATAGATAGATAGATAGATAGATAGATAGATAGATAGATAGATAGATAGATAGATATAGATATAGATATAGATATAGATATAGATATAGATATAGATATAGATATAGATAGATAGATAGATAGATAGATAGATAGATAGAGATAGATAGATAGATAGATAGATAACAAAGAATAAAGGGAGAACTGGGATAGCTATTTCGAGTTTCTTAACTCTCATCAGCCAGACTTACCCTTCTGAGATTCGAACCTGGGCTGTATCCATGTTAGGCAGTTGTATTAACCTCTAGGCCACAGGCTCTTTCTCACTTTGTCAGCTGTATCAGGGAGGGAAGAGATCTATATTACTATATATATAGTAATTATATAGATAATTATATAGATAATTATTATATATTTGTTTTCTGAGGTTTTCACGGGTGTTTGTATGTAGGTCTTTGATTCTTCGGGTTTTCTCCCACGTAGAATTTGAAGTGTCTTGGCGACGTTTCGACGAAGTCGTCATCTTCAGGCTGGTGCTTTCGGCTTCGTGCTACTAGGAGCAATGTGTGATTGTAGCTGTTTCTTCCTTTTAACTGCCAGTGGGGGTTTGAACTGATTGGCTGGGAGCTCGGCTGTGTTCTGATTGGGTGGAGGTGTGTTCTGATTGGTTAGGGGCTTGGCTGTGCTCTGATTGGATGGGGGGTTGGTTGTGCTCTGATTGGATGGGGGAGTGTTCTGTTTGGGTGGGGGCTTTGTTGTGCTCAGGCTAGTCTGAGTTGCAGGGGGATTAGAGATGGTGAGCTGTATAGCTGTTTGGCTTCGCGTTTGTGGTCATGCCTCATCTTCATGGTGGGTGTCAGTATGGATTGGAGGGGTTTAAGGTGGTTAATGATGCAGCTGTGGTCTGGCTTCTGGTTTGTGGTCGTGCCTCATCATTGTGGGTTTGGGTTTGCTTTTTGCCTGGATGTGTGGTGGTGACATCCTGTGTGGTTTTTGTGAGTGTAGGTCTGGTGTCATTCCCCGTGCTATGGACTCGTCTGTCAATAAGGGTGGGTTTCCAAATGGCTGGTAGGCGGGAGGTATGAAATTGATTTCAAAAAGACCAGAACTATCGCCAAAACTGAACACTTTAATAACAGAATAATCAGAGAAGCCATCGAGATAGAAAAACGCCCACACAGCATGAACAAACGAGATGATACCTCCCGCCTACCAGCTTTTCTCCCACGTAGAATTTGAAGTGTCTTGGCGACTTTTCGACGAAGTCTCATTCGTCATCTTCAGGCTGGTGCTTTCGGCTTCTGCTTCTAGGAGCAATGTGAGATTTTAGCTGTTTCTTCCTTTTAAGATGAGGCACGACCACGAACGCAAAGCCAAACAGCTACACAGTTCACCACCTCTAATCCCCTTGTAACACTGACTAACCTGAGCACAACAAAGCCCCCACCCAAACAGAACACTCCCCCATCCAATCAGAGCACAGCCAACCCCCCCATTATTATATATATATATAATAAAACTAAAAAGACAGATCACTGAGACTAAAATTTTTATTTAAAACTTAGCTTTCATCAATAACTGCTGATGTTATCAAAGTATAAGTCAGGGTTGGGCAGCTCATTTTTATAGTTCCTAAGAACCTAACAGTTTAGACAATGCACACGTTATGGGTCTGTTCGGCCCCCAACCTCCCACAATCTGCTGCATCAGTTGTGTTTCTGTCATGCCGGCTGACGTCTGCTTGAGTTTTACCACTCTGCCTCTGCCCACTCGCCCCGGCCACTGGGAGTGTCCATCTTGTAGTGTGTCTGACGTCGCCGTCTGACTGTTCTCTTCACTCTCATGCCTGGGTGGTTCCTCTGCATGTGACGCCGTTGTTTCGGTTCACCATTTCTCCATCATGCCAGCCTCGTTGGTCCTATTGGTCCGATGTCCTCTCCTGGAGTCTGTGGGTCCAGTCTGCTTTCTCGTGGTCTCCTGCTGCGCTGATGTATCAGCTGGTGAGCAATTACTCTCTTTTGCTCTCCGGTTCGCACAGGAGAGAAGTGATTGTGGATTCATCCATTCCAGCCCCCTATATGATAATTCATGTTAGCGCAATGCTTGATAAGCTGGCAGTAATTCAATGTGCCAGTTGATTGAGTATTGATTGGATAACCAGACTTTCTTTAAAGTACACATGTAGTTTCTTTTATTCTTGGATGCTCCATAAACCATGATGCTTATTTTATGGCAAAGATATACAGGTAGTCCTCGACTTACAACAGTTCATTTAATGACCATTTGAAGTTACAACGGCGCTGAAAAAAGTGACTTGTGACTGTGTTTCACATTACGACTATTGCAGCATCTGCATGGTCACGTGATCAAAATTCATATGCTTGAAAATTGGCATGTATTAATTATGATTGCAGTGTCTTGGGGTCATGTGATCATCTTTTACGACCTTCTGACAAGCAAAGTCAATGGGGAAGCCAGATTCAGTTAACAACCCTGTTACTCACTTAACAACTGCAGTGATTCACTGAACAACTGTGGCAAGAAAGGTGATGAAATGTGGCAGAACTCAACGCACTTAGCAACAGAAATTTTGGACTCAGTTGTGGTCATAAGTTGAGGACCACCTATATATTAACTCTACCGCTTTAGTGTAATTTTAACCGAGGATCTGAACATTCACAGGGAAGATTGTGATCTTTCAAAAAATTCATCACATAGGGCATTAGAGATCATAACTAGAGTTCTGAATTTGTCCGGGAATAATTCATGTTCATTTGACATATGCATTCTGTAATAAAGATGTTTTTAACAAAGAGGTCACATGCTTCTTAATAATATAGGTTAATAGGTTAATAATCTAGCTGAAGGTGTGGTTTTTTTCCCACATTTTTGGAACTCTTTTCAAAATTAATCCCACAAAGTACGTATTATAGTAATCCGAAAAGATTTAGCTAGCATATCTATCACTATTGCTATATTTGACATTGCAGGAACTAGCCTTTACTATGAATTCACATGGCTGGCTGGTGCCAAAACCCAGGTTATTCAGTCCAAGGTTGTAAACATGAAATCTTCAGTATGGAGAACGTAATCCCATCTAAGATAAGTAGACTCCCTATTCCACAAACTATAACCAGACACATATTTTTTAAATCGGTATTAAGATTCAACTTGTTCACACCCATCCAGTCAATTTTCAATTGTGAACACTGATTTAGGGTTCAAAGTTCTTTCTGGGATTTAGATGAAAAAAACAAATCAAGATACAAAGATCTGAAGATCTTTCTCGGATTTACATGAAAAAAATGAAGAGACAATTGTTTTATATCTTACCTATAAATCTTTCAACACTACAGAGTGATACAAATCGCAGGCAGATATGGCACTTGAAAAGAAAATTCCAGAGCTTTCAGCTCTGTGAATTAAACCCTCCTGGCACAGGAATTGATCCATTAACCGCAGCAGCTTCAATTTTACATCAATCAATGCAGAAAGCAGTATTGTGAAGGTAGAAAAAGCATTGCCTCATTGTTATCAGTCCTGATGGCAGCTTTAGAAGACTACTGTTCCCCAGGGTGCAATGAAGCAGTGGAGCAACGCACATATAAATTTAAATTCTTTACAGGGGATTCACTGCTGTGCAGACTGGCTCACATGTGGCTGCTTATTTCCTCAATTCCATTTTCTGTATCCTCCGTGGTTGTTTAGACTAGAGAAACTTCACCGGCCTTTCGTAGCCTTCTAAAACTATGAGGACTCTAAGAGGAGGGGGTTTGGGATTGAAATGGCAGAAGCATGTCATTTCTGTAAGCATCACATGTGCTCAATGGGGCCAGTCACTGAATAGAATGTGAAGAAAGATCCAGTCATTGCTGTTTTAGCACATGTTCATTCTGTAGGTTATTTTTTACAGGTTAAAATAAGGATAATTTGACCGTACTAATGAATGGTGATTGCCGGAACTGTATTCTTAAAGAAAGACTCCAAAACCTTGTTTGATTTGAAGACCTGCGAGGTTCCAGAAATTTCAAAAGTTTTTATAGATCTGTCTTGCAAGGAAAACATATTTAGACTAATTTCTAACATTTTCCTTCCTCTCCTTTCCTATACAGTTGTATACAAACTTTTGGATTGGTAGTTATGAGGTTTACTCAATGACAGCAATACCAGTGATGGAAAAAATTGCAAAATAGAAAGGGATTATTTAATGATTATCTTCCCTAAAGTTTCCAGCACCACCAACTCTGTTTTGTCCCTCCAGAATACGTAGATCTGTGAAATGCATTATAGTTGCATGAAAGAGCTGTTAAAATATCATATCCCAATAACCTCCTAATACTCACTATTGGGCTTCTGAGCACTGATAATATGTAAGATAATAATCTAAAACATTTTCAACCAGCCTTTATCAACTTGTATTCTTTAAATATCATAGAATCATAACATTTCCAGAACCTTGGAAGTCTTCTAATCAAGCCACTAGCAGGACAGAAATCTTCATACCATCCAAGACAAAATGGCTGTCCAATGTTGGTTTGAAAACCTTAGTGATGAAGCATGTACATAAACTTCAGGAGGCAGGCTGTTTCATTGCTTAATAAGTCTGACGATGAAGATATTCATCTATATTTTGAATTTGGACATCCCTCTGTAAAGCTTTCACCTGTTGGTTCTGATGTTACATTCAAATGTTAATTGAACTACTGTAACTTTGATCATCTCCAGCTGTTGGTCATGCTGGTTGATAAGGGATATTGTATTAATAGATTAGGCATACTTATGGATGAAGCTTGGTGTGTGTGTGTTTGTCAGAGAGCGAAACAAAAGGGAGGTGACCTTTCAAATAGGTTTTGAAATTCAACCATATTCATCATTATCCAATCAATAGAAGAGCTGCTATCAGAATTGGCCTGATCTGAAAATAGATTTTCAAAACAATAAATTATATTACTAAATTGGGATAACTTATGGAACTATTAGACACAAACAATTGTACTGTGAACCCTACAATTCTTGGCAGCATTTGACTACATTCTTAATCCCTTTGGAAACTGTGGGACAATCACCTAAAATAATATAATTTCATTTATCCTAATTATCTGGATTACCAAATGACAAGTTATTCAGAAGCATTTTTTAAAGTCCACTTTAAATCATTTTAGGGAAAGTTTGCACATAAATTAAGTGATGATGCCAAGGCAAATCATCCCTTTATTCAGAGATCTAAAGGGAGAAAACAGGGCTGTGGGCAACTCTGCTAAGAAGCCAGATCATCAGACTTGCTTCTCCCCATGCCTTTTATCCATCTACTTTTTTTTTTTTTTACAGCAGCAGAAAAAAAAAACAAAGTCACAGTTGGGATCTACTGGGAAACCAGCTCGGTTCGGTTTCACTTCTCACTGGCAATCCAGATGCTTGCATTAGGATGTAACCACAGCAGAGAGAAAACATTGGATGACTCACTGATTGATCAATGACAGTTTTGGGAAACTTCTCCTCCATGGTCTCTCTTTTCATCCCATCTAGATGTGAACAAAAGCCAACAAAATCCAACTTTATTTTCACAATACTGTATTCCCTTGCTGTGAGATATAGCACTATAAGGTACTGATGGATATCTTATTATTCTTGTCTTCCTTTTCTTTCCACAGATCCTATTTTTTTCTTTTGTGTGTAATGTTTTTTTTTTCAGATTGTGTGCCTGAAGGCAGAGAATGTGGCTTTTTATTGATCCCGAAGCCACTTTTCATCTGAAGCATCAAGGCTTTAAGTAAATACAATAAAATAAACTTCTGTCCCTCCCCAACCTACTTCCTATATATATATTGGAACATACCTTCCATCAGCCCCAGCTAGCATGACCACAGTACAATTTATGCCTGCCTAAAAAGTGTCTTTTTAGAAAGAAGTTCTGCTTAAATATTCTGCAAAGAAATGTGAATCCCTTCTTACTCTTTCCTATTGGTCTGCTTTGTTTTTAACTCCAAAGTATCATGCTTTTACTAGAGAAGCATTCTCTGTTAAACATCTTTTTATGGGAGGGGGGGAGTTACAAACAGTGAGAAAAGCAACACTTAAACATCTGTTTTAAGGTCACATTATTTAATTTGGCAATCTTGATGGAAGCCAGACATTCGGAGTTACTATACATTCTTTTTTTTTTAAATAAAAATTCCTTTATTAAAACAATCAGCATTGAACATAAAATCTTTGTATGTATCAAACATCATAGCATCTGATATACAACACTACGTAGTATTCTTTGTAAACGTCTGGTTTGGTAAACATTTTTCACTCCTCGCTTCAAGCCTCTATTATACACCTGTTACATTTTTATTCTCTATGATCCCTAACCATAATCATATTAATAATCAATCAACATAGAACACAACATATAACACTAGGTATTAATCTTTGTAAACGTCTGGTTTGGTAAATATTCTTTACTCCTCACTTCCAGCCTCAACTACCGGTATATGTCTGTTATATTTTATCTTTTATGATCCCTAGCAAAAGATCCTGAGGTAGAGATTCAATAACCAGGGGTAAAAATTCAGTCTGCTTTTTCATTATTAAAGTAATCAACATTAAGCATAAGATCATATTAAGAAGTGATCATCGTAGAACATAACATACAACAATAGGTAAACATTCTTCACTCCTCACTTCAAGCCTCTACTGTACACCTGTTACCTTTTGTAACCTGTATGATCCCTAACAATAGGTCCTGAGGTAGTAATTCAATAACCTGAGGTAGAAATTCGATCCGCTTTTTCAATATTAAAGTATTCAACATTAAACATAAGATCATATTAATAAGCAATCATCATAGAACACAACATTCTTGAAGGCCATTTCTGAACTCCTTTATATTCCTCTTGCCTCTTGCTATACCAGCATCCTGTTTTTACCATTTATTCCAAGGCAAATAGATCTGTGGTATCTATAAGCAGGATATGAAGGAAACCTAGCTGACTAACCCCAGCATCAGAGACACAAGAGTGGTTGAATGAAGGGGCCACTTACTTTATATACTTATTTATGCGATTTCTAGACCACCCTAATCTGTCATGTCTATAATCATGCCTATCTACCATTAGCAACATTCACAAGTACAATCTTTTTTCAGGTTTACTCATAAATAAGTTCATTTACATTCAGTGGAGCTTAAATAATCACATATAGGATTGCAGTGTAAATCTTTTAAGAAGCTTTGTAGACTCGTGGAGGTTTACTGTCCACTGGCAGTAAATTCCATAAATTAAACAAGTTGTATTAAAAATATCCTTTATTTTGACATGACTGGCAATCGGTTTCATAAGTACTAGGGGTTAAGTACGATTAAAATCAAAATTAGTCTCTGTGTTTAATTAAGTATTAACTGAGGCATATGTGGATTTCTGCTCTTCCTGGCTTGGCCCCTTGAATACAAAAAGGGAAACGAACACTTTAAATAGGAAACAATAAAAAAAATGAGAGGAGTATAGGAGAAACACACAGCTTGGGAGAAAAGCAATCAGAAAGTACTTTGTGAACACAGAATCAAAAGACAAAATGCTGCTAGTTGCAGATTCATGAGTAAGTTATTAGTGATACAATACACAACTTATTTTAGAGTAACTGATGTGGGACCTTTTACATAAAAAAAAAAGTTTCACTTGAAACGTGGTGATGGAAGTTTATGAACAGGACCCAGCCCTGGTCAGACTGATTTCCTTGGACTTTGTGATGGTCTAGCTCGTTCAGGTGTGAAAATTTGGAGAGAAGTAAAACTACTATACAACCTCATCGGAGAAAAGAAGCAAGCTCAGCTATAGCCATTCCTGACACAATGAACAATATTAGAGAGATGGATCTATACCTTTTGGTGTTGTGTGCAATGGTGTTGGCAAATATTCAAACTGTGTTATTTTGCCCAGATTTGGGTCCACCTCCCATGTGCTACAACAGTCTTTCAATCTTGTGGGGACAATTTGTGCTCCATGCTGCCAGATATCTTTGCTTTATGTCTGTTTGCTTTAAAAATAATGGGTAAGCACAGAATTAAAATTAGCAGTTCCAAGAACCAGGAACTTTTCTGTTGGAATATAAGGGAGGTCCTTTAACTAAGGCTTTTCAAACTGGGTTGCATGGAACTCTAGGGTTCTTGAGAATCTGATGAAGTTGTGGGATAGATCAAAAGGAAAAAAAAGTTCAATTGAATGCTGACAAATTTGGATTGTTTTTTTTTAATCTCTAGAGCTTTACCTCAGGAGTTTCAGGAATTTTTTAATATAGAATTCCGTAGCCTTAAAAAAGTTTGAAAACCCTTTTCTTGGATCTTTGTAGGGAAGCCCAGAGTGTGAACAAATGAGCACATACTACCGTTGTCTGGACTGTGAATACAGCAAGATCTAGAAAACTTTTAACTCTTTAATAAATTGATATTCCTTGTACTACCTCACAAACCACTTGTAAGGAGGCTGATTTTTAACATTGATATCGTATTGTTAAGGGCTTCTGGCTGAATGCCAAACCCTGGTGACTTATTAATCTGTAATGTGTCAATTAGCTCTTAAATGTCATACCTTATTTAGTGAATTGGACTTGATTTGATTAGTTGATTAGATACACTTTCTGGAAGAAATAGTTGATACGTTTCTTTCAGTGTTCAGTTATGGCTAATGTTGAAAATTAATTTAACGGTGCCTTTAGCATCCCTAAATACCATTTTTGCTTTAGTATTTTATTGCTTTTTCTGGATGTTCTTTAATAAATATTTGCCTAATACCTTTAGCACTTTGGTGTTTTTTTTTGTAATTTGCATGTGTGTGTTTTCTATATTTGTCCCTTTAATTCTATTTAATAGGTCTGGGCAAACTTTCAAAGTTTCACTTTACTCAGACCAATTGGGAGTATTAAATCAGTTCATCAAACTGAAATCATATGAATTTTAATTGATTTTCTAAATCACTTTAAATATTTGGAGTTGGGCCCAATTCACTCAACTCTACTACTTAACCATGTTGGCATTGTTGGAAGTTTGTTCCTTTTCCTTTTAATCCATGCTATGCCTTTTGTCTGAACATTAATGTGATACATGAAAGTATTTATAATAATATTCATGTTTCCTGGAGGTATCAGAACTTCAGGCTTTCCAGTTACCTTATTTACTGGAAAGGATAACAGACTCTTCCATAACTGAAAGTTAAATGAAGTTGTATTAGAGTTTCTATGTAACTGACCTCTGATATTTGTGTCTTCAATTTGATAATAGTAAGGAATTCAGATCTCTAATGAGATCCTATACTCAATACTGAGCTCAGTTACCACACCATTTGCTAGATTCACAAGCCATTTCTAATGGAGCGTAATTCTGGTCTTCTGTCAACTATGTCTAAATCTTACCTGCTGCAGTTTGCAATCTGCAGGTTAAAAGACAATAGGAAGTTACCATCCATCATTTCCCCAATTGAATGCAAGAGACATAATAGCCATGAAGATGTAGATTCTTTTCCAAGCAGAGATGCAAGCAGAAAAGATCTTTATTTGCAAAAAGGTCTAAGAAAGGATCAAAATAAATAGTTATGACTCTGGGTGGGATTCAGTAGGATAGAAAAATAAACCCAACACAATAAATTACATCTAATGAACAAATATGCATCATAAGTGACCAATACATTCACAAAACTGCTTTAAGCTATATGCAAAAAACCAACATTTGAATCCCTGA
This sequence comes from Bothrops alternatus, assembly GCA_034064705.1. Lineage (NCBI taxonomy): Eukaryota > Metazoa > Chordata > Lepidosauria > Squamata > Viperidae > Bothrops > Bothrops alternatus. The sequence goes on from JARGCV010000023.1 coordinate 12,084,313, forward strand.
GAGCAGCATATCCCCAGCATGTGGCCACTACTAGGAAGGCCTATCATTTAATCACTATACCTTGGGATAGGGACATAATTCACAACAGACTTTACCAGACTGCTTTGCTATCAATGACAAGCAACTATCAGTAACTGATACCTCATGCGGCAGAGGTGAGATACATGAAGTTGTGCTACATAAACCATTATTAGGGATTATCTCTCATTATGAGGATTCCATTGTTAGCTATTCTGCACAGTATTCATCTAATGGATACTTCTGGAAATTATCCAATTAATCCAAACTTTTCCCCCCCCCCTGCTTAGTCTTACAACTCCTAAAATTGGCTTCCAAGGACTAAGAATCTTTATAGAGTAGATCTGGCCAGGAAAAGCACAGGGAGTTGCAAGAAAAGGAGAGCAAAGCCAAGGTGTGTTGCTGGAGCAGAATTCCATTTGTGTAATATCATGGCTACTCCCTTTGCATCCATTCTAGTCATTGGTATAGTACAAAGAAGCATTTTCCCCACAGGGCCTAAACTGCTAATATTGTTTTGAAATAACATCTATGAAAAGTTGTTGAAATTTACCCCATTGCTAGCATGCAAGTATAGTTGAATCATCTAGATCCAAGGATGCATTTCTTTTCACTTCAATAAGAAGAGAAATGCATTAATATTTACCTTGGATATAGTTTAATAAGCGATTGATGCATTGCCAGCTCATAAAATCTGATCAGTATCAACTAGTTAGCAAAAAGTGAAACCACCTGCATTGTTTTAATATACCCACCCATATACATACCACAAACCACATTTAAAGAGTCAACATTATTAAAGCAGAAAATACATATTAGAAAAGTCAGTCTTTGAATAGGGATGTTGACTACGCAATATAACGATCTTGTTATTCAATAGTGATGGTTGTAGAATAAGGCAAGCAATTTGCAAATAACTGAGAAGTGGTAAAATATTTGTAGGAATTAGATTTCAAAAGTCATTATCTAGTGCAGATGCCCATCTTGACCATTCATAATGTTTTTTTGGTCAACCCAAACTACAGAAGTCAGCAATTAATTCTTGCTGAAATTTACCTACAGCTAGAACAATCCTAGGATCTGTAGTGAATTGCATTCAACTCAGTAACTTATTTCCAAAAGCTTTTTTGTCTGAGTCATAGCAACTAGATTGTTGGCCCAAAGTAAACGCTAAGTGGGTTTTTTTTAACTCTATTTCATTCAGAATAGATTGAAGAGATATTTATCAGCTGACTTTTATGAATCAATCTGATTTACTTAGCCTGTAGAAATTAATGACACGAGTGCCTATGGAGATTCTTAATCATCCAGGTCATAGTTGTCTCAAGATGCTTTTTCAAACAAGAAAAAAGAACCAAGAAAGTCTAGTTTCCTTCTGGAAAACACACTTTGGGATAATGACATGTATAGGATTTATGTATTTAGAAATGATATGCTTCCCACTGTTTTAGAAGTGCCCAGCTTACAAAAATGTAATATAATAATAAAATCAAGAAATATCATGCATTGTAAATCAAGCAGTAAGCAAGAACTGAAGATGCTTCTTGGATGAGAAGTGAAACATCTTCAAGAGAAAAAAACAAAGAAAGTCCAGTTGCCTTTTGAAAAAACATCTTTGGGACCACCATGATCTGGATGACTGAGAATCTCCATAGACATTAAGCATTTAGTATGAAATAATTAATCAGGAACATGTTAAGAGTACTGAATGATATGAACGAATGTTTTGTATCCACTTCTTAAGTGGTGCTAATGAGGGGACTTGTTTCAACTCCAGTGGCAATTTGGGACCAACCATGGCAAAAGCAGAATTAGATGTTGATGTCAACCACATCTGTGACCAGATGCCCAACTGAAACCTTGGTAGTTTGAGCCTAAAGTGTGAAAAGTTTTATATGCTATGCTGAGGACTCAACAGTAATTTGAGAGGCACCATTTATTTCTTAGGATGACTTATTCTGAGCCAGATGCAGCTTCTAGACCAGGGGTTCTCAACCTTGGCAACTTTAAGACTTGTGGACTTCAACTCCCAGAATTCCTCAGCCAGCAAAGCTGGCTGAGGAATTCTGGAAGTTGAAGTCCACAAGTCTTAAAGTTGCCAAGGTTGAGAACCCCTGTTCTAGACCCATCTTTAGAGGCTGTCCAAATAGAATAATCCTATTTTAAAATCCCTAGCTCATAAACCACAGAGGCAATAATGGTTTCTTACTTATAGGAACACATCTACTTTATTAGCTAAAACTCCTTGTCATTGATGATTTGGGACTGCCAGCAATCAAGACTGGACAGACAAGGCTGAAAAGCTGATCCTTAAGGGGAAATAGAGTTTCATTCAAAATAGGCCTATTTCTTGAAACCAGGAGGATGCTCCCTGGAATCAGTAACAATTCTGCCTGACAGATTTAGTTATGTAGAGCATTGAATCAAGCAAGGTTAAAAAAATTTTTTGCAAAAGGACTTGTCAGATCCAGTTCTTACCTTTCTTCCCTCAATACAATTTAAAAGTGAAAAGGCATCCTAACTATCTTTTGTACTTAAAAAGTTTCTTAATACCAAATAACATATCCACATTTTTGTCCTTGTCAAGTTACACTGTAAGTCCTCCCGTAGAAAAGAATCAACAAATGGGGAATATTGTGCAATATGAATTTGATTGAGGTAGTAATCCTATTCCAACTTGCCTTAAAGCAAATCCTATTCAACTCACACAGGGATTTAATTCCAGAGAGACCACTTTACCTTTTTTTTTTAAACAAAACAAAACAAAAAAGGTTATGATTTGGCAATTGTCACACATTCAGCACTAGAGTAGCTCTCATGTTCCCTATAGCTGCGATAACCTAATTTTTGGAAACTGATTCTTCCAGACCAAGCTTTTGTATTGTAATCATCCTATTGGTTCTCAGAACTGGACAGGTAGTTAATGCTACCAGTGAGGGCCAGCAAATATCCAGACAGCCATTGTAGGTAGCCAAGGGCTAGAGCAGGGGTCTTCAAACTTGGCTCTTTTATGACTTGTGGACTTCAACTCCCAGAATTCCTCAGCCAGGCTTGTTAACCCTGGGCTAGAGTTATTGTCTTCTCTTTGCTGCCACCTGTTGTTTCTAAATTGTTGCAGGTGGTATGGGTGATGTCATCTTAAATTTGCAAACCTTCAGTATTTTCTCACAGCTTCTTTGAATTATTTTTCTTACTTCAGGAAATGTTTAGGAAACATAAGATTAATACACAGTATCTCCACTTGATAGTGCTAAGAGCTTTCCCTTCCCATGAGCATCAACCCTAGGAAGTAAGATTTAAAGGGCTGACAAACCCTGTGGTATAGTAGAGGGGCTGCATCAGCTCAGTTTTCTCATCTGGATTAAAAATTTTCCTCCCCTTCCACACACACACACACACACTTTTTTGGATAAAGCTGAATTTTTTTTATTTTACTTTAATTTTTTTTAACAAACAATATTAAAATCAAGATTTTATACTATGATATGTACGAGTTTCATGATTTAAAATAATAGAAAAACTGTGCTACCAATTTTGGATGAATTCTGGATAGGCTTTGGGCAGGACTAAAAAAGGTTGTTGGGGGATGCATTTGGTCCTATGGCAACAAATCTCCAACTTTAGTTTCAAAGGAAGAGGTTATCATTGAAGCCACACTTAGCTTTGCATCTTAAATGGAATTTTATTCATATACCCAAGCAATGTGGGTTTTAATTCACTGTGATGCATGAATCAACTAAGCTAACGATATGCATGGCCAATGCAGACTGCAGGTAGTCCTCGACTTATGAGCACAATTGAGCCCCAAATTTTTGTTGCTAAGTGAAACATTTGTTAAGGGAATTTTGCTCCATTTTATGACCTTTCTTGCCAAAGCTGTTAACTGAATCACTGCAGTTGTTAAATAAGTAACATGGTTGTTAAGTGAATCTGTTTTCCCATTGACTTTGCTTGTCAGAAAGTCGCAAAAGATGATGGCCCCGGGTCATAAAATGGTCATAAATGGGAGTCAGTTCCTAAGCATCTGAATTTTAATCACATGACCATGGGATGGTCATAAGTGTTAAAAAAAGGTCATAAATCACTTTTTTTCAGCGCCATTGTAACTTTGAATGATTACTAAATGAACTGTTGTAAGTCCAGGACCGCCTAAATTGAACTACCTGTATCTACTTAATAAAAGAACAATCTAGTTCATTGTATTTATTATTGTGTTGGTTTATACTGCTGCTGCTCTTTGTAAGTCCTCTTAGGTTGAAATGGTCTAAAATGCTGTATTATTAGTAGCAATAATTTTGAAAGGTTGAAAGAGAGGTCAAAGGGATCCGACATCTATGTCAAAAAGTGATCAGCCTTCTCTCAACAGAGGGGGAGGGATCTGACTCTACAACACAGTCCTTTCAGCAGTTCGAAGAAGGCTCCACACTCATTTGCACTACTCAGGTGACCTTGAGGAAACACATAAACCTCCAAGTGGCCTCAACGACTCTCTAAAATAATGCAAATGACCAGCTGTCTGCAAGGAATATAAATTCTTCCCTTCTCCACCATTCAGTCAGAGCTGAAGAAGCTTCTTGGATGAGAAGTAAAACATCTTCAAAGAAAAACAAGGAAGTCCAGTGGCCTCTTGAAAAAGCACCTTTGGGACAGTAGTAATAATTTCTTGACTTGATGCCCTCTACCTGGCTTAGACTACAGTTCCCAATTTCTCATTACCATCATGCTGAAGTATGATTTTTATGAAAACAACTCTCTGGCCTGACTCAAAGATAAATAATTGTAACGCTAATAATGGAATGTTGTCCTCCTGTTGTCAAGCTATGGAATTCTCTGTGGGGAGCAGCAAGATAGACAGTGAGTTCTCTATTCATTACTGCACCTCAACGATTATTTGAAGCAAAGATATACTTTGTGTGCCTGGAGTGCTTGTCTTTATGGTTATTCATCAATGGTAAAACAGAAATATAAAAAGAAATGTCTGCTGTGAAATGGATATTTGGGCCAGAGCGTATGGGAATCATGGAATATCTGGCATAGAGATGCCTCGAATCATATTCCAGGTGTCAAACACAAGGAATGAAAGAAGTCGAAATCCTAACAGAGAAATTTCTTTTAAGGGGTTTTGGAATTTTAAAAACCTTCAAATGTATCACTGCTAGATAGTCTTTTTACTGATCAGATGCTCTTTCCCATGTCGTCTGTTTCCAGCTCCTCCCCTAAAATACTTTTTCTGGTGTCCTAATGGATGAACATTAGCTAAATGATCAATGATGGTAATCTATGGGAGAGTGGTGCTATGCCTAGTTTTGAAGGTTGCTTTTCTGCCTGTAAAATTTGTATGGCAAAACTTGTCTGAAACTATTGTTTGCTGCTGTCAGAGGAGAAGACAGATTCTGCAAATTATCTTTTGATTTGCCATGTAGCCAGGAAAGGCCCTGCTCTTAGCTATTAACCACTGAAAGAGCTATCTAAGTATTGTTGACTTACAACAATTCATTTAGTGACAGTGGCACTAAAAAAGTGACATGGTCAGTGGTGGGATTCAAATGTGTGAACAACCGGTTCTCTGTGTGGATGCCACTTCCGGAAGTCCATTCTGGGCCTGGGCAACAAAAAATTAGCTACCGGTTCTGCCAAAGTGGTGCGAACTGGCCGAATCCCACCACTGCTGATGATTGTTTTTTCACACAACCATTGCAGCATTCCCATGGTCCCATGTGATTAAAATCCAGACACTTGGCAACTAGTTCGTATTTATGATGGTTGCAGTATCCCAGGATCACGTGATCCCCTTTTGCAACCTTCTGAAAACCAAAATTAATGGGGAAGCCAGTTTCACTTAACAAGCCTGTTACTCACTTAACAACTACAATGATTCACTTAATAACTGTGGCAAGAAAGGTCATAAAATGGGGGCAAAACTCACTTAGCAAATGTCTCACTTAGTAACAGAAACTTTTGGGCTCAATTGTGGTCGTAAATCAAGGACTACTGTAATATACTTTACAAGATGGAAAGCAGAGACAGACTGCATACATGATGACACACCAAGTCAATACTTTCCCTACTATGAAGTCAAGCAGAATGTTAAAAAGTGCAATATTTCATTTTATACAGATACGGGGGGGAGGGGGGATAACAAAGTGGCATCAAAAGTTGTAAAAAAGTCACATACCCTTTAATTTGGCAGCCTGGTTATATCAAAATGGGTGTGTCTGGACATTACTATAAATGTGTCTGGTTTGCTTACTCTGAAGTGTAAGCCCAGTCACTATGGTCTATAAATCATGTTTTATTCTTGAGGATTATGTGCAAACCAATCATCTGTGCCTTCATGGCTAGAGTAAGGAATGGCTTAATTCATTGGCATAGCATATCTGGATGCAAAAATCCAGATAACCATGAGGAAAAAAAGCAAAGTCTTTTCTGTAAATCTACGCAGTGTAGATTAAGATGTTAAGGGGAGGGAAGCTCGTTCCCATTTTGTACAGCTCCATGTTTATCATTCTGGGGCTGTAATCTGGAGGCAAAACTAGGCAGTGTGTCTCTAGTTTGATCATCTAATGATGATGCCCCCCAACCTGGCTGTGTACAGAAAACAACATTTGGGGGGGAGTGTTGTAAATAATATCTGGTGGCTGAGTTTGCAAAGTTAGCGAGTTTGTGAGCTGAAGCAGCAGCAGCTGAACAGAAATATTGTTCTGCCCAGGCATGGAACCAACCCACCTTTGCTGCTTTAGTCAATTAGCTCTGGGTGAAGGAACAGTCAAGGTCCACTGAAAGAGATATAGGAAGTTGCTACCTGAACAGTACTGCAAGTGCTGGGCAGTGAGCCAATGAAGCTCCGAAAAGGCAGTAGCTAATTAGCTGCAGGTTACAGTGAGGAAAAGTCATTCAAACCTAGAGTCCCTACAGCCAGGGACAAATGAAAGCAGATGGGCTTTCCAGGTCCCTTCTATTGGTTTCGCTTCTGGGCTTATTGCCACTGCATTCGCTTCTCAACTTGCTTTCACTCCCCATTTTATAAGGTAATTTAGCATGCCTTGCTGGAATGTGTTGTAAACATGTTGAAGCAAGTGTAAGTAGGGGTGCAAAGGCAGGCTGAAGCAATAAATGCTGAGAGTGGGGGACTTCCCTCACCATCTTCTTTGAAAGGACATTTCCAGGTTTGCATTTTCAGAATTGATTCTGGACATTAGGTGTCCAGACCCTTCCAGTTATTGGGGTCCCCAATCTCAAACCCTGAGCAGTGAAATAGAAAATGAGGGCACTGCTGGTTTTAAGTGATACTTTCTGTTCCCCATTGCTAACTCTGCAGTGCATGGATGGTCAAAAATGGCTGAAGATAATTGTCACTCTGCCTGTAGATATCGGGTATATCTGTGGTTTTAACATGCTACTTCTTTTGTTATAAACCTTTGGAATGGGGTGAGTCAGCCTACCACAATCTAATTCCTATAATACCAGCTAGCATGGACAACACATAAGAAGGTCATCAACACAAATACATCGATGTTAGTTTATTTATTGTGATGGAATGTGCACTTGGAGAAGGAGTGGAGGGGCATTCCAGCAAAAGCACTGCGGTTTCCCAGAGAGGAGGCAGTACATTCCAGACAGAAACCCAAAATAAGAGACTATGCAGCTTGAACTAGATGGGGGAGGAAAGAAGAGGTTCAACGTAGCCACACCCTAGAACAGGGGTAGGCAACCTTGGCTCTTTTATGACTTGTGGACTTCAGTACCCAGAATTCCTGAACCAGGCTTGCTGACTAAGGAATTCTGGGAGTTGAAGTCATAAAAGAGCCAAGGTTGCCTACCCCTGCCCTAGAATCTTCCAGGATATCTCTATTAGTTTAGAAGGCTATAGCTTTAGTCTGGTGAGGTTCTATCTACTGGGTGCAAACAGATAAAGAACTGGGCTCATTTGGTTTTCATATGTCATCTTTGGGCTTGGGTCTGACATATATTTATTTAATCTGTATAGCCCCCAATCTCTCCAAGGGACACTAGATGGCAAACAATACAAAAATAAAATTGAAATCAATTGCAACACAAATACAAACATTAAAATACAAAGCAGCAGGGGAAGGTAGCAACACTGACAGTCTCTAACACCACCAGGAAATGGACCCCTTTACAAACACAAGGCCCCAGATTTGGGCACTAAATGATCTGAAAGGACTAATAATATCTCATAATACTTTTTTTTCACCAGCAGTCTTACAGTTCATTAGTCCCACAAAAGTCTAAGCAGGCATATAGTTTTTGTTCTGCATTAGGCTAAGCCTTAATGTGATGTTTTCTGTGATGTGTGAACAAGTATTTGTAGACTGGAAACCATAGTATTAGCTTAGCATTGGGTGAACCCAACCATTAAATGTTACTCAAAAGACATGCTTAAAACAAACCATAGCTTAGCATGGTACGTAGGTAGCCAGGATATCTTTGTTCATGTACAGAAAGATAAGAATTCTGTATTTTCCAACATCATCAGCTGGCTTTTCCAATGTAACAATGCAAACAGCAGCATTTATGAATGTTTTATCTTCTCACCGTTCTTTTAGCCCACTTCAAATAAACTTATTCTTCATTTTGCTGTGATTCTCGATCCCTTTCAGAAGTTTGGTTATAGAAAGAAGCAATTCATTATAAATGCCTACTAACTACAAACCGCACGGCAGCAATAAAGGAACTTTAGAATAGCATAACTCACAACATTCTTCAACACATGGCCTGCATTCTTGAAGGCAAGGGAAGACATGTAGGCTAAAACTGGAGAAGACCTTAATCCATAGGCTTTTCTCCAGAACAGGTGAAAATACCAGCATTTGTTTTGTCATTGACTTTTGTTAACAGATTCAGCTCCGAAGAATAACATATGATTATATCTTCACATGACCTAGTAGTGACCTAATAGGCTTAAATCATCCTATTGTAGTGCTTTTCCCCTTATGTCACAGTATCCAAAGACTGCTATAGATACTATAAAATCTATTGTGCTTCCCTGCCTATTATAGTGGAGATGAAGACTAGTAACCTGTAGTGCAGGGGTTCTCAACCTTGGCAACTTTAAGACTTGTGGACTTCAACTCCCAGAATTCCTCAGCCAGCAAAGCTGGCTGAGGAATTCTGGGAGTTTTTGCTGGCTGAGGAATTCTGGGAGTTTTTGCTGGCTGAGGAATTCTGGGAGTTGAAGTCCACAAGTCTTAAAGTTGCCAAGGTTGAGAACCCCTGCTGTAGTGGGTGTGGTTCTTAGAGGCCATTTTAATGCAGGCATGCCCTTCTCTTTGGCTTGTAGTAAGCTTTCTCTGTCACCTTTCAGCTTTAGAGTTCTCTAAGCAGCTGGGCACATTGCTGTATTAAAATCATGCTAATATCAGATTGCTAAGCTGGTTCTTATTGGATTGGTAAATGTAAAAAAGTACTTGCTGATTTTATTCTGCTAGTCATTGCTGACTGTAGGGGGCAGTTCTCATCTCCATTCCAATGCCACTGAGCCAGCGCTATCTGAAGATGTTTCCGTGGTCACATGGGCAGCATGACATCATGGAGCACTGTTTCCTTCCCACTGAAGGGGTACCTATTTATCTACTTGCATTTGCATGCTTTTGAACTGCTAGGTTGGCAGATGCTAGGGTGAGGGTGGGAGCTCACCCCATCAAGTGGCGCTTGGGTCTTGAACCTGGGCTATTGGCTTTCCATCTGAACCACTGAGCCACCACACCACCATTATTGGTTTAGGGCAAGGTTTAAATAGATTAACAGAGGAAAGACCGGACCAACGTCCCCTGCCCTGCTGAACTGAGCCCAGTGAAATCTGAAGGTCAGCATAAGCTGCCTATAAAAAGAAAGAAAAGGAAAAAGAGCAAAATGACTCCTGCTTGTGAGTCAGTTTTTTTTCTCCCTACTTTATTCAGCTTCAGTGATCACTGAATAGGTATAAGAGAAAGAGTAAAGGAAAGTGTCTGGAGATATTAGGTAGAGTCCAGCAGCTGGACCAGAAGTTCTCTACCTACAAATACAGGACCTATACTTACCTTTCATCTGCAATGGTTTTGAGTGGTGGAGAGAGAATGCAGTAAAGCCAGAAGAATCAACCATTTGCTTAGCTGATCATAGGCTGCATATGCCAAATCAGGATGGTACCCGTGGGACTGAAAGAAAGGCAGGATAGAAATTGGCGGGGGAGGAGGCTGTTGCTGATGTCACATGGGTATAATTTTCAGCTTATTCAACAATGGGTGGAAAACACTTCAACTCAGTGGTAGGGAAAGACCTGTGATTTAAAACCTGAGGGTTTTATTTGTAAAACATACTTTAATGGGAGTAAATTAATACTGGGAGTTTTAGTTCAGCAACTTCTGGAAGTCTTCCCATCCCCATATATATTTCTATATGGAGGGTATTGCAACCTTCACTTCCAGGATGGCAAATCTTTTGCAGAGGTCAGCTTAAAAGCATGTCTCAGCTGCAGTTTTAATAAATAGTTTAATAAATAATGAAGTGGATGGATCGGCATGATTTATGAAGATGTAAGCTGAGCTATGAGGATGATCTGAAAGGCTAATGTAAGGGGGATAGAACATTTTTGCTCCTAAATGTTGTCATACAGAGGCATTCTTCAGAGGCCACTTTCTTACATTAATTAAATGGGTGCACTACTGCTGATTTTATTAGAAAAGATGAGTGCGTCCGGTTGAGTGCATTATGAAATGACATGAATCTTTGCCCAGAATACATAATGAATGCTTTTTTAAAAAATTAGAAAAAGGGGTCAATAATAATTATTATTTTGTCTGTGTCTTTCTCCTGGCTGTCTGTTTGCACTTGAAGAAGGGATAGAATACAGAATTCCAACCAGACTAAAGGATTTCCAGGTTAATTCTGATGATTTCCATCCTAGTTCATGGACATTGATTCACGCTGGAGAAATTTTGTCTAAAGCATCAGCTAGTTTTCCCCCATCCCCTTCCCAGGATACCATCCTATTAACAATAGCAGTCCATGGGGCGACAGAATGAAGATTTATTTATTTATTATGAAATTTACTTGCTATAATCTCATATCCAACAACTCCAATATTAAATCTTCCAAGGCAGATTGCTACAAGACAGAGGTTCTTAATTTGGGGTGTCTATGTCAAGGTCCCTTGGGAGCCCATGAATGTAGACAGGAAAAAAATGTATTTTCTTCTCACCTCAGGATGCCGCTATAGAGCAGTGATGGCGAACCCTTTAGAGACCGAGTGCCCAAACTGCAAACCCAAACCCAATTATTTATCACTGGGTGCCAGGTGGGCGTGGCCCACTGGGTGGGTGTGGCTGTGGTGGTCATGGCAGAATGGGTGGGTGTGGCCAAGGTGGGCATGGTCACCTCGATGTTGCTCGTGGGCAGGGACTCCTGTGGGGATGAACAGGGTTGGGGGAGGTCCAGGGGGTCTCTGGTGGGTGGGACGGTGGGTAGGAGGCTCGTCCTGAGGGGTGAGGTGAGGCGAGGCAGGGCAAGGGTGCCATTGCTACAGGGCAAGGCAAGGCAGGGGCCAGGGTGGCTGCTGCCTGACACCAATGGCCCCCGCACACAGAGGCCAGTGAGTGCATGGGGGCTGATGGTGTCCATCAGCAGCCACAGCCTGCTGGCCCCTCGACTGGTGCACTCTGGGGTTCCGAAGCCCACTGTCAGCAGTTTAGAGAAGCCACCTCTGAGCTCGATGGCCGGCTGATAGCTGAGGAGGCAATGCAGTGGTTCATGCCCGGGAAAAGGAGAGCATGCGAGGCCAGGAGGGACGGGATGGGGGGGAGGGAAACCAGCCATGCTGGGATGCATCTGGCCACGTGGGACCTCAGTGAGCTAGTGGATGGCTGCTTGAAGAGAGACGGTTGCCATCTCCGGGGCATGGCACATGTGCCCACAGAGAGGGCTCTGAGTGCTGCCTCTGGCACGTGTGCCATAGGTTTGCCACCACTGCTATAGAGCATCGCATACCAAAACAATCAGACATAAAGATAGTTTCCCCCCTCCATGCCATGACTCTGCTGAACATTTAATTCCCACAATTCCCACTGTGTCATTTCTTTTCTTTTCTCATCTTTCTATTATTTTCCCCTTATTGGTTTCTTATGATTTATCAATTGTTGTTTGTAACTTATGATTAATGATTGTAAATGTGATTTATGACCTATTACTTGCTCTTTATATGTACACTGTGAGTTTATGCACCGGAGAAAAAATTCTCGTGTGTCCAATCCCATTTGGCCAATAATTCTATTCTATTCTGTCCTATTCTGTTCTATTCTGTTCTATTCTGTTCTATTCTATTCTATTCTATTCTATTCTATTCTATTCTATTCTATTCTATTCTATTCTATTCTATTCTATTCTATTCTATTCTATTCTTATTCCATTTTATTCTTATTCTTATTCCATTGCATTCTATTCTTATTCCATTCCATTGTTAATTTTTCTGAGAAGGAGTCCATAGGTTCCACCAAACTCTGATCAAAAAGAGAGTAAAGAGACTCGGCTGGAGAGGAATGCCTCTCTTACTACTGAGCATAATTAAGGAATGTTTGGTTTTCTGAACATCCCCAGGATCCTCCCCAGGCGTCCTCTTCACTAATTATGAGTTGAAGTTCAGCATTAAATGAAGAGCCCAAGTTCTCCATCAAAAACATGATTCGAACCATACATGGGTGCCTCCCAAATCATACTAGTTTCTTTTTCCTAAGGCAAAACATTGCAAACATTGCAATCATGATTGTTCTGTGATAACATTTTTGAGGAACGATGAAAAGAATTACAAGTATCTCATAGATGTATACAAAGATATGATAATATTGGCTGACGTGTTCTTTTCCTTTTTCACAGGGCATGCATGCTAGGCTATACTGCATAGCAAAATCTATTTCTTCAGCACTTGAAATTCAGGTTAGTCTCATTCTGGCATGGCTTGTTAATTGCTAAATTTTAATATGTATGTTCATATTGCAAACCAATTGTGAGGGGTTTTTTCATGTGAAAACTGGTTGAAAGACTTTTCTTTTTAATTCTGAGAACAGTTATTTCCTACATCTCTCATTCTTATTGTTGTGTTCTGGGCCTGATGAGGAAATTCAGCAGGCCCAGAATTGTTGCAAATGGTCCCAGGCATTCTAAAAGCTGCCCGGGACCAGACAGAGTGGCGCCAGCCTTGTGCACATGCGCAAGGCATGAAGAAAGAAGAACTCTTATTGGTTCACTCTGTCCGGGTTTCAAGCCGTATAAAAAGGCCTGCGTGCCTTTTGCTTTTTGCTTGGAGTTGGAGTAGGAGAATAAAGCATTGTTAGTTGTCACCATGTGTCTTCATCGTTCGCACGCGAACAAAGGATTTAACACTGGCGACGAGGATGGGATCCTTTGCAAGCTGAAACAAAAGATTTAAGGACTTACCCTGGAAGTCCTGAAGAGGGGAAGACGGCGTCTGAATCAGTGTCCCAGCCTGCCAGTATAGCATCGCTGGAGGTTGAGCTCAGCTAAAGGACCCTTTCCCCAAACAGCAGCTTGCAGAGGAAGCGAGTGGTGAAGATCGTAAACTTTATGATGTCGAAGATTGGCCGCTTGACTGATTTCGATGTCTCCCACCCAGAGAGATGGAATTCCTATGTAGCACGGGTGGAGAACTACTTCAGAGTAAATCAGATTAGAGAAGACAGCCTGAAGGCAGCAACTCTTTTGTGTGCCTGTGGACAAGAAGCTTCTGACATTGCAGAAAATCTGGTGGCCCCTGAACCTCTGGAATCAGTAACATATGCTGACTTGAAGAAAATGTTGAAGGAACACTTCCAGCTGAAGTTATCCATCATTGCTTGGAGGCATGCATTTGAGCAGAGAGACCAGTGGCCGAGTGAATCTGCTGCGGACTTTATTGTGACCTTAAGGCAAGCAGTCAGACCTTGTGAGTTCAAGGATCTGGAAGAGAGGCTGTGAGATCGCTTTGTCTGCAGCTTAAGGAGCAGAAACTTACAACAAAAGATTTTTTGCAAAAGAAGATGTTTCCTTCCAAGATGCGTTGTGAGAGGTGGCAGCTGAGGAAGCAGCAGGCGGGGCTGTGAAGGCCTTGCACCTTGCCAGGAATCCTCCAGACATAGCTACCTTCCATCAAGAGGATGCTTGAGAAGGATCAGAAGTGGATCCTGAAGAGGAGGTTGAAAGACTTCACCAGCCCGCTGAGAGGAGGCAGAAGGGACATCCAGTCAAGGCCCCAGCATCTCTTCAATGCTTTGGGTGCAGAGAATGCCACAAGTGAGCTGATTGCCGATTCTGCTCTGCCATTTGCCGGGTGTGTGGCAGGCAAGGCCACATTGCATCCGTCTGTTTGGGTTGCCAGAAGGTTCAGCCTTGGGAAGAATTGCTTCAGAAAAGTACCAGGGTCCCCAGACAACATAGGTAGGTTTCTGCACATCGCGCAGGAGCATTCTGAGAATAGGGACATACAAGCCCCTTAAGAAGAAACTTTCCATTAATGTAAGATTGCAAGGGGTTCCCTTACTGATGGAGTTGAACACTGGGTCTGCTCTTTCCATTATTTCAATTAATACCTTTAAAAGGATTTGCAGCAGTAGTGGCCTTCGAGTTAAACTCAGGCCATAGAATGTAATACTCCCTGATTTTCAAAATTCTATGATGTGTGTTAAGGGGGAGGCCACCCTTAGGGTACAGTATAAGGATTTTGAAGGTTCCCTTGATGTGGTGGTTGTTTTGGGTGAACATACGAGTCTTATTGGACTTGACTGGTTCGAGACTCTGGGAATCCAAGTAACTAGGCTGCACAGCTTGCAAACGCTGGGCCTTGCAGAGGTTTGCAAGGAATTTGCAGATGTGTTTAGTTCAGAACTAGGATCCTACAAGGGGCCTCCCATTTCGCTATGGTTAGACCCAACCATCACACCCATCAGGGTTAAGCCTAGGAGGGTACCTTTTGCCCTCAAGGGTAAGATAGATACTGAACTGGACAAATTGCTCCAGCAGGGCATTTTAGAACCTGTGGATTCTAGTCCATGGGATATTCCCATAGTAACGCCTCTAAAGGCTAATGGGGAAATATGTATATGTGCAGACTACAAGTGTACACTGAATAAGGTGTTGCAACAGCACGCTTATCCAGTCCCTGTTGTAAGCCACATCCTGGCCTCCCTCAAGGGAGGGTGCATTTTTGCGAAACTTGACCTGGCACAGGCCTATCAACAGCTACCTGTTGATGAGGCAGCTGCAGAGGCCCAGACTATTGTAACTCACAGGAGGGCCTTCAAGGTCAAGAGACTGCAATTTGGAGTCAATGTAGCCCCTGGCATATTCCAAAGTGTCATGGAGAGCACACTTTGAGGTATTCCTGGGGTCTGTCCCTACTTCGATAATGTCCTCATTGCTGGGGAGTCATCTCAAAATTTAGCAGAAAGATTTAAGGGTTGTCTTGCTTCGTTTTTGAAAAGCAGGCCTTAAGCTAAGGCAGGATAAATGCAAGATAGAAGCCACTTCCACTGACTTCTTAGGTTTCAGGATTGATGCCCAAGGCATTCACCCTGCTGAAACTAAACTACAAGCTATTCAACAGGCCCCAAGCCCCAAGTCCAAGAGTGAGCTGCAAGCCTTCTTGGGGCTCTTAAATTTTTACCATGCATTTCTCCCACACAAAGCTGCAGTGGCAGAGCAGTTACATAGGCTCTTAGACAAGCAGGCTCCTTGGCAGTGGACTAAAGTCCATGACAACAGCTTCAATGAGGTTAAGACCTTGCTCACTTCTAATGCTGTTTAGCGCATTTCAATGAGCAACTGCCTGTTTGCATTGCATGCGATGCATCTCCTTATGGGGTGGGAGCAGTACGTAGCCATCTAAAGGCTGATGGGACACAAGTCCCTATGGCCTATTATTCAAGGACTCTGTAATCTACAGAGCGGAATTATGCTCAGATTGACAGATAAGCCTTGGCCATAGTGGCTGGCATAAAGAAATTTCATGATTTCTTATATGGCCGCCACTTCACGGTCTATACAGACCATAAGCCTCTGTTGGGTTTGTTTACTACTAACAAACAGACACCACATATTATTTCTCCTCGTATGCTGAGATGGTCCATTTTCCTGTCAGCATATGACTCCACTCTAGTTCACAAACCTGGAAAAGAAATGGGCCATGCAGATGGCCTAAGCAGATTGCCTTTAACTCAGGTAGAAGCAGAGCCTGCTTCTGCCATAAATATTCTTTCCATTCAGGAGTTGCCTGAATCTCCCCTCAATGCTAGGGATGTGGCTGCTGAAACTGCCACTGATCACACGCTTAAACGTGTGCTGACATGGGTGTTGTCAGATGGCCTGACATGTGTCCAGATGCGACATTTCATAGTTTTTGGCAAAGGAGAAACACACTGTCTACCTTTAATGGGTGCCTTTTATGCGGTAGCAGGGTAGTCATTCCAGCCTCATTGAGGTCTAGAGTCTTGATCTCTCTGCATGAGGGATATCCTGGGATAGTCAGGATGAAAGCGCTTTCACACAGCCATCTTTGGTGGCCTGAGCTTGATAAAACTATCGAGGCTCAGATGTATGGGTGCCAAGTGTGCCAACAATCACAGCCTGAAATGCCTTAGGCCCCTGTACACAAGTGGGAGGAGACACACACCCCTTGGTCAAGGGTACATTTAGATTATGCTGGGCCCTTCCAGGGGCAATTCTTCCTTATCCTTGTTGACAGCCATTCCAAGTGGCTAGAGGTTGTTCCTGTTTCCTCCACTACTACTGCCAGGACTATCCAGGTGTTGAGAGGAATTTTTGCATCACACGGACTTCCAGATGTCCAGGTTTCAGATAATGGCCCTCAATTTACTTCTTCTGAGTTCCAGGCTTTTCTTCAGGCCAACCTGATCTGGTATGCAATGTCAGCTCCCTTCTACCCTTCCACCAACGGGCAAGCTGAAAGAATGGTGCGCACCACCAAGGACACGCTCAAAAGACTCATGTTTGGTAGCTGGCATCACAGGTTAACCGACTTTCTTCTTGCACACCGCACCACACCTTGCATGACCATTGGGAAGAGCCTAGCTGAACTCCGCTGGGGTCGCAGACTCATTACTAAATTGGACAGGTTGCACCCAGACCGGGTGGCTTCACAGGTATCGCAACAGTGGGCACCAAGGAGACTACAGTTGGGTGATCCAGTCTGGGCTAGGAACTATGCTCCTGGTCATCTGTGGGTTCCTGCTGTCATCTGTAAGGTCTCTGGACCTCTCTCATATGAAGTGACCTTGGGAGGTGGCCGCGTCCTGTGGCGTCACATCAATCAACTGCACTGGTGGTTGTCCCCTGTGGATTCCGCCCCTGCCTCTGCTCTCGGGGGGAGGGGGCCCAGGAACTACGTCACACTTCAGGGCTGAGACACAATCTCACTGTTCTTGGGAAGTACCGCAGGTCACTAGGGATTTCCCAGGGGAGGTGCAAGGGCATCCTCAGAGTTCAGCTATTGCGCCGAACAGGGAGTCATGCATATCCACAAGAGCTCCAAACAGGAATTCATCTGAGGAGGGTTTGCCATAGAGGCGGCTCCTGACTCTGGCACTTCGGCCACAGAGGACTGGGAGTATTGGGGCACACCTGCAGGTCATGTCCGAGACTGGTCGCGGGCTCGAGGGACTAAGTTCCCTGGAGCCATCCAGGGTAGTTGGGGAATCCTCAGCCAATTCAGAGGGTTGGGGAATTTCAGCTGCTCTCACGGAGCCTGGGGAGAGCTCCAGCACTTCTGCCGGCACGCCTCACCAGGGGTCACCTGCAAAATTTGTGCATAAAAGTCCTGGTCTAGCAAGCCTAACAGACGGGCCGGTAGGCCAGGCGCCCTTAAGAACAAGTCCTGGTCTGCCTAGCTGGGCAAGTGAGCTGACAGGCCAGGCACCCTCCCTAACCTTGCGTAGGTCACAATGCGCTAAGGCCCCTCCTAAGCATCTAGGCGAATATGTGAGGTTCTTGTCAGTACAAGGGATCTTACAGGTCTAGATTGAGGAGATGGGACCTATGGGACACGAAGTCCACATTAGAGAGTGGGTTGGTTAGCTAACTCTATTAGTTATAAGAAGAGTGTCTGCATGTGAGCAGACTATTATTTTCTTTTAATTTATTTTATTATTATTGTAAAGAAAATTGGAATTGTGTGTGTTCTATCCAGGGGGGAGGGGTGTTGTGTCCTGGGCCTGATGAGGAAACTCAGCAGGCCCAGAACTGTTGCAAATGGTCCCAGGCATTCTAAAAGCTGCCCGGGACCAGACAGAGTGTCGCCAGTCTTGTGCACATGTGCAAAGCGCGAAGAAAGAAGAACTCTTATTGGTTCACTCTGTCCGGGTTTCAAGCCCTATAAAAAGGCCTGTGTGCCTTTTGCTTTTTGCTTGGAGTTGGAGTAGGAGAATAAAGCATTGTTAGTTGTCACCATGTGTCTTCCTCATTCGCACCCGAATGAAGGATTTAATACTTATAATCTTACATTTCTCAAGCTCTTGTTTTTTTTCCATTCCCGCTGGCTATTATGAAGGAATTATTTACTTTTGGCAATATGGTAATGGCACACCCATTCTTCTCATCACCTAAGGATGGATTCCAAGTCACCGTTTTGGAATTGCTTTTTATCAGTAAACACACACACACACACACACACACACACACACACTTTTTATAATAAATTGTACAGAAGATGTTATATATTTTCATAACAAAAGAAATAAGGAATTGTAAACCATCTACTTTTGACTTTAAGGAGAAGAAAGAAGATGAGGGTACACAATTCCATCGATCGTCAGACTCGTATTTATGAGATTCCATGTTTATTCCTCAATTGCTTTGCTCCTTAAGTAGAGGTATATAAACTCAGATACAAAGAGCATACTTTGGCTCCCAATTCCTTTAGTGGAAACCTCACTTACACAATAACTAGATCTCTCCCACCCAAATGATGAATCAGCTCAGCTCAGTTATGGCAGTTGGGAGAAGGGGAGGAAAAAGTTCACTGAACTTCTGCTTTTCCTGATGCTGAAATAGTTGGTCACTCCCTGACTTGGGAGATGACTTTGGTTACTATCATTGCTGCTGACTAAAGTGGCAGCTGGCAGCTCCTTCCATGCTATTTGTTTATTTATTTATTTTCTTAAGAATGAGAGGATGAGTTAAGAGGGCTGCTAAACATGAGGGTCCCAAGGTAGCTGCTTCTCCTGCCTTCACTTTTTGTATAACATTGCTGCCAACTTTAAAAAATTTTATATGGTTAAAAAAGGAGGAAAGTATTAAATACATGGTGATGATATTAACTGCATTGAAATAGCCACAATTAATTAGAATTACCAGTTAAATTACATGATGTTTCTTCGTTTTGTATTTGGTCATGAGGAGGTCGGTATTTACCAACAGCTGAATGTACTCGTGCTATATAGTATAATTCCTTGCAATATGTTAATTTCTTTTTAGTTCCAGATCAGAGATGAGTGCAAACTGAACTCAATAAACACAATAACTTCACCTCATGTGCCCCTCCATCTTTTGGATTGCCAGCTCCTGGAAAGATCAAGTTGAACCATCAGTCCCCCCAAATTGTGCACCACCTTGTCTAAAGGACTGAGAATGGCTATTTCTATTTCTTCATATGAAAATGGGCTTTATCCCTACACAGAACTGATATAACGAAATTAAAAGGTTCCCATGGAATATGTCACTTCAAGAAAGTCTTTTGCAGTTTAGACCTATATTTAATCAGTCTGAATTAGAGTGTATTCTCATAAACAACTTCAAATTTTATTTCCCCCCCCCTTGGTTACGTTATTTTTGAATTGTTAAATGTACATTATTGTGGCATTTGTCATGACACCGAACCATGGGATTATGTATTTGACTCCACAGACAAAACAAGAATGACAGATATGATTTCACTGAAGCAATGCTAGTACTGAGACAAGGCTGGCTGAGACATATTTCTAAAACACATTTTTTATCTAGCAGATATTCCGGATAACCATCCTTTTTGTCTCTGGGAGTCCAGGACTGATATGGGCTGTTTTGACTGTTTTCTGATCTATTCAAATACTGGGTTACAAACAAGGTCATGTTTGTATTAGAGCTGGGAAGCACTTTGGATTTGATTTGACAAAGGGACTTTTGAATGCGCAGAGGCGTAAACGTAGCAGTTGCATTTTAACCCTTAAACAACAGTGCCTTCTCATGAGATTACCAAAGAGGCAGTTGCAATGCGATCCAGGTAAAATGCAGAGCTGTTTTAAAGATTTCTGAAAATTTGTGTTGCTAAGTGAGACAGGCGTTAAATGAGTTTTGCCCCATTTCTTTACAACCTTTCTTGTTAAGTGAGTCACTGCAGTGGTAAAGTTAGTAACCCCATTGTTAAGGAAATCTGGCTTTCCCATTGATTTTGCTTGTCAGAAGGTTGCAAAAGGTGATCACATGACCCCAGGATACTGCAACCATCATAAATATGAAACAGTTGCCAAGTGTCTGAATTCTGATCATTTATGTATAATTTCAATAATTCATTTCCTTGTCCCTGTCAAATACAGCATAATAATAACAACAACAGTAATAATAATAATAATAATAATAACAATAACAATAACAATAACAATAACAATAATAATAATAATAATAATAATAATAATAATAATAATATACCATCAAACATCCACATCTACCTATCCCAGGTCCTTGGTAAGGACTTGATAGGTAGACAAAAGGCCAAATCCAGTCTGAACAACTGGCTGACTGTGTGATGATCAATAATAATAATAATAATAATAATAATAATAATAATAATAATAATAATAATAATAATAATAAAGTTGGAAGGTATCTTGGAGGTCATCTAGTCCAACCCCCTGCTCAGGCAGGAAACCCTATACCATTTCAGACAAATGGCTGTCCAGTCTTTTCATAAAAACTTCCAGTGTTGGAGCAGGTTGTTCTACTGATTAATTGTTCTAACTGTCAGGAAGTTTCTCCTTAGTTCTACGTTGCTTCTCTTCTTGATTAGTTTTCATCCATTGCTTCTTGTCCTGCCTTCAGGTGCTTTGGAGAATAGCTTGACTCCCTCTTCTTTGTGGCAGCCCCTGAGATATTAGAACACTGCTATCATGTCACCCCTTGTCCTTCTCTTCATTAAACTATGGTAGACATACCCAATTCCAGCAACCGTTCCTTATATGTTTTAGCCTCCATTAATTTTCAGATCCTTATGCCTTGATATTTCATACAATCTACCTAACATTCACCACAGATCATTTGGATTCTCAGCCAGTTTGTGTTCACAAGTACATATGCATTCCTCACATATATTCAACAATGTATTTTGATCACATGTCCTCATTCCACTGTTACATGCACCTATTCGATAAGCATCCCATTTACTCTCATGCATGTTTTACTTTCATTATATATTGCTCTTATCATGGCTCCAATATTTTACATATTAAATGAGGAGTTTTAAGTTTAGAAACTACAAAATATAACATTTTGTGAAAAACTTTGGTTAAATTAACTTTGATTAGACCAGCAGTTCTCAACCTGTGGGTCGCGACCCCATTTGGGGTCGAACAACCATTTCACGGGGGTCGCCAAACACCGCAGTCCGCCATTTTTTTTGGGTTGGCCATTTTTTTGGGGGGGTTGGCCATTTTTCCCCTTTGCGATGCGGGCCGTCGCGCTGCGCATGCGTGATGCGGGCCATCGCTCCGCGCATGCACGATGCTGGCTGTTGCGCCGCACATGCGCGATGTGGGCTGTCGCGCCGCGCATGCGTGATGTGGGCTGTCGCGCCGCGCATGCGCGATGTGGGCTGTCGCGCCGCGCATGCGCGATGTGGGCTGTCGCGCCGCGCATGCGCGATGTGGGCTGTCGCGCCGCGCATGCGCGATGTGGGCTGTCGCGCCGCGCATGCGCGATGTGGGCTGTCGCGCCATGCATGCGCGATGCGGGCCGGGGTCGAGCCCCGGAAAAGGTTGAGAACTGCTGGATTAGACTTTGCTAAAAAAAAATCTTAATAATATCAGCATTATTTAAATCCAAAGAAATCATTGTTCCGTCAGTAAAACAATGAATTCTCATTACAGTTATTTTAGTTAATAGTATATGGGATCATTATTTCAGCTTTAAAAATGATATTTATTATACATCTTCACCTTCACCCACCTTCCTTCTTTCTTAAATGTCAGGATGACATGGGAAGAAATGAGTCATTGTTATCTTGGTTAATACAATGTCAAGTAATGCATTATAAGTACTTAAGAACTCTCAAAGATCTTAATTATATTATGGTGGGGCAGATTTTAAAGAAAAAGAAAAATACCTGTCACAGTAACTGCTTTACATGAATAAACAGGACTCAGGAAGAAATAGTATAACTCTGGATATATTTCTAAATGAGGTTCTTAACCCAAATTATTAAATTTGCTTCAAGTCCTTCTCTCTCCCATACTTTTAATAAGAATAACAATTTGATTTCTTATAAAAAAAATCAATAGGGTTTTGAAGAGGAAGGAAAATAAGAATGTTTGTCCTTTGTTTTCTTTTGCAGTTTTTTAAAGACAAGTATAGCATGTGTACTGCGCATAGAGTGCTTTGCATAGTAATGTAAAAAAAAAAACCCACAAAAAACACAAACATCTGAGCCCCAGTTTCTGAGGTTTTATAATCTAAATAAGGGTGTCCCCAAGGCATGATCAAAGAGGTTAAAATGACAATCCAAGCCCTACATCTTTATGTGGACCGTGCAACCCCCCCAAAAAAACCCAGGTAGAACTTTGTACCATTGCAGTCACCATCTTGCTCTAAAAAAAAAAGACTATACTCTGTGGCCACCCCTGAATCTAAATCACAAAGAGGGGATGAAAGCAGAAAAACAACAAAAAAGACTTTAGTAAGAGGCAACCAAAAGGTGGTAAGGGGGATGCCTGTATAAAAATATGAGGGTCCTTACCAAGTCTTTATCTCATAGGAGTGAAGGTATAAGTCAAACAGGAAGAATTTGAAGGATATTATCATGTCCTGAGAAATAAATTCTTTCCCAGAGACTGTTTTAGCTGACTAACCAATTAGCCTATTGTAGAGCAATAACAGCCTTCCAGTGATTTTCTTTACCTTTTCTCAGACTTTTTTTAAAATTATTATTAAAAAATATTAATTATTTTTGGCTGCAGCCACCAATCACAGGACTTCTGCAACTGGAGAAAACTATAAGCAAGCCATTATACTTGCTTTCTTCTGTATAGTTTTTGTTACTTTGCCTTTGTGCCTGCAAGTCAGTGTTGACTCCTAGTGATTGCCTTGGACTAATTATTGCAGTTTTCTTGGCAAAGTTTTTCAGAAGTGGTTTGCCATTGCTTCCTTCCGAGAGGGAGGGAGGGAGGGAGGGAGGGAGGGAGAGAGAGAGAGAGAGAGAGAGAGAGAGAGAGAGAGAGAGAGAGAGAGAGAGAGAGAGAGAGACTGGCCCAAGGTCACCCAACTCATTTTGTGCTAAGGCGGAACTAGAATTTACAATTTTTCGGTTTGTAGCCTGGTGCCTTCACCACTAGACCTAACCGCTTCTCTTTTCCCTGTACAGTAAACAGAATGTTTGATGTATGAATGAGTTGGTCCAGCAGCTTATAAAACAAAAGGAAGCATTTATGATATCATGGGGATTAATTCTTAGGATTAAAAAAAGAGGAAGGGGGGGAACTCATCCGTAATAAGCAAAAGTTAGACCCATGAGTCATAAACTCTGAAAATAAGACAGGTCAGGAATAAGTGAATCATGCGGGTTAACCCACAATTTGTATGCCAAATAAATAAATAAATAAATAAAATAAATCAAAGGCTTGCTGATTCTTTTACTTTTTCCTCTTCTTTATTTTCCTCTGTAAGGAAAGAAAGGGAGAACTCTCATTCTCTTCAGCTCTGTGAGACCTTGGCGCCTCTTTCATCCCAGGAGAAAAATAAATCTTGGATGATGACTTTCCAAATAACTATAACGTCTTCAGAGAGACATCCGATGTCTTGGTTCTTACCTGCTGCTTTGTTAAACAGCCATTAGGAGAATACACAGGGGAAATCTATTCAGGCTGAGCTCTACCAATACTTTGTCAGAAAAAATTCTAAATGTTTGAATGAGACAAATCATTGGCACTGGACAAGCTGGAGGAAATGCCTAAAGGACCAATCTGAGGTTACAGTCCTCTATCCAGCAGAGGATTTTGGCTATCCAAGCATTATCTGGATAGAAAAAAAAAGTCTCAGTTATTGTAATATTAATTTAACATTCAAAGAGAGTTGGCATCATCATCTCTTTCTAAAATGGCCTTATAATAATTGGTTATAAAATAAATATCAGTCTGGAAAACACATCAGTCTTAATACTAAATGATCTCAGTGTATTTGGTATACAAGGAAATATATTGACTACCCTAGTGTTTGTTACAGTCTTCAGATTTTCATTGACTACAATAAAAAATAAAATTGGAAGCTGCTTTATCCCATGTCAGACAAGGATTGGCTTCACTCTGTGTCAGAGTGATTAACTCAGTGCCCTCCAGATGCATTTGGACTTTACTATTTCAGGGAAATTTTGATATGTAATTCAATATATGTAGAAGGTAGCAAGTTGAATAAGACTGGTGAATTCTGATTGGCAGCACCTTTTCAAGGTTGCAGAGAAAAGTGGACAAATTAGGAGGATAAAATGAAATCTGGAAGAAGTGTAGAACATTTTCTTCTATATCTCAAGGCCATTGCTTTTGAACCACATTAAAAGTGATTTGATTATGCTCTATGAAGTTGGCCTTGACTTTTAATGACAATGTAGATAAGATTTTCTTCATGACACTGTCTCCACCCTGGTCTTTCAGGTCTTCCAATAATTCACTTGTTGCTGCTGTAATTGAATCCATGAATCTTGCTGCTGATTGTCTTCTGCTGTTTCCTTCTACTTTTTCCAGCATTAGGAACTTCTCTAGAGAACTATAACTTAACACAAAGTGTCCAAAATATAATTTGAACCTGGTTATTTGTCCCTCAAGTAAGAGCTCTGAGTTGATACATTTGATGATCTATTTGTTTGTTTTCTTCCCTTGCCATAGTATAAGAACATAAGAACATAAGAAGAGCCATGCTGAATCAGGCCAAAGCCCATCGAGTCCAGCATTCTGTGTCACACAGTGGCCCACCAAATGTACATGGGGATCTTGAGCAGAAAGAGAAGGCAAAACCCTCCCTTTCCCTTGACCCCCAAACAAATGGTACTCAAGGGAATCCTGCCTGCCTCAACCAACATAGAGGCGGCACATGGACATCCGTTTTAATAACCACCGATACACTTTGCATCCATGAATCTATCTAGCCCTGCCTTGAAGCTGTCAAGGCTGACAGCTGTCACAACCCCTTCAGGAAGTGAATTCCATAAATCAACGACCCTCTGGGTGAAGAAATATTTCCCTTTATTTGTCCTCACTTTCTTAGCTATAAGCTTTAGGGAGTGCCCCCTTGTCCTGGTATTGTGTGATAGAGAAAATAATTTTTCTCTATCCACATTTTCTATCCCATGCATGATTTTATACACTTCGATCAAGTCACCCCTTAAACGCCGTCTTTCAAGGCTGAAGAGACCAAGGCGTTGCAATCTGGTTTCATAAGGGAGGCACTCCATTTCCTTGATCATTCTTGTTGCCCTTTTTTGCACCTTTTCCAGTTCCATTATATCCTTCTTGAGGTGCGGTGACCAGAACTGTACACAGTACTCCAAGTGTGGTCTCACCATCGATTTGTACAGAGGCAATACAACACTTGCTGACTTATTTTCGATTCCCTTCCTAATCATGCCAAGCATGGAATTTGCTTTTTTTACTGCTGCTGCGCATTGGGTTGACATCTTCATCGAGCTGTCCACCAAAACCCCAAGATCCCTTTCTTGGGTTGTCTCAGAAAGTTTGGTCCCCATCAGTTGGTAAGTATAATTGGGGTTCTTTGCCCCGATGTGCATAACTTTGCACTTGTTTAGGTTAAAATGCATTTGCCACTTTGTTGCCCACTCACACAATTTCGAGAGATCCTTCTGGAGCTCCCGACAATCAGTTTCACTTTTCACAACCCGGAACAATTTAGTGTCATCAGCAAACTTGGCTACCTCACTATTAAGTTCTACATCCAGATCATTGATGAATAAATTAAAAAGTAAAGGCCCCAAAACTGAACCTTGGGGTACACCACTTCTCACTTCTTTCCATCCGGAGAATTGTCCATTTATTGCCACCCTTTGCTTCCTACAATTTAGCTAGTTACCAATCCAGGACAAGACCTGTCCTCTAATTCCGTGGCTGGAGAGCTTTTTTAGGAGCCTTTGGTGAGGGACTTTGTCAAAAGCCTTTTGAAAGTCAAGATATACAATATCAACTGGGGCCCCTTTATCTATGTATTTTTTTTTTAATCTATGTATTTATTTACACCCTCAAAGAATTCTAACAAGTTAGTAAGACATGATTTGCCTTTGCAGAAACCATGTTGATTTTCTTTCAGCAATGCCTGTTTTTCTATGTGCCCTGTAATTTTATCTTTAATAATGGTTTCCATCAGTTTGCCTGGAACTGAGGTTAGACTGACTGGTCTATAGTTTCCTGGATCACCTCTGGATCCTTTTTTGAAGATCGGGGTTATATTTGATTTCCTCCAATCCTCCGGTACAGTGCCTGATCTTAGAGAAAGATTGTATATTTTAGCTAGAAGTTCAGCAATTTCACACTTGAGTTCCTTGAGAATTCTGGGGTGGATGCCATATGGACCCGGCAATTTGTTGACGTTTAGTTTAGAAAGGCATGCAAGAACATCTTCCTTGTTTATCTCTATCAGGTTTAATTCTTCTATTTCCCTCCCTGGGAAAACTAATTCAGTGGCAGGCAAATGTTCTCTATCCTCCTTGGTGAAAACGGAGGCAAAGAAGTCATTTAGCCTCTCAGCAATCTCCTTGTCTTCTCTGATTATCCCCTTCTGACCATTGTTATCAAGTGGCCCAACTGATTTTCTGGTTGGGTTCCTGCTTCTGATGTACTTAAAAAAGGTTTTGTTATTATTTTTGGCTATATGCTCCTCAAAGTCTCTCTTGGCTTTCATGACTATCGCCTTGCATTTGGTCTGCCAGAGTTTGTGATCCCTCCTGTTCTCCTCGGTAGGAAGAGCCTTCCATTTCTTAAATGAGTTTTTCTTCTTTCCAATAACCTCCTTTACCTCATTCGTAAGCCATACTGGTATCCTCTTGGACTTTCGAATCCTCTTTCTTCTTTTAGGAATGCATTTTATTTGAGCCTGCTGTAACGTATTTTTAAACAGTTTCCAAGCATTTTGGAGGGATTTGACTTTTTTTACTGTTCCTTTTAGTTTCTTCTTTACTATTTTCCTCATTTTGTCAAAATTCCCTCTGTGAAAGTTTAAGGTCTCTGTGTTAGTTTTCACTGACAATTTGCTATCCATGGTTAAGTTGAAGGTTATTGTGTTGTGATCGCTGGTTCCTATGGGCTCGGTTACAAGGACATCATGAACCAAATCCTGTGCGTTAGTTAGAACCAAGTCCAGGATCCCCTTTCCCCTGGTAGGTTCCATGACCATCTGCTCAAGGGAATAATCGGCTAACATGTCGAGGAACCTTGTCTCTCTTTCATGTGTAGAACAAAAATTTACCCAATCTATTTGGGGATAGTTGAAGTCCCCCCATTATGACTACCCTATTTCTTTTTGAGGCCTCCTTAAATTCATTTTCCAAATAGCAATCTGCCTCTGGAGTTTGGTTGGGAGGGCGATAGCAGATCCCTAACGTCAGATTAGTTTCCTGTCCTGGGATTTTTATCCACAATGTTTCTGTGGGTGAGTTTGAATTTTCTTGAATTTCGAGTTCATGAGATTCTAACTCCTCATTTATGTACAAGGCCACGCCACCACCATTTCTCCCTCTCCTGTCCATCCTATACAATTTGTAACCTGGAATCCTTGTGTCCCATTGGTTTTCATCTGTCCACCAGGTTTCTGTTATGCCGATAATATCAATATTATTTTCCTTCACCAAGCATTCCAATTCCCCTATTTTTGCTCGAATGCTTCTAGCATTTGTGTACAGACCTTTATATGTAATTTTCTGGTGCACTTTCAACTTTGACTGTGGATTTTGACTGTAGAATTTGGTTGTAGAATTTGTAGATGGTCTACCATGTCCTTCTGCTTGACTATTACAATTTAGTTTTCCTGTTGACTCACCAATGTGTGCATAACTTCCACCCTCCATATTAGGCAGTGCGCCTTCTCGAACCAGAAGCTGCCCAGCTCCTGTCGACTTGCCCCTATGAATCAGTTTAAAAGCTGCTCTGAAACCTTTTTAATATTAATCGCCAAAATTCTCTCAAGTCTTCTCCAACACCAAAGTTCCAAAGTGTCGATACACTTTCTATCCTGCTTTCTTAAAGTCTGGCATTATTATTATAATATACATAGGTAATTTCCTCTAAAGGTGGTATTTTCCAGATTGAGGTCATGTCGCATTAGGATTATAGGTCAGACTGAGAGTCAGTGATTGGCCTAAAGTCTTTAGCTGTGCATCAGTCATGGAGCAAATGTGGTTGAAACTTAAAGATTAGTCTTCTTGATCCTGATCTAGCTTCTTTACCAGGTAACCATTGGGTCTTCTTTACAATTATTATATATATATTAAGGAGAATTGAAATGTGGGATTTTACTGTTGTAGCACCTTACAGTATATTTTTTCATATATGGGATTTTTGGATGAAAATTCTCAGGTCTATTAAAGTCTTAGATGTTGAAAATCTTATTACTGCCCATAGCAAATATTTAGCCATATGTGAGAAACTGATTTCAATAAGACGCATGTACAATGCAATTCAACACAGAAGGTAAACACAGCATTCATCAAAATGTTTATTCGATAAGTTGAGAAACTTTTCACTAAGCAAAACAAAACAAAGAATTTTCTCCTCTGCCCTATATAAATTCATTAGAACTAATCAGATTAATCAAGGGATAAATTCACATAGCATTCTTAAAAATATGCATTGTTTCTTATTGATCTCATTCTCCCCCTTGTGATTATAAGGAATTGCATTTATACTTTGTCTAATTGCCTAATTCTGACTGGGCACAGCCAGTGATTGTTGCTTTAGTTAATCTGTGTCTTTCTATCCTAATAGTTGCCTTGCTTTATGGTGTCTGATAACCCCTGAACGTGACACCATTTCTATTCCTCCAAACTCTTGATTGCTGATGCAGCAATCATCACTAACCTAAAGACACTTCAGCAGAAACTCACAGGAAAGCTGTGCTGTCACAGCCAGAGACACAAGTGTTGATTTCTCTGGGCATGAACCTTATCAAACACTACGGTAGGTTGCTAAGTTCTCATCATAAAGCTCAGTTCATTCGAGTAAATGAGCCCTGTCATTTCCATTGGCTAATCAGCTCTATTTATTTAGTTTTGCTTCTCTGATTCCAGGCAAAGTGTTCTATTTCAAGGTTAAGATTGCTGTCAAGGACAATGATTGAGACCTTCTACCTCAAGATGAGTGGAAAAGCCTTTTTTCATCAATACCTAGTCTGTCTAGTCATTCATTTATAGCGGAATTATTTGAAACATATATTTTTACTCATCATCTAGGAATGTTTTTACTGTATAGCAAAACATTCAACCTGGGATCTGTAGATAGTTTTGATTACAGCAACAAAGCATTAGGATAACTCAGCTTTGTTAAGGTTTCCAAAGCCAAAGCCAGAGTAGAGTTGGCACGTCACTTATTATAAAGTATAAACTTAGTTGTATTGGGCTATTAAAGGAGTATGGTCATTAAATGAACTTTTTGGCAGTTGTAGTGTGCTGCAGCTTCCAGAAAAGCCAATACGGTCCTAAGCTGCATCAATAGAGGGATGGAATCAAAATTACATGAAGTGTTAGTACCATTTTATCATGCCTTGGTAAAACCACACTTGGAATGATTGCATGCAGTTTTGGTCACCATGATATATATGAAAAAGTTGAGACTCTAGAAACAGTGCAGAGAAAGCAACAATGATTAGGGGACTGGAGAATAAAATATATGAAGAACAGTTGCATGTCCAGTCTAAGAAAGAGAAGGACGAGGGGTGACGTGATACTAGTCTCCAATATCTAAGGGACTGTCACAAAGAAGAGGGTGGCTCAATCTACCCTCCAAAGCACCTGAAGGCAGGACAAGAAGTAATGGATGGAAACTAATCAAGGAGAGATTCAACCTAGATCTTGCCTAGTTTTGGGTACTCCATTACTAGAGGCTTTTAGGAAGAGATTGGACTGGCATTTGTCTGTCCCCGACTCGAGCAGGGGTTGGACTAGATAGAAGACTTCCAAGCTCCCTTCCAACTCTGTTATTCTGTTGTTCTGCTCAGTGCTTTTTTTTTTTCCCTGAAAAAAAAGGTGCCGGTACTCACACACGTCATACAACCCGCCTTGCCTACCCTACAAGGTTCCATCCAAAAAAGGTGCCGGAACTCTGTTCTGGGTGTTCTATGAGAAAAAAAAAGCCCTGGTTCTGCTATTAATCACTCTTAAATGGCCCTAATAGAAATATCACCTTATTGTCATGGGCGGAGGGGGATTCCTAAATTATGTGATATATTTTGGTGGTTTCAGATTTTTCAAGCAATATGGCAATGATGTGATGGCGATGGAAGTGCATGAGAAAGTCAGGAATCACTTATACATTGAAGAATTAAGATAGTTGGGTCAAGAGGAGAGGGAAAATAATAATTTGGAACAGGTAAAGAGATTTTTAAACCCAGTTGTGGACTAAGATGAGATGAAAGCAATTTCATAGGGATGTGGTCTAAGATAACACAATTTCTTAATAACATCAGAAATGTTTAGGGGAATGTGATGATGAACTCTTAATTGGGATGCACATAAAACAACAGTGTAGTGATTGAGTTTAAATGTTAGCACTGAGTGAACTATATCCAGTGGGTTATTCTAGTTCATTAGCAGAGGAAGACAGCCAGGATTGTACTCCAGATAGAATACTGAATAAATCATACATGGAGACTTCCTACTTTGTCCTGACTGCTGTACATTTGTTGGATGAAAGAATGATGCCAGAATGCCAAAGTGCCCTGGCCCATTCAAAATGATTGATACCCAAACCAGGGAAAGAGTGACCAAGAAAGATATATGAGCTTTATTGTGGCTCACAACACGGTACTGAAGAATACTATAAAGGCTATTTATTACTGTCTTCCTTTGGATGTTTAGATCACTAAGTGCAAGTTTTACTTTCCTGCAAGAGAAAATAGCCCTCCTAAGGGGGAAAAAAAGGTGACTGTATGAGCATTGTGTGCATGCTTTTCCTTCCTTTCCTGTCTGAGTGTGACTTTGTGGCCGCATCATCTTTATCTCCTATTTGTTATCCCAGCAGTGCTGTCAGAATAGCTAGTCTTCTTCAACTGCAGCTGGAGTTCTAGAAATGCTGCTTTCCCATCATGGTGACATCACTGGAGGGCCCTTGTGAAGTGTTTGCAGTGACAGAGCTTGACACTCAGAGGTTGACTTCTTCCAGGAACCATATGAGTCTCTGCCTGGCAGCTTCATTATTTTTGCTGCTATAAAATCCTAAGGAAGGGAGGATGCCCTTGAGAAGCAAGGCGAAGTTTGCCACTGTGATGATCTTGGACAGATTTTGCCTGTGCCATTTTGTAAATTTACTCTCCCATCACAGGAGTACACCAGCTGTTAAAATGTCAAAATCTAAAGGGGTTATAAAAAGCAGCAAGTCTCTACAGCTCAAATCAGCCCTGATTAAGTATGAAAAAAAATCTGTCTCTTTTTGACTGAGGCATTGTCTGTCTGGGGACATTAGCATTTCATCCATTCGGATGTCAGCAGCAAGAGAATATTCTTTAGAAGTGTAGCTTTGAATTGTCGTAAATGGCATCTAATTCATATCCCTGTCTGCCATTGATTACAGAATGTTTAGCTCATCATCTCCCCCCCCCCTTTTTTTTTTATTCAGGGCTTGTTGCTTTTAACTCTTGTTTCAGGTTTCTTATTTTAACCAGGAAGAGAGAGAAAAGGTGGACTTCAGAAATGAGCTCAGTTGCAAAATAAATTATTTCTGGCATATGAACTGCTGTCATGTAATATAAGAAGGTGAAAAGCACCCTTGGTGCAATTCTACCAAAATCAGTTATAATTTGAGCATTTAAGAAGAACTGGTATGTCCAATTCACCATTCTTTTTCTACTGACAGTGAAGTGGTCTCTTGAAAAGCTTATATGTTTATTTATCTATATATGGCATTTCAACATGCGTTTTTGAATTACCAGTGCAGTTTGTGGTGGATGTTTCCCCCATTTTCAGTTGTATTGCTTATGTCTGTACAGTTTTTAAGTCAAAGAGTCAAAGAACTACATGGTAAAATTTAGTTTTCAAATTGTAAATGCTTCTCTAGAAGCATAGGGTTTTTTTTTTTTACATCTTCTTTGCTAACCTCCTGTCTTCTTAGTAAAAAAAGCACTGCTCAAGTTTACCAACAGAAAAAGGTACAAACTCAACTAATGAAAACACATTAAAATATAATGAACACTTACAGGTTTCAAGTTTTGAAAAATGATCATGAGATAATTATTAAAAGGATCAAAAGTTCAAGCTCAAGCTCAGTCAAAAATATATGAAAAGGCCTTCCGGTGGCTCCGCCGGCGCTGCTGGGTCTCCTTTGTGAGACTCCGCTCTCTGGATTTGTAAAGCCGCGAAAAACAGCGCTCATCAGCTGTTTTTTCGCGGTGAAAAATCCCCTCTCCGGGCAAAGGAGAGGTGTAGAGCATCGGGAGTAAGGTTGAGCCTTCTTAGATCCCTGGAAAATAAGTTTTCAGGGATTAAGAGTGAGCTCCCTATAGCTCCGGAGAACGCTCCTTTCCAGAGACGCCTCTGTCCTCTGACAGAGAAAGACGCCGCGACCACCTCTGCTTCTTTTAAGTTCAACACGGGAGAGACTGCAAGCAGGCTGAATGAATACAGGAGTTTTAAATGGATTGCAAGTATTTTTATTGTTTCTTTTTGGCTATACATTTCTAACGCTCACAATCAACATAATGCTTCAAAATGGCGCTTAACTTTCACTGCTTTCATTGTTAGGGAAAGTGCTGGATAGTGAAAGTGGATTTGTTACTTCTTACTTCCTGCTTCTTTAAGTGCAGTTAGAGAGATGGCTCTGACTGTCTGAAATTTAAAATGGAGCGGAATTTACAGTTAAATGCTGAACCTATGTTGGATTGTACTGATGAATTTTATGAAGAAAGACCTGATACACAGGGGATTTTTATTTTTACGCAAGAGTTTAAAGAGATTAATGCACTTTTGAAGGAGGCTTTTACAGAAATATTTACTATATGTACTAAATTCCTTCCTTTAAATGAAACTGAACAACTTACTGCTGAACAATTTATATTACAATTTGAATATGGAGAAGAGTTAGAACATTCAACTGGAATCTCTCCTTCAAATGAATTACAATCCTCTGTTGAGTATTATACAATACAAGAGAAATTAGGAGATCAACAGGGAAATGAAGAGGATACTTCTGAGAATAAAGACTATAACTGGATTTTGCTTGATGAAAAGTTTATTTATGGAGAGGAAGAGGTTTTGTTTCAAGAAAAGGAACTCTATCCAGCTAAGCTCCAAGAAGAGGATTTAATTCACAGAAGAGAGACATTGTTTCACCTCAAGAAGCAATTAGGCTACAAAGTGAAATGGATTTTGCTTGATGAGCAGTTTATTTATGGAGAGCAAGAGGAATTGATTCAAGAAAGGAAGATTCAGTCTCAGAAGCAATTTATTTACGGGGCTGAAGAAATAACGAAGAGAGACTTATTATTTGAAAGGGTGGCCCTGTTATGGCAGCTTGTTTGGTTAGGAAAAAAACCTAGAGTTCGTTTGAAGTAATGAAATTTAAACTTGTATGTAAGGAATTATTGGCAATTTAAAATTATGGACTGAATTGAGGACCAAGATTAGGAGTAAGATGCAAGAGAAGATGTTTAATGGTTGACACAATTAAATAGACGAAGGATGTATTTGTTCTGATGATCTGGGTTTGATATTAGATTGACTTAATGATGAGATAGATAGACTGGATAAAATTGAAGGAATGTAAGTTAGAAATGCTATAAATAGTTTGTTTGTATTATGGAGGTTTATTTGTTAGATGAGAGAGCCCAGAAGTCGATTGATTAAATGAAATTTATAGAATGATAAATATTATTATTATTATTATTATTATTATTATTTATTAAATTTCTATGCCGCCCTATTCCGGGAACTCAGGGCGGCTTACAGCATAAATAGAAACAAGATGAGTTAATTGTTTAATAAGGAATTAAGCTTAATTCAAGATTATGGGTTGAATTAAAGATAAATATTATAGCTAAGGTTTTGGTGAGGATGTTTAAATGAAGATATATTAAGATATATTATGAGAAATTAAATTGATTAGAATGTAATTGATATTGCTATTATTATTAGTATTATTATTTTTCTTTTTTTGAACTGAGGGATTTATTGATATTGTTATCGTTATTAATATCATCTGTTTAACTCTAATAAGATGAGTTTTTTTAGAATGTAATTGATATTGCTACTACTACTATTATTATTATTATTATTATTATTATTTTTGAACTGAGGGATTTATTGATATTGTTATCGTCATTAATATCATCTGTTTAATTTTAATAAGATGAGTTTTTTTTTTAATGGACTGCTTTGATTTAGAGAATGTATATATTACATAGTTTAAAATTCTTGTTAAGATTATACAATAATTATGTTTGATGTAGTGGGGTTTTCTTTTGTTATACCCTGTAAGCATTCTGGGAAGTCGTGGGTTAGGGAGGGATTATAATTTTAGATATGATGTTTTCTCAACTGTATTTGGGGTTGGTGGAAGAATAATTAATTATTGTTACTAAAGGGTTGTCTGGGAGGCCTTTGGTGGAGTGAAGATTGATTTAAGTGGAAGTTGATAAGAAGGGGGAATAATAGGATGGAGATAGAGAACGATGAAGGTTATTTGTTTGAGATGTTTATTTTCAGTTGAGTTATTATCATTAGATGATTGGAAAATGTATTTATGCTCTGTTTATGGATGATTGTTTATTTTAATACTATGATTTGATATGACTAGTTTCTTTTTTCTGTTAAAATTGTAAAAAAACCCAATAAAAATATTTAATATAAAAAATATATATATGAAAAGCCGGTTTGATATAATGTTTACCAAACCAGACGTTTATAAAGATTACTACTTAGCGATGTATATCAGGTGCTATGATGATCGATGCCTACTATGATTTTATGTTCAATGCTAATTGTTTTAATAAAAGAATTTTTTATACCAAAAAAAAAGTGCTGGTCTAGGAAACAGGAGACTGAATTATAGTCCTGCTTTAAGTGTGAAAGCCAGCTGGATGATTTTGAGATAATCATTCTCTCTCTGTCTGACACACCTCACAAGGTTGTTGTTGTGAGATGGGAAGGAAGGAAGGAAGAAGTACAGGTAGTCCTCAATGTATGACCACAATTGAGCCCCAAATTTCTGTTGTTAAGTGAGTTTTGCCCCATTTTATGACCTTTCTTATGACATTTGTTAAGTTTGTTAATCACTGAAGTTGTTAAATTAGTCAAATTGTTGAATGTGGATGTGACTTCCTCAGTGACTTTGCTCATTCGAAGGTCGCAAAAGGGGATCATGTGACCCCAGGATGCTGTAACCGCCATAAGTATGAGTCAATTGCCAAGAGTCTGATTTTTGATCACATGATCACGGGGATAATGCAATGGTCGTAAGTGTGAAAACTGGTCATAGGTCTCTTTTTTCAGTGTCATTGTAACTTTGAATGATCACTAAATGAATTGTTGTAAGTCGAGAACTACCTATATTATGTACTTAAGTTAAAGTTTGGATAAAAATGTAATAACTAACTTACTAATTAAATCAATTTAACTGCCTTTTCTGAAAGCACCATTCCAATATATGTGAGTAGTGTTCTATGTGAGTAGTGTTTGATAACTCTGCTAATAAAATGATAACTATTGTTTTAAATTCTGGACTATCATTTTATTTGTATTTGCCTTGCCAAATAACTTTCTAACTTCCATTTTGTCTCCCTTTACCTGTTCCAAAATGAATAAATAATTCTCTAAAAATATCGTATTAAACATCTAGAAGAATGTAAAAACTGTTTGCTGGGTAAGTCTAGACATACAAAATCCATTTGGGTGCTAAACTTAAGAAAAGGAAAATAATCCAAATAGATCAGGCCATGGGGTCCATCTAACCCCCAGTTTTCTGTAGTGCACAGTAGTCAGCCAAATGCATCCAGAAAGCCTGCAAATATGGACAGAAAAAAACCAATAGACTTCTTCTACTTTGACTTCCAGCAAATGGTATTTTAAAGTTATGTTGCCAGTATGATATAGCCACCACTTATTCTACATAAATGCTTCTAGATTGCTTTGAAGTCCGCAAAAATAGTGGCCAACCTTGTGTACTATAGTGGTTTTTGATTCAGTTTGAAAAGTTCGTTGTCAACAATCACTAAGTGCTATCTTTGCAGAACAAGGGGAGGAAAAGATATAAAAGTTTGTGAATGTTTCTCTCTCTCTCTCTCTCTCTCTCTCTCTCTCTCTCTCTCTCTCTCTCTCTCTCTCTCTCTCTCTCTCTCTCTCTCTCTCTCTGTGTGTGTGTGTGTGTGTGTGTGTGTTTGTGTGTGTGTGTGTGAAAGGGAGGAGGGTGGAAACTGCTGCAAAAGAATCCAGTGGAAAGCTCTAGTATCCATTCCTTTAACTTTATCTACATTACCCTGAGATACTTATCACATTATCTCTGAAGGAATGCAGCCTTCTGTAAGAAAAATAAAAGAGGTTCCTGGCTGCAGCTTGACATTTTGTTCCAAGAAGCCCCTGGGATGCTCAGAAGGGAAGATGATGAATGCAGAGTGCTGAGCACATTGTAAGTCTTTAGTAAACGTTACACTGCAGAAGAGTAGCAATACAGTAGCTCTTCGTCCATGGAAATGTTTGTGGTGTCTCATTTCTTTGGCCCTGCCAAAACAACATCTTCCATAAGTCCTGAAGTCAAATCAAAGCAATAAAGGGAGGATGGCAATGATTCTCATATATCACAAATCCAGAAGCTGCTGCCAGACTTTAAAAAACAAACACAAAACTCTGAAGCATGACTGCAAAAGGAATTAAATATCCCATTCTCCAGAGTGCGACTGATCAAAGAGACCAAAGTCTCTTCTATTCCACCTATGCAAACATTATTTAAGACTGAAAGATCTTTTGGGAATGCTAATGACAAAATTATTGTTTTCTTTAAGGAGCTGAGGTACCAAGGTCATACACCGCCTCAAATACATTGATTGATTCTTTCATACGGTTTTGTACTATGGGGCAAATCCTGTCTTAATAAATCTTCTGCATATGGTCCAGAGCTCTTTAGGAGCTATAGAAAAAAAATATGATTCATCTGTTCCAGGAACAGGGATATCAGGTAGGATGAGGCATAACATTAGCTGAAAATGGTTACCCATTTTCCTAGGTGGAAATATAATGCCCAAAATGAATGTACATCTGGATTCCACTCTCATGCAAAGATTGATGAGAATTCTGGAAATGATCTGTAAGAGATCCTTAACTCTTCTTAGGGAATTGTGTTTTCCAGAGATTCCAGACAATGTCTCCTAACAAATATTTAAGAAGACTCTTTTAGGACAGA
Source organism: Bothrops alternatus (assembly GCA_034064705.1). Classification (NCBI taxonomy): domain Eukaryota; kingdom Metazoa; phylum Chordata; class Lepidosauria; order Squamata; family Viperidae; genus Bothrops; species Bothrops alternatus. Next base: position 12,122,163 of record JARGCV010000023.1, read on the forward strand.
TGATTCAGGACACTACTAAGAGCAAAGATGCTGGTATTTTTTGCAACAAAGTACCCTTAGTCAAACCAATCAAGATACTCTTGAATTCAGTAGGACTTATATCCAGATAAACATGCTGATAAATCAGCAAAATGCAATATTATGAAGAAATAGTGCAGCTAAAGGGATTTTCTAATGAAGAACATTCTACATGGATTCAGTCATCAGAGTCCATGCCATTTTCTTGGTGACCATCACTGAGAGAATGGGATGAAACCAGTAAGTAACTGTACAATGGTGAAATCAATGACATGTATGAGTATGTAAATATAATTGGATTGTGTTGTCAAAGTGATTTGGCAAGTGGGAATCTCTATGTTGTTGCTCTGTGTGTCTTACTTTTGGAAAATAGTGTGAAAAAAACTTTGAGAGGGAACATATTTCACTGTTGTCTGTATATTCAAATGCATGAAATCAGAATTCTGCAAGTGTGGAGGATATTCTGAAGAAGAGAATTTTTAGAAAAGTATTAAATAAGAAGTCCGTGCCTATACTTGCTGGAGCTTTTAGTCTACATTGGCATTATGGATGAGGAATGAAAATTATGATTTTGTTAAGGCCAGGTCTAGCTGCAGAGGATAGTAAAATGAGACTTTTATTGGGGCTAATGAGAGTAGCACAGGACTTGTTTTCCTATAGTTGCAATCCTCACTTTGCTTAGAACATGCAACAAGTCAGTGTGTTAGAATTCACTATTTGAATGTTTTCTGTTTCCCAGAAAAGAGAGCTCCTCATATGCTGAAGATGCATGACCCAGACAGCCATTTGGTACCACATGGCTTTGCCACCCTTTCATTGTCTCCAATCCTTTACAAATGTCACCTGCACTTGGAGCAGACCCAACAGACCCACAATTTGGCCCTCAACAGTACTTGTCTTTCATAAAAGCTATCAAATTAAAAAAATGTGGTCTACTAAAAATATACAGCACAAAATTGCACTAGATCAACCAGCCACAATTACAGCAAGCGCATGAAAGAAAAAAAAACATTGTCATTTATCCCTCTGGGGACACCATGCCTTTGTTTCAGAGCCCTATTATTGGCATTGTACATGCTCTTAAATTATAATAATTAAAATGGTGATTATAAGTGTCAAGGATTGCACATTTTCTCCATAATAGCTGGGAACAATCTGTTCATTATTGAAGCAAAAAGTTTGAAGTCTGCATTTACTTTAAAAAGAAATAAATAAAAAAAAGAAGGCAGAACAGATACCCACCTCAATGTCTTTATGCTACTGACTAAAATCAGTTTTGTATAAAGACATCAGCTAACCTAGATGATTTTTTTCTTTATTTTTCAAGAAAAGAAGATAAAGGCTAATTTAATAAAGGGAAATTTGGAGTGAGGAAGTAGGTTTAGAAACATGTTGCACAGCAACTATTAAATTCCCAGCCAATGTCAACACATCAGAGGAGAATCAAATTGGGAAAGGATAGAAGAATAGTGATTTTTCTCTGTTTCAAAACAACAATAGCCCCCTTTTCTCAAAATATTATGATATTAATAGCAAAATTCTTCTCCTGCTACATGCATCCAGATTGTAACATATCACTGAAACTTAAGATGACACATAGCTTTGTAAAAAAAAAAAAAGGACTTTGAAGTTTAGGTGCCTGTGAAGAATGAGGACAAGAGGAAATGGTCATCCTTATCCTAGATGACATGGTGAGATATTGAAGAAAAGGAAGGGAAATATAGAAATCCACTGCCTGCATTTACAATACCTATTCAGCTTCAGTAATGAGGCAGAATAAGGATTTTTGTTCACAAGAAAAACAGGTGGAATAAGAGATTTGATCTGAAATATCTTTTTGGGTGTTGGATATGGAGGCGAAAAGCCTCAGGGTCTTCTGCTTTCAGTTCTCTGATTCCATCTACACGCAGTGTTTCTCAACCTTGACAATTTTAAGGCATGTGGACTTCAACTCCCAGAATTCCACAGCCAGCATTGCTGGCTGTGGAATTCTGGGAGTTGAAGTCCACATGCCTTAAAATTGTCAAGGTTGAGAAACACTGATCTACAGGATGGGAGAAGAAGAAGTAACATTAATAATCTACACTATGCTGATGACACTATACTGACACGTGAAAATGCAAATAATTATAATAAAAGTCACGAACGCAGTGGGAAAAAATGGGACTATGTTTAAATTTGAAAACAAACTAATGACAACAGGTGTAGTAAACAAATTTAAAACTGATGATAAAGCTATTGAAGTGGTTGGATATGTTCTGTCTTTCAGCATCAATTATCAACAGGATACAGTATTAGAAGTTCAGAAATATTTCATAGACTAGCACTCAGTAAAGGAGCAATGAAGGTCTTTGAAAAGACACTTAGATGTTATGATGTCTCTATGTTTACAAATATTAGAATAGTGCAAGCACTAATTTTCTCAGTGATACTTAGTGGGAATGAAAATTGGATTTTGAAGAAGCAGGATAGAATTTTTTGTTGGGGGGAAACTCCTGGGAATACTATGGGTGATCAAGAAAACAAATGGATCATTGAACAAATAAACTCAGAGCTCTTACTTGAGGAACAAATAACCAGTCCCAAATCATATTTTGAAAACAATGTGTAAAGATGTAGTTCTCTAGAGAAGTTTTATAATATTGGGCAAGGTAGAAAGAAAGAGAAGAAGAGAATGATCAGCAGCATGGTGAATAGACACAGTTAAAATAGTGATGTACACATTGTAAAAAGACATAAAGAACCCAGTTGCAGACAGATAATTAAGAAGGTCTAGCTTTGTAGTCACTAAGAATTAAAAACTAACTTGATGGCATATAATCAATAATAAAAATTCCTCCCAGGAATAAATCAAAGCAGAACTTTCTTTCATCTAATTCCATTTATTTATTTTTCAGGAATGCAGATTCTGGTATTATGAAAAAGGCAGATTTCCATCCAACATCCCCATGCAGTTGCTGTTTTGTTTTTCTTTAAAATGCCATCATGACTTCCCTTTAACCTCAACTAATACAAGCCATTTTTAAATCCAGAAAGTTTCAGCATACTTTATATTGCAATTGTAGGTGTATGTTTTGTTGTTGGCTACTTTCTGTTTCTGTGTGCACAAAACGGCACACTCCTAGGTATTTCTTCTTAGAAGTAAGTTCCATGAAGCTCAATGAGACTAATCCAGAATCTCTGTGTACTGGATTGCAGCATTAAATAATTCCTTGCATTCTGTGATTTGGTGTCTTCATCATTTTCACTGCAGAGAGCTCTTTGGGAAAGGCAGGAGAAGTTTAGCCCTCATTAGTCAATTACTGCCCTGTTTTTTTTTCTTTTTAATGATTATAGCAAAATGGGAGGCAAAAGGATAAAAAAAAAAATCAGGTGAGAAATTGAGGAAGAAAATTAGGAGAGAAAGGAGAGGAAAGAATGGATTCAAACAAAGCAAAAAGCACCAGAGAAATGTGGATCAGCTTTATTTAGCTGACAAGTAAATAAACTAACACAATGTATGTTGCAGCACAATGCCTTTTTTTCTTGGGATTATTATCCAAGCCAGTCTTTTATATAATAATAATTAAAAAAAGAGGGGGAGAAGAAAAGGCGGGAAGTAGAGCACGAAAGAAAAGGAAAAGGGAGCAGCAATCAATGCTGCCCTTTATGCTGCCTGACATTTGAGGGACTTGTTATCCACAATTGCGGCTGGCTTTATCTAAATGTATCTCCCCAGCTGCCAGGAGAAAGCCTGATCGGCAGCCGCACGTGCTGATGGCCTCGGCTGATATAGACGACCACCCAATTTGCCCACATGCTTCGGTGGCAGTGCCTGATGGCTCCTGTCATTCTGGTGCTGACATTTTGGGCCTGGCTGGTGGAAGCGGGCAGGAGGTCAGAACTCACGGAGGACGGTTTTCATCCCCAATGTTTCTCCTCTCCAGGCTTCACACTAAGCACCCTCCCTTTGTGGAAAAGAAAGGAAAGAAAGGCGGGGGATGAGCCAGGAAAAGCGGCAGGCAGGAGTTGTTTCTTCGTTGGCTTTTTATCTCAGCTTCATCTTAAGGCTGATTCTGTCATTAAAAACAGATTTGTGAGGCCCCCCCCTTCTTTTCTTTACGTGATTGCTAGGAATCCTTCTGAAGAGCAATGAGCTGAATACACAGCTTGGCTCTCTAGTGTGTCCTTTACTTCACTTTTTCATAATGCACACTCTCAAAACTGAACCAACATAAGATGCTGCTTCTGTTTGAAATACATTCCATGCATTTTTGAGTTGCATGGGTGTGCACATGCACATATATCACGATCCAGAAGGATTACAGTTACATCTAGTCTAGTTCTCTATGAGCAGAAGTAACCCCAATGTGTAAGAGGGCCAGCTTCTCATATACTAAAGCTTGTGAAGTAAGCAGACAAACTCCCTTTGCTGCCTGAGGTGGCAGGAAAAGGATCAATTGCCCTCTCTCTCTTCCTCTTTGTTATCTCTTCTCCCTCTGAAATCTTTTCTGACTTCAACAGCACCACCATTCAGCATCCCACAAGTTACTGGCTGTTCACTATTCAGATGTTATTCTGAGGGGTCATCAGAGTGACATATTGTTATCTAGCTGAGGTGACCTCTCCTATGGGCAGCCACTGGGGCCAGTCCCTGAAGACCTGCTCAAAGTAACATCAACAGTCCTGACATCCAGGGAAACAAGGTACTCTAGAAAGCTCATGATAAGCCTCACATAGCTAGGCAAGATAAAATTATTTATCTGTGCACAATGCTAGTCTGGGGCTAATACAGAACCTTGAAAATTGTAAGAGAAATTTCCCAGCATCATTTATCTTGTGTTAATTAACTCAAGGGTTAATTTAAAGGGTTTGAGATACTCCTTCCTAGGTTTCTTTCCTCCGAGGCTAAGGTGTTATTAATCAGATAGGAGGTCAGATAACTCACACAGTGCCTCTTGGTTATTTAGGTTTGTTCTTTTTTTCTACCGGTATCCTTTTGCAAGCCCCTCTACAATTTGTCACACTGTGCACTTTAAACACAATGAAAGGAGGTATCTGGTGTGGTGCTTGAAGTTGCTTCTTTATTCTACTTTAGAATCGGGGTAGCCCTGAGAAATGCACTTCACTATTAAAGTGGAAACTCACTTTAAAGCCATTGTTTGCTATCGAATTGCATCTTTGCCTCTGCTCCCAAAACAATACTGTTAGCCCTATCAGTTTAGTGGTGGTTAGCTGAATGACAAAATGCTTGTCAAAGTCAATGCAGATTGAGATAAAGGGAACTCTCTGCTTTGCCAGGTATAAAAACTCCTGACTTGGAATGAAAAATGCTTTTTGTTAAAAGCAGAAAGAACTGTCCCCTCCAGATTTTTAAAGTGAGATTTTGCTAATCGCAGTGCATCCTAGTCAAAGTAGACAGAATGATATTGCTTTTAGGAAACTACACATGTTTTCTATCTCCTTTTTACTTTCAATGGTAAATATCAAAATCAGAAAAGAAAATTCTGCAACTGACATGACATTGCATGCAGTTTGAAATGTTACCACCCAATTTCTAAATGTGAATTTTTAAAATTTGAAATTTGTATGTGAGAGGATTATTGGAACATGAAATGTGAATGCTTTAACTCAGGGGTGTCAAACTGCTGGCCCGTGGGCCGGATGCGTCATGCCAAAACTGCGCCCACCCCATTGCCGGCAATGTAAAAAAAAGTCACGATACATTGTGACACATCATATGACATTGCGAGTTTGACATCCCTGCCTTACCTGATTTGTCAGTATGTCTTGATTATTTTGAGTTTGAGAAGAGCCAACCATAGAAAGTATGCCAAGTATTACAAGTATGCCAAGTATTACAAAGTCTTCATCTGTAAAACACCATCTGCTGATAGAATTGATTATTGAAATACTAGACCAAATATTTGAAATCAGTTATTGATAGTTAACTGTACCCATTTGACCAATACAGTGCATATCTTTAAACATTGAATGGGGTGATTCTGAAGCAGCTGGAGTTCTGAATGCAGTTCTGTATCCTTATCTACTATCCCGAGGAACAGTATCAAAATGCATTTTTGCCCCTTTTGTCTGAATTAGATTTTCCACAGAAGCCCATGGGAAAAATATGCAAATTTGGTTGCAACATGAAACAGGAGGAATATTCCATGCTGCAGAATTTTGCTGCAGGGACCATATGCACCTTCAACCAATTGAGTTATGCTGAGTTCACAAACAGTAGGAACACCGTTGGATAATAATCCCAAAGTATTTGCAGGTATCAAACATTGTCCTGAGAGAGGAGAACAGGAAGAACGTTTCTATAAAATAATAACAGTAACTTGTTCAATTTTTAAACTAATAGTTGGAGTAAAGAAAGATCTACAGTGGCTAAGGAAGTAGCCATTTATTGACTGTTCTTATAGTACAAAAAGCATAGTTATCTGTGGCTTTTTATTTCAAAAAGCAGCTTAAATTACTGCCTTTAGCACTGAAAGGTTTCAGATCTATATGGAAATGTCACCTTACAGGTTTCCTTAGCTTTTTGCTTAGCAACAATGAATCCATTTTAAAATCTATACATGAAAAGCAAGGAGTGCAAAGCAAGTGTATCTGAGAATTGTTACTGTCACCAAGGAAAGTGGTACAGAAAATGTATGCAGCATATATACTGTGTATATTTCATAAAACACTCTATATATTTCATAAAGCACTCTATGATAGTGGTTGCGCAGTGGTTAGAATGCAGTACTGGCGGGTCCTAGGGGGAGGGCCTTCTCTGTTGTGGCGCCCACCCTCTGGAACCAACTACCTCCTGAAGTCCGCGTTTCTCCCACCCTCCCGGCCTTCTGAAAGAATCTTAAAACCTATCTTTGCCGGCAGGCCTGGGGATGATTGTGGATTGCTGTTTGAATGATGTTTGTGTGCTGGGTTTTTTATTTTTAAATACTTCTCTGATTTGGACTTAGACTGTGACTGATGTTTTTATATATGTTGTAAGCCGCTCCGAGTCTTCAGAGAGGAGCGGCATATAAGTCCAAATAATAAAATAAATAATAAATAAATAAAATAACTCACTGCTCACTCCAGGAGTTTGATTCTGAACTCCTCAAGGTTGACTCAGCGTTCCATCCTTTGGAGGTTGGTAAAATGGGGACCCAGAGTGTTGGTGGCAATAAGCTGATTCTGTAAACTGTTTAGAGAGGGCTGTAAAGCACTATGAAGCAGTGAATCTAAGTGCTATTGCTATTGCTATGAGAATACAAAATTGTTACTATATGGTATTTATTTGCTGTTAGTTGATAGCAAATTAATAATTCTCTACAAACACTTTAAATTGGACAGAATATTTAGATTATACGTCCATCTTCTCAAAATTTATATTTCCACCTCATTGAGATAATTAACCAACCAGTATCCAGTATATATATTTTTTTACTAGTGGACATTTTTTGGACTAGTCCATTTAAAAAACTGCACTGTTGCTTCACTCTCACAAAACAATAGCCAAATGACAAAACAACAACAACAATGCAATGCGTTTCCTCACTTTTATCTAGCATTCCATATAGCAGTCAAAAGGTCCTCAGAAAATGAAAGATCATGCCTATTTTTTTGCAAAAAGTGATCTCTTCTCTAGCTTAAGGAGTATTAAGTCCTTCAAAACAGGCCATTTGCTTAAGCAAATCATAAATAATGGACAAAAAACCCCAACCCCAACCCCAACCCTAATCCTAACCCTAACCCAAATCCCATTCCAATCCCGATCCCACCACATTCCTAACCCTATAAAAACTAATAAAATTTATACAAAAAATAATAATGGACAATTCACCAACAATATTAAAGGGCCGACTCTAGAGAAAATGTCCAAGTTTTGTATTCATTTTTACTTTATTAAAAATCCCAACGTTGTAAAGTCCTTTGGCACAAAACATGACACCTCCAAAGATTATAAGGGCTCTCTAACACTCAAAAGCATTCTTTCTTCCAATTACAAATACCATCCTTTGAATAGACAACTTTTTTTTTCTCGTATGTAATTGTTTTAGAAACTGGAACAAACTCACTGTGATTGCAATGGCAGTAGATTTTGCTAAGATGAACTTTCATAGTCTGCAAAGCACAGTGTTTAAGCTAAAAAATCTTGGGGTCATAGTCCAAACATCTGAAGGGAAGACAAGTCTTTGGTTCATACAGCCTTTCTAATTTGAAAAGGTGACAGAGAACATACACTGGAAATACTGCTATTGTCATTTTTTTAATAATTTCACCAATATGTTAGCTTCATTTAGGGAGATATAGCCTAGTGAATATTTCAATGAAAGAAAATCCTTACACACACACACACACACACACACACACACACACACACACACACGCACGCACGCACGCACGCACACACACACACACACATTTTCTGAGGTTTTCGCGGGTGTTTGCATGTAGGTCTTTGGTTATTCGGATTTTCTCCCATGTAAAATTGGAAGTGTCTTGCTGACGTTTCGATGAAGTCCCATTTGTCATCTTCAGGCTGGTGTTTTCGGCTTCATGCTTCTAGGAGCAATGTGTGATCGTAGCTGTTTCTTCCTTTTAACTGCCAGTGGGGTATGAACTGATTGGGTGGGAGCTTGGCTGTGTTCTGATTGGGTGGAGGTGTGTTCTGATTGGTTAGGGGCTTGGCTGTGCTCTGATTGGATGGGGGAGTGTTCTGTTTGGGTGGGGGCTTTATTGTACTTAGGTTAGTCTGAGTCACAGGGAGATTTAAGATGGTGAGCTGCGTTGCTGTTGTTTGGCTTCATGTTCGTGGTCGTGCCTCATCTTCATGGTGGGTGTCAGTTTGCTTCATGTATGGATTGGAGAGGTTTAAAGTGGCTAATGATGCAGCTGTGGTCTGGCTTCTGGTTTGTGGTCATGCCTCATCATCGGTGTGGGTTTGGGTTTGTTTTTTGCATGGATGTGTGGTGGTGACATCCTGTGTGGTTTTCGTGAATGTGGGTCTGGTGTCATTCTTTGTGTTAGGGACTCATTTGTCAATAAGGGTGGGTTTCCAAATGGCTGGTAGGTGGGAAGTATCATCTCATTTATTCATGCTGTGTGGGCATTTTTCTATCTCGATGGATTCTCTGATTATTCTGTTATTAAAGTGTTCAGTTTTGGCGATAGTTCTGGTCTTTTTAAAGTCAATTTCATGTTCTGTGGCTTTAAGGTGTTGGACCAGGGAAGAAATTGGTTCCTCTTTTTTGACTGAGTTCTTGTGTTCTTCAATGCGTGCACTTATTCTTTTGTTGGTTTGTCCGATGTATGTGGTGGGGCAAGCGGTGCATGGGATTTCATATATTCCTTGATTTTCTAACTCGATTTTGTCTTTGGGGTTTCTTAGGATGGTGAAGAACTGAAGTTTGTTTAGCATAATTATTCCACAACAACACCAATTTCTTTTGATGGGAGCCTGCTAGAAGTATTCTCAGTGGCTTTCGGGCCGATTGAGACAGAATAATTTTGAGGCCAAGGGCAGATAGAAGAAGAATTGGCTATTCCTTGAACCTTGTCTGTGCTTGTTAACTATACAAATTCCTTTTGGGTATCTGTCTCCATTTTTAATACATTTTAATGCACAGGCACACTCTGAGAAGAATACAGTTCAAAGAACGTATCCACAGACAATCACACAAGCCATAGCCTTCTGGAGAATTTCAGTTTCTGTGGAGCCAAGGAACATTAGGAAGCCAATTCCTCCCAAGAGCACGTTTATATCAGTCTAAAATTCATTTTGGTTGAAATATTTATGATTTTGTAAAGGGAGGGGAAGGCACTGGAGCTCATCTCAGTCAGATCAAGTTAGCGGAAGCTGCCCGCATTGACAAAAGTAGAGCTTACTCTCCATTCCCTCCTTCCTATATTTAAATGTGCTTTTCTCCAAGAGTCCTTCCTTAATGCTGTATCATAATTCATTAGGGCAGCTTTAATGAGTTGATAATTAGTTTGGAGGGAGGGAGTAAGGAACAGGTATGCATGTGTGTATGGGGAAGGGATGAGAAATGTTAGACAAAGTCAAGAAGGCTGGGCTCCATAAAGAGTCCTAAGGGAGCTTTTTGTCAACAAAATGGATCTGCCTAACAGGCAGTCAAACTTTCAAATGACCTTCATGTCAAACTATTGGGGGCTCTGTGTGTGTGTTGGGGGACACACACACACACACACACACACACACACACACACACACAGGTATATGTCTATGTATACAAAATTTTTCACACACACACACATATTCATATTCAGAATATAGTAAAGAATAGTCTCCAGGAGTTTCATGTTCTTCCTTTTATACGTTTCCTTTTTTAAAAATAAGACAAAAGCACCAGGTTGAAAAAAAAATGACACAAAGAGCAGGCTTCTCTTTCATTTTCCAGGTTGCCACACCAGGTGCTAAAATGAACATAAAGGTGTTTAAATCTGCAGATAAAGCAAGGGCCTGTTATCAGGGAGTCTCCAGCTGGTGCTAGGAAATGGCCTGTTCAAGACTATATACAAGAGAAACACCAATCACATAAAATGTACCTGGCGTATAGTTGAGGCTGGACGTGAGGAGTGAAGAATGTTTACCAAACCAGACGTTTGCAAAGACTAATACCTGTTGTTGTATGTTATGTTCTATGATGATTGCTTCTTAATATGATCTTATGTTTAATGTTGATTACTTTAATATTGAAAAAGCAGACTGAATTTTTACCCCAGGTTATTGAATTTCTACCTCAGGATCTTTAGTTAGGGATTATAAGAGATTGCACTACTACTGAGATGAATATGGTTCTGAATCTGGTCACAGCAAATGGATTGCGGGTGGGACAATACTGGAGGAAGCCAGAAACACCGCATTATGAGGTTAGGACTCTGAAAGTAATACAATTGGCAGAAATGGAGAAAAAATTTGGACGCATTTGAAGTTGAGGCTTGAAGTGAGGAGTGAAGAATGTTTACCAAGTCAGATGTTTACAAAGATTAATACTTAGTGTTGTATTACAGGTTTTCCGATGACTGCTTCATAATATGATCTTATACTTAGTATTGTATTACAGGTTTTATGAGGACTGCTTCTTAATATGATCTTATGTTTAATGTTGATTGTTTTAATAAAAAAAATTTATATTTAAAAAAAAAGTTTCAGTTAGTATGGTAAAGATAGAAATGGCAATGGTGGTGATATTTGATCTGCAGTATGATTTAAAAAAGATGGTTGCAGATGTTATAGATATGTTATGGGAACAACTTCCTGAATGGTGAGATTAATAGTTTCTTTTACTGAGTGATAAATCTTTTCAAGGTTACAAGGACTTGCCCAATAGATGGAATGTGTATAGGGTTTGGGGTGAAGGTGAAGTAGAAGCTGAATATTCACATTGTCATCTTTTGGGTAAGAGATTTCACTTTGCAATCACTCAGTAGTGTTGGAAGCAATCTAAAAGTATATAATGTGCACCTTTTCTACAGAGGCTTCATTCAAAGCTACTAACCCATTGCTTCCTTAATCATGGTTTACTGGCTTGACCCACAATTGGCTAGGTTCACACATTATGCTAGGACATAGTTTCTAAATTGCAATAATTTGATTACATCTAAATTATATCTTCCTGTTAATTCTAAATGAAAAAAAAATCATGTGGTGATTTGGCATGATGTGAACTATTCAAAAAGTTGGTTACAAACACCTGTACAAACCCACATGCACAGGATACCTACAGCAGATGTTATGGAACCTGGTTGTTCCATCTAGCCATAGCTGGAAGTTATGATATTATTTCAAAATACAGTATTTCATAGGAGGGGTTCCTCTCTGTCAGCCCTTGCCCCCAAAGGGCTCAATCTACTTCTTATACCAACTGGTAGACACTCCGTGCAGTGCACTGTGGCCTGCAATGAATCAAAGCAACAACCACACCAGCATTTTTACCTTTTTTCACCCATGCACAGGACTTTTCCATCCCTTGCATTTTATATTCTTCATTTGACTGGGATCCCAGACAAGCCAAGCATCTGCTCTGTCACTAAACTACATCCATTTTTTCCCACTGGCATCATAGATGCAACAGTGGTTTGAATTTATGATACAAATTATACCTCTAGGTTGCTTATCCCTATTTATGAGTGATTCAGATCAAAGCAAACCTGCACCAAAACCAGGGAAAAAGAAACAGAGTTTCTCAGACACACATTGATGTAGTTCCATCCACAATTATTTGAAATCCATAGGCATTTTTTTCCTCTTTCATGTCTGAGGCATGATATTGTTTTAAAGACAAATGCTAGCCCAAATTCTAAATCAAGTTCAGAGTTAGAATAGAGTAGAATTAATAGAATTGGAAGGGACCTTGGAGGTCTTCTAGTCCAACCCCCTGCTCAGGCAGGAAACCCTATACCATTTTAGACAAAGGGTTGTCCAATCTCTTCTTAAAAACTTCCAGTGTTGGAGCATTCACAACTTCTGGAGGCAAGTTGTTCACTTCTGGAGGCAAGTTGTTCTGCTCCCATTCTAGTGTGGCATTTAAATTGTGCTATGCAGACAGCCATCCAACATGCCCCTATCGTTGAGGCAACTCTAACGGTTGTACATATCTCACTCTCTCCCTTTATTTACTGCCAGCTCTGGCACTGCAGAATTGTATCTGACTAAATGAACCCATTGGGCAAATGAAAGAAAAGAAGAGAGGAGCATCAAAACAAACCTCGGAGATACCCTTCTTATCTAAATTAGTTAGAAACAGGCTTTTTTTAAAAAAGAAATTTATAGCAGTTGTAAACCCCTGAAAGTTTTTATATTTAACAGAGAGATTAACCAATTCTCATTTTAGCAACAGAAATGGTTCTATAACCAGCATTTTAAAGAGAGGAACTGTTAAAAAAGATGCCATAAAACAGTGGTTTGATATTATGTCAGATGTAAGAATGACATCTCATGAAAAGGACGTGATCAATGAACCTTTGCTTTTGAAATCCACGGAGACTCGGGGCTTTGATCGCATGGTGTGGTTTCCCAACACAAAATCAAGCCTGTCTAATTTGCTCCATGATTCTGAATGTGTGGCAGTGATACAAACATTCTGTTTCACTAGAGAAGTTTAATCTGCTGCAGTACACTCCAGCATTTGTTTGCTTTTCAGGTTAGCATGAACAGCATAAGATATTTCGTGGTATGGAAAAAGAACAAAGTGGTTTCCCCCCCCCCTCCATTCCAAGAACAAAAGCCAGCTGGATTGGCCACTAAATCTTTTTCAATAGTGAAACAGTTCCTCTATCATGCCTGGGTTGGTGGCCAGAGACAGAAAGAGAAAGGCCAGAGGAAATGGCATCAAATATAAACACTCTGACACTTGTACTAAAATGAGGTTATTATGCTACTATCAGCTGGGGGAAATGCTGGTCTAAATTAACTTGAGGCAATATTTTAACACATTGGCAGTTATAAACTCATTGAAGTTTATATATTATCTGGAGATACTGCCTTCTTTTTAATATAATTTTATTTTGTTCCTTCATCCACAAACACATATGACCTTGTTATCCTCACCTTTCTTCAATAGCTTATGAAGTTAGGTGGCACTTCATGAACAAGGACAATAGGCTGTTCTGTTCGATTGAAGATGGCTATTAAAGTTTATGGAATTTCTCCACTCTAGGATGATGGACTTATTATTAGCAGTTGCTTATAGCAATGACATTAGCAGGTTATCATGAATGAATCTTTCTTGCAAAAGAACCTAGAATCTTTAGTTTGTACTTTGGTCTCTTTTAGCAAAGCAGGATTTAACATTATGTCTCTGAATAATACAGCAATGTTATACTTTTTCTGCATAATAAAATATTGTACTCATAGGCTATTGGAAGGGACAGAGGGGGTAGCTAAAGAGAGTGATTGCATTATTTGAAAAATACCTTGTTTATTCACAACTGCTTGCCTGCAAGAAGGGAAGGGAAGGGAAGGGAAGGGAAAGGAAAAGAAAGTAAAGTAAAGTAAAGTAAAGTAAAGTAAAGGAAAGGAAAGGAAAGGAAAGGAAAGGAAAGGAATGGAAAGGAAAGGAAAGGAAAGGAAAGGAAAGGAAAGGAAAGGAAAGGAAAGGAAAGGAAAGGAAAGGAAAAGATTCATAACCACTATAAGATTTTGAATTGACAATGATTTTCTTTTGGAAAAGCTGGATGGTTCCCAATAACTTTAAAAGCACTGGCGGTCAAGCACAATCATGTTAATGCATTTGCTATCTTCCTCTGAAAGGATGAAGACATAATTTTTAATTTGGAGGCTCTCATTCTGTATTCCCCTTGTATATTGACACTACACTTCACCAGACAGTTTGTTCTTGTGTCCTTTAAAGGTGACCCATTAAAGCATTGGATGAATGCAAAGACTCCTAATCAGTTTGATGGGTTTCTTGGAAATTGTGTGCCAGGACTGAATACTGAGAGCAGGACTTTGATTCAAGACTTGAAATTGCAAAAAAACAAAGACTATTTTTACCTCATCCTCCTCTATACCATCCTACCTCAAAGATTTTGGCTGATTTTTGGTATTTCTCTGCTACATTCATATTCACCACTAATACCTTGAATAGGTAGGATAGGGTTAAGCTGTTTCAGCTGGGGGCTGCAGATAAGAGAAAGGCAATATCGTGATACTGTCATATAAAAATAGTTATCTTGACATGGGTAGAGGGAGATGAGGCTGAACCCCAAATAGCAGCTCTTTCACATAAACACAATAAATATTGGGTCAAGTGACATATGTAATTTGCAGGAGCCTGGGGTAACTGAAACATATGGTCTGAATACTTCAGTTCCAGAAATATATGCTAAAAATATCACAGCTGTCTAAAAAGTCAATTAGAAACAACAGTACCATTTTAATAACTGCAATACACAGATCTTAGTTATCTCTTAAACCAGGGCTGTCCAATTTTGACATCTTTGAGACGTGTAGTCTTCAATTTCCAGAATTTTCCAGCCAGCCATGCATTCTGGGAGCTGAAGTCTACAAGTCTTAAAGTTGGCCAGGTTGAACACCCTTGATTTAAGCTGTATGGCTTAATTAAAGCTTCTGTAGTTTGGTTTTATGTTTTATGAAACACCAATTACCCACAAGGAGGTGGTAATCCTTGCTAATGGACCATAAGAAGCCTCTTGCTGCTTATACTTTGTTTCCCCCCCCCGCTCCTTAAACCCCACAGAGTACCCGAATATACATATTAGCATATTTTTATCTAGACTTGTTTTTATTGGATTACAAAAAGCCTTTGATAGTTGTTGATCTATAAAATCTAATATTCAGGGAATTATGATATGTTAAACCTCCACTAAGGTTAAACTCGCCCCAACCCTAAAAAAGATGTAAAATGTTCATCCTTTCCTTTCTCATTACATCATTATATCAGTTCAGTCACTGCTAGTCATAAAAAAGAAAGGAAAAAAGCTCACTGTATGTACTCACTGGGAGTATATACATAATAAATAACAAAAACAGCTGGTTATTTAAAATACTGGTTTCACTGAAAGAGGAAAAAACTCACAGCTGTTACTTGAACTATGGCCTACACAGTTTTTTCTTCTATAACCATGAAATGAATTCTCTTCTTTACAGATTATTCCCTACTGAACAGTAAAAAATGAAAAGGTAGGATGGGACCAGCAAATTAAAGAAACAAATGCATAGACTGTGAAGACTTAAAATAGCACTCCAAAATAGGAATATAATTGTTACATAGAAACTGTCTTATGCGTTTCAACAATAATTTCCTCAGGGACTAAAGGTTTCCATGTAACTTGCTTAGTACACAAGCAAATAACATTATTGAATAAACTGCTTTTTAACTGATATATTATAAAAAGATAAATTGAGTTGTAGGTCCTGAAGAACATCACCAAAATTATTGAGCAATTAATTTTCATCTACTAATGAACTATTACTAGGGTAAATGTTTGTCTCCATTCCTTGCTTATTTTATTAAAAAAATTCAAATCTACTCTTAGCAGTTAATCACTTCTAGTCTTCATCTTCATTACATGATCATAGAACAATTTACATATGTACATACATACTTACATATATACATTCATACATAGATACATACTTACAAACATTTTAACCCACTATAACAAGGAACTAAGTTATGCAAATGAAGAGTTAGCATTCTGATAATATTTATTTATTATTAAATTTATGTGCCAACTATCTCATTGTCAAATGACTTTATAATACAGGGGTGTCAAACTGCCGGCCCATGGGCTGGATGTGTCATGCCGAAGCCACACCCACCCCATTGCCGGCAATGGGAAAAAAGTCACGATATGTCATGACACGTCATGTGATGTTGCGAGTTTGACACCCCTGCTATAATATGTACAGATTAATAATAAGATAATACATGTTTATTGATTAGTCATTTGACTGTATCAAAAAAGCTATAAAAACAATACAAAGAAAACAATAGGATCTGTTAAAATAAATCATCACCCTTGTAGTCAACTCCAAACTATTCGAGGTAGCCTATCCTTTTCAACATGATCTTTGATATGAAAACTGCAGTCTTGCTAATAATAGATAAATCTGATTCCTGCAAAAAGCATGACAGTTTATTTTGAGTGTCTCAATATTTCTTAGTTTTTAAGTAAGGATCTGAGAAAATGTCCCGTTCCACTCAATGTAGTTTGAAATCAAACAAGATACAATACATGTAATATCTTCAGAGCTGATATACACAGCCTTTTGGTGAATGAAACTCCATGAAACATCCCCTATCTTATTATGGAATCAAGTTGTTCAAAACATGCTCTAAAAAATCTGTCCTACATTGATGAAATGATAGAAGGTGTTGAAGCTACAGGAACCTTGGGAAGGAGTGATTATACAATATTGGAATTCAACATTATGCAAGCACAAGCAATATAACAAAGTCAAACTAGAGTCTTGGACTTTAAGAGTGCTAAATTCAATAAACTCAGAGAGAGCTTGGGAAGGATCCTATGGATGAGAATTCTCAAAGGGAAAAAAACTCAAGGAGCTTGGAAAACTTTGAAAAGTGAGATTATAAAAGCTCAATCTAGTACAATATCAACAAAGAAGAAAAATAACAGCTCTCAAAAGAAACCAGTATGGCTGCATAAAGAAGTCTCTGATAAACTGAAAGGCAAAAAGGACAAGTATAAAAAGTGGAAAGAGGGGCACTTAACTAAGGCAGAATATCAGCAAATAGTCTGAGCCTGCAAAGATGAAATGATGAAAGCTAAGGCTCACAATAAACTGAGGCTTGTGACAAAAGTCAAAAATAACAAAAAAAATCCTTTTAACATGTAAAAAACAAACAAAAAACAAGGATACAATTTGTCCATTAATGGGAGAAAATGACAAGAAGGTGTCAAGCAACAGGGAGAAAGCAGAACTGCTTAACTCATTTTTGCATCTGTCTTTACACAAGGAAAAAACATCCAACTTATCAAAAACAGTACCATAAAAAGCTTAGGAATACAAGTTTAGGAATACAAGTTAAAATAGGAAAGAAAATGGTAAGAGAGCCAGACGAGCACCCTAGAGTTCAAATCACCAGGACCAGATGGATTATACCCCAGTGTTCTGAAGGAACAGGCAGACATGATCTCAGAACCACTGAACTGTATCTTTCAAGATCCTGGAGCACTGGGGAACTACCAGAGGACTGGAAAAGAGCTGATGTAGTTCCCATCTTCAGAACAGGAAAAAAAATGGATCCAGGAAACTACAGACCTATCAGCCTGACCTCAATACATGGGAAGATTCTGGAAAAGAGAATCAAGCAATGAATCTGCAAACACCTAGAAACAAACAAAGTCAACATGGGTTTGTCAAAAACAGATCATGCCAGACAAATCTTATTACATTCTTTGATAAAGTGACAAAATATTTGGATATATCATGTAGTGGAATATCCAGCTAGATTGAAGGAAGGGGTTAAAAGGGGGCCAGGTTTGGATCACTGCACTGCAGAAACAGCACAGGCCTGACCTCCCGCAGAATCTTTGAAGAATTATTTTGCTCTTCCCAGGCGAATGCATTCAGTCTGATGAGATTCTTGTAACATAATTCATTAGCAATAAACTATTGCTGAGACACTTCATGGGTGGTTCTGGTTGTTTTCACCTGACATATGGAGTTTTCAGCACTTTGCTATCCAGGAGGCTGATCTGAGTTGAGCCATCCACTTCAAGGACATACCGGTAGTAGTATGTTTAAGGGATGCAATACCATATCATCTGTGTAAAGCATGGTATTTACATGCTTTTTAAAAAACATGCATGTTGGTTGAATGAAGGATTTTTGGGATATCCTTTATTTACAGTATAGGAATTAATATACATCCTTGTCTGACCTCTTTTTTCAGTGCTAATTTTCCCTGTTGGGGAACTGAACTGTTCACTCCTATGTGTACCCTTAAGCAGGAGTTTAAATATGCCATAGTTAGAGAGAGGAGTCTGAATTCCATGTTCAGGGCCATAAACTTCCTCCAGTGTCCCTATTTATTGAATCGAATGCCACACTAAGGTCTATGAAGGTTGCAAAGGGTTCACTCATTTTAGCTGTGTATTTTTCTATAAGGCGATGTAAAATGAAACAATTATTATTGGTAGAGTGGCCAGGCCTAAACCCAGATTGCTCTTTAGCTAATAAGCCCTTTTCAATTAACCAATCAGGATCTTATATAAAGGATATTTGACATACAGGATTGTTACAGTGTCAATTAGGTTGCTCAGTCTGAACTTTGAAAGATCACCTTTGTCACCTTTTTTTCTAAATGAAAACTACAGTAGAGAGTTTCTAGCTACCCAGAATTTAGCAGGATTTTTTTAGATAAGAGTAAACAAATCTGCACAAAAGGAATACATCAATCAACTTAATATTTAAACAGTTCAGGGATACCAGATTTTTCCCAGAAGCCTTATTAGACTTCAGAGTTTTAATGACTCCTCTAATTTATTGATAGCCCTCTGAGGATGTCCAGAACAGAAGCACTACTAGGAGTATCAGCACTGTCTTTATTGTGAGATTACAATAAACATAGTCTTGCAAGTCTGAAAGTACTTCTCCCCTTCTCTTTCTGGTTTTTGGACAACTAGGGAAGATGTCTTCTGAAATGCTTCCTATGCTACTTCTACATCTATGGACTGAGCTGCCTCTCATCAGATTATTGCCTAGGTCGCATGTCTTCATCCTTTCTCCCAAGATCATTCTCACATACCATTACATACCATCACATCCATTCAGTCACTGGAGGCCAGGTGAAGATGGCCTTTTTCTTGTAGGTCATTATGTGGGTCCTCAAGTCCAATGTGGTTATTGATACGAATAGTAGTATTCCTCTCTCATGAATGTAGGGATAGGGATATTGATAGAGAATCTACATTCCTGCAGTATTCCTGCAACTGAATGCCAAAAAGAAAATGGGTTTAGTATTTTGCCATTAGCTTTAAATCAAATTAAAGAGAAAACAAATGGCAAGACTTCTTAAGTGTGATAATTTTCTTTCTCTTCTAAGCTCTAGCATGATGACATGGTTGTTATCTGATAGATGGTTCTGGCTAGGCAAATAGCTAGCCTTAATCTCTTTCTTGAGGAATAACATAGTGAGTCAAACCAATAAAAGCCATTTGTGACTTGGGAGGCCGCATTTCATTAAAAACATTCTTTATCCTGCTTTCTTGTCTAGGCTTTCATAACCTATAAAAACAGAGTTAATGTCTGTTATAAGTAATGTAAGTGTGTCTGCATTATCAGAATTCATATATGTTGTCCAGGGCCATAGTATACATTTTGTGCCACATTTCCTTCTATATTTGTGAACCTCAAAATGAAGTGAGAGCCATTTATCATCTGAATTTTGGCCTACATTCTAGGAAAGTTGAAGCACAGATTTTCAATAGATTATAGGATAGGGGTAATCAATAGCATTAGAAAGAAGGGTTAGCCATTACCTCAGTAGGATTTCCAGTAGCCATTTGGTCTTCCACAATGAATAATTGCCAACTATTATAAAGAAGGAAAATAAGTATTCTGCATTCAGAAGTCACAGCTATGCTAGCTATGTTCATTCTTATCCCTGGCCCTGTTCCCAAAATATGTTTAATCCAATCATCCAGTGACTAGGTCAAATTTTTTTACCAGTAATTCTAGCAGCAAATAATCCTATTAATCCAAACAAAACCCACTATTTTCAGAATGCAGAATTCCCAACCATTCTCTCTAGAAGCATCTGGTATTCATGAACCTTTGACCCAAGACAGAAATGGCAAATCTTGATACCAAGTCTAGCCCTATTCCATTAATTGTCCTGGAAGGTTATAGCAGTCCATCTGTGCATTGGGACGAATATTTGTGTAACCAAGATTTTGAAATGAATTCTTTAAGAGAGTGGGTTATTTTTCTGGCATATCTCTCTAGATTTATTTCTTAGAAACTAGGTTTGCAAAATGGGACACAATTTAGTGTTTCCTTGAGAGAACTAATTGGGAGGAGAAACTTAACTCCCTGCAAGATGGGGTTTATTTGAGGTAAATTGTAATACCCATAACATTAGTTCATGAGGTTAAGTACTCAGTTAAATCACACTTACCCCACCTCAGTTAAGTATGTTCTGGGAAATAGGTTCCCTGTTTCCACCTAGAGGAATTATTTTTATGGATCCCACCATATGTAGAATATATATAAGAGATTATTACAGTAGCTAAGAGCCAAGCATTTCTTCATGTACAATATAATAATATCCATGCTTTCAAGTATTTACCACCTACTTTATCTGATTTTTTCAAAGTTGCTATAGGTCACGTCATTTATTTTTGTAGTGAGAATAGCTTTGCAAGTAAAATAATAATCCCAATTATTAATAACGTATTTGATTTCCACTGCATCCTACCTTAATCTTTCTCAACTTGCTTCCCTCTGGATGTGTTGGAACTTCAAGGATGCATATTCCTGATCTGATCAAAACCCCAGATGATCGACTAGAAATTCTGGGTTATGATATCTGGAGAAGGTTATTTCTTAACCTTTATTGTTTATTTTTTTATTATAAAATTCTTTTATTGAAACACTCAACATCAAACATAGGATCGTATTGAGAAGCAATCATCATATAACCTGCAGTACAACACTAAGGGTTATTCTTTGTAAACGTCTGATTTGGTAAACATTCTTCACTCCTCACTTCAATCCTCTATTATACACCTGTTACATTTTTTTGTCCTCTGTGATCCCTAACAACAGGTCCTGAGGTAGTAGTTTAACATTAAACATAAGATCATATTAATAATCAATCATCATAGAACACAACATATAACACTAGGTATTAATCTTTGTAAATGTCTGGTTTGATAAATATTCTTTACTCCTCACTTCCAGCCTCAACTATATGTCTGTTATATTTTATCTTTTATGATCCCTAGCAAAAGATCCTGAGGTGGAGATTCAATAACCTGGGGTAAAAATTCAGTCTGCTTTTTTATTATTAAAGTAATCAACATTAAGCATAAGATCACATTGAGAAGCGATCATCATAGAACATAACATACAACAATAGGTAGACATTCTTCACTCCTCGCTTCACTTTATTGTTTATTTTGATGCAGTGTGCAAAGGCAGGCAATTCTAGACAAAAAACAACATCAGGCAAAGAATCTTGAGAGTTAATTTTTTAGTAGATTTAGGGAAAAAAAGGTCTAAAAAGCGAAGCTAAACAAATTCCCCTACACCTCCCCCCCCAAAAGATTGATAATAATAAAAAAAGACATTTGGGCCATTTGATCATAAATAGTAGAGTTCACTAGCACAAGAAATAATGCAGACTGTGCAGGGAGACATAAAACCACTGAATTATGTATTAATATGTCATATAAAAAGGAAAAAGTACTAAAGAAATATTGTAGGAAAAATAAATAAAGCAGCATTAAAAGTAAACACGTCCCATTTGGTCAGTTATGCCAACAAAAATCACAGTTTGGAAGTTAACACTACTTTTAATTTTTGCACTAACTTGCTTCCCTCTTGCAAGCCGTGTGAAGGTGTGGCCAGAACCTAGAATCAAGGATTGATTTTCTGTCAGAGCTCATCTAAATCAATATGTCTGGGTGTGTGCATGTGTGTGTGTGTGTGTGTATGTATGTACACGACTGTGTATGTGTTTAAATACAGCCTGGAAGCCTAGCTTGTTGACATTAAATTAGAACTGACACCACCACAAAGGGGATTTCTGAATGAAAGTAGCCTTGATTGAAAACTTCTTGTACTGATATGGAGCTTGTCTGGATCCCACACACCCCGCCTCTTAGGCTTGCTACATGCTTAGAAAGGCCTGGTGTGAAAGCTACATGCAGGCTGTTTGGACAATGACAATGTAATACTAGGGAAAAAAACCCCCTGATTTTGATTTTAGACTACAGGTAGTTCTCGACTTACGATCACAATTGAGCCCAACATTTCTATTAAGTGAGGCATTTTATGACCTTTCTTGCCACAGTTGTTGTTAAGTGAATCTGGCTTCCCCATTGACTTTGCTTACAAAAGAGGAATACATGATCTTGGGACACAGCAGTGGTCATAAGTATGAACCAGTTACCAAGCATCTGAATTTTGATCACATGATCATGGAGATGCTACAAAGGTTGTAAGTGTGAAAAATGGTTATAAGTCACTTTTTTTCAGTGCTGCTTTAACTTTGAACGGCCACTAAATGAACTGTTGTAAATTGAGGACTACCTGTATATCTATATTTCTACCGCTACCTAAAGCCATACAAGGAAATCAGTGTACATAAACACATGCATTTTTCTTGAGGAAGAACCATAAATATCTAAGAGGAGAAACATTTTCCCACCATTACTTGGCTAATAGTACACCTTTCCCTCCCTCCATTGTGGCAGTCATGTTGATAGTCATTAGTATTCTAGTCTGCAAGAAATTACTCAATTGTATCACTATTTTTTTGTTCATGAATAGGTTTTAGAGTTCACCCAAATTAAAATGATGTCTGGCAGGTACAAAATACACATTTTTTAAAAAACCTTTTTTGAAAAATCTATATAAAAAAATAAATTCTGCCTTATAGATACCAGCAATACTTAGCCAAGGTTGACGACTTAGTGAAATAAAATTGTCCTCGGTGATCTGAATGCTCTGAGCGAAGGAGTTTTACAAATCTCTAGAGGTAAAACTGTTCCAAAGTTTGGAGCTCACCACACAGAAGATTTGTCTGTGTCTCCCTAACTACAGATAGAGAATGATCTCTTAAGAGGTTGTCCTGGGATGTTCTCACTGGATAGGCAGATTCAATACCTGATGTGACTTGATAATATAGGTGAATAATGTAGTTATTGTAACCCTGGATATTTAATGGCTTTAGGTGTTCGGTTGCTGGTTTTAGGACTATGACACAGCCAAAATCTTAGCTCTCCAGGTACCTCTTACTGAAGAGCTGGCTTATTGGCAGAAAGCTCTTTCACACAATACTGGTAGATTCATTTCTTCATTGCAGTCAAGTATGATATTTTATACATATAAAATATCTACCTTCTGCAATGCACATGAGCCTATAAATAGTCTATATACTCTAAATTCCAAGTCCCTTCTTCTGCCTTTCTGAGTCAGTGGATATATAGGGATCCTTTGGCTGGCCTTAATGGGTACCTAAACTATGTTATGCAAAGGTTCCTCTAGTCTAGAAATCTCACCAGCTTCATTCAACAAAGCAAACTAAAAACTTGAATTAATTTGGAATTAAACTAAAATTAGGGAATGCTGAAAGGAGTATTTTAGACATTGCTTATATTTGATATTACAGAATGGCATTTTTTAATACTTGTGCTATCTGTTTCTTTGAAATAGACCTCCGTGCAGGCAATCTTACCCTATTGTTTCTAGATGCTCAGTTTTTCTTTGTTTCAATTCCTCTTGTTTTTTTTAATTAGAGGCCTTTAGAGCAGTGGTTCTCAACCTTCCTAATGCCGTGACCCTTTAATACAGTTCCTCATGAAAGAGTAAAAGAATTGAAAATGGTAAAACAAAATTTTTTTGAACACGCAAATAAACCTGGGAGATGGCTTTCTTATAAATTAAAAAAAAGAGAGAGAGAGAAAAAAATCATTCAGGAACTTTACGATAGAAATGGAGAGCTACAATATAAGATGGATAAAAAGAAAGAAATAATCCAAACCTTCTTTGAGTCATTATACAAAAAAGATGAAATAGATGGGGAAAAGATCAAACAATATCTAAAGGTTAATGGTCTCCCAGAATTAAAAGAAGAACAAAGAGATATATTGAATGGGAAAATAACAGCTACGGAATTAAAAAGGGTGGTCCAAAAACAAAAAAATAATAAGACTCCGGGACCGGATGGTCTTCCAGGGGAGCTGTACAAAACCTTTTATGAAGAGTTTGAAAAGATACCGTGTTTCCCTGAAAGCAAGACAGTGTCACACTTTCTTTTTATCCCCAAAAGCCCCACTATGTCTTACTTTCGGGGTACGGCTTATATTGATTGGAAAACAATTGTCAGTTTTATTTTAAGTATTTTAAGTATATTAAGTATTTTAAGTATTTTAAGTATTTAAGTATTTTAAGTATTTAAGTATTTTAAGCAGGAGGCGGAAGTGGGCAGGAGTAATATGTCTTACTTTCGGGGTACGGCTTATATTAGCCGACCCCCTGAAAACCCCGATACGTCTTACAATCGGGGGTGTCTTACTATCGGGGAAACACGGTATTATTAGAGGTATATAATGATGTATTGGAGAAATCAAATCTACCAGACTCCTGGATAGAGGCTATTATATCTCTTATTCCAAAAGAAGGCACAGACCCTAAACAGATTAAAAACTATAGGCCAATCTCGCTCCTAAATACTGATTACAAAATGTTTACTAATATAATGGCAGAAAGATTAAAGTTAATTTTGCAGGATATAATACATCCAGACCAAAATGGTTTTTTGCCCCAAAGACAAATTAGAAACAATATTAGAACGGTGTTAAATGTCCTTGAATACTATGAAATACATCGAGGAAAACAGGCAGCGTTGATCTTCGTAGATGCGCAGAAAGCATTTGATAGCCTCAATTGGATATTTATGTTCTAACAGATCGAGGATATGAAATTTGGTGACAAATTTAGTAATATAATAAAGGCAATATATAGAACACAGAGAGCCAGTGTGATAATTAATGGAGAGAACACAAAAAGTTTTGAAATAAACAAAGGGGTAAGACAGGGATGCCCAATTTCACCTCTACTCTTTATTTTGTCTCTTGAAATATTACTAGTCCAAATTAGAGTGAATGAAGAAATAAAAGGGGTACAGGTCAAAGCAGAGGAATATAAGTTACAGGCATTTGCTGATGACCTGGTTTTCTTTATTGAGGAACCTATAGAGAGAGGAAATATTCTTATGGGTGAAATAGAAAAATATGGAATAGTGGCGGGTTTAAAAATTAACAGAGAAAAGACTAAAATGTTAGTAAAAAATTTAACTGACAAACAAAAAAGGAAATTGAAAGAGAATTTGGATTTACAAGTAGCAAAAAAGATTAAATATTTAGGAATTTTGATAACTTCAAGATGTTCCTCAATAAAAGAAGACAATTATACAAAACTGATACTAAAAATGAAACAAGATCTTGAAACCTGGGGAAATTTCCGATTATCATTAGGTAGGATTGCAGTGACTAAAATGAACATATTACCAAGATTATTGTATTAATTTCAAACAATTCCAATAAAATTAGAGAAAACTTTTTTTTAAAGAATTGGATAAAATAATAAACAAATTTATTTGGGTGAGCAAAAAAGCTAGGATAAATATGAAAACATTACAAGACAGTAAAAGTAGAGGTGGACTTGGACTCCCTAAATGGGAAATTTATTATTATGCAGCAGGGTTATTATGGATTAAAGATTGGATAAATTTGGATAATGATAGGATATTAACTATTGAAGGACATGATTTACAGATGGGCTGGCATGCATTCCTGTGGGGGAAACAGAAGAAAATACATACATACTTTCAACAACATCAGATAAGAGGAGCATTGATTGGGATATGGGAAAAAATAAAAAAAAGACATTATGGGAAGATCCCAAATTGGTTTTCGCCGATGGAGGCAGTAATTCACCCTAATACACTAGAGAAAAAAAAGATGATGAGATATAAAGAATTACTGGATAACCAAGGCAACCTTAAGTCAAGAGAAGGATTGGAGGAACAAAGAATACCCATAGATTGGTGGTCGTATCTACAAATTAAATCTAAATATAATAGAGACAGGCAAGAATATGGAATAAATCAGACCCCACATTTACTTGATAAAATCCTAATAAGCAAGGAAGGAAAATTATTATCAAAAATTTATAAATATTTATTAGAAATAGAGTTAGAGGAAGAAATAGTGAAGGGGTCCATGTTAGCGTGGGCATGGAATGTGGGAAGAAATATAAATTTAGAGGAATGGGAAAGATTATGGAACGTAAATTGCAAATTGACGCTATCAACTGCATATAGAGAGAATCAATACAAAATGATGTATAGATGGCATTTAACACCAGCGAGATTGGCCAAAATGCATAAAAATATAGATCCGAAGTGTTGGAAATGTAGAATCAGAGAAGGAACATTCTACCACATGTGGTGGCTGTGCCCCAAAGCAAAAAATTATTGGGAACGAATAAGAGATTGGATACAGGAGATAACGGAGATAAAAATGGATTTTAAACTGGAATTATTTTTATTGGGCATAATAAATTCAAAGACTTAAAAACAACTCCAACACATCATTATATATATATATTGACTGCAGCTCACATAGCATATGCCCAATGTTGGAAGAATGAAAATATACCCACAGACGACATGGTTATTTATAAAATTTTGGAATGCGCAGAAATGAATAAACTCATGCTAGAATTAAAAGACAAGGAGGCGACAGAATTTTATGAAATTTGGAATAAATGTTATATTTGGCTAGAACAGAGAAAGAAAAAGATATAATGATCGAATGTAAATAAAATGTAAATAAGATGTAATAGAATGGTTAGAATGTATAGCACCGTTCTGTTAAGAGAAAAGATTTTTATTTTTTTTATTTTTTATTTTTAATAATTTTTTTATTAAATTTTTTAAAAACTTTTAACAATTATAACATAGTAACCTATTAACTCAACTGAAAACAAACAAATTACATAATAAAAATAAACAATACAAAGAGCTGCTCGGAACCCCCCTCCACAACACCCTCCACCAGCCCACTCCTCTTGTATTTTCGCTCCTCCTCCTCGCCATCCAAAACGCTAACTAAAATTCTACCGAGCATCCTACAAAAGTTATCTAATCCCTAAGCCCCCAACTACAGTTGAGAAACATAAACTAATGTATATTATCTCCCTCCCCCCTCCCCCCAGGCTTCCCAGAATGAATACAGGGTAAAAACACAAGAAACCCCACTAAACTACTATATTAAACTATTTAACTATATATCAAATCTAATTCTTTCAACTGATATTTCTTTTGCATATAATCAATCCATTTCTTCCAGTCCATCAAAAACGTTTCATTTGAGTGGTTCTTCAGGTATGCCGAAATCTTGGCCATCTCCACAAGATGGGTAACTTTTAATGTCCATTCTTCAATAGATGGTATTTCAGATGACTTCCAATATTGTCCCACCAACAGTCTTGCAGCAGTAATCAAGTTCAAGATCAACTTAGTCTCTGTGGTGGAACAGTCCTTTGTAATACCCAACAAAAACAACTGTGGTACAAACTCAATACGCTTTTTCAAGATATTTTGAAGAATCCACCATATTTTTATCCAAAAAGCCTTAATTTTTTTGCAAGACCACCAAATGTGAAAGTAAGTAGCGTCCATAGAATCACATCGCCAACATTTGGGTTGCAAATTTAGATACATAGACGATAATTTTTGGGATCTAAGTGCCATCTGTAAAACATTTTATAAAAATTTTCTCTTAGATGCTGAGCTTGTGTAAATTTAACATTTTTCACCCATATTCTTTTCCAAGTTTCCATCATAATTGGGTGACCGAAGTTACCTTCCCACTTAATCATACAGTCTTTAATTAATTCAGTTCCAGAATCAATTTCAATTAAAGCATCATATATTCTTTTAATATGCATCTTTCTTTGATCTCTAATTTGTATAATTAATTTTTCATCATCCTTTAGAGAAAAACCCATCTTGACATCTTTTTGCCATCTGGCTTGAAGTTGTGCATGATAAAACCAATTATGAGCTATACCTTCCTCCCTTAATTTATCTAATGATTTCAGTTCTAGGCTATTCCCTTCTTTATTTAAAAGTTTATCATAGGGCACCACGTCTTGGATTTGTTGTATACCTATGCTCTGTATTGCGTGTCTGGGAACTGTCCATAAAGGAATTTTACCATTTAACTTATAATAATACTTTTTCCAGACTCGCAAGACAGAGTTTCTTATTATATGCTCTTTAAAACCCCTATCCAGTTTTTTATCATAAACTAAATACGCGTGGAGCCCATATACTAACCCATATCCTTCTATATTTAATATTCTTTCATTTGTTAAATTAATCCAATCACTTATAGCCACTAGAACTGCTGCATAGTAATATAATTTAAAATTAGGCACTTTCAAACCACCTCTCTCTCTTGTATCTTGAATAATTTTAAATTTGACCCTTGGTTTCTTGCCATCCCAAATAAATTTGTTTATACCTTTCTGCCATTCATCAAGATTTCCATCCTTTTTAAGTATTGGTAACATTTGAAATAAAAATAAAAATTTCGGCAATACATTCATTTTAATAGCGGCTATTCTGCCCAACATAGATAATTGTAATTTTTTCCAATTCTCCAATTCTTTTTGTACTTTACACCATAAGAGTTCATAATTATTCTTATATAATTTACCATTTGAAGCTTCTATATAAATTCCTAAATATTTAACTTTTTTAACTATCTCGCATCCCGTTATTCTTTCCAAATCTTGTTTTAATTTATTATCAAAATTTTTAACCAACATCTTTGTCTTGGATAAATTTAGTTTAAAACCTGAAACTTTTCCATAATTTCGAATAATTTCCATCAAACTCTGAGCCGATTGTATTGGCTGAGTTAGCGTCACAAGTAAATCGTCTGCAAAGGCACATAATCTATAATCATGTTGTCTAATTTGTACCCCCCTTAATTCCTCTGATGCTCTAATCCTATTCAATAGTACCTCTAAAGTTAAAACAAACAATAAGGGGGATAAGGGACAACCCTGCCTAGTACCCTTTTCTATATTAAATGAATCTGTTAATTGTCCATTCACTATAATCTGTCCTGTTTGTTTCTGATATATAGCTGATATAGAATTAATAAACTGGTCCCCCATTCCCATCCTTACCACAAGCCTTTGCAGAAATGTCCAATTCAGTCTATCAAAAGCTTTTTCTGCATCTAAAAACATTAAGACAGCCGGTACTTGGATACATTTACATTTTGAAGAAAAACTAGAAGAAATTAGAAGTGATGTACAAGATCAAGCTACTTTGACACAATATCATCAGATGCAGTTTGCGGTTAGAATTAGGGGATTTAGAGATGTATTAAATGAGAACCAAGAAGATTTAAGAAAAATTTTTTCTGAAGCTTTAGCAAAATTTTTGGATGACTCAGTTGAGAATGTGGCCTGGCAGATTGAACGACTGTTCAGAGTGAACTCACGCATTGCAGCACAAAGGAATTTGCCTAGAGATATTGTGATATATTTTAATACAAGAAAATATAGAAATTGGGTTCTATCTATAGCCTATAATAAACAATTGAGTGTTGCTGGTCAAGATGTACAGGTTTTGAAAGAGATACCTCCTAAGATGTTGAGATCAAGGAAAGATTATGCCTTTTTGACGGAGGAGCTTAAAAGAAGAGAAATACAATATAGATGGGAGGTACCAACTGGACTTTCTTTACTTTTCAAAAATAAAAGATATCGTTTGTTTACTGTAGCTAAAGCGAAAGATTTTTTTGAGAATATATTGATGGCTGATAGATCTACTTCCCCAAAACCTAAGGGGGCAATGTTGGTTAAAGATTTAGAATTATTGCAATCTGCGGAACTTCAACAACCTCGACTAATTTCATCGGTTCTTTTGGATAAAGCAGTTGAGCAACCAGTGCAGTCAATTGATATTTTTCAACCTTTGGCACTAGACAAGCCTAAAGATCCAAGAGAAAAGATTTTTGTTTATGTATGTTTAGTTTGTTTTGGTGTATGATGTATGGTGA
Source organism: Bothrops alternatus (assembly GCA_034064705.1). NCBI lineage: Eukaryota > Metazoa > Chordata > Lepidosauria > Squamata > Viperidae > Bothrops > Bothrops alternatus. The sequence goes on from JARGCV010000023.1 coordinate 12,152,484, forward strand.
AAAAAAAATACAGTTCCTCATGTTGTGGTGACCCCCAACCCCCCATCCAGCTGGCCGGGGGGTATCAAAAACTTGACCAAAAAAGAGAGGAAAAAATGGGAAAGTATAGGTAGTCCTCAACTTACAACAATTCACTTAGTGACTGTTTGAAGTTACAACAGCACTGAAAAAGCAAATTATGATCATTTTTCACACTTATGATTGTTGCAGCATCCCTAGGGTCATGTGGTTTACATTCGGATGCTTGACAACTGATTCATACTTATGACATTCACAGTGTCCCAGGGTCACGTAATCAATGGCCAGGGGGCATGGCCAGCTGATCACTTAGACTGCAGAGTGCCTGTGGGGGGGAATCTGTGGGTCTCTGGGATGGGACTGGGGTGGGTGTCTGCCTTCCTTCCCTCCCTTCTCTCCCCTTGTCCCTTCCTTCTTTTCTTCCTTTCCTTCACCTCCCTCTTAGTCTCTTCCTCCTTCCTTCCCTCTCCCATTGTCCCTTCCTTCCTTCTTTTCTTCCTTTCCTTCACCTCTCTTAGTCTCTTCCTCCTTTCTGTCCTCTTTTCCATTGTCCCTTCCTTCCTTTCCTTCCCGTCCCTCTTAGTTCCTTCCTTCCTTCCTTCCTTCCTTCCTTCCTTCCTTCCTTCCTTCCTTCCTTCCTTCCTTCCTTCCTTCCTTCCTTCCTTCCTTCCTTCCTTCCTTCCTTCCTTCCTTCCTTCCTTCCCTCTTTGTCCCTTCCTTCCTTCCCTCCCTTTCCATTGTTCCTTCCTTCCCTCTCTCATTGTCCCTTACTTCCCTCCCTCTTTGTCCCTTCCTTCCTCCCCCCCTCCGTGCCCAGGAAGGGACAAGGGGAGGGGGATAGGCTGCCAGAGGCAGAGGAGAGCTCCGCCCAGCTCACTTGCTCAGCTTCGCCAGAAAACATGCCGCTTGCTAAGTTAGCAGAAGCCCCAGGATCAGCGCCAGGCTACAGCTGATTCGTGCTTCTGCTAAATTAGCAAGTAGCATGTTTTCTAGCAAAGCTCGAGCAAGTTTGCTGGGCAGGAGCCAAGGAGAGCTGCTAGAGCTGACCTGCTTCTTGGCTGCTCTGCAGAAGCACAGATCAGCTGTAGAGGTTTGCCCGATCCTGGACAAGAGGGAAGGAAGGAAGGAAGGACGGAAGAGACAAGGGGAAAGAGGGAGGGAAGGAGGGACAAAGAGAGAGGCGAAGGAAAGGAAGGAAAGAAGGGACAAGGGGAGAGAGGGAGGGAAGGAGGGACAAGGAGGGAGGCAAAGGAAAGGAAGGAAGGAAGGGACAATGGGAGAGGGAGGAAAGGAGGAAGAGACCAAGAGGGAGGGAAGGAAAGGAAGTTCCAGCCAGCAGAGCCTTGGCAGCCCGGCTGCCAAGGAACAGAAGAGCGCAAAGCCAAGGAGAAGAAGGTGGTGGTTCCTCCCAAAGGGGCTACTTTTCTCCACCCCTTCCCTGGGTTTGTGGAGAATTTCTCATCAATAATGCTGACAGGTGCTCCTTCGAGCCCGCCATGAGCTTTTTCACCCCCTTTGCTTCTCTCCCCGCTTTCGTGAGGATTGTGTTGCCCTTGGGAAGCCAATCGTGCTTTGAAGCTTAGGAGAGGAGGAGGAATCCCTTCCTCCTTCTGTCCCTCTCTCCCTGTCAAGCCCTGTCAGGCTCGACATGAACGGGCGGAGGAGGAGTCGAGGATGGGTGGGGTGGCAAAGGAGACTGGCGGCCGTTGCCAGACCTCCCGGCTGATAAGCTCAAGTTCGGGGGTCACCAGCTGACAGGTGCGGGAGTGCTGCCTCCCCTTCGCTGACCTGCGTGCATGAGAAGAAGTCAAGTCAAGTCAATCCAGTTGCTGCACAATGAGTCTCTGGGGAGGGCGGGGACTTGCTCTGCGCCTGCGCTCTTCATGTGCCCCCTGCAGGGCACATTTGGTAGAGTTCGTGCAGACTGCCACCAAGCAGCATATTTTCCACAAACAAGTGAGGTGGAGCAGAGGCAGGGGAGGGAGAGAAGGTGGTTGACAAGCCCTGCCTAAGACCATCGGAAATATGTGTTTTCCGATGGTCTTAGGCGACCCCTGTGAAAGGCTCGTGCAACCCCCAAAAAGGTCACGACCCACAGGTTGAGAACCGCTGCTTTAGAGGATATCTGGCTTGGAAATGAAAAGAATTCAATAGCTTCCTCTACTGCCTACTCCCCATGGTTTGCCTCTATAGTGTGATCCATTTCTGGCAAGGTTTCAATTTCTTTGGCCTGGGTAGTCTTCACAGTTCTTCCAATTATATCTCTGTGAATATTTTATTCTATATTGATGTTGATCTCCTAGCCTCGGTTCTATTATTTCTGATTATTGATTCGTTGCACAGTCAATCAGATGTTCATACTGGATTTGGCATTTTTATCCACCTATAAAGTCCTTCCCTGAGGTAGGCAGATGTTGATGTTTTATGGTGTTAAAGGTATTGTTGCAGGATGTAAGCTGTTCCAAGTGAAGCTGCCTTTTGCAATTGACAGACGGTGACGTTGTCAATGCTGACGGTGTTCAAATGGTGCTCCAGTTAGGAGTGCCTATAACTATAGGTACTACCTTTGGTTTCTTTTGCCAGAGTAATTTTATTTCCTATTTGCAGGTCTTTTATTTTTTAATTATTATTAAATTATTATTATGGATTGAATGAAAAAGTGGGTGGACATGATAGCAGTGTTGCAATATCTAAGGGACCGCCACCAAGAAGAGAGAGCCAGCCTATTCTCCAAAATACCTGAAGGCAGGTCAAGAAGCAATAGATGGAAACTAATCAAGGAGAGAACCAACTTAGAACTAAGGAGAAATTTCCTGACAGTTAGAACAATTAATCAGTGGAACAACCTGCCTCCAGAACTGGTGAATGCTCCAATACTGGAAGCTTTTAAGAAGAGACTGGACAACCATTTGTCTGAAATGGTATAGGGTTTCCTGCCTGAACAGGGGGTTAGACTAGAAGACCTCCAAGGTCCCTTCTAACTCTGTTATTCTGTATTCTGTATTCTATTCTGTATATATAAGGAGAATGATTGGGGATTGAATTATAAAAGAAATATATCAAGGAAAAATGAGTAGGTTGAGAGAAAGGGGAAATCTGCAAGAGACATGGAAGCAATAGCACTTCAAAAAGAGAGCTGAGAAATTTAAAAAACAAAAATTACTGTATGAAGCAGTATCTGAATTTGGTAGCAAAGATAGAAAAATACAGAAAAATATAGAAAATAGCATTAGTGCAGCTAAATTATTAGATTTCCTCCCCCCACCCTTATACCCTGTTTTGATTACTTTAAGATACATCTTCTTTTTCTTCGGCTGTTCTTTTTATGTCTCATTCCCCAAAGGGAATAGTATGGTGGGTATGAGTACGGTATGTATGCATCCCTACTGATTCCCTTTCAGTCTTTCTTTAGTTTTGACTAATAATGGAAGATGAAATACCAAATTTTGGAAGGCTAGTTTAGCACATACAGTAGTTACCCAATGACTGAACAAAAGAGGTTTCTCATCTTTAATTCAACCCGAGTTCAGAAAAATCCCTTGCTTTCTATGTTGGCATCATTAAAAAAAAAAAAAAGCAAACAAGAAAATCAGTTTCATTTTAACAACATTCTTTCTTCAGCTATTGCTAATTCAAAGACTGTGTAGGCAGACATCATTCATATGAGACAACTATTCATTTTTTTTGGGAGCACAGATTGGCTGAATTCATCTTCAAGGATTTACAAGGGTCTTTAGAGGGGAAGGGGTATTTTATTGGAAAGTGAAAAATTGTAGAAGAAAGTGGTTGTTGCTTGTCATTTAGAGCAGCATCTGAAATGCATGTAGGCTTGGCGGCCACAGATTTCTTTGAGAGACTTGTGCTGTTATTTGTGAGTTTCTGTCTGAATCTTGCAGGAGTTCAACAATATTTATTATTACCCTCTGTACATCCTTTCGGAAAGGGCACTTATTTTTAACTTAGCAAGATTGACTGACTGCTTTCTAAAACAGGAAACAGATATCTGGGTTGTTGAGTGCTACTGGGCAGATGTCAAAGTCTATTGTTATTCCATTTTGTCTGTCTCTGAGATGAGATTAGGGGCCATTTATGGATATCCTTCAGAGGAAGTTACAGGCTTAATGCTCCGTTTCAAGAAAAAAAGAAAGAAAAAAGAACGGAGCCAAGTACTGATGAAGTAATTTAGCTGACTTTGGTTTTTGTTCATTGAAACAGAACTGGCAAGGTTCTTTGCCATATGGTGTCTTCCTCCAGTTCTTTCACTGGCTGAAATCAGCTTCCTTAAAGATCTTCTGCTGCTCTGCATTTTGTTTCATTTGATGAAATCTCCCTTGAACTTTTGGAATTCAAGTCTACATGTGACTAGTCTGGACCAAGTTCATTTAAGGAAGAAAGCAACTAAAATATCTGACTCATTCTGTGTTTGGCATCTTATATTTACAGATGGAGGATTTTCTGTATAATGGACTTTCTCTTAATGGTAGAGCAGAGCAGAGCAGAGCAGAGCAGAGCAGAGCAGAGCAGAGCAGAGCAGAGCAGAGCAGAGCAGAGCAGAGTAGAGTAGAGTAGAATTCTTTATTAGCCAAGTGTGAATGGACACACAAGGAATTTGTCTCCCGTGCATAAGCTCAGTGGACATATAGTGGACTGAGATGTATATGCATCCAGAATCTCTTGGCATTTGATTTTTTTGTTCAGTGGAAATAACTTAATATTAGTGCAAGCCACTTTCAGGATTTGGGATTTGATCAAAAGGAAGGACAGAATTTAGGGAGACCTTAATATGGAGTGGAGCTGGAAGTGGTTCTTCATTTCTGTTGGATATGAAAATCCTGTGGCAGGAGCAGTTCCTTTGCAATAGGTCACGGAAGACATGTCATATGAGAAGCAAATACAGATCAAATGCATCATCATAAAAATAGAGATACATACTAACAGGCATCATTGGCACCGAAGTGAGAAAAGCAAGAGGAGGAGTGGAAAATCAAAGGTGGGGAACTGCAGAGCCTGTTATTTTAGCTGTGGAAAAAGCAAGTATTCACAGAAGGTGGTATTTACTGGTGATATTACTGCTTTTGCTTAGGATTCCTTTTAGTCTGGTTCTCCTTGGAGTGCCTTTGGAATCAACAAGCTCTACCACATTCCTGCTTCATCCTTTGGGAGAAAGGATGAGTTCTTACTGAAAAATGAAAGCATCTAGCAATATAGTATTTATGCTTCCCTGAGCATCAGAAAAAGATCCTTTATTAGCCAGGATGGTAGAGCTGCTGCAGGAAAATATTTCTGCTTTAAGTTATTTTAGACAAGGATTATATTTCCGCTTCCATGTTCTTGAGTCAAACAGACTGCATATTTCTTGTTATATTCCCAATGATTAGTCCAATTTCAATTGTTTGTAGGTCTATCTTTAACAAGGGCTTATTTATTAAAATAAAATCTTTATTTTCTAAAATTTTTTTAATTTCCCAGTCATGTGGCTCTGGTGTCTCTGATGGTCAGCCATTCAAGCACTCTCAAAGTCCATTCTTTTTAATTTTTCAAGATCAGCCAAAGCCATCTTAATCAGTGGCCTTGCAAAAGTTTACAAGCAATATTTACTTTAATAAATGTTGTATGAAACACCTTTTCAAAATTTCTTTACCTCCCTGCTTCTAAATGGAAGCCACCATATTCTTTTGCACATCTCCACTTCTGAGGCCTGCTCCAACAAATCTAATCACTGAAAATGATCCTTGCCTATGTAGAGAAGTCTTTTGGGGCTAATGGAAATAATTGTCAGGGACATACTATGAAAATACTGCAGGAACCATAAAATGTAACAGCCTAGAATGTCAAGAAATCTTGTATTTGCAAACTGCAAAATATACTATCTGACCTGGGCAATGGAGAAACAAAACTCCAGTTAGTTATACTGGAGCCAAGTTGAGGAATGTTTTAAAAAACAAAACTATTAAGACCAATCCCCATGTAATTTAGTAGAAAGAAAGATGCAGCAGACAGCTTCAGACTGCATTAAATGTAGGACAGCTGGGTTCCCTACAGCTCTCTTAGTTATGGCATCTGTGTGGGAAGGTACAAAATGCATTCTGGTAAATGCTTCTGTCATTTCCTTAGCTATTTGGTTGCCACTTCAATAATTGTTTCCCCTATTGATTTATTAGTTGCAGGGAGCTAATTGACATAAAGCTATCCCTCCACCTGTGCTGTGGGTCTAGGCTAACTTTTTGCTTGCATCTGGCCATTCCAGCCGTTATGGGAAGGCACAGGATGCAATATGGCCTCCTGTCAGCAGGCAGTTCTTCACAATATCAGGTAAATAATAGTACACAAGCTTGGTTGTCCTTAACAGGATAAAAGATGTGGATATTCCTTATCTCGTGGCTCTTGTATTTATTCATTCAAATTGATTAACATGGAAACTGGGTTACTAATTTAAAGAAAGGATTGACTTCACTGTATGAATGAGAAAGAGAAAAAATATACATTTCAGGAGGAACCTTTAACTTGTTATATCTCAATCATTAAAGGCCTGTGTTGGGTCCTGAGCCTGCTGAAGCATTCAGCAGGCTCAGAAATGTTGCAAATGGTCCCGGGCAGACCAAAAGCTGCCTGGGACTAGACTGGCTGTCACCAGCCTTGCGCGCATGCGCAAGGTGCGAAAACAGCCAGATTTCTGTTGGCTGACATTGTCCGGGTTTTGGACACTATAAATGGCCTGCGTGCCTTTTTGCTGTTGCTGGTTGTAAGAAGAGAACAATAAAAGAAGCTTGTTTGTTACACCATGTGTTGCCTCTTAATGCCTCTAACCTGCAAATACAACAGCCTGGAGACTAAAACATATGGAAAACAGTTGCAGGATTTAAAAACTTTAAAAACTGCATTTCTTTTATAAGCCTTCAATTGACTTAATAAATGCATTATCCAATGAGGATTTTTGAAGCTTGTTTGACTGCTTTTGCCTTTAAGATTAGACACTGGAAGACCAAAGGCCAAGCAAGCTATTATGTTGAACACAGTGGGTGTGTAAATATGTTTCTAAAATAGGTTGTATTAAATAGTTAAAGCTGCATGCAATATGAAGCAAAGCTTATATTCTTTTTGATGTATACAAATCTGTTTGGATTGCATTTCAGGATTTTTATTATGGACCTTCAAAGAGCTGTTTGGTTTCAGTGGGTCTCAGTCTCAGCTAGGTATAAATTCTTAAACTGCACCACACCTATCTTCTACTGTGCAGATTTTTAAAGAGCTACTTTGCAGTGTCCACTGTTTGAGGAGAGCGCTCCTTCAAACTAATAAAAAACATGTTTCTTCTAAGTAGGGGCCACATTACTTGGCTCTGTAATAGCACTTTCAAAGAGAGCCAATTGGTCTAGCGTAGGGGTGTCAAACTCACCGTGTCACATGACGTGTCGTGATGTGACATCTCATGACTTTTTTTCCTCTTGCTGGAGCTGGGATGGTGCGGCTTCCATGTGACGCATCTGGCCAGTGGGCCAGCAGTTTGACACACTTGGTCTAGTGCAGAGGTAGGCAACCTTGGCTCTTTTATGAGCTCAATTCCTGAGCTGGCTGGTTCAGGAAATCTGGGAGTTGAAGTCCATGAGTCATAAAAGAGCCAAGGTTGCCTACCCCTGGTCTAGCGGTTAAGACATCAGACTATGAGTTCTGATCCACTGTTAAGCATGAAAGCCAGCTGGGTGACTTTAGACCAGTCACTCTCTTTCAGTCTAATCTACCCCACAGGGTTGTTGTTGTAGCAGGGAAAATAGAAGGAGGACGGTGTATTCGATATGTTTGCTGCCTTGAGTTATTTTTAAAAATAATAAAGGTGGCATTAAAAAGTAATAAAGGTGGGATTAAATAAAGGTGCAGCCTGATGACCATGCTGCTGGTCGTCAGGCTGCACCCAACTGAGACAGATTGCTTTCTGTCATGGCAGAACAGTGCAATAGGGCTTTGCTGGTATAAACAAAGCTGCCTTTTAAGCCAAGCTGATTCCATGTCCCATCAGTTCCACCCAGCAAGGAAAGCTTTAAGTATTTCCATGGCACTTCCTTTGATGTTGTATGGATATACTGTACTTCCTACCAGGTGAAATATAACTTGGGCTGCAATATGAGATCCTTTCCATTTCTCATATTTTTTTCTGTCCTATCCATTTCTGTCTATGAATATATTTTAAAAGATAGCATACTGTATGTACCATAGTATATGCATCCTAATAAATACGTTTTCTGTAATATGTGTGTGTGTGTGTGTGTGTGTGTGCATGTGTGTGTGTATAATTGGAACACTGAATTTCAAAATTTAGTAGAATGGAAAGAAGGATGTTGGCGCTTTAGTTCACATACAGATTCATAAAGTGAGAATTAAGAAGATTTGCACAAAAAACTTTTTTCTTAGCCTTCCTAGATTGTAGGTGTCAAATTCACTATGTCATGTGACGTGTCACGATATATCACAACATTTTTTTTATATTGCTGGACCTGGGGTGTGCACGGTCTCCATATGAAGCAACTGGCCTGCAGGCTGGAAGTTTGACACCCCTACCCTAGATGTTACATTGGCAGAATGATCTCATTATCTGATCCCACACATTTATTTGACAGGGCAATGTTTCAATTTTCAGTTCATAAGTTCTTATGCTTGTCATATATTAACAAATTTTTAACACTGTACAGAATGAACGTGCAATTGAATCCTAGCATCCAGATATATTAAGGGACATTAATTTGTCTCTAGATTATATGGCCATAAAACATAGTTTCCAACTCTAGCATTCTCCCCAGTTCAGCTCTTCTAGGAGCAGAAAAAGATACAGGATATAGCAATTAAAAAATGAAACATTGGTAATGATGGGAAAAAAACTATATTGTTTCTAAATTGTTTCATCTTTTTCTTTTCTTTTTTGAATTGCATGGCAAGGGCTTTTTGAAGGGTTTTGCTTTGTACAGGACAAAATACATTAGCATTTGAGCAATGTTTGCTTTTAATCTCTCCACTGAATTGCTGCGATGACAAGGCCAGAAATTGCTATCTTGTCTGAAACCCAAAACTGAAATTGACAAGAATGATTACTGCTTCTATGGCTTCCTTTTCTTATCAGTATTTTCTCAACTAGACTCTGGGGGAAATCCTTGAAGGGGGGAAAAAGAAAGAAAAGAAAATACATTTTTTTAATGTGTAGTGCAGAAAATCCCTACTGAATATTCTAGTTTATTCAGCATGTAGAGTTTTAGTGGCATGTGGAGAAAGAATAAACAATAAAAGTTGCACTTTGTATTCAAGTATATTTTGAGTGCCTTAGAATGGAATCTCTTTAGTTTGGTCAAAATACTTTCTAGTTCACCTTTTTAAAAAGCTTGTTCCTAAAGTGGAAAAATGTAGCTAGATAACAAGGCAAGGTGCCAAGATTCTCATTTCTTGAAGGGGATCAAGAAGCAGAATTATAATACATTTTGCAGTGCTGATATTTGAGGCACTCTTCTCACTAATAACAGACCAAGTTGACTGATTTTTTTCCTGAGTACAAAAATCCACTCCTTTACAAATTTAAAAAAAATCCTATCTATGCTTTTTCTTGTAAACACTAATATTAACTACCATTTCTGTTCCAACAAATAGTCTATCTTCAACAGACCTACAAATCACATTTTAAAGATAAATATCACACATTCAGTGAAGGTACTGCAAGGATCAAGTAACAAGACTTCAAACTTCACGTTGGTGTTCCTGTGAAAGAGATAAGCTTTTGAACAATTTCTGAATTTTCTGCCTTTTGGATAAATGAAACAATTGTTTTAGTAGGCAGATGCTACCACAAATCATGCATCATCAGACTTTATTTACCTGGTACCCTTCAGCTGTTTTGAAGTCTATGACTCTAAAATTAACAGCCAGAATCAGCATGAATCGCTCTTTGGCATTTGCTAATGTGAAGTATGAGATATAAACCATTGTGTTCTATTTCAATAGCTGCCTTTCTACTCAATTTGGGATGGTCAGCTCTGTCAAACCTTGCTTGCTCTTGAGGCATATTTTTGTCTAAATGCATCAGTGCACCTAGGACAGATACAGGCTAAGATAAGCTACATCAACATCTGCTTGAGAAAGGCTGGGCTTCTGCAATTCTTCTGTTTCAATATAAAGAAGAAAAATCCATGAATACTGTGCAAGATGCATCATGATAAAGCTGAATTTGAACTTCAGGACTGATGTGGTTAATGGATCAGCTACAAACTACATATTTCATCAAAATATTGTAAACAAGATTACATCTCAACATGTAACCCCAAATATCCCTTCACCATCTGCTGAAGATAGTACAAGTCCAAATTACATATGAATTTTTCCTCTGCTGACTTTGTTAGCTATCTACTCAAAAGGTAGAACAGATAAGAGAGAAAATGGTAAATGTTGCGTTTTCACAACCCTGTTTCAAGAACTTCTCATATTTACTAATCTTGAACTCAGGATTTTATTAGTAAGCTATTTTCTTAGTATGAAATAATGCCAACTTTAATCTGTTATTTAAAAAAAAACCCTAAACGATTGTATGGAAATTTGGAACTAATAGAATTGTGGATCCTTTCTGTGGTTCCTAAGTCAATCTATGTACAGCAGCGGTTCTCAACCTTTTCCGGGGCTCGACCCCGGCCCGCATCGCGCAAAAAAAATAATGGTGGGCCCGCACCATGCATCGCGCATCCGCGGCGCGACGGCCCGCATCGCGATAGGAAAAAAAATGGCCGACCCCCAAAAAATGGCTGACCCCCCCAAAAAATGGCGGGCCCGCACCGCGCATGTGCAGCACAATGGGGCACATCACGCATGCGCGGCATGACGGCCCGCATCGCGATAGGTAAAAAAATGGCCAACCCCAAAAAAATTAAAAAAATGGCGGACTGCGGTGCTTGGCGACCCCCATGAAATGGTCGTTCAACCCCAAATGGAGTCGCGACCCACAGGTTGAGAGCCGCTGATGTACAGTCTTTTATGCTTCCTCTAAATAGTAACCTGTACTCTCTGTTTGATCACTGGTGAACAGTTCTGGCAGAAATTAAAACAAGTAAAATGTTATTTGTCAGAGTTTTGTAATCATCATCATCATCAACCTCCATGACATTGTTTCCATGGATGTTCACCTATGTGGAAACAAGGATCTGAACTATCAGGCTCTCATAGGTGCTTAAAAAGAATGCTTTAAAGAAATGCATAAGTCAGTGATGGAAACGATAAATTAACCAAGGAGACTATAGAGATGTTTGCCAAAGATATAAATCAATCCTCACTTTATTTTTTTTTTCTCCCCCCCCCCCATTTGAGAAAGTAATGATTTTGAAGAAAGGGAAGCAGTGCCTTTCTAATGTCCTGGAGCCATCTCACCAATGGAATAATCAGCACTAAGATTTTTTTAAAAAAATCCCTTACCTTTAGGATAATGAGGGGCTATGAGAAGAATGAGCTTTCCTCTAGTCCCTGCAGGCAGTAGCACAAATTCTTGTAAAAGCAAAAAACTGGAAAGACAGTTTTGCAAGATATATATATATATATATTCCTCCATAGATTTTGGTAACATGCATTTTTCCCATTCAATTATCCTAAGATGAACTAGATGTTGAATTTCATCAATCCCTCAATCTGGGATGTAAAGAACTGGAACAAGAAATAAAGCAAGCTGGGGAAGAGATTTGCTACATAAATGCTGTTTTGCGCGCTCAGCTTAGTGTCTAAACCAATTCATCTTTGTCATATTCCAATGTCTTTAAATTTTTGGGTCCATATTATAAATCTGGAGTTCTTCATCCTAACCCCTTTTCATTAGCTGGTGTTTATTTAAATGGCCTGAGGGTCATCTCCAACTCATATAATTGTGGAGCAAAAGAATAAGAGTAGTCATAAAAATAAAATCTATTAATTTTTAAATTATCAATTGCTTTATACAGAAGCTAAAACAGGTATCACAATAATATCTAAACACACGATGAAGATAAAACTATTCACCAGGAAAACATCCCAGCAGAAATGTATAGCACACTGAAAATATCTTGAGAAGTCACCACAAGCCCTTATTCTGAGCTCACTAGATTACCTGGAACATGGACTCAGATGGTAGTGAACAGTTTTGTTAAAAAAATCTCAGTAAGCCTGCAAACAATTCAGTTAAAGAGATAGAGTTATAGAGAAGGCAAGGAATCAGAAAGGTGAGAAAAAGAAGGCCTAATATATAAAAGTGAGGACAATGGAACAGATCACTGTGTTATAGTGCTATCCACCAATCCTTGAGCCAACAAAAAATTATGCCAGAATAAATTTTTCTGCCTTCATTGCTGAAACCAAGGACAAACATGGAATGAGCAAGGGGAGCAAATGTTGAACCCCTTTCCTCTCACACCATGATATCACATAACAAAACTTGTATCATGACATCACAATACAATTATTATTTTCATGAAATGTTGGCTTGCTGCAGAGCCCCCTGGTTAATCTTCATTCTGCATAGTAATGAGGCTGATAAATGATGCTGTCCTTTACAGATTTAATGCTGGCCAAGTTATGTAAAGCGTTGGGTGAACTCTCCCGTCTTCATTTCTTGTTATGATGGGGAAAATAATCATCAATCACTTTAACATGGATGAAGTGGGGCAGGATGACTGTCCTTTCAAATTGTTGCTCTAAAAGGAGGGTGCAGTAGATGAGGCTACTGCTCAGTGTAGCACCTCCTCTGCTGCAAGAAGATCACACAGACTGACTACAAGCAACAGCATGACAAAGTAGCAACAACAGTGCATGGGAAGATCTGCAGGAAATATTATTTGCCTGCAAGCAAGAACTGATGGGACCATAAAATAGAGAAAGTCATAGAAAATGAAGAAGTTAAATTGCTCTGGGACTTTAGAATTCAAACAGACAGGCACCTGGCATATAACAACCCAGATTTAACAATTGTCAATAAGAAAACAAAAATGTCTTAGCATAGCAGTACCTGGAGACAGCAGAAGAGAAGAGAAAGCACTGGAGTAGATCACAAAATACAAAGATCTACAAAAAGAAATAGAACAACTGTGGCAGAAGGAAGCAAATATAGTCCCAATAGTAATAGATGCCTTGAGTACAATCCCAAAACAACACTTGAACACCATCGGCATTAACAAATTTACCATTAGTCAATTGCAAAAGGCGGCTTTACTTGGAACAGCTTACAACCTGCGACAATATCTGTAACACCATCAAACATTCAGAGCTGCCTATCCCAGGTCCTTGTTATTCTTGGAAGGGACCGTGGAAGTTGGAAGGGACCGTGGAAGTCTTCTAGTCCAACCCCTGCTTAAGCTGCTCAATCTCTTTTAAAAAACCTCTAGTGATGGAGCACCCACAACTTTTGAAGGCAAGCCACTCAATAATTCCGGGCATCTCACAACAATAAAAAAGGCAATAAAATCAGTAACACATAAAAGTGGCAAGTGTGATGAAGTGAGGGTTCTCTCTCTCCTTTGCCAAAGACCTGGGTAAAGAGCCAAATGTTCACAACTTTTCTAAACAACAGAATTGGGGCCATCTGGATCTTGGTAGGGGGAAAACATCATTCCAGAAGGCAGGAAGATATGAAAGGAAAACATGGTCACCAGGACATGTTCTGACTAGAAGCAAGGTAAGAATAGGCCCATTCAGGCATGTCCTCATGTGGTATCAAAAAAGTCAATATGGCAACTCTGACTGTATGATCAAAGCTTTGCTCCTTAGATATCTTGACCTTTTAAGCTTCCCTTGTGATTGCCTCTTGTCCACGCCTGATAGATAAAAGTGTCAAAGAATTATACAAAGGATTATATTAGTAGTGTATATTAGACATTCTGTTTCCAAAGGACTATGAAGTGGCATGAATGCCACATCTTATATGAAACACATGACATGAAATCGCTAAGCATTCATCCCCCCTATCCAAAATTGGCAAAACCCCATGTTTTAAAAGATGTTATAGTAAATACTAGACCACACAGCAAAAGTGCACTTTCAATATAGCAAAATTCAAGTTAAAGAGATCAGCGTTGTATCTGTTAAAGAATAAAAGTGGGGTAGTTTATATGAAAGACTCTATTCCGGGCAATTAGCAGCTACATAAATTAGGAGATGAATGCAGATTTTTCAGTATTAGAGGAGACATTGCAGACTGAAACAATTATGATATTTTCTACAGTTAAAAAAAATCCTGTCAGACCAGAATACTGCCTTACTGACACAGACAGTAAAGTGGATTAGGTGTTTTTGCTGAGCCATATATTCTACTGGTGATGTGGAACAAAGTGATAAAAAAGCTTAGCACAAGGGATGCTTAAGATGAATAAATGGAGCAAGGATAAGTGGAGGAAAACCCACCACTTTGCTCATCTCTTGCTCAAGCTAAATCTCCTGCTTTTCTAGCTGCCTCTCTAACACTTCACTGAAGAAATATTTCCATTACTTGAATTTCATGGAACAATTAAGAGAAACCAGGATCAACAATAATACACAAACCGTACAGTACATGAGATACTTTCTAGAGTAATGTAAGCTATAGTATCCACATAAAGAAGCAGCTGTGGAGCCAACCTTGACATGGAAAGTGAAATATAAAGTTCACAGTTACAGGTAGTCCTTGACTTACAACAGTTCATTTAGTGACTGTTCGAAGTTACAACGGCACTGAAAAAAGTGACTTATGATTTTTCACACTTGTTGACCCTTGCAGCATCCTCATGGCCACGTGATTTCCTTTCGGATGCTTGACAACTGTTGTTGTCATATTTATGACTGTTGCAGTGAATTGAGAACTACCTGTGTTCACTTACACAACTGAAATACCAGACAAAGGCATTGTCAAAGATGGTGGGAATTTTATGGATTGCAGGAGTTGAACAAAGGAGTAATTTAGGCTGAAGTTGAAGTCAAGAAAATCCAAGGAACTCCTTACTAGTGCAAACTTAAGTGAAAGATTTTCAACTCAGATTTGAAGGCATACTTGCTACTAATATGCAGTTATTTACAGATTCAAAATTCCTTGTACAGCATGCAGAGATTTTTCTCACCTTCTGGTCTCTTAGGGATCCATGGACCCATATGGTGCATTCAGAAAGGATTCAGACCCCCCCTCACTTTGGTCAATTTTGTTATGCTGCAGCCTGATTCTACGCTTATTAAAATTCATTTTTTTCCTCATTAATTTACACTCAGTGCTCTATAATGACAAAATGAAAGCAGAATTTTAGAAATCTCTGTAAACCTATTAAAAAGAAAAAAACAGAAATAGGCACAAATATTCAGACCCTTCACTCAGTACTTTGTTGAAGCATCTTTGGCAGCAATTACAGCTTTGAGTCTTTTGGGGTATGGCGCAACAAGCTTTGCACACCTGCTTTGGGGGATTTTCTGCCATTCTTCCTTGCAAATCCTCTCAAGCTCAGTCAGGTTGGATGGTGACCGTTGATGGACAGCCATTTTCAGATCCCTCCAGAGATGTTCAATAGGATTCAAGTCAGGAAATATTGGCTGGACCACTCTAGGACATTCACAGAGTTGTACCTAAGCCACTCCTGTGTTTCTTGGCTATGTGCTTAGGACTGTTGTCATATTGGAAAGTGAACCTTTGGCTCAGTCTGAGGTCCTGAGTGCTGTGGAACAGGTGTTCATTGATGATATTCCTGTACTTTGCTCCATTCAGCTTTCCCTCAACCCTGACCAGTCTCCCTGTCCCTGCTGCTGAAAAATAGCCCCCACAGTGTGATGCTGCCACCACCATGCTTCACTATTGGGGTGATATTGGGCAGGTGATGAGCAATGCCTGGTTTCCTCCAGACATAAAATTTAGAATTGAGGCCAAACAGTTCAATCTTGGTTTCATCAGACCAGAGAATCTTATTCCTCACAGTCTGAGAGTCCTTCAGGTGCTTTTTTTTGCAAACTCCAAGCAAGCTTTCATGTGTTTTGCACGGTGGAGAGTCTTCCATGCAGCCACTCTGCCATAAAGCCCAGATCACTGGTGGGCTGTAGTGATGGTTGTCCTTCTGCAAGTCTCTCCCATCTCCATACAGGTTCTCTGGAGCTCAGTCAGAATGGCCATCAGGTTCTTGGTCACCTTTCTTACTAAAGTCTCTCTCCCCTGATTGCTCAGTTTGGAAGAGTCCTGGTTTTTCCAAACTTCTTCCATTTGAGAATTATGGAGGCCACTGTGCTCTTAGAAACATTCTGTGCAGCAGAAATGTTATTGTAGCCTTCCCCAGATCTTTGCCTTGCAGTAATCCTGTCTCTGAGCTCTGGAGGCAATTCCTTTGACCTCATGGCTTTTGCTCTGCTACAGTATGTATTGTCAGCTGTGAAGCTTTCCATAGAGAGGTGTGCGCCTTTCCAAATGATATCCAATCAATTTAATTTACCACAGGTGGACTCAGAAACATGTCAGCAACGATCAAGAGAAATGGGAGGCACCAAAGCTAAATTTCAAGTGTTGTTGCAAAGGTCTTAATACTTATGCCAATGTGATATTTTTAATAAATTTACAGACATTTCTAAAATTCAGTTTTCACATTGTCATTATGGGGTACTTAGTGCAGATTAATAAAAAAAATGAATTTCAACCACTGAAGAATCAGGCTGCAGCATAAAACTGAAGAGCTGAATACTTTCTGAGTGCGCTGTATAATCTGACTAAGGATTTTAACAACTGCCGAGGATTTTAACAACTTTTTCGCAGACAAAGTCGCTCAGATCCGGGCGGACCTTGACTCCAACATTGTAGCAGTGGCGACTGATAATGATTCAGTCGAGGTGACTGGGGCTCGTCTTAGTCAGTTTATTTGGGATGAGTTTGAAGCTGTTACACCTGATGAAGTGGACAAGGCCATTGGAGCTGTTAGTAATGCCACCTGCTTGTTGGACCCGTGTCCCTCCTGGCTGGTTTCGGCCAGCAGGGAGGTATCACGGAGCTGGATCCAGGAGATAGTCATCGCTTCTTTGAGGGATGGGTCCTTTCCGGCTCCTTTAAAGGAGGCACTTGTGCGCCCACTCCTCAAGAAGCCTTCCCTAGATTCAGCCATTCTTTCGAACTATCGTCCTGTCTCCAACCTTCCCTATGTGGGGAAGGTTGTTGAGAAGGTGGTGGCACTTCAACTCCAACGGGCCTTGGAGGAAACCGATTATCTGGGTCCCTTGCAGTCGGGATTCAGACCCGGTTACTCTACGGAAACTGCTTTGGTCGCGCTGATGGATGATCTCTGGCGGGCCCGGGATAGGGGTTTATCTTCTATCCTGGTGCTTCTTGACCTCTCAGCGGCTTTCGATACCATTGACCATGGTATCCTTCTGCGCCGACTGGAGGGGTTGGGGGTGGGAGGCACTGTTCTCCAGTGGTTCTCCTCCTACCTTTCTGGCCGGTCGCAGTCGGTGTTGGTAGGGGATCAAAGATCGACCTCTAGGCTCCTCCCTTGTGGGGTGCCGCAGGGGTCGGTTCTTTCGCCCCTGCTGTTTAATATTTACATGAGGCCGCTGGGTGAGATCATCCATAGACACGGGGTGAGTTACCATCAGTACGCTGATGATACCCAGTTGTACGTTTCCACCCCGTGCCAAGTCAGCGAAGCAGCAGAAGTGATGTGCCGGTGTTTGGAGGCTGTGAGGGCCTGGATGGGTGAGAACAGACTAAAGCTTAATCCCGACAAGACGGAGTGGCTGTGGGTTCTCCCTCCCAAGGACAAGACCAACTGTCCGTCCATTACTCTGGGGGGGGAAACTTTGAACCCCTCGGAGAAGGTTCGTAACTTGGGTGTTCTCCTCGATCCACAGCTGCACTTAGACCAACATTTGGCGGCTGTGACGAGGGGAGCATTTGCCCAGGTTCGCCTGGTGCACCAGTTGCGACCTTATTTGGACAGGGAGGCCTTGCTCACAGTCGCTCATGCCCTTATCACCTCGAGGATCGACTACTGCAATGCTCTCTACATGGGGCTACCCTTGAAGAGTGTTCGGAGACTTCAATTAGTCCAGAATGCAGCCGCGCGAGCAATCGTGGGCTTACCTCGGTATGCCCACATTTCACCAACGCTCCGCGAGCTGCACTGGCTACCTATTAGTCTCCGCTCGCAATTCAAAGTGTTGGTTATTACCTATAAAGCCCTACATGGCCTAGGACCAGGTTACTTGCAGGACCGTCTTTTGCCTCATACCTCATCACGACCGGTCAGAGAGCACAGAGTTGGTCTTCTCCGGGTCCCGTCGACCAGTCAATGTAGGCTGGCGGGCCCCAGGAGAAGGGCCTTCTCTGTTGCGGCCCCTACCCTCTGGAATCAGCTCCCTCCGGGGATTCGGACCGCTCCCACTCTTCTGGCCTTCCGAAAAGAATTAAAAACTTATTTGTGTCGGCAGATCTGGGAATGATTGGTGCTGAATGTTGGATGAATGTTTTTTTTATTAAAAATTTGGGGTATTGTTTTATTTTATGATCATTTTAATTTAATTTATATTAGACTTTAATGCGATTGTTATTATCTGTGTTGTAAGCCGCTCTGGGTCCCCTGGAGAAGAGCGGCGTATAAGTCTAATAAATAATAATAAAATAATAATAATAAGAGTCATAAATATTTGCATGCAGCTGTAATAATGATTAGGTTAGGCTAGTACATGGGCCTGGCCACTCTGATTCAGTACTTTAACCATATATACCTAGGGGTGAGTCTCATCATCTGAAGTAATATTTTAAATTAACCACATATATAATGGGGTGAGCTCCCGTTACTTGCCCTGCCAACCTAGCAATTTGAAAGCATGCAAATGCAAGTAGATTAATAGGTACCACTTTGATGGGAAGGGAACAGAGTTCTGGGTGCCTCTGGTGTATAGCCATGCTAGCCACAAGCCCATGGAAATGTTTTTGGATAATGCTGGCTCTCTTGGCCAAGAAATGGAGAAGAGAGTCACACATGACTGAAAAGGAAGCCTTTACCTTTACCTTACATAGACATCATGCTTGCCTATGTAATACAGGATGCTCTTTAGAAAGACATCTTTAGCAATATGGCTTTTTCTAAATGTTTTGGGACCTTGATTCTACTGGATGGAGATTCTGGGCTATTCTCACACTGCTGGGATAAAGCAGGCTGTTTATACTAAGGTTCATTATATATGTATGTACTTCTTCAAATCAAATTAATCTTCTAGGATGGTGTTCCTCCTGCTGCAACAATTATAGCTGTAACATTTGATATTTATTTAAGATTTAGTTTCTGAAATGAGATTTTGGCTACAAAAGAACAGAACTGAAAACAACTGAAGCTATTTTGTTTTTCTTTGCTTTCTCCATTACTCTCTAGCTGAAACCTCCCAAGAGCATAATTGCAACTGAGTCACTGATGCATTCAAATCTTTCTCTTCTGGCTTAATAAAGGCTTAAATTAGCTGTAGGTCTCATCATCTGAAGTAACATTTTAAATTAAAAAGTCCTAGCTATTCATTTAATATAGATTTAATAAGACATTTGTTCATTAATAAAAACAGCTCATCACTGCACATTAAAACATATTAATGTTGAAGTTTACATATATAGACATAATTGATTTACAAATCTTTAAAATGCTGAAGTGTCTGTTGATATTAGTTATGGTTACTGTAAACATGTTGAAAGATGCACAGCTTTTGTGAATCTGAATGAACAAGTTTTCAGTTTATAAAGCAGTTCAAACCATCTGATGTAAGCATTATTTAACTGGAAAAATTTCTAACATTACAAAATGGATGAAAGGAAGGAGAAAAGTGCCTGGAAAAAGGAATGCCATGAAATTAGAGGAGGCCATGAATATATCCATGAAGTCATCAAGAGTTGACTTTGATTCAAAGAGACTCTCTCTTTTTCCATGAAAATGAAACGGTTTGATCTTTACATATTTATTTATCAAATGCATTAATTTGAACAATTCCTTGGACATTCTTTTGAACACCAGACTCACTTAATGCTACTGCAAAGAGCTAGTTAGGACTGTCACTCAGATGTGAAATTAGCTTGATTTCCCTGTTGAATTTTCAACTTGGATATATAAACATATTTTATGTTCATAGGTGCTTTCTCATTTGAAAAGGCCTAGACAATTTTGGTGAAATGCACAAAGACCTTGAAAAGCTGTAACTAGCTAATGGTTATTGTCTTGACTGAAATATGGGATAAGATTAGGTTTTTGAGTATGAGGACTTGTATTTTCCCTTTGACAAAGTGACTCTGTGTTGCAACATTGAAGGTTCATATTTTACTTCAGTGTTTCTCAATCTTTGACAACTCCCAGATGTGTGGACTTCAATATAAGTCAAAATAATAAATAATAAATAAATAAATAAATAAATTCCCAGAATTCTCCAGCCAACATGCTAGAGAATTCTGGGAGTTGATGTCTATACTTCTTAAAGCTGCCAAAACTGGGAAGCACAGTTTTAGTTTGTCATATATTTTCAAAGATTGGTGGCATGCTTAACAAAATCTCACGATGATACCCAAAAAATAAAGGACAAGTGAAACTGAGCAGTGCACCAAAGGCAAATGATTTCTTGAACTGACTTAACCCCTTTGATAGTGAATCATTCCAAAATACTTCAAAACCGTAGACAAGAAAGTTGAAATTTTAAACAGTCAGGAGCTGATGTGTTGCTTTTCTCCCTCTATGGCAGTGGCTCCCAACTTTTTCTATACCCCACACACCTAGAACACCTCTGATATATTCTCACACCCCTTACAAAAGCTCAAAATAACAGCAACGAATTATGTATATGCACTATAATTTTGAAAACCCAAGTTTTCACACACCCTGGAATATTGTCTCACACCCCCGGTTGGGATCTCCTGCTCTATGGAAATAATAACTACTACATATTTCTCTCATAGTTATATTAATACATGCATCATGATTACTGCATCTTAGTAGAACCTGAACCTGTGTTGAACAGTAAAAATGTTTAGTAGCAAATGTTAAGAAGTATATGCATCATTTGTCATACATATACCGTACATGGCAGTTTTCCATAGAATTTTGTATGAGGAAGTATTTCCTTTCCTCATATATCACAATTAACTTTCCTTCTAGCCCTGCTCTTTCTTTCTTTTAAAATCATGTGTGCTGCTGATAATGTCCCTCAGCCTGTATTAATTCAGTCAGAGGGAAGATCCAGCAGCAGAAAAAGATTAACTGACTCTGAGCCAACGGTTACCTCAGTCCATTATTGTTGCTTCCAGTGAAGACGAGCTTGATTAAAGGAAGGCTGTGTTGTCATTATAGTTGCCATGCATTTCATTCTATAGCTCTATTGTTTTCCTTCAGCTCCTCAAAAGGCTGAGGAAGGAAAGGAGCCTGGGAATTCCTGTCAACATCCCCGGTTGGCCTGTTTTCCCAACTTATGCTGAAGCATCTGCTGCCAAGGATGAATACACCCCTCTGTCTTAGTAGATCAGTGAATGCTCCAGCAGTTTCCTGTCCTTGCATTCAACTTTCAGTCCTGCCCATCCAGCATCTAAGGCAAGCCCCAGCAAGCTGAGCTGGCTTTAATGGTGTGGTTTTTCTTTGTATGCTCCGAGCTGCCAGACCAATGTTGTGAACAATCTTGCCTCAAGGGCAGTGCATTCTTCTTGTACTGTCTGAGAGGGTCTGCATTATTCTACCTTTTTATCATGTTTATTTCACTTTTCATTCCCATCTTCTCCCATCTTGTTTGCCTTTGGGCAGATTTCTGTTCTCTAGCTAAAAATGCAGCTTCACATTGAATTAATGCGTGTCTCCCTGCCAGCTAAGGAGGCGTCTGTCTACCACTGAAGAAACTAACCAAATAAAGAGTAGGTGTCACTCTTTTATTTATGGTGAGAGTTTGATGACAAGCTGCACCAAGTACAGCCCCACTCCCCAAATCTTAACCAGCTTGATTGCACTGTAGGCACTGTTATTTCGACAGCCTTGCTCACCAGCATCTGGTATAATTGGAAGCAGCAGCCAGCAGGTATCAAATGTCAGTATGAATTGTCTCCTGCTGTGTGAGCATTGACTATGAAATTGATTTGCTGTCTCTCTCTCTCTCTCCCTCTTTCTCTTTTGTGCAGTTCTGTAAAGATGGCAATGCAAAAAGTAATGTAGGGCTACAAATATTTGGATCACAACTAGGTGGCAGCAAAAAGATACATAAAATGCTAGGTTTGGGCTGCCATCTAGAGATCATCCAGATTTGTGCATATATGCATATGTGCTTTCTCATTGTGTGATTCCCTTTCTGGGTAAGTCATGTTATACAGAGCACATAAAAAGAAGAGTAAGTAATGGGAAGCCAAGGAAATAACAGGCCTAAAAGGAGACACAAAGAAGAAAAGGAAACATGGCTGAAACTAACTCTCTGTTCCTTTGTGTCCTTGTAAACCCTCCTTACTTTTACATGTAAAACTAAACTAAACTTTAATATTTAACTTGTGTAAAGGGTTCTCTTAAATCAAGGGTGTTAAACTGCTGGCCCGCAAAACTGTGCCCACCCCATTGTCGGCAATGGCAAAAAAGTCACGATATGTCGCAACACATCACGTGACGTTGCGAGTTTGACACCCCTGTCTTAAATGGTTTCATAAACCACACCTTTCAATCTCCCATTTCTTCTTAATTCATTTATTTTCCTGTCTGTAGTTGTTTGACATTTGATTTCATTTGAACTCTGTATGCAGGATAGCTCTGTTTTGTATTCAGTCTACATTCAATAAATCTACTTATCTGACTTTCTTAAATCTGCTTGGGTGTGCAGAGTTAAATTTCCAAACATGATATGAAGCTTTTACATATGGCACTGCCAAAAAATGACCTGCTCCCTTGTAATTTTATTAATGTTCTCAAACTTTCATCATAAATAAATCATGTTTGCATATTATATTTATTTCTTTGCCATGTGTATGTATATAGATAGATTTAAGCTACGTATTCAAAACAGACCTCTTCCAAACCAGATGCCCAATGAACAACCCCATTCTGGTTCATTCTTGGGTCTCTGAGTGGCCTGATCACTTTTTATGTACTCTTTCATTTTATTTTGACCATTTAGGTTATCTAGTAGAGCAGAGGTCCCCAACCTTTTGGGTACCAGGGACTGGTTACATGGAGAGAGGTTTTTCCGCAGACCGGAGGGGGTGTGGTTTTGTGTGGTGCCTGCATCCCGCATATGGGGCTTTGCTTGTTTGCACAGCCCGGTTTCTGGCATGCCACAGCCTGGCACCAGTCCAAGGACTGGAGAGTTGAGGACCCCTGTAGTAGAGCATTCATTCAGAATGTTGCATCTATTACTAACCCATGGATAGTCATTTTTATATTCAGCCAAACAAGTAGATCAGTTCATACATTCAGATCTACATCTTAGTCTTTTCATTTATAATTCAATCCTACATTTATTTATTAACCCCACTCATCCCCAGAATCTGACCAGCTTCCTTATATATGTTATCTTTCACAGATATACAGCATATATTTCCTCCTTTTTGTTTCATCCATGAGCCCATGTTCTTTTCCATTTTTTCCTTTATATTGCAGATTGTGATACTCCATCTATCTTGGCCATCACTACATGGGCCCACAGATAGTGTCCAACATGGCTCCTTCATGATGTCAATTGAGCTCTCACCTAATGCTCCCTAATAATAATGAGAGATGTAAACTAGGCCTCCAGACTGTGCTAAATACAGCAGTTCTGGTTAACAAAAAGCCAGGTTTGATACATTTTGTCCATGTGCTACAAACATAATTTTATTCATGCTATTCTATGCAAGCTTGGATCACTAATCTTAGCCTGTACCTCACCAACTAGGATGTGTATGCAGGGTGCTTATATGCAGTCAGAGTTTTTGCAACCCAGATATGATCACTCTAATTCTGAGCAAATTGACTGTGAGAGGTCTAGTGGAAATAATTAATAAATTATTTTAAAATACCACTACTGCTGCTGAAATACAACTGTCTGAAGCAGAACATGACATGCCAAATGTGATTGCTATTAAAAAGCATCACAAAAAGTCAGATTCACATTATTGCTAAATATGGTTAGGGGAATACCTGCCCTTTATTCATTAGTTTCATATGTTCTCACTTGAAGCTTCTAGGCATTGGAAAATAAAGATGGTCACCTGCATCTAGAAACACGAGAGAACTATATTTTTAAACATTTTATTTACAGAACAAAAATATCTTTCATCTCATCTCATCTCATCTCATCTCATCTCATCTCATCTCATCTCATCTCATCTCATCTCATCTCATCTCATCTCATCTCATCTTCATCTCATTAATTTCGCTCTGGCCAAATCAGGCTGTGGGCTCTTCTATAACTGAGTTTAATCCCTGTGAGAACAATTTTTGATCCCAAGACTATGGGGGTAGCTCCTTCTTTGATCCCTGACACTTCCTACTATTCTGAGGCAAGAGACAGATGAAAATTATACTGTATGATCCTAAAATAACCATTACCATTAAGAAAAGAAAAACTCTGTTCATACTCCCAAATTAAAGACATTATAGAAAATCATCATCAAGTAGTTTCATGGTGTAATGGTCAGCAATCTGGACTCTGAATCCAGTGATTTGAGTTCACATCTCACGACCTACCTTCCTATTTGAGAGCCAGCATAATGTAGTAATTAACTACTCCTTAACATGTAGTTTAGTATAGTGTGGGAAGTCAGCCCCCCAGAGAAGGAAATATTAAAAGGGCAGAAAAATATATTTCCTCAAAGGATCTTAAAGAGGCAGAAAAGCATGCCCAGTTTTCTTAATAGCCCCAAGTCTTCCTCCCCCAAGCAGAAACCAGCTCTGTAGAAATGCACATGTAAATAATCCAGGAAGGTTGGAGGCCCCCAGCTAGAAGATTAAGAAGACAAAGACACCTAAAATCTACATACCCCACCCAAACTCTAAGACAGGACATAATAGGATTAACCCACAGATGCCAAAGGGACCAGGTCAAAATATATGACACAGGAAATACAAAGCCTCAAACAGGAACAGGAAAGAACCTCAAGAGCCCCAGAGGGTATAAAAACCCACTCCCTACATGTGCTCTCTCTCTTTTCTTCCAGAGCCATCTTTCTGTCTGGCTTTCCTCTTCAATAAACTGCAACCTTCGTTCTAAAGCAGTCGCCATGTTATTTATTCCTGGCTTGGACTGAACCATGATGAAGACTTTTCCTTCAACAATAGGATAAAACAGGCTTTACTCTATCTTCAATTGTGGAAGCTCACTGGATAACTTTGGATGAGTCATGCTGTCAGAAGGCCAACCTACCTGACAATTTTATTGTTGTGAAGAAAAATAAGAGGTGAAAGCACTCTCTACACCTCTTTGAGCTCCTGAACCAAAGCTTCTTCTAGTGATCCCCTCTTTCCAATATTAAATCTGTAATTCCCCCCTCCCCACACACATACCAGGTAGCAAAAATGTACCCTCTCTAGTTTCAGGCAACATTCCCAACCAGGTGTTTTTTGACTTTTTACAGTTCCTATCACTCTCAATTGCTAACTCAGATTAATGATTGTTGCCAACTAGGAAATTACATAAAAGTCCCCAAATTCTTCTGTCTGTGATATAACATGACTTTATAGTTTGGATTTTGCATCATGTTATGCAGGAATCCCATTTATATTCCAACTAGCAAAGGAAACAATTATCTTTTCTTCTTGTAACCATGCACATTTGAGAAGATTCTTTATGAATCACAAATACTCTTTTCTTCTTCTTCTTGCATCGCAGACGTGTTTGTGGTTCATAAAGAATCTTCACAAGTGTACAAAGTTACATTCTGAATAATATGCATTTTTTTCTAAAAGATAATCATGATCATATAGACTCCCATCAAATTTCACAGAATGGGCTATAAACAGTCTGAGAAAAATCAGAAAGAGCACCGATAATTGAATTCTCTCTGTTTAGAAAATGAGAACATTGGAGAAAAGTGGCAAGAACATCTGGTATATTCAGCTGGCCCTTCCTGCCAGAGTTTAATTGTGTTTCTGCACCAACAATTAGTTGCAAAGCAATCTGGGAGTGCATGATGGGATACATTATATATCCCATCATACATTATATAGGCATATAATTGCCCAAATAGGCTCCCCTTTTGTTAACTGCTAAGGTTGAAGTCGAGACTGCTTCCCCTAAAATTCAAATCCTGTGCAAGCAGCTGCAATTCTGACAATAAATCTGATTGCTTGCAACAGTTTGGTGGGTCTTCTGCTGTGCTACAAGTTATTTAGAATTCTACACTGCCAGGATCAAATGGAGTTTAAGCATGCCAGGTCTGCATTTTGAAGAATTAGCCTATTCCCACACAAATTGCATAGCAATTGGACCCTCTTCTAGTAGATGTACATAAAGACATATATATAAAGTTATTATTTCACTTCTTTCACTGTGTCATAGAACTCATTATATTTCTGTATACTGATTTGCTATTGTGGATTAAATATATCCCCCAAACAATAGAAATCTTCAGATAAGAAGCAATGGTATCCATGATCAGAAGGAAAGGAAACAAAAGGACTGTTTTTGAACAAATCAACCTACCTTAAACAAAGTCACACTGTTCATATGAACCTGCATAAGAAGTTATGTAATCTATGATCAAAAGGAAAGGGAGCTAAAAAGCATTTACACTGTAACCATCCAGCAATAGCAAAACCCAAAGCAATTATGTTGTAGCCCGTTTAAATTTAGTCCTGTCTTGATATTCTACATAATCAGTTTTCCCAAGTTTTCCCAGAAGGATTATACTGCTGCCATCTGCGAATCAGAAGCTGCATTTTATAGCAATACCAGAAATCAAGTCACCAGATGAGGACTACTACACTAAACTAGCTACTAAGGGCTATATGTACAGCCAAACATGACCTGGCAACATCTTTTTTTCTGCTGAGTTCCCTGTTACATTGCCCTCAATGTGACAGAGAATTCAGTAATGTGACTGTATTACTATTATTCTGCATTATTGTGTATACTGTGCTATATTATATTGTATTACTAGGGTATGTATAATACTATTATTATACAATGAAACTGTATTACTATTATCCTTCTCATCTTTTCAATTACCTTCTACTATTGATATCTTATGATTACTTTATTGTTTGTATGTATACTGAGACTTATGCACTGTGTCCTTCTGTGTCCTACCACACTTGATCAATAAAGAATATTCTGTTCTATTTATGCCATTCCCAGCCCATAGTCTTATGCCATTCCCAGCCCATAGTCAGTCTTCAACTATTCTTAGTGATGATGGCATAAAAGTAGTTTTCCGCAAGAGCCATGGTGGCACAGTGGTTAAAATGCAGTAATGCAGGCTAATTCTGCAGACTGCCAGCAGTTTGGTAGTTCGATTCTCAGTGGCTCGGTTGACTCAGCCTTCCATCCTTCTGAAGTCAGTAAAATGAGCACCCAGATTGATGGGGGCACCATGCTGACTCTGTAAAGTGCTTAGAGAGGGCTGTAAAGCACTGTGAAGTGCTATATAAGTCTAAGTGCTATTGCTATTTCCCCCTTACTTTAACACTTCCCAATGACAGTCTCAAGGTGTATAAAATATGTAGCATTAAACTGGGCAAAAATCATGAGCAACAGTGACTGGGAATTAAGTCAAAAGAAGCAGGAGAAGGACTGAGGTGTCCAGAGGGGAAGGTAAAAATTCATGTTGGCAGTCATGGCAGTGTGATTGAAGCCCCATTTCTTTGTGCATTTGTGCAACATATACAAAAGAATGGGGCTACAGCACACTGCCATGATTGCTGTCTTGACTTTTTTATTATTATTATTATTATTAGATATCCATTTGTACATGCAAACAAAGAAAAAAATCAAGTTAAAGCCATTCAGCTTAATACAATCATTTCAAATTTGTAGACCTTCTTCACTCCGTATATCAAAGTCCAACTATAAGCCAACTACATTTTATAAATTTTAAGTTTCACTTCTTTTCAAATCTATCCATTGTACATCACACAAACAAGTCTTCTTTCTAAAGTTAATAATTATCATGTCATTACACCCCTCCCTTCAACGCGTACATTCCTAGTCTAGTTAATATACATCTTCCATTAATCACCCTCTCATGTCTCTTGCTCTTGCACTTAGTCCTTAAATCAGTCCATAATTCTTTGCCTTTAATTCCTTGCATAAAATATTAAGTTTCTCTTCATTTCAGACGAATTCTGGGTTTCTCCCTCTGCCAGGTGGATTTCCATAGCACAGCTTCCCTTCCAAGTAATAAGTCTCTCTTTATTGCTTGCAATGTCCCTTGGTTCCATATAAGCCATGCTCTATGGATTCTGTCAGTTTGCCAAGAGAAATTTTTAGCCTCCTCTCCTAGATATTTTCCCCATGCTTTTATAACAATTCTTTTCAAATCTTCTTGTCTCTCCACCTCTTCCATCTTTTCTTCAACTCCTTCCCAGACTCTCTTCGAATTTCTCCCAGTATCTTCTCTCATTTCCCCACTGTATGTTTCTCCGGTTTGGTCCAAGTCCTCAATAACTGCTTTGCTTTGATTTTCCACCATCTTCTCCATTTCTCCGCTTTGTTCCACTGCCTCCAGTGCTTCCATCCTTCCCTCCCATGTTTTTGCATACATGTCTATTATCATGTCCATCTTTCTCCTCTTTTTTTCAAAAATTGTTGATATTTCATCTTTTAATTCCTTCATCATCATCTCTGGGGAGCTTGCATACATCCTTAGGTTTATTCTGCAACGTTTTTAAGTTATGTGTCTCTGGTGCCCTCTAGAGGTCTCTTTCGCATTACAGTTTCTCTTCCGCCTTTCTCTTCTGGTGCCTATCACTTTAAATTAAGAGTGGTTGCCATCTTGGGTGCCTTCTGGTTATTGTGAACGTTTTTGATCTGAGGTAAAATATAAGAAATACTTGCTTTTTAAGCTCCTGCGTTCAGTCTGTCAATCTCTGTGCTTCTTTGAGATGTGTTCCTCAGGTGGTGGCTGGTCTCAGCGTCTTGGTCTGTCAGCTGACAGATACTGCCCCAGGCTGGAGCTATTGTGAGCTTACAGGGAGTCTTCTTTCTCCCCCCCGAGCGTTTTTTTCGGGGGGCTTTCAGAAGATCTCAACCCTCACTCACAGCTCTTCACCCCTACTCCTACCGAGGAGGGTTTTTTTGCCGCAAAAAACAGCTGGTTTGCGCTGCTTTGGCGGCTTTACAGGTCCTGTGTCGCAGAGCCTCTTAACAAGGCTATTTCGACCCTGAGGCAGCCACGCCCCTTCCTGCTGTCTTGACTTTTAACTGCTTCTCATGGATGATGTTATGTAAGGGTCAGGATGGAGACAGTAAATTTTAAGTAAGGTCATCTTCTACTGCCTGCGCAATGCTGGTCATAAGTCACTTTTTTCAGTACTGCTGTAACTTCCAACAGCTGCTAAAGAATGGTTGTAAATCAAGAACTATATGTATTAGGATCAGTGCAAACACATATGTTATTCAGCAGCTAGCCAATATATACCTTGATATTTATTTATCAAGCATCAGCTAAATGTCTATGGAGATTCTTAGTCATCCAGGTCATGGTGGTCTCAAAGGTCCCTTTCAAAAGGCAACTGGGCTTTGTTTTTCCTTGAAGACATTTCACTCGCCAACCAAAAGCCTTTTATGAACATATCACTAGTAGGGAAAAAAAAGGAAAGTAAGACAACAAATGATCCCTCCTTTATTCAGCACAATGAAAGAATCACTTTGATAGATGGGTCTGTATCCAAATTTTTTCTGAGTGTATATCATCTTTTGAGGAAGATTAAGTCAGGAAACAGATGGCATAAAATTCTGGAACGCTACTGAATTGGTATAGGCTATAGTAACACATTCTGTTACTTAGAAAGCCTGAAAGTCTGTCTGTGACTTCTCTTCCTTTCCCTTTATACCCCAGGGAGTTAAGGTGGAGTCAGTTTTACTTTCTTTCTAATGTTGTCTTCATTTCTCAGGCTTAAACATATTTTTGTAACTGTATAGTTTCTCCAAGGTCATCTCTGTGACTCTCCACAGAGTACTCCTGTCATTTTCCGAGACTTAAACTGTCCTGAAAACAATTCATTACACAAGATTTTGGACAATGTTAAATAAGTATGGTAATTCTTATTTCTCCACTCAAGAGGAAGGTAGAACTTTTGCCCTAGTTCTGCCTAATTCTAGGACTGTTTGGTTGTTTTTCTCCCCATTGCAAGACTTGCCCAGAAGAGCAGTTTATCCTAACTTGCACTTCAAGATCCAGAAAGGGAAACTGTTGATAGGATTAAGCTGGAATGAGAAACTGCTTAGCTGAATGCCAGTCAGGCTGAAAGAGTATCCCTTGACATTGTCTCTATATCGAAGCCATGTCTGGAAGAGCGTTTTCCCTCCCATTTTATCTGCCCTTCAAATCCTTGTCCTTTGGGCAAAATTGCAGCAGGAATGGTACCACTGGAGATTCTGCTTGCAAGCATCTGTTTGGGTTTTTGGGAAATGACATAAATATGACTGAAAGGGGTGTAGAAACTGCCTGTTAACATAGGCTCATTTTGTCCATGTCAGTGACCTGACCATGTAGTACAAAGAATTTCCTGCTTAACTCTGTGCAGCTGTTTCACTGAAAAACATGTGAGGGAGCTTTATTTGTTCTGCTTCTCGTCCAAGATCTTCTTGGAACAGCCTCCACACATTCCTGACAAGGCCATGGTCTATGATATCACCATTCAGGCTTTTGCTTGGACGTGACATTCACAGAGTAGGACTGCAGTAGAGCACACAGTGTTTTGAGCCTTAATTCATCCCCATGAATTGCTTTTATAATGAGAAATCATTTGAGCCAGGCACTTGTACTGCATGCTAGAGTGAAGCAGTAAAGATAATCTCTCATCATGCCCACATAACGCAGATTAGCTGGGCATCAATCATAGAAACTCTCAAATCAGAAATTAAGTCTAGCCTTCATACTGCTATACCGCTTTTGATAAATTGAAAA
Source organism: Bothrops alternatus (assembly GCA_034064705.1). Taxonomy (NCBI): domain Eukaryota; kingdom Metazoa; phylum Chordata; class Lepidosauria; order Squamata; family Viperidae; genus Bothrops; species Bothrops alternatus. The sequence continues at coordinate 12,183,508 of JARGCV010000023.1, forward strand.
ATAGCAGATATAGATATATAGATAGATATAGGATATATAAATATAGATATAGATATAGATAGATATAGATATAGATATAGATAGAGATAGAGATAGAGATAGAGATAGAAAGATAGAGAGATAGAGATAGAAAGATAGAAAGATAGAGAGAGAGATAGATAGATATAGAGAGATAGATAGAGATAGAAATAGCGATAGAGATAGAAAGATAGATAGAGATAGATAGAGATAGAAATATAGATAGATAGATAGATATAGATAGATAGACAGACAGACAGACACATAGAAATAGAGATAGATATAGATAGATAGATAGATAGATAGATAGATAGATAGATAGATAGATAGATAGATAGATAGATAGATAGATAGATATAGATGCCAATTGCCTCTTACAAAGCACAACTCACAAATCTGCCTAATTTAGATAGGATTCAAAATACAATTGTATGTAAATGGGTTGCTTCAAATACAATCAAAAAGTTTTTGCATCTTTAACAGAAAGATGTTTTGGTTATTTTGAGGAGTGTTACCTTCAAATCTAATATTTCTTAGCAATAGACCCCAAATAAATTTATTCTTTCACACATTTTCTCTCAACCTACTTTTTTTGTGGCAATTTTCTCCAAATCTTCTTTGGGTGTTAAATTATTAACTAGATAGGCCCAGCTATATTCTTTTATGACTTGAAGCCCAAAGATATTTTATTACAATATTTGAAGTATCCAACAGTAGGTAGTTGACAGTCTATACTATTTGATGTGCAAAAGTATTTTAGCATTTATCATTATTGAGGGCTGATCCTGAGTGGTAAACCACAATGGTTTTCAGACTCTTCTACCTTCAGGAAACACTTTACAAAATGCAGAGGAAGATCAATAGTGCTCCACAATTCTTTATCCATCCCTACCGATTTTCTGCCTTCAGACATCCAATAAACTTCCCAGAAACCTCTTGTGATTTTTAGAAAACAGTTTCAGGAAAATGGGCTATATCATTTTGACCCATAGCTGATAATTGCTATGCAAATTAATATTTGGCAACTGATGATGAAATGCCATGGCTGGAGCCTGCTAATATTAATCAAACAATGGAGTGATTCCTAACAAGAAATAGAGGCAGAATCTTGACATGGGAATTTTGTATGCATTAAAATTTTAAATTTTATGTTTTACTATTTCATTCATTTTATTTATTTATTATTAAACATCAGTTTAATATTTGAATAGAACCACTTCAAAATTCACTAAAATAAATGTACAGTTTTAACATACAGCTGATTAAATATATTAAATATATTTTTATGTTTTCCCCTCAGAAGGGAAGACATATAGGAGACCTCTGTATTTTCACAATATACTAAATTGCTAAAACAAATTTAATTATAATATTTTTGTCTTTCTTCCTGAGGTAGATAATCAGCTAAAAGCTTATAGTGCATTTCACTACTCAAGGGAAGAATAAGGAAGGAAGAGGACAATTTTGTTTCAAATTATGCCAGAATTATAAAACTGAGAAAAGAAAATTGTTAATATCTGAAAAATGGAAAAGTGTATAGCTTAGTGGTGACGAACCTATGGCATGCGTGCCAGAGGCGGCACTTGGAGCCCTCTCTGTGGGCACACAGCCTCGCCTCCCCTCGCGACCCACTCACCAGCAGCCCCCCTGGAGGAGAGGACATGGCAGCCAGGCAGCGTGGACAAGACTCTGCCCTAATGCCCCATCGCGCACAGTTGATGCTGCGGGGTGCAGACAGAGGGAGTTGCTGCCATGGCGCTGCTGGACTGCCTGGGCGATCTGTGGTGGGCCCTGAAGGTAGAGGTGGTGAGTGGCCCTGCGGGCGGGCAGGGCAAGAGATGGGGTGGGGGCGGAGTGGGGGCAGGGGGTGGAGCTGGGTGGGGCCAGTTTTTTAGGCACTCAGTCTCTAAAAGGTTCACCATCACTGGTATAGCTCTTCCTGCTTATTTTAGGGTGTGTCTGCATGTTCTTTTCTTTGTACTCATTTTTACTTGTTTTATACATGCTTCATTATTGTTGAATTAATACAATAGATTTAAATAAATAAAACAGAATTAATTACTTCATTGGGAAAAAGCCCACGTAATTTAGATCAGCTTTCAGCAAAGGTCTAAGCATTTAGTATTCTTCTTAGATGATTTTGGGAACATCAGAGCCATTTAATCATTTTCTGTAGAAACAAAAATTGTCCTTGCAATGTCTATGCAGAGTCTCATTCATCCAGGTCACGATTGTTCCAAAGGTGGTGAAGAAGCTTCTTGGATGAAAAGAGAAATGTTTTCAAAGGAAAAGTATCAAGAAAGTCCAGGGTTTTGTTTTTTTTTTTTAAATCACTTTTAGGATGTTCTTGCAATGTTTATTAATACTTTTAAATAAAAGCATGAATTCTGCATTGAACTCCAGATACAAAATGTTAGGACACATTTGAAAAAGTTCTTCTTTGCTTGGCTTTTGTAGCTGAATCCTGAGAAGATGGTTTGTTAAAGCCTGCTGTGACTGAGAAGTGAGCATTACAAGTCCCTTAATTCCCCTGTCCAAACATAATTCCTGGCTTTGCTTTCTCCATCCTGTCAGCACTCATCATTCTCAAAACAAACTACACTTTACTTACCTGACCAATAACTGCAATACAAACTCTATTGAACAACAGGGGAAAGTCTGTCCTTTTCTTCTCTTCCCCTGGTTTCACTGCTATGCAGAAGAAGCGGCATCATGGTTCTTGGGATTTGTAGTCTCAAAGGGTAAAAAAGGCTACAAATTCCATGGGGTAATATGACAGGACAAAAGAGAGGCATTAGAAAAATTATCTAGCTTTTGCAAAGAGAATTCAGATAATTTCTGAAACATTCCAGAATAGAATAAAAGAATTCCCCTAATTTGATTATAGTATTGTATATGGAGGAATAAAGCATATGGGAATCTGATGTAATACTTTGAAATGCAGAGGAAAGCCAACATCATACGACAAAGTAGCTCTATGAATGTAGATCATGTCTTGGGAAGGTCATGTTCAAGAGAATAGCAAATGGCTATGGAAACTTTTAGATCAGCTGAAATCTATGCAGTGATTATGTGATGTTTCACTAATTGTTCTAGGTCTGTGTTTAAATTTTGAAGTCTGTCGATGTATTTCACAAACAAGTGGAAATTCTATCAAATATGTTGGAGCAGTTATTCAGCAGTTTATAATTTATCTCTAAAATATTTATGCATATTTGCATTACCAAGCAGAGTCACAACCTTTTAGTGCTATCAGTAAAGATGGGAGAACGTTTGTTCTCGTCTCCATTGTAAATCAGAGATCTTTTCTTGTTTCCTCTGATGTGTTTTTGTGATGAAGTGTACACCTGGAGAATCAGTGGATAAGATTTTTGGCAACAGAGAGCTTTTCCAGAGAGAAGCCCAGATTAAAGAAACTGCAATTCTGAGCTGAATGGAAGAAGGGGGAAGAAGTTCAAGGTAGTCACACTCTGGAATTGCTCAGGATGTGTCTAGTACAGGGGTAGGCAACCTTGGCTCTTTTATGACTCGTGGACTTCAACTGGCTGGCTCAGGAATTCTGGGAGTTGAAGTCCACGAGTCATAAAAAAGCCAAGGTTGCCTACCCCTGGTCTAGTAGGTTAGAAGGTTGTAGCCTGGCAAGATTCTGTCCATTAGATCAGAGTTCTCCAACCTTTCCAGCTTTGCAGACTGGCTGGGCTGGGGAAGAAGGGATGGTTCCGCGTGAATGGCAAGTAAACTGCTCATGCAAATGCAACATATAGATGCATGCTTGCTCTCTGCTTGTGTAAATGGAGTACGTTCATGCTTGCCCACTGCTCACATGCTTAACCACTGCTCACGTAAGTGGGGATTTGTGTGCATACATGTGTGCTCACCCACCACTTCCGTGGCCCAGTTTTGAAGAGCTCAAGGCCCGGTAGTTGGCCAGGACCCTTGAGGATTGGGGACCTCTGCATTAGATGGAAGCAAATAAAGTATGTACTTCATTAGATTTCGCTATGTCATCTTTGGGCTTGGGCCTGACCATTTTATAGTTATAACCTTTTACGAAGCTCTGCATTTCCTCATCAGAAGATGAGCTTCTTTATCCTGACCACCAATTTTAATTCAAAGTCTCCTTGATTGGTTCCCAGCTAAAATAAAACATTTCTGTACTATTTATTTGCATGAAAATATAGCCCTGGAGAACTGATCATAGTTAATCTAAATTGAATAGAAAAAAAAATCACTAAATTAATATTGTGTATGTTAGATAATGTCAATGGGAATTATATTAAGTTGTTACATAAAATAAGCTGTTGAAAATGTAAATTACTGATTTGGGGAAAAGATGCTTGTTGCTGCTTTGTTGGCTTCACAAACAACAATCTGTTCACAAACTTTGCTGCATACTTTTTTGTTAATTTTGTTTCCAGTTCCTGCCTATTTTCAGTACGCAATATACTAATATGTTGCTGTTTGGTAAAAATGGCCTGTTGAAATGTTTCAGTATTCCTGTTTAAAAAGGCAAAGTCACCTTGGAGTAGAGCTTGACTTCTAGTTAATTGATTGGAAAATCCATTGGATTTTCTTGGCATGAACGAGAAGTAATTTCCTATTACCCTTTTGTGGGATTAATTTTTTTGTACTACCAATTTATCCATTTATATATTTATGTATATTTATATTTTATTCATTCGCTCATTCAGCTTTGGTGCTGTTGAATGTCAAAATCCCTGGCTTTATGAGTAGTGATGGTTGAGACCACAGCTGCATCATTAGCCACCTTAAACCTCTCCAATCCATACACGAAACAAACTGACACCCACCATGAAGATGAGGCACGACCATGAACGTGAAGCCAAACAGCTATGCAGTTCACCATCTCTAATCCCCTTGTAAATCAGACTAACCTGAGCACAACAAAGCCCCCACCCAAACAGAACACTCCCCCAGCCAATCAGAGCACAGCCAAGCCCCTAACCAATCAGAACACACCTCCACCCAATCAGAACACAGCCGAGCTCCCAGCCAATCAGTTCAAACCCCCACTGGCAGTTAAAAGGAAGAAACATATATATGTAACTACCAGGGACTAGAACAAAACAGATCAAATCAAAATAAACAATTCTGAGGCCAAAGATTAAGCTGCAAAATGCAACATGGACAGGTTGCTGGGAGGTCTTAGAGCAACCACATGTTTATTGGACCCGTGTCCCTCCTGGTTGGTACTGGCCTCCAGTGAGGTGACGCGAGGCTGGCTCCAGGCAATTATCAACGCCTCGTTGAGTGAGGGTGTCTTCCCCGCCGCCCTGAAAGAGGCAGTGGTGCGACCCCTCCTCAAGAAGCCCGCCTTGGACCCGGCTGTTCTATCTAATTACCGTCCTATCTCCAACCTTCGCTTTGTTGCGAAGGTTGTTGAGAGTGTGGTTGCTCGACAGTTCCCTCAGCACCTGGAGGAATCATCGTACCTGGACCTGTTCCAGTCGGGCTTCAGGCCGGGTTACAGCACAAAAACAGCTTTGGTCGCATTGGTGGATGATCTCTGGCGGGCCCGGGACAGAGGTTGCTCCTCTATCCTGGTGCTATTGGACCTCTCAGCGGCTTTTGATACCATCGACCATGGTATCATGCTGCGCCGGCTGGCGGGGCTGGGTATAGGGGGCACCGTGTTTCGGTGGTTCTCTTCCTTCCTCTCTGGCCGGACGCAGTTTGTGTTGACAGGGGGTCAGAGGTCGACCCCGAGGCCCCTTGATTGTGGGGTACCTCAGGGGTCGGTCCTCTCGCCCTTGTTGTTCAACATTTATGTGAAGCCGCTGGGTGAGATCATCCGAGGTTTTGGGGTAGAATTCCATCAGTACACTGATGATACTCAGCTGTACATTTCCACCCCGAACCACCCAAATGAAGCTCTTGACGTGCTGACCCAGTGCCTGGAGGCCGTGCGGATCTGGATGGGGAAGAACGGTCTCAAGCTCAACCCCTCCAAGACCGAGTGGCTGTGGTTACCGTCGTCCCGGTACAACCAGCTGACTCCATCGCTGTCTATTGGGGGCGAGTCAGTGGCCCCCACGGGAAGGGCTCACAACTTGGGAGTCCTCCTAGATTCACGGCTGTCCCTTGAGGACCATCTGACGGCCGTGGCCGGGAGGATGTTTTACCAGATTCGTCTGGTACGCCAGTTGCGCCCCTTCCTAGATAAGGACGCGCTACACACGGTCACCCATTCCTTCATCACTTCCAGACTGGACTATTGTAATGCTCTCTACATGGGGCTCCCCTTGAAGTGCACGCGGAGGCTTCAACTGGCGCAGAATGCGGCCGCGCGGGTGGTAGTGGGGGCACCCTGGCGGGTACGAATGGCCCCTATCCTGCGCGAGCTGCACTGGTTGCCGGTGGCTTTCCGGGTGCGCTTCAAGGTACTGGTTACCACTTTTAAAGCGCTCCATGGCATAGGACCCAGTTATTTACAAGACCGCCTTCTGCCAGTAAATACCTCCCATCGACCAGTTCACTCCCACAGAGAGGGCCTCCTCAGGGTGCCATCGGCTAAGCAGTGTCGGCTGGTGGCGCCCAGGGGGAGAGCCTTTTCTGTGGGGGCACCGACGATGTGGAACGAGCTCCCCCCAGAACTCCGGACATGTCATGATCTCCGCACCTTCAGAAGAGAACTGAAGACTCATCTCTTCAATCAAGCCGGCCTGGCCTAGATCTCCTCGGGTTTTAAAATTTTTAAACAAGGCTGTTTGGGTTTTAGAATTGGGTTTTTAACAGGTTTTTAGCAACAGCCTTGTATTAATATTAATTTAATTATTTTTAAATATTTATTGTTTTTATGTTTTTATTCTGTTGTGAACCGCCCCGAGTCCTACGGGAGAGGGGCGGTATAAAAATTTAATAAATAAATAAATAAATAAATAAAATATATTTCCACTCAATTACTCCAAGCTTTCTCGATAATAGTTGTATAATGCAGGGTAAGGGAGAGATCATATTGCTGATGCCTATATGATCACCAAAGGACTCATGTAGTCCATAAAGTACTACACTGAATAAGCATCTGTTTCCAGTACAAATTCAAAGTACTGATTATTATCATTAAAGAGTGCTTCAGGCTTTATGAGAGAAAGCCAACAGTTTAAATCTCTACTAAACGGAAGAAATGAACACTACTTAAGGTTTCTTTTCCTAGGTCTATAGTATTGCAACTGCAAAATTTAAATTTCGCATAGGAGTTGAATGGCCAAAATTTAAGTAAATAAATCAAGTAAATTATATATTCATATATGAATGGCCATTATTGTGGAACCGATTCACAATTCAATAGCATGGTGGACATTCTAAATATGGAATTGTTTGAACTGGTGCGTCCCCAATGCAACTCAGAGCAATTTTATTAGTGAGGAACTGCATAGACAGTTCATAATGGAGTTCATATGTGTGTAACCTGGAGTCATTGAAAACTTTGATATTGCTGCTCCATTAATATTAGGATGATGCCAACACTGTGCCACTTGTATTTAAACCCTCTGATCTTATATTTCATTTGCAACTATTCCATAGACTATCATCTGCTATGAGACCTCTAACACTGGGCTTTTTCTCCAACAATAAAACATCCACCTAAATCTGGTTGGTTGTAGAATACATCAGCTTTCAGGAAGGATGAAATCTAATTTATGCCTACCTTAAGACAGCACAAACATTTGGTGGAAATACATTTTTCCACCCATGTCTTCATTTCAAGACTCTTTATCAAGTTGACTTCATAACTTTTTTAAATTGTAATTTGTAAAGGAGGCATTAATCACCTCCTGTAACTGTGGGGCAAGTCCCAAACTGAGTAATTTAATCAGCTGGTGAATGAGGGTTGAGCAAGGAAGTAGTGCTAGATATATCTCCAGTCCACATCTTTGAAATATGCTAGCTGAAAATAACTGGTCCAGCAGTTTCCAAGGTTACATATGACCTATGCCAATGCTGGAATTCAAGCTGAGATGATTGTGATTCACTTTGTTTGCAAATAATGATAAAAATTACTCAAGTGAGCCTCTGACAGTTCCATCTCTATCTGGCCAGCAATTTAAAAGATGACATGCTTACAATGTGGAAAGTTGTGCTTTGCCCAAGTACAAGAGAAGCAGAGAAATAAGCTCTTTTTGCTACACCCAGTGTCACAGAGTCACAACTTAGATTTTAAAAAGGGCCCTATTCCTATTAAAATCAATTTGTTCCAGGGTTCCTATACTTGTGCTTCACTCCTTTACCAGTCCACTTCCTAACTCATAGCTTTCTTGTGAACCAAGCTGATGCTTACACTCTGCTGGAAGGAAGACAGGATCAATAGTGTCATCTGCTCAGACCATTCCCATGTTCCAAAGATCAGGCCGATATTCAACAATGTCGCTAGTCTAAAAAGGCACCAAATTCTCCAAGCGCATGCAGAAAACTATCCAGATCAATTGTATACCTGTGAGACCATTTTAAGGATTCTACAGCTGTATAAATTTATAGCAATCAATTATTCATTCTTGGCTGATCTGGACTTGATGGGAAACCACCATACTTGGATGCAAAAATCCAGATAATCCCTACATCATAGAAACCATCCTTTTCAAGATAGGATCTCCTTGCCCTTTTCATGAATTAGAACAGGAGTGTCAAACTCGCAACATCATGAGACGTGTTGTGACATATCATGACTTTTTTTCCATTGCCAGCAATGGGGTGGGTGCGGTTTCATCATGATGCATCCAGCCCATGAGCCAGCAATTTGACACCCCTGAATTAGAATCTTTCAAAATGACAACAAAATAATCTATTGTTTAATATTTATCTCAATCAGACAGCCATTTGTTCATAATGGTATAGGGTCTCCTGCTTGAAGAGGGTGTTGGACTATAAGATCACCAAGATACCTTCCATTCCTATTGTTCTATGTTCTCATAGTTGAGTAATGAAACTTTTACAAGCGAGCAATCAAGCTCAGACAGCATCAAGATATCCATACTCAAATGTGTTTCTGGAGATGCATGTCTGTGTTTACCTATTAAGACCACATACATTTTGAAAATACTTTGAAGAAATACTAAAGTAGGCAATTTTTTTTTAAGGCTTGAGAATATGAGCTGTGGTGGCGCAGTGGTTAGAATGCAGTACTTACAGGCTACTTCTGCTGACTGTTGGCTGCCAGCAGTTTAGCAGTTCGAGTCTCACCAGCTCAAGGTTGACTCAGCTTTCCATCCTTCTGAGGTTGATAAAATGAGGACCCAGATTGTTGGGAGCAATATGATGACTCTGTAAACCACCTAGAGAAGGCTGTTGTCAGGATAATGATTTAAAGCCTAAACAGCTTATGTAATGATGTAACGTAACATAAGATGGATGATGCAATTATAGAAATGACTCAGTAGGTATCTGTATCCCTTTAAGAGCCTGAGTATAAAAGGGAAGGCTTTTGCTGCTGTGTTCTATCTTTCCTGCTGTAATTGCTGTCTATTGGAGTTTGCTGTATTTATTTATTTATTTATTTATTTATTTATTTATTTATTTATTTATTTATTTATTTATTTATTTATTTATTTATTTATTTATTTATTTATTCGATTTCTATGCCGCCCTATTCCGGAGAAATTATCATGTGTATGTATTTTATTTCTCGTGTATATTGTAGATAGTGTAATATAAACCACCATTCAATACAAAACGCTGTTTACTGTATTTACTCCTGGGTTACTTCAATGCAATAAGACTGTGCATGCTCTGATATCTGTAAAGTACTGTGAAGTGGTATATACATCTAAGTGCTATTGCTATTTAAAAGTCAGATTTATTTTAACAAGTGGATTCAATAAAGAAAGGACATCTTTTTCCAATTCATGCAGAAGCCTGAAAAAGTCTAGCTACTTAAAAAAAAACCAAAAAAGAACTTTTTCAAAATCCTTTTTATTGTTATAGTATGTCAGTCTGTCTGTGAATGTACACATATATACAAATACATATGTATTGTGTATATTTGTACACTATTTCTTTTGTTCAGCAACTGAGACCTGGAGAGAGATTTCAACAGAAGGGTAATTTTTTTAAAATTGTACAATCATCTAAGAGTGTCTAGGAGTCTTGGAATATACTTTAATGCAACTAGGCTATGTAGCAAATCTTGAAAGCCAAAGACTTCAACTTGTTTTCCATTTTTTTCTCACAATTTCTTTTTTCCTGGGACTCAGATATTTTTTCTTCAGCAATTCAGCTTTTCTCTCTTTATTTTCAGAGTTAAACCCTAATTCCTGCACATTACATCACTATGCCCATTCTTTCACTTTTTTTCAACATTGTGGTTTCTTCCAGATATCTGTTGTTGGATGACTTTAAAAAAACTACAGGCTGCTGATAGGGAAATAATACCATTTTGTATTTGTAAACTTCATATATTTTCTTATCGCACAAACACAAACAAAAATCAATTAAAAAGGAAAGGAACAGTATATGCATTTTTCCACTAGCAAACATAGTGTTATCTAGAGTCATTTAAGCATTACTATGCTAGTAATAAGGACAGGGTTGCCATCACTTCAGTGACAGCTGAATGACGCTACAATGACAATTCAAGTCTTAACTACCAGGAAAGTGGTTTTAATGGCTTTTCATTCAGAAGAAATCCCTACTAACTGAGCAGTAATTTCTAGACTGTTTACACTTCTTGGTTAAGGGCAGTACCACTAGTCATGAAGATGGCTATCTAAAATACTAGTAGAGGACTAATATAAACAGTGCTGAAATAACCACAAAATGAATTAAAGCCTTCTACAGTTGGAGTACATGATCTATTATTAAGCTGTGTATTGTACCCTATGAGCTAGTAGCTGAAAGCCATTTTGTGCATGCTTTACAATGCCATAATAATAAAGTAATAATTAGCATTATTCAATCCTCCACACATCCCACTAAGGCAAAATAAAACTAAAATAATAGGCATGCTTCTCTCTCTGTGCTACCCAAGAAATGCTGTTGATGGCCAGAAGAACATGTTACTAATTAGATCTGGACCAGCGACTCAGCCTGGGATTACATTTTTTGCAATTTGCTTGAATTTGTACAACTTAAATATCAGATAACATTAAGCTCTATATTTTCCATAGAATGCTGTCTCGAGAATATATTGATTCCTGAAGTATTGGATTACTTCAGAGCCAGAACAGGTCAAAAGGAGAATTTTACATTTTGTTTTTCCTGCTGACCTTTGAAAAACTGGATTCCATAGTTACATAGAGAGACCTGAATCACCTTCAAGGATCCAAACAGAACTTCATGAATTACACTTAAAGTGCATTTTAAATTGGATTGTAAACAATAGGGGGGGAAAGTGAAGATGCAATTGCATTTTAATGGCATTTCTCAATTAAAAAATAGACTGTAGAAGTGGGATTCAGAAATTTACTGAAAGTCCGATTGATTTTTTTTTGTAGAGTCTGCAATTTTTGATGAAACTATGGCACTTGCCCCTGAAACTTTTTAAAAGAGTTAGGGCTTCAATAGCATGGATCACCACTTGAATATGAACCAGCAATGTGTGACAGCAGCCAAAAAAGCTAATACAATCCTTGGCTGTATAAACAGGGGCATAGAATCAAAATCACGTGAAGTATTAGTACTTATAAATCCTTATTAAGGCCACACTATGGAATACTGCATCCAGTTTTGGTCACCACATTACAAAAAAGATGTTGAAACTTTGGAAAAAGTACAAAGAAGAGCAACTAAGATGATTAAAGGCCTGGAGACCAACATATATGAAGAACGCTTGCAGGATTTGGGTTTGGCTAGCCTAGAGAAAATAAAGACTAGGGGGAACATGATAGCACTGTTCCAGTATTTGAGAGGTTGCCATGAAGAGGAGGGGGTCAACTTATTTGCCAAAGCTTCGGAAGACAAGACAAGAAATGGTTGGAAACTAATCAAAAAGAGAAGGAACCTGAAATTAAGGAGAAACTTCCTAACAGTGAGGACAATTAACCAGTGGAACAGCTTGCCATCAGAAGTTGTGAGTGCTTCCTCAATGGAGGATTTTAAGAAGAGACTGGACAATCACTAGTCTGAAATGGTATAGGGCAGGGGTGTCAAACTCGCAATGGCACGTGATGTGTTGCGACGTATCGTGACTTTTTTTCCCATTGCCGGCAATGGGGTGAACGCAGTTTTGGCATGATGGATCCAGCCCATGGGCCGGCAGTTTGACACCCCTGGTATAGGGTCTCCTGCTTGAGCAGGGATTTGGACTGGAAGACCTCCAAGGTCCCTTCCTCCAATAGACCACCAAGGTGCATTCTGATTGAGGCCACCCTCTTAAATTTTGGAAACTTCTTCCAGCAGACACCCTGCTGTTGGGTAATATACCTTAGATATAGCCAAAAGAGACCTCCATAAGTTTTTCTAATTTGTAATGTTATAATATTATAGAAGGACAAAACTATTATATTTGCTATGACAAATACAAACATTTTCATTTCACCCACTGAATAGTTTCTGGAAGTGAATTGTTTCTCTCTAAATTTAATGTGGTTCTCAATCCAGAAAAAAAAGTCAGTCCCTTGGTTAAATCTTTGTTTTTGATGTTCCCCCACATAATGATACCTTGTTCAAATCTCTTTCAGAGACTTTTAAAATAATTCCAGGTTCTATAGTATATATCTCTTTAAATTCACTTGGGTAATTATATAGCTTGAGCTACATCTATAAATTAGACACTTAAACATCAAAGCAGGTGGACTCAATGTATTTTGAAGTTGCAGATAAATTCACAATCTAGACAAATAAGTTGGAGTTTTAGAATTGACATCCACGTTATAGAAAAGGTTTTAGAACCCATTTTTATTTTTACCATTAAAATGCTTGATATCTTAACATTTAGTACCCAGGGAGAACTGGTCTCAGTATAGTTCTGGCCATGTATTAAGATTACAAGAGGAGTGTTTATGGGGATTCTCAGTCATCCAGGTCATAGTTGTCGCAAAGATGCTTTTTCAGGAGGCAACCTGGATGAGAAGCAAAATGTCTTCAAAGAAAAAGAAGAAAACCCAGTTGCTTCCTGAAAAAGCATATTTGGGATTACAAGAGAAGGATTTTCTTTAGATGTCCCTGCATTGGAGGCAAGACAGACGAATCGTCACTGGATGAACCTTCTAGACCAGTGTTTCTCAACCTTGACAATTTTAAGGCATGTGGACTTCTGGGAGTTGAAGTCCACATGCCTTAAAATTGTCAAGGTTGAGAAACACTGGTCTAGACCTTTTTGCAGTAGATCATCATATTACATTCCAAATACTGGCTACTTAGTTCTAAGATATAATACAATATGGCAGATCTTGCCACATGAGGTTTATTCATTCATTCAATTACTATTCCCTCCAATTTTTTAAAAAATAAATTTATTACAGCCACAGGGCCAGAAACAGTAAAAATATCCAATTGTAGGCTACTTACATACATACATATATAAAAAGGCACTGAGCATGATCTAATCCAATTTTCTTTCCCTCCAGAAAAAAGCCCAAATGGTTGACAAGAATGGCTAACACTAATTAGGAGGGATAATATGAAAAATAAAAATAAAAATCAATAATTAGAGTGTTGCAATACATTTATAAATAAATGTTTGCTTTAGTTTTTATTATTTCTTTAGTAAATATTAGATTTATTAATATCAATAGAAGAACTATTCAGAGTAAAGATATTTTACCTTTATAGAAGATTTCTGAATGAAAGTTTGCCTTGTAAAAACTTACTCTCTACCTAAGTTGCTCATCATCAATCTGGTCAACAAGGATCACTCTTCAGAAAAGCAAAGAACTGGATCTCACCTGGGTCATGTGGAGCTATTTGGAGAGCTGTGAGATCTTTCTATACTTGAGATCACTAAAGAAACTTCTTTTCTCTTTGAATGCTGCTCTGGGTATCACAGAATCAACTGAAGTATGCAATTTGCTAAAACTAGGATCAATTTTTAAAGGTTGGGAATAATGTTTTGCATTCTCATTTAAAGCGTTTTCCAAGTATGTCTTTCATTTAAATTTATAATGTCACATTTCCTCCCATTGTCTGTTTTATTTTTATTTTCTTCAGACACTAACTATCTCTGTAGTTATTATTTTATATTATCTAGTAACATTTTTTTCCTTCATAATGATGTACTGTGTATGCCATACCTGGGCCTGAAAACCCTACAGTAGCGTAAATTAAACTACGACTAGGGATGATTTAGGAGTTCCAGTATTTTTTGTGCTTATGAAATTTCATAGCTGCAGTTTTCAAACCTTTAATCAGATCTTTTATGCTAACAATGTTTTTGAACATTAACTTTAAAGTATCCTTGTGTGTGTGTGTGTGTGTGTGTGTTAAACACAACTCAATTTGTGTTTTGAAAATAATAACAGCAATTAAATCTTTATCAGTAAATGTATGAATAATATACATCCAGTAGCTGCATACCGTAGTAGCTAGAACACCGCCTTTGATCCTACTTCAAATATGAGAGTGACATGAACTAAGAGAGTCATGCTGGCTCAGACATTGTTAATTAACAAGGTCCACGTTAGGACTGATTACAGATACAAGCTCAAAAAAGGGCACTGCCTTCAGGCACCTCCTCTACATGAACGATATCCAGCTGTATGCCAAGAGTGAATGAGACATCAGTTCACTGATCCACTTGACAGTGAGGATATTGGGATGCCATTAAGGCTGGAGAAGTGTGGCTGGATAGTAGTCAAGAGAGGGAAAGTTGGCCACAGCAGATATTCAGATCAACTACAAGTACACTGATATCCCAAAGACAGTCATATGGGAACCATGAGGTGGTGGCAAGAAAGGCAGTAACATCTAAGTAGCAACAAAGGATAAGATGGGTTCTGAGGAGCCATCTCAATGGGGGAAAATAAGAATCCATGCCATCAGGATGCATGCTTTGTCAGTATAATGAGCAGTGATCACAATATCCCAAGAACAGGCATCAAGCACCATATCCATAGAAGCAAAAGTCTACTACATACCGGACTGACATACATATTATGCAGAGAGGCCTTAGAGATTCCAACACCTAGTGGCAGGGCGTAAGATGCAGGCAAGATCAACATACACGGAATGGCACAACCAAGTGATTGGCATGGTTCATCTATATAGTGTATTGGCTAGATCCTCCCAACCCCAGATGGGAGATTCTACAAAAGATTGTGGAAAAAAACAGGGATAAGATCTGTGGGACTTTCTGATTCAGATGGACAGACAGGTGCTGGCCAATCAACTGGACCCCATAGTAGTAGACAAGGACCCAAGGAAGCAGTGCTGATAGATGTAGTGGTCCCAAATGACAGCAACATCAGGAAGAAGGAGTATGGAAAAATACCTGGGCTTGAACTACGAACTAGTGAGGATGTGGAAAGTAAAAGCAAAGTGGTCCCAGTGGTGGCATAAGCACTCAGGGTTGTGACTCCTAAGATGGAAGAGTGGCTCCAATAGATCCCAAGAACAACATCAGAGTTTTCTGTCCAGAAGAGTGCAATGTTAGGAGGCAAGATATAAAGCCATAACTGCTTCACAGAATAACAAGAAATGTGCAAACATGTAGCTACCTAGCTTTTTAAACTGGCTTATCATTTACCGGTAACCTAAATAGAAAAAAAGGCTTCAAAAGGCCACAAAGAAGTCATAGTGAAGCCTTGATAATTCTTCCAAATTGCTCAGCAAGTGCTTTGTATTATGCATATGTAGCTTAATGGCTATATAGTCATATCAATCATTGTCACATCAATAATCTTTGCATGACTTTAGATAATGTTGGGATCTTACAGGCCTCCTCTGAAGCATTTTTTTCATCAAGCTCATGCTAATCTTATTGGTTGTGTCCCCTTATTAATATATTACATCCCTTACTTTCATTATTTCTGACATTATTTACTTAAATTTTACTCAGTTTTTTTCCCATTGTGGCTGCCTAAAGAAATATAGGATTGGTTTTAAATTTGTGAAAAGCAAAATGGAGCACACTTGCCCAAAGTAATTCAGGCAATGGAAATAAAGTGGCTTGTATCAGAGAACTTGCATTGCTCTCCTCAATAAAGCAATTCTGATAGCCTCAGACCATTTTGAACATGTTCTGTTTTGCCCAGGAACAGACCAAAGCAGTAGTTTGAGTAGTTTTGGAATTTGTGCCAGTGCTGCAGACCCTGCAAAATCATTTAAGTCTTTAGTCCTTGTCAAAAGTTCTTCTCTAGATGAAGCATCACAGAGAAAAGAGTAATAGTTGAAAAGATAAGTGACTCTTATCATCGTACCACCGCCCCTTCGCAAAAGTGATGGTTTGTAGCATTATGCAAGATTCTGCAGGACTGGGTGCAGTGTGTGTTGGGAGATACCCAGCCTAAATGATTTTTGGTGTCTTCTAAATGGATTCCAAATGGCCACTTTGGACATGCATCACTAACAAAGACTGCCCAGCCTTGAAATATCTTGAACTTTGATGAAAAAAGTTAAAAGAAGTGCTGAAGTAAAACACACAGAAACATGATTAAGGCTACATGAGAAGCAACATGATTAAGATGTTCAGGGCTGTAAAACTGCAGACAAACTCTTTGCTGCCATCTAATAGTCTCTTGGATGTCTGTAGTCTTGAACTGGTAATCCTAAGGTGGTTACTCTCTTTCCTTCTTAGGGGTTAGGGGAACCCCACTGGTCCATCAAGTAGCTTTGGCAGATGCTTATTTGAGGCTTCTTGAAAGCAAATCACCCCTTTGAAAGTTTTACACAGCCTTGGAATATTTTTTTCCCATGAATTCCAATACACTTGTGCTTCTCATGAATATCCAAATATAAGCTTAGTTTTTGAACTACCATCTGAAAGGAAAGCTTTTTCTTCCTTCTGCAGTAATTCTGTCCTGCTATGATAGCCAGTGAGCCACAAAAGGTTATTTGATAACAAAATTAGTTCATTTTTAAGTTGGCACGAGACTATTTATTTATTTATTTATTTATTTATTTTATTTATTTAATTTATTTAATTATTTTATTTTATTTTATTTATTTATTTATTTATTTATTTATTTATTTATTTATTTATTTATGCTGTTTAATTCAACCATTCAGTTGCATTAGCCAACTGGAAAAATAATGCAACACGGCTGAGCTATACCCTTGAAGAAAAATAGCACAACTGACTAGCCATGTTCCTTTGAACTACTTTAAAAAAACTTGGAATGACAGTCTCAAAAAAAAAAAAAAGATCACTCCAGAGGATTTGGACTTTCTGAAACTGAAAGGTTTACTTCATATAACATTAAATGCAAATTCTGAAACCTTTTTTTCCAGTTTTGAATTTAGTGGTTGATGTGGAAAACTTTCTGGTCCTCGATTTTAGTTACTCATAGAAGGAAATAAAAAACGGCTGTTGTGGTTTATTTGTCTTGGGATTTATTTTAAACATGCTTATTTCTAAATGAGGATTAACAAAACTCAAGACGACATAGCATGTCAATTGGACTTCCTGGAAATACATTGGATCATAAAATATGCCATTTAATTTTAGCCTGGTATAGTATGTTTTATAACCCAGCACTTGCCAAGGAAACTAATGGATTTTAAAGGTTGCCAATGAGTTCTGCTGAAGCTTCTACTGAAGCTACTACCTCTGAATGTTCCTGCAAGCTGATCTAGTCAATTTACAAGCCAAACTTGTGACAGTAGCCAATCAAAGAACTAACAAGGTTGACCCAAAGTCAAAAGTTGTATATCCATAGGAGTGTATTTATTTATTTGCATTTTATGACTCCTGGCAGTTTACAGAGGGACCACCATTGTTTCCTGGTCATCTGCAGGAACCTCATGAATGAAGAAGAATCCTCAGTCTCTCTGCTTAAGATGAATGGACTGGATTGACTGATTCTATTTGAAAGAGTTGGTCCTGGAGATAGTTGGACACCAAACCACATATGACATTTTAGGTAAAAATCAAAGATCTATTGGAAGCCAATGCAACACCACAAGAAAACTAGTGTTAATCTGATTGTAACGGCTCCAGCCTCCCACAAATTGAACTGATGCCTTTGTATTACCCATCCCAAGAGGAATAAATGAACAGTTGGCATTGATTTCAAAGTTTGACATAGAGGAACATTTTCTTCTATTATTGTTTTTAAGCAAACTCCTGATTCTCTGAGTCAGTTTGCCTATTGTGGTGTACAAGTGCTTCAAAAGAACATGGATGCTCTGGAGATAGTTCCTCTACTCCAGTGATGGAGAAGCTTTTAGAGACTGGGTGCCCAAAAACTGGCCCTGCCCCCACTCCACCCCCTGCCCCGCCTGCCCACAGGACCACTCACCGCCTCCAGAGCCTGCCACAGATCACCCAGGCAGCCCAGCAGTGCTATGGTGGCCACATCCTCTGCCCATGCCTTGCAGCATTAACTGCATGATGGGGTGTGAGGGCAGAGTCTTGTCTACGTGGCCTGGCTGCCATGTCCTTGGCTGCTCCATATGGGCCACGCTTGGGGGCGACTCTCCTTCAGGGGGACTGCTGGAAGGGAGGGGGTTGTGGGTGGAGGCAAGGCTGGGGCAATGGCACGTGTGCCCACAGAGTGCCATAGGTTCGCCACCACTGCTCTACTCCTTTTGTTATAAACTTTACCATTAACTTATTAACAAAAAATTAAAAATGTAAGGAATCAAAAGAAAACAAAGGCAAAGGACAGAATTCAGGGGCAAAGAATTTCATTGGTAATAGCAGTGATGTGTAATAGTACACTTCTTTGAACTAATCATATCTTTAGAGAAACTGTTGAAAGAATCCAGCAACTGTATATAATATTATCTCTGCTTGAAATAAAACAAAACAGAAGGGTTAATTTTGAATTAGATCTGAACAGATCTGTGAACAAGGACTTCTTTCTATTCCATGAAAAGAAGTTTGTAATGAATATTCATAATATCCTTTTTATATATTTAAAGACTTTATTTTAGAAGAATTATGATAGAAGCAAAAGAAGTCAAGAACGATACCAATAAAAGTGATAGATAAATTTATCATGGATGTATCAGACATCCTTAGTAAAATTTAAAATTTAAATCCTTCTGAAATTGCGATTTCTTTTTCTTCTATTAGTACATCAGGTATAATATTAGAATAGCAAAGTAAAATATATATTCAATTTATAAGGAGAGAATCTAGAGCCTTCAAGGACACTTGCAAAAAAGACAGTCCAGTATGTGAGTATGGATATTTCTAACATCAATACAGCAGCTAAATTAATGACAGTCACATAATGGTCCATGGATTGAAATCGGATCTTTGGAACAAAAAGGAATGGATTTTACTTGTATAACTAAAGAAAAGACAAGGGAAGAAAACAATACTGGCAACCATCTAGCCATACCTTATTTATCCTTGTAAATTTTATATAAAATTAAGTACAACATCCTGAGATCACCTCAATAATGGTAAGATATTAATATTCCTGAAAGAGCCAGTTTGGTGTAATTATTAAGGCATCAGGCTAGAAACCAGGAGACTGTGAATGGGTGACCTTGGGCCATTCACTCTTTCTCAGCTCTGGGAAGGAGGCAATGGCAAACCACTTCTGAAATCTTACCAAGAAAACTTCAGGGGTTTGTCTAGGCCAGCGGTTCTCAACCTGTGGGTCGCGACCCCATTTGGGATCGAACGACCATTTCACGGGGGTCGCCAAACAACGCAGTCCGCCATTTCCCCCCCCCCTTTTCCTTAGCTGTGCTACTCCCTCTTATTGTATTGGCTTTTGAAAGCCAATAGAATAGACTCTCTTGAATAGAGTCTAATTCTATTGACTTTCAAAAGCCAATAGGAATTGTCCAGGCTGTCTCTGCCCTGCCGAGCCTGCCAAAAGTCCCAGTCTGCAAACGGTGCTGCAAGTTGTCTGCAGCAAAGGCGAGCTGTCTAGACGTTTCCACTCCTCCCTGCTGAGCAACTACTAAACATGTAAGAAAAAGAGGGCCAGGGGTAGGAGGTGGGAGGCCAGCGGGCGCAGGGAGGGTTGCTGGTGTGCATGGGGCCTGGCGGGTACCTTACCTCCCTTGGGCTGGGCCAGCTGGTGGCCCAGCCGGTGGTCGCCTTGCGCCGTCGCTGCCCCTTGCCAGCTACGCCTCGGCCGGCGCAGGGGGTGGCACCACGCATGCGCAGCGCTCCCAGGCAGGGAAAGTCCTCGACTTACGACCGATTGGGAAGTCCTCAACTTACGACCGGTTGGGGGTCGCGGCATTAAAAAGGTTGAGAACCACTGGTCTAGGCAGTCTCCAAGAATCTGACAAGATTGCACAGAAGAAGAAGAAAATCCTAAATTAAAGCAATTGTTAGAGATTCTATCAGTAATATTAAGAGAAATTTAGAAGAATCTGATCTCAGTGAATTTTTATGTTTTCTCCTACTGTTGAAATCAGTGGGAAGAAATTTGTTACTATACAGATGGTCCTCAGTTAATGGCCACACTGTTTAGTGATCATTCAAAGTTACAGTGGTTCTGAGAAAGTAACTTTAGACTAATCCTTGCACTTATGACCATTGCAGTGTCCCTGAGTTATGTGGTTGAGATTTAGACACTTTGCAGCCACTTGGTTGCAGAAGTCCACTTATGACCATTGTAGTGTCTCTGTAGCCATATAATCGAGAGGAGCTTCACAACTTGTGTTTGTTTACAATCATCATAGTGTCTTACATGATCACAATTTGCACACTTTACAGCTAGTTTCCAACAAACAGAGTCAATGGACAACCTGACAGTAAATTGGGTATCCTTGCTTCCTTCTGCAGGGGAAACACAATATTCTAAGTAGTCTATTTTTTTTTTTTTTGCTTTGCGATAGAGGAGCATTGCTTAAATAAAATAAAATAATAAATAGCTCATAGTCAGTACAGGTGTAGTTTTCCATCACTTTTCCTCTTGCTTGTCAGTTTGGATTGCATAGGCACTGAACTTTTCAGATATTCCATGATCTTCTCTTTGTTCATAAGGATTCTTCAAACTCTGAAAGATTCATGCTATAGGAAAGTGCCACGTTTGCCCACATCTGCCCCTCCCCTTTCTTCAATTTCTCCATCTTTGTTTGCATCATTCTTGAGCTTAATTAAACACATGCACAGTCACTACACACCACACACAACTAAAGAATGACCTGGTCCATGAAAAGTATACAAGTGGAACATGGGAGAAGGCAGGAAAAGTTTAATTCCTAGTATATAACATATGTTTGAGTATCCTTTCCTGCTTTCTTCTGACTTTGGGACCTTCTGTACGTGAGTTAAGACAGGTTTGTTTGTATTGGCAAAAGTTTGCAACTTGAAAGTTTGTTGAGTAATATTTGTATATATGCATCGAATCATACTCTCAGAAAAGAAGATAAATTAGAGACCCATTTACATATAATTGAAAGTAATTTATAATTTTGAATTCCAGGTGAAATGAAACCGGCATGAATAATGTATCAGACTTCATGAGGGTTAGACTTACAATGACAATTGGAGCCATTATTTCCTTTGCTAAACCATGTTGTTGTAAAGTGCAGTCATGTGGTTCAGTGATGCAATTGCTGCAGTCCTGGTTGCTTTTGTTAACCGAATCCCATGGTTGTTACATGAGGCTTTCCACAAACAAAATCACTGGGGCAGCCAGCAAGAAGTTGCAAGTCCCAGGCTGTCAAACAGGTAAGTGTCTGCTACCAGGTGGGGGAGGGAGAAAGGAGATGCATGAAGGTGTGTGGAAGATGCAGCAACTGTGTGCAAGGATGTGATGGGAGCACAATAAGTGTAGTGAGAGTCAAGGAGGATGCACAAGAGTGGGTGCATAAGAGGCACAAAGCAGATTGGGAAGGATGCACGAGGGTGTGAAGGGGTATATGAGAGGGATGGCACAAATCAGGGCAGGTCTTATTTGTTGCAAACAAATCTTATTATTTTTGATAATTATTTAAAAGCATATTGTTTATATATGATGTTGAGGGAAGATTCAATATTTCAGAAGAATGTCTGATCATTATATTTTGTACTGACAGTATTTCTGCATTTCTTTGGTTTAAGGCATTTCCTTATAATAAGCACAGTTGTTTTTAAAGAATTAACAGAATAACAGAGCTGGAAGGTGACTTTGGAGGTTTTTTAAAAAAATTTTTATTAGATATATTTTTGTAAATGTAAACAAAGAAAAAATTCAAGTTGAATGCTATTCAACTTAATACAATCATTTTAAACTTGTAAACATTCTTCTAGTCCAACCCCCTGCTCAAACAAGAAACCCTGTACCGTTTCAGACAAATGGTTGTCAAATCTCTTCTTAAAAACCTCCAGTGTTGGAGCATTCACCACTTTTGGAGGCAAGCCATTCCACTGATTAATTGTTCTATCTGTCAGTTAGATGTGCAGCTGCTTTAGATGTACAGCTGCTTTAAATTAGACGTACAGCTGCTTTAGCATCTGTAACAAGGAGGAATCGCAACGAGACAATCTTCTAAGGTTGCCCTAATTCATAATTGCTGTAGATGTGTAGATCAGGGGTTCTCAACCTTGGCAACTTTAAGACTTGTGGACTTCAACTCCCAGAATTCCTCAGCCAGCAAAACTGGCTGAGGAATTCTGGGAGTTGAAGTCCACAAGTCTTAAAATTTGCCAAGGTTGAGAACCCCTGGTGTAGATCAATTCATATGCCCTTTATAGAATTTTAACTGTCCTTGTTTCTATAAGGGGAATGGAGCTGGTGGTGCTGCTTGAGAAAAGCAGCTGCAGCCAGGCAGAAATGCTTTTCACCTTCATTTCCCCAAGATAGGCTCAGTTCTTCCCTTTTCCCAAAGTGCAGTAAAAGTTTCAGAAACTTGAGTGTAGGTGGTTTTAATTCATTCTCCCTCCCCCTTACAGCTTGGTCACAAGCATTCACACTTGTGTTCCAGGTTAATTGAGCCACACCTGATATTTTTAGGAATAGGCTGATGTGCATAGGCACCTTGCCCTGCCCAGCCCCTTAGCTTACAAAAGTATGGGTGTGTAAATAGAACACTAAGAAGACAATGAGCAGATGAGGGAATGACATCTGAGAATGTACAGTTACTACAAGCAACAGCCAGAACCATAAGCTACTCATTGTGATGTGATTTCAACCTGGAGCTTGGCATCAATCAGAAGAGGTATAATCATGTTGAGGCAGCACCTTATCCCAACAAGTGCAAGAACTTTTGGAGGGAGGCAAAGGTTATTCCACTTCACAACTTTTATTTGATGTAAGGAATATCCATCAACTACTTATTCGCATCAAACTGCAAAACCTAGGGGGGAATAGAGTTAATCCAAGGCAACTGCCTATTGAAGGTGTGTGCTACAACAAAGCATTGTGTAGTTATCTGCTGTGGTGTGTCCAGTCCTTGGAAAACAAAGAGTCCTCACAGTTTCCTTCAGATATCTGTCAGAAATAGTATTAAACATTAAATGACATCAGTAGTGCAAATTCATACAAGGAAATCAGTGTAAGATTATTTCATTGTACTCTCTTTTCAATGTCATTGGGTCGTATGTTAGAATATTATATATTTATGTCAGGAATCTTGAGTTTGCCTTGTTTTGCCTCCTTTTTTTAAATGTGATGACTGATCTTTTTTTCCCCCTCATGTAGTAGTGGAGTAAAAGATTCTCTATAACCAATCTGAATATGTATAAATATATATGAGAGAAAAGAGAGAAAAATGAGAATGTGTAAGGTATAAAGAAAATAATATATACTTACTACTCTTTGGTGAGCACTTATCAATCTCCCGTAATAGTTTCATAGTAATCTAGAAGGACCATATAAGGACAACCAAAGACATTTTACTATTAAAAGTGGAACAAGATGGTTCTCCTTCCACTATATGTACAAAGCTTACCGAGTAATAGTTGAATCTTTCTGCTACAGGAATAAATGGAGCATTCTCCATTTAAAAGCAGTGAAGTAACATCTATTAATTGAAGGAGTGTGACAGTGACAGTGATTAATCCAACAGCATTAGTCCCAACAGATTAGCTGAGTGGCAACCATTGCTCTTGCATCATCCACAAATGTGAACAACCACAATGGAAATAGTAAGGAGTACAAAGCCAGAACTGCGGATTCTCTACTCTCCAATTTGGACCCCAAAACACACATTCTGATATCTCCCCAATCCCCCTTACTCTGCAAAACCATATGGCACAGTGCATCTTCATGATTCCTCAATCAGTCCCAACGAAAGCAGCAACACAAATGGCATGAGCAATAGAGGCCTCAAATCATACTCTATTATTAAATAAATTATAAATTATTATTTTATTCCTCTAAAAACAAGTGCCAGCATCCCATAGGTTCACATGGTCAATATATGTATCAAATAAGAGTTTATTCTGCAGCATCTTAAAAAAAATTGTTTGTCCCTTTAAGTGCATTCCTTTTCTTTACTTCTTTCCATACTTGGCGTTTTCCCATCAAAATGATGATTGGCCTCCAACTGTCATGAGAATCTTTTTTTATTTTCAATTGCAATCATTCCAATGCTAACAGAGTCTTACACATACAGGTATGATCTGTTCTCACTTAAACCAAGTAAGTTAAAAAAAGGGGGCAAAATTGTTGTTACAGGACTGCAGCAATAGACTGATTGCTTGGTATATGAGCAGGCATCTTGAATTTCTTCTTTATTCAGTACCACTTTCAATGACAATCAAAGAAATTGGACGACTGCATAGGGACAACCTTCAACTACCAGTTCCCAGAGTCAACAATATCAAAAGCTGTTTAGAGATCTAGGGGTATCAATGGGATCTCATTTCCCCATCTCTCTTCAAATAGACCACCCATCCTCTTACAGCTTCTAACAATAATGCCAAGTCCCATGCAGCTAAGCAAGACTGAAGAAGCAAGAACTATACAGAATTTAATAAGGTACATTTGATGCTCATTTGAGGTAAATGTAGAACAGAACAGAACAGAACAGAATAGAATAGAGCTGGAAGGGACCTTGGAGGTCTTCTAGTCCAGCCCCCTAAGCATCTTGCTTTTAAATGAAAAGTTCTCCTTTTAAATCGAAAATCCTCCTTCTTTTAAGGTCCTGAATTAGGTAGAGCTGCTTGCTTCTTCAGGTGAAACAAAATATTCTAAGTACTCTAAAGAAGCAGCATCATATAAATAAAATAAAATAAAAAGCTCATAGTGGGTATAGATGCAGTTTTCTTCTATGATGGTTGCCATTTTCTGCTCTCTATCTGGATTTATCAATTACCACTGAAGTGTAACACTTCCCTATTATTACTGGAGTATAATGTTCTATTTTTTAAAAAAAGAAAATGGGCATTTCCAGTGAGAAATCATTAGGATAGCAAAAGAAGTAGATATATAACCAAGCTTTCCCCCCCAATAATCCTGAATGCCTTGGCTGCAAGAAGCTGCAGCCACCATTTTTCTTATTTCATTTTAAAACACTTTGTAAAGACATCATAATGAATAACATGTAATAAGAAATTTAGAGTTGGCATATAACTTTAACATTATTATTAAATATTAATTTTTAGTTTTTTAAAAATAAAAAAAAACCCAAGAAAACAATCAAACCCAAAGTTTCATTTTTTTGTATAAAGTTTTTTGTCTATATATTAACAGAAGAGTTAGTTTGGTGTAATGGTTGAGGCATCAGGCCAGAAACCTGAACACCGGAGTTCTAAAACAACCTTAGGCATGAAGCTAGTTGGGTGACCTTAGGCCTCTCTCTCTCTCTCTCTCTCTCTCTCTCTCTCTCTCTCTCTCTCTCTCTCTCTCTCTCTCTCTCTCTCTCTCTCTCTCTCTCTCTCTCTCTCTCTCTCTCTCTCTCTCTCTCTCTCTCCTCAGCCCTAGGAAGGAGGTAAGGGCAAACCAACTAAAAAATTACAAAAATACCCCCTGCAGGGACTAGTCTAGGCAATCACCCAGACTCAGTGTTTGACTCGAAGTCCCCCTCTCCTCAAAAACATATATACATATAATTACAATTCAAATTTTAAATCCTGGCTTAAATCATGTCATCAAACCTTATCTCTCCATAGAAATAATGCCTATTCAGAGGCAGAGAATTATGGCTACCATTCTATTCTATTTCACCTAAAATCAACCAAGATTCTAGGTCTAATATCTACTTCTGCTTCCCATTACTGGTGTGGGGAATCCACATACAGTTTTAATTATTTAATAAATTTATATGGCTGCAGGTCTCATATACATAATTCTTAATCATCCCTGCATGACTGATACTGGAAGTGCAATTGTTTTCAAAGGCCTTTAATTTTTTCTGTTTCCACTCAATAAGATTTCTTTTAAGTTCTGAGTTCGTTTTTTTTAAATTTCTCCCATATCAAATTTCAAATGTTTTTAATACATTAATTGACTAGCCATAGTAAATGCAAGACCATTTACTTAATATTGAACATTAGGTTGATACAAGAAATCAAAAAAGAATCCCAAATAATTAAAAGCATCAAGCTTGAAGAGCAGGCAAATTGTTAATATCTTTGAATTGAAATTAGCTATTCTTTACCAGGTTTTAAAGTGATTTCACACTGCAGGAAGCAAGGTAATGGATATCTAAAAAATAAATAACTTGGTGACAGAATTTTATAAGCACATTCATGGAATTCAACAAATTATATGTCACTCTCACTCACTTTGCTCAAGTTGAAGGTGCATAGCCAGTGATACTGTCTCTTTAGCACTTCACAAGTGCAAGAAAGACAGATAAAGGATTTACTATGTGTCTCTGCTTTGTTTATCCCTACATGTTACTGTGTGTGCAGCTTGACATGCAGCTAAACCCACCTATCTTCCAATAAAACAGACCATGTTCGTAGATCTGAATGCTTTATTAAAGAAACAGGATGGGTGAAGCTGGGAAAAAAAATAGAAATACATATAATAAACCCCTCCCCAACAATATTCTTGCTTGACTCAGATTTTAATCCCACTAATTATAGTATTATCCATGTGAGAATTTATTTTTAATTGTTCTATTTACCTTATCCAGAGTGGACATTTACATATCAGTTTGACTTCTGTATAAATTTGTTTTCTGTCAGTGTTTTCTTTTTCTTATAATGTTTTATTTATGTACTATTGCTCATGTTTGTATCCCCAGGAACCTTTTAACTCTTTTTTGCTTTGCTTTGGTATTTGTCTACTGGGGAGGTGACTTGGATATCAGTGGTAATTTGTTTTATCACCTGAACTTCCTAGAGTGCTTCACATTTAATTACACTATCACAACAAAGTGACTGCATGACAGATATGGCCTTTGGGTCTTCCATGATGGGAAAGAGCAATTGTGTTCCTCAACTGGACCAGAGAGGAAGAGAAAAAAATTGTCTGGTGGAGGAAATCTCACTGATTTTGCAGTCAGTCCACAGGAAAAAAATATCTAAAACTTCACTTTATGGAAATCAAGAAAGGGGCATAAGGGAAACATCTTTTCATTTCCCCAGACAAAGGTAAACCAGGAGGTTGACATCTGGAATGTACCAACGTGTAATTAAAATGACTGCTAAATAATTACTTTTGTACTGATTTTTCTACCTACAGCATGAAAATTAAGGAAAAGCATAACAATCACATTGTTAGTCTTAGTCTCATTGTGCACCCCCCCTCTGTTGCTTATGTTGTTTATAGCTTTTTGATGTGCTGTTGTTTTAGAAGATGCCCTTAATAGTCAATCCGCAACACTGTTAGCAAATAGCAAACTGAGGTAACTAAGAAATGACATCATATAAGAATGGCTATTTTTGTAAAGAGACAAATGGTTAACTGTGGCTTAGCAAGCCAGGCTGATACAACAGCGCTGAGTGCATTGTAGAAACACACAGGTACAGAGGTGTCTGACGTTATATAAATGGATATTGCCCTGTTGACTTTCTGGACCCTCCTTCTGAATATCTTCACACAGTTAAAACAGCACTACATCAAACTGATGGCCTTTCTCCCTCTGGCACATTTTAATATTTTAAAACTTATTTGATGAATATTTTTACTTCCTAGTCAAGTATTTAAGGTGGCTAACAAAATTCAAACTAAAATGTTATGGAGGCCTTTTAACTATATTTATCAGTTGCTGTTTGAAGGTTTGTGGACATAACTCTTTCATCACTGAAACTTATTGCACATACATTCTAATTTGTTCCCTTTCCTTGCTACCCATCATTTTCCCCCCTCCTTCTGTCATTCTGCAGTCATGTTCTTTTCTCCTACTTCTAAATAGAGATGCCACACAAGATTTTCCATCTCTTCAGTGAAGTGCATTTTGATGAAGACTGAAAGACCAAATGTTGAAATTAATATAGAAAGTGATATTTTACCAAACTTTTGCTTATATACTGAAAATCAGTGCAGGAGAGAAATTGCTCTGCAAAGTGAATGCAGAAACAGAGAGCATTCATGGCTTACTTGACCAAAAAGATACATCAACAGAAAAGAAGTTCAGAAATGGCACTGTGAGAGTGCCTGGTGTTTTAAAGGAAGGTCTGTCCTTTTCATGGGGTATTGGGCCTGGATAATTGGGCCCAGATTGTTGCAGTATGTCAATATGATTATACAAAGGCACAGTTGATAGCACACCCCACTAGAAGTGTGGAAGACAGTAGAAGCTTATCTCTGTACTAAGCAGAGAAATTACAGTTTGCAAACAATGAAGGTTTATTACTATGACAATAGGAAAGTATGAGAAACCACTAGCAATTTACACATTTATTTTTCTGAAGAAGGGGTAGGTTAAGATGTAGTTATTAGCTCACAAGTATACACTAATTGTCTGACAATTCTCTGGGCACTGTTGTTGGCCAGAAAAGGCAAGTATTAATTGCGTGGAGGTGTTTTGAAAGCTATATAAACTCAACACATATAAGCATGACCGTAACTATAATAGTCAAAATAGACTTTTAATTGTCAAAATGGTCTAGATTAATGTGGAGTTTGCTCCAATTCTCATTAATTAAACAGTGTCATTTTATGGGAGTCAGGAAGTGCCTCTGTTGTAGCTCCTGCCTTCTAGAATGACTTCTGTCCAGAGACTCATACAATTTCCATCCTAATGATGTTCAGAAAAATAAGTACAAATCTGGTTATTCTCCCAGACCAACCCTGGGATGGTTGTAGAATTCCCATAAATTTGGGTTTGCCTTTATTTTATTTTTATTTTTTTAAATGGTCTTCTAGTTGATGTTTTATATGCATTATTTTCCCTTTATTTGTAAATTGTCCAAAATTAATTGAAATTGGACTAAATAAGTAAACAAGGTTCATAAGTATTAGAGAAATATTTGTTACCCAGCAGTGTGTTCAGTATCACTTGTGTCATATAATATATGTGGGTATATACATAATTCTTTCTTTCTTTATATATTTATTTTTGTCATATTTATGTAGTGTATACAGTGGTGGATTCAAATAATTTAACAACTGGTTCTCTGCCCAAAGAACAACTTAAGAACACATAAAGGCAAGGGCTTTCCTGAACGCTAAAAGTAAAGGAGGTGGTGGTGGAGTAAGCCACCTGAGGAAGAGGCAGAGTTAGAAAACTGCTCCTTCATAGCATGGTGGTCTGACTCGGGAGGGGAGTGAAAGGGAAGAGGTGGGTGGGCAGCATATGTGATCGAAGGCGCTGTGTCTCCATTTGGTTTCCGTCACTCCTCTCTTGGACTTTTGGAGAGGGTTTTTTTTCTCGCCTGGAAGAAAGTTGAATGAAAACCAGATGTGTTCCGGAAAACACAGATTTATCATAACCGGTTCACCAAACACAACAAAAAATTAGGTATCGGTTCTGCTAAACCGGTGCGAACTAGCTGATTCCCACCACTGAGTGTATATTGGAAGTAGTGACCCTTTGAGAGCTGTATACAACCAAATTTCATTTTAATGTAGGCCAATTAGTGTACATTCAAAGTGACGATAAAGTTATTATTCTATTCCTTATTATTCTATTCTACTTTTAATGGGTTCCTGAGGAATGTTTCCTTCAGTTGTAAATTTTCAAAAATAATTCAGTTTCAAATTTTGCTTTTACTTGATCTTTCAAATTAAGAAACACAATCAGTTTTAAAAGCTGCCTGATTAGAATTTCAGATTTTAACCAATCATCTTGTCCTGTCAGTCAAAGACCCTAGAGAGCTTTTTTAAGTAGGAGGATTCTTAGCAGAATTATTAATAAAAAAGTGTAATATGAAACAAAAATCATATTTCATTCATTTCTAATGGCAGACAAGTAGCAAAAAAGACTCTCATTCCTGTGTTTCAACTGGAATGATTGATTTAGTTGCAATAACTCTTTTGAAAGACCTTATACCATGTTGGCTGAGAATTTTGAGAACTAAGGGTCCAAGTTATATAAAAGTTGCTAATACAAATTGCTCTTTCCCTTCCTTCCATTCCCTATGTAGACTAGGCAGAATGCTGAACAGTATACTAATAGCAAATTCAAATTACTTTCACTTATTCCTTTAGAGAATTCTGGGACCTGTCACTTTATAAAGGTGTTAGAAGTGTTTTATGAGAAGGCCCTATCTCTTTGAAACAAGCAAATCCTACACAGAGCTAAGTGCTTAGTAGTCCTTGAGTTCAACTCATAACATGTGTGAAATTGGATTACATGGAGACATTATTTAAAGAGCAAAATGATTTGCTATTCCCAAAGTGCTGACTGCTTGTTCATTGCCTTGAGTTGTATAAAACAAAGGCAGAATATAAATACAACAGTCATTGGTATCATCCTACATTTAAATAATCTGGAACACCAATCTTAAATCCAAGTCTTGGAGTTTTAAGAGTTTCCAGATTGCCTTTCCTGTTACACTTCTCCTTAGAATCCAAGTCCATGTTACACAATCTGGTCATATGCAGACATACTCACACCCTGATTCTTGTATACTCTGCTCCCTGTTGCATAGCTGAATCCATCTAAAAGCTACTTCAGATTGATTTCAACACAAATTAAATACTTCTATTCTTACACCTCAGGAATAGCCAGAAAAACAGGAAGATTTAAGAGGCTATGTTACAAATTTATTTTGACAGAAATTCTTTTTATACTAGAATTCAATATCCTTCCAATCCCTAGTCATTCAGTGAGGAACACTTAGAACAAATTGTCCAATATATTGATTATTCATGGGACTGAATAAATCAGTTTGAAGAGTGTGTTTACCATTTCCTAAAGCCATTTGGCATATGTTCATTTCATGTTTTTGACAAAAAGGGTTACCTTGAAGAAAGATTTCATCTCATAAGTGGACCAAAGTAAGACCCTTGCCTATAACAGTAAAGTAATGAAACAGTGTGCATAATAATTAAATCTGATGCACAAACTTGTTTATTGATCTCATCTCATCCCTGCAAGAAGTATTTCATCCTTGCTTTGAAAGACTAATTGGCTCTTTGGCTTATTTATTCATTTTGAAATACTTTTTTTTAAAACCACGCAGTGCTGTAGGGAGGATCTCATAAAATGAAGGATATTTCGGCCTGGCCTTGGATTAGACCAGCCTCCTCCAACATATTGCCATGCTGGGCTGGGAATTCTGGGTTTTGTAATCCTAATGCTTCTGGCATTAGGATTACAAAACTCATATTGAGGAACCCTTCAACAGTGAGGAAAATTGAACAGACAAAAAGTACTAACATCTATAATTTTGAATAGTATATAACAATATATATACCTGGGTATTGTTATTCAATGATGCCAGTATCATAGTTTGATAAAGGGTCCCAATTCAATTTACCTCTGCTCAATTCAACCGTCATTCCCATATTTTGTTCCACTTTCTTCTGAGCTGTACCCAAAGCAAAGCAGCAATGAATACAGGTTAAGGATAGAGCATCCTGGAGAAAGTCTATTCAAGTGTTTGCTAAGAGTCAACATTGACTTGATAGCATTTAGTAATATACCCAAAACACATAATATACTATTTCATGTCCCTTGAATCCATATATGTTCCTGATGTGGCAGAAAAATCTAGATTCTCTGTCCAAAGACAAGCCAGGGACACATAATGAATGCTAACTAGTGGTTTAACATGCAAAGGTGATAATATCTATCACAGAGTAGTGAACTGAGAACCATTTTGTCAGGTTAATGGCCTACACTATGAATCCATTCTCTTACTTCACTTCAAATCAGAACTCTTTGAATCATCTGTGTGCACAATCTGCCATTAAATGCTTAATCTTGCCCTTTGAAAGAACTCTTTGGATTTTGAGGAAAAGCAAAAATATTTTGAACTTGTCAATTTGATAATACTGAGGGAACACATGGGAGTGCTGATGACAAAATATTGCAGGTATCAATACCATCTCCAATTTTAGAAAACCCCAAACCTAGCAATCTCCAAATGCAACTGGAAGTTATATTTGGGGGATGCTATCTTAGGGAAACCATTTTTAAAAAATCAGTAGTAAACCTACAAATTGGTAGTTAATTGTGAGAAACAATATTATGCTAAAATTCATAGCTTCTTTGAAACAATCTTTTAGCTGTATTGCAAGGTATGTCATTTTGACTTGATGAAATAAGTGATTCTATTGGATGCACCTTGGGACTTTGAAGTATGTTTGATTGGTTGAGTTTTGAAAACATTATTCTTTGGAATGATGAAGTTTAGAAAACCAGACAAATAAATCCAGGCCAACGACCAAGGCCAGAAAGATTGCCATTTCTGGCTGTCAAAGGCAGGTACTTGGGTCTTGGAAGACCTAAATAATTACAGAAATGTTGTTTTGAGATATAATTTGTATGTTTCACATTTTGAGAAATTCCAAGCCTCAGTCCTATGCAACCAGGTAACTCTGAAATTCTGCCAATTTGTGTAGAGGCAATATTGACCAAAATAGGTAAATGCTCTAAATCAGCATAAGGCATTTTCCAATATTCCTGTCAATTCAGTGTGAAGCTTATTCCCAAATTAGTGTGCATAGGATTTCAGCCTGAAGGGGAAGACTGATTTGATTCTCCCCTCCGTTAAGCTAAAGCACTTGAATTTAAGTGGTATTAGTCCCATTAAACTAATCAATGGGATTGATCTAGCTTCTGCACCACATGCTTGCATAATCGGGTTTGTGGACTGCAAGCATCATCATCATGATCCCTTATTGAGGAGAAAACAGCCCTAAAACTATTAAGCACTGCACAACAGTAATTAAAAACCACAAGTATACAATCTAAAATGGACCCGTATTTGCTAAGAAATGGAGTGGAGTCTGAGAGATAACCATTATCTCTGTCATTTTATGTTTAAAAGAATGAATGCTATATAACTCCCTTATTCTTTATTTTTAATATTCTTCAATTATTATAGATAGTAAATGCTTGTTTTACTTGCAGATTCTTTCAAAACAATTGACCTTGATGTCTGTTGAAGAGGATGGCAAAGTATGTAGTTTAACAAGCCATAACTTTCTTTCTCCAAACTACAAATAATTAGTGAAAATTTAGAGGTGATTATAACTATCACAACAAATTGTGGCAAGTTCTTAAAGAGATGGGAGTACCAAACCATCTTATTTGTCTCTTGAGAAACCTATATGCAGGTCAAAAAGCAACAGTGAGAACTGGACACGGAACCACTGATTGGTTCAAAATTGGGAAAGGAGTCCAGCAAGGCTGTATACTGTCGCCCTGCCTATTTAACTTATATGCAGAGCACATCATGAGAAAGGCAGGGCTAGATGAATCAAAAGTTGGAATTAAGATTGTCGGGAGAAATATCAACAACCTAAGATATGCAGATGATACCACTCTAATGGCAGAAAGTGAAGAGGAACTAAAGAGCCTCTTGATGCGGGTGAAGAAGGAGAGTGCAAAAGTTGGCTTGAAACTCAACATTAAGAAAACCAAAATCATGGCATCCGGCCCTCTCAATTCCTGGCAAATAGATGGGGAAGAAATGGAGGTAGTGACAGATTTTATTTTCCTGGGCTCCAAGATCACCTCAGATGGGGACTGTAGCCAAGAAATTAAAAGACACTTGCTCCTGGGGAGGAAAGCTATGGCAAATCTAGACAGCATACTAAAAAGCAGAGACATTACCCTGCCAACAAAAGTGCATATAGTCAAGGCCATGGTTTTCCCAGTTGTATTGTATGGATGCGAAAGTTGGACCATAAGAAAGGCTGAGTGCAAAAGAATTGAGGCCTTTGAACTATGGTGCTGGAGAAGACTCCTGAGAGTCCCTTGGACTGCCAGGCGTTCAAACCGGTCAGTCCTAGAGGAGATCAACCCTGACTGCTCTTTAGAAGGCCAGATCCTGAAGTTGAAACTCAAATACTTTTGCCACCTAATGAGAAGGAAGGACTCACTGGAGAAGGGTCTAATGCTGGGAAAGATTGAGGGCAATAGAAGAAGGGCACGACAGAGAATGAGGTGGCTGGATGGAGTCACTGAAGCAATAGGCATGAACTTAAATGGACTTCAGAAGATGGTAGAGGACAGGAAGACCTGGAGGAATGTTGTCCATGGGGACACGATGGGTTGGACATGACTTCGCAATTAACAACAACAACAATAACTATAAAGACACCTATCTACATCTGATTTCTCCATTGTCTGTCCTTATCATCTTGTAATGAAGAATGATGTAAATGTGGTATTTAGTGTTAGTAGCCGCAGCTACTATAATAGATATATAATATCTACTGATCAATCTCCTGATTCTTGAAGATGTTTCAGCCATGCCCTTTAATCAGATATTATTTTGTATATAAATTTATAGGAATAGAATTGTTGAGTTTTGTAATAGAAATATTGGATAACATTAACATGGTTCTATAAAGTACTTCTCATGCACAAAACATTTCTATTATTAGTTCTCTGTTATTAGAACTTTTTTATTTCCTTAGTTCTGCATTATGCTGAATATCCTAAAAGAAAGTTGGTGGCACCTTAGTGTTCTGGCTTGACCTTGATGTCTGTTGAAGAGGATGGCAAAGTATGTAGTTTAACAAGCCATAACTTATTATTCATAATTTTAATTATGGAGAGAGGAATCAGTATGAAATACGACTACCTGCTATCAGACAGATTTAATCTCAGTAGATAGGAGACTAGTGATGCATATATGAAAACTGTTTTCTTTTTTTTTTTAGAAAATAACCCTCATCATATAAAAAGTGAGTTTGAAGCAGCTTGCTTTTAAAAACAAACCCCATAGCATTCAAAGAATTGAGTGCCGACAGCATAAAAATTAGTGAAAACATTAAGTCCTTAATCTATTTTGCAATGGAAAATGTGTTCATTTATGTATTATTCTTTCTCTTTGGAGGACAGTACAAAGGTGTTTTAAGTTAAGTATCCTCTTTTTTTTTTTTTTTTCAAGGGTCTGGTTTTAACAGCTGCCTGAGCAGCTATGATTTAGCAGCCAAAACATTTCCTCCAGCAGCTATGTCTAAATTCAGGACAATAGCCACATGTTGATTTCAGATTGTTGGGTAAATATGAAAAGACCACCAATCTTGCTTTTCTACACAGTCTCCAACTCTGACAATTCTATGCTCATTTAATTTAATTCAGCATTAAGCTGGAAGAAATGGTAATTAGTTTTTCTGCTGGTTTGTCTTGGCTGCAGAATGCATTCATTTATCTGAGTAAAGCTACTGGCCTGAACAAAATTAATTGTATTAATATATTCTAAAATAAAATTCATACAATAGTTGGAAATCTGTGGGCTTGCTGCTTTTCAAATCAAATTCATAAAATAAGGTGGTGTCTGATTTGACATTCGTTGTGGCTTATGTCAACTTATTACAATATTTTATGAAGTTTAAGTGTTATAAAATCAAAGGTAGATTAATCTTTTTGTAACATTTTAGAAATATTTAACAATTAAATAACTGACTTCGCTAGTGTACCTCAGTGTTTTCTTTTCCTTCTGTGGTCATATTTTCTTTTTCAGAAAGAATATATCTTACTATTAGGTGAAGATCAGAGTTGAAGTATATATTTTTTTTATCCCAACAATTGGATATTTTTGATGGTTGTATTTTCTAAAGATTTGACCCCACAAATTCTTATATATAATTATAAATACCCTAATAGTGATTCTTTTGGATATATTAATATTTGCCCTTGATTTTTATTTGCAAATATCAGCTATATGGGAAATAGTCATATTTGCATTCTAAAAGCAAAGAAGTACACTACTGGAAAGAATTCAAGCCAATCTTAGGAGCAGTGTTTGAGATTCTTCTTCTGTAATTATTTTGAATTCTATACTGAGTTTTTGGGTGTTCAATATTTATGAGCATGTTTCATTTCTTAATCTGTTCTTTATACGCAGATATTGCATATATGCACTCTGCATGGGGCTATCCTTGAGGAACATTTAAAGACCACATGGCCCCTGTAATATCAATGCTCTGCGAGCTACATTGATTGCTGGTCTGCTTCCGGGTACAATTCAAGGTGTTGTGATCACATTTAAAGCCCTTCATGGCCTGGGTCCAGATTCCTTGAAGGACCATCTCACCCTACTGGGATTGATCCTCAGGTCTGATGGAAAAACCACATCTTCGAATTTTGCTGGAAGTCCAATAGGGGGCTAATAATTGTATATTGCTCAATGAATCCTTACAGTGGATCAAATGAGAAGATATTTTGGGTGAAAAGAGAGCAGGCTTCAGAGCTGGAAGGTCAACATTCGATCACACTCTTGTTTTGCAGCATCTGGCTGAAAAATATACCTTTAGGGCACGATCGGTGCTATATGTGGCTTTTATCAGTGGCTTTTATTGATTTCAGATTTGCTTATGGTGTAAATTTAAAATTCTACTACAGAGTTTTGCCTTGATGTGTTTCTGTTTTTATATAAATGTTATGAGGACTTGCATTTAAAAGTTAGGTTCCCTAAGCGAATTTTTGTCATCAGAGGAGAAAGACAGGAATGTGCCTTAGCACTACTATTGTTCAGTGTGAACATCAATCCTCTTGTGGCCAAAATGAATAATCAATCTAATCATCACCTGAAATTGAAGGATAGACACACTGCAATCCCCATATGTGTGGATAATGCTGTAGTGTTATCTCAGACACCAATTGATCTAATGAGAGCTTTACGTATTTTGGCTGCATATTGTATGACAGAAGCACTTGAAATTAATTATACAAAACTAAGGCATTAGCATTTGCTAAGTGTCCTAACATTCATGCCTGCCAACTGAATAAGCACCCAATTGAACAAATCAAAATCTTTAAGTATTTAGAGTAGTGTTTTATATTAATGGTAAATGCAGGATACACGTGGAATATATTGTACAAGATGCTCAGAAGTCAGCAACAGCCCTACACATTTCCTGTGTGTGTGTGCCTTTGAATCAGCATTGATTCTTACTGATTGTTTGGACTAGTTCCTGTAGATTTCTTGGCAGGGTTTTTCAGCCCTTTTTAGGGCTGAAAGAAAGTGACTGGAACAAAGTCACCTAGCTGTCTTTTTGCCTAAAATGAGATTAGCACTCATGGTCTTCTGGTTTCCAGCCTGGTGCCTTCATCACTACTAATTATAATTAATTAATTAACATGACTGCTCATATTTTAAACATTTCTCCTTTGGTTAATTAAAAACAATCTATATCTACTAAAACTCTTGCCATGATCTTTTACTGGGTGAAACAGTGCATCATAGAGCAAATTTTTTTTAAGCAAGATACCTCAAATAGGCTAAGATAGGCTAATATGGAGAATGCCCCCCAAATTTGGGATCTTTGCTCTCCATTTGAACAAAGATTTTGCCCTATAATTCCTGAAACATTAAGCCATGTTGTGTTACATGGCTCTGGTTATAAAAATGTCCAGTTGCAACTAAGAGGTCTCTGGTTGGCTGGTTCCATTTTATTTATCCCAGTTATTGTCCAATAAGCTTCCATTGCTAGTGTGATCTGGTTGGATGAAGAATCTCCCTCAACTGAGATTGGTCCAGTCAGGTTCTGAGTATAGCATCCGTTCATATCCCAGGGTAGGGAAGGTATAGATATACTGTATAATGATTACTGAGAGATAGTAATTGTTTTGAGAACTTGATGCTATATTTGTGAGATTGGGCCAGAGGGACAAACTAGAGAGTGGCTCTTATACTATTTTCACACTCACTAGTCTCCAATTTAACATTGTCTCTACTCTTTGGAGGTAGGCTAATTCACCACCCAGAAGTCCCCAACATCCAAGATACTTTAGAAGATATTTCTGTTTACAAGAATCTTTAGTGGTAGAAGATAAAATTAGATCTGCACTCCAGTCATTACCAAGCTGCAAGGCTGTAAGTATTGATGGAAAATCTACAGAAGTATGTGAGCAACAGAAGATAGCTCACCATTAAAATTTTTAGCTTAGCAAATCTGAAAGGTGAAATAGATTGGAACAGTTCAGTTTCCACATCAAAACCAAGAAAATCAGTCTTAAAAGAGTGTGCAAATTATTGCACAAATTCCTTAATGTCAAATGCTAGCAAAATAATGCTTGGGATCATGCAATGCAGATAAAAATCCTACATAGTTAGGGAGATGCCAGAAGTTCAAGCTAGCTTTAGAAGAGGCCAAGGAATTATTGTTAGATAATTGACAAAGCCAAAGAATACAAAAAAAGGAAGATGTGCTTCATTGATTATTGAAAGTCCTTTGATTATATCAACTATGTCAACCTGTATAATTTCTTTAGATCCCAAAATAATTCATTGTCCTCATGCAAAACCTATTGACAATACTGGAAGCTACAATCTAGATAGAACTTGGTGAAACAGACTGGTTTAAGACTGGCAAAGGAATGAGTCTCTTACATATCCAACAATATACTGACTATATATTGAGTAAGACTGGATTGGAAAATAAGTGGGTCTACTTTTACTCTTTATACTGCTTATACTACCTATACTGCTCTGGAAACATAAATGATCTCTAGTCTCTAGTAATAAAGTCAAGGAACTCAGTAGAAAAATCTCTCCTTCCCTGAAATTTGAATGATCCCACCCTACTGGTGTTTTGAAGGGTAAGTATAATCGAAGCCCCTTTTTTTCTGTTCTCTTAGTTCAGCGGTTCTCAACCTTTTTCAGGCTGCGACCCCGACCTGCGCCGCACATGCGCGGTGCGACCCCAACCTGCACCGCACATGCACGGCGCGACGGCCGCATCGCGCATGTGTGGTGCTGCCCCCTGCGCCGGCCAAGGGCAAAAGGGGAAAAAATGGTGGACTGCATTATTTGGCGACCCCCGTGAAATGGTCGTTCGACCCCAAATGGGGTCGCGACCCACAGGTTGAGAACCGCTGTCTTAGTTCCATCTGGGTTTATTATCACTGCCATCTTTGTTCTTTTTTATTTGTTTTTGTTTTCTTGTTTTAATGTTTTTAACAATTTGCAAACCACCCAGGGTCTTTCTTTGAGAGTTGGGGGCATACACATTTAACAATAATTAAATAGAGGATTACACACAAAGGAGGGCAAACTAATTGCAACTACAACAACCAGCCATGGAATTGATAGTGAAGATATTGATGTGGCAGATAGTTTATGATTATTGATGGTTAAGGAACCAGCTATCAAGAAATACATCACAGACTAGCAGTGGTAGGGTAGCCATGAAGACTTTGAAAAAGAGATTTAGATGCTGTGATATATGTATGCAAAGGTTAGAATCACATAGGCCAGGGGTCTTCAAACTTGGTCCTTTTATGACTTGTGGACTTCAACTCCCAGAATTCCTCAGTCAGCATGACTGGCTGAGGAATTCTGGGAGTTGAAGTCCACAAGTCATAAAAGGGCCATGTTTGAAGACCTCTGACATAGGCAATAATTTTCCCTGTAACAATGTATGGAAGTGATAGTGGGACTTTGGAGAAGCAGGTTAGAAAGAGTATTTATGTTTTTGAACTTTGGTGTGGGAGATGGCTCATGAGAATATCATGGACATCTAAGTAAACAAACAAATGGATCACTAAAAATCAACCCAGCATTCTCAGTCATGGCATACATGACCTAGCTCAAATTATCATACTTTGAATATATTATCCCATCGTTCTGGAGAAGTCTAAAATGCTGGGAAAAGTTGAAGGAAAGATAAGAAGAGAACCACCAGCAACAAATGGTTGAACTTAATTACAGAAACAGCAGATGCATCACTGGAAGACATGATGGACCAGGTTGGAGATGGATCATCCTGGAAAAAAATCTATATAGACATTAAGAGTTGACACCCTTATGGTGGCACATCATTAATCAATCAATGGTAATTTGCATTGAAATAATAGTCAGAAGTCCAAAATTTAGGACTAGGCCGAAATCTACTCAGCCTTTAAAATCAGACCTTTAAACCTATTGTCTTCAAGATCAAAAGAGCGATGACTTTAAATACTGATTCTTCTGTCAGGAAGGCAAATTTATTGAATTATTCTAGAGACACAAACCAATGTCTTAATTTTCTTCATCAAATGAATTGTAACTATAAATAATAAATAAAATGAAATGAAATTGAATTGAATTATCCTCTCTCTAGAAATACTACCTCAGGGAGGAGTAGAGGAAAGAGCATTCAACTACAATATTGGTTCCTCTCCTCTATATAAGTACATAAATATGTCTGAAGAGTGAAGTTTAATATCTTTTAGAATGTATACAACATGCACTGCCAAAATCAATGACACAGAGAATATGTTTATTTATTTTTAGTAACCAAGTGAGAATGAATATTTCCATGGTATTGATTGCACTGTCTGTAATTCTGACTCTAATTTGAAGCCATAGTGTATTTGGTATATTTATATAAATTAATTTGAAGTATCAGGATCACATTTCAAATTCAGGCCCATTTACTGAAACTCAACCATTTTCAGGATCAATACTAAAGTTTTATGACATTATACCCTGGTGTGACCAAAGAATTAAAAAAATTAAATAATTGTATTGTTGTACAAATCTGTCTTTAACTTCATAATGAAATCTGATCATGGTCGTGGATGTTAGGTATAGTGAGCTGTTTTAAACTTTTGGTTTTAAATACATTTTTTACAGGGAATTCCATCTATGATATCAAGTTCAACATTCTAAAAAGTTAAAAGCAATCCTGTGTTTTGTGACTCCCTGATAAATTATGATGAATGAGTTTTTTCTCAGCAACATTAAGTTATAGACCCCAGTCACTAATACCCCTGCAAAATCTATCTATCTATCTATCTATCTATCTATCTATCTATCTATCTATCTATCTATCTATCTATCTATCTATCTATCTATCTATCTATCTATCTATCTATCTATCTATCTGTCTATCTGTCTATCTGTCTATCTGTCTATCTGTCTATCTGTCTATCTGTCTATCTGTCTATCTGTCTGTCTGTCTGTCTGTCTGTCTGTCTGTCTGTCTGTCTGTCTGTCTGTCATCTATCCTTCCTGATAACAGTGGAATATGTACATGAGTAAAAGCAAAATAAAGCATGTCCCAGAGGTGCTTTGAAATGAAGAAGTTTCTTGGATGAGAAGCGAAACATCTTCAAGGAAAAACAAGGATAGTCCATTTGCCTTTTGAAAAAGCATCTTTGGGACAATCATAACCTGGATGACTGAGAATCTCCATAGATAAAATAAAGCATATTTTCTCTCTCTGTGTCTCTGTCTCTCTCTCACACACACATTCACACACACACACACAAACCTATATACATAATGTTTGCTTTATATGTAGTGGGAAACTTTCTGGAATAACACTGATGTACCTTGATTGGGTAATGAAACTGATGATGTTTCTAGTTGCTTAATGAAACATCTGCAAGAAAACAATGAAGCTCAGAGAGCACCAAGGATGCCACAATTTAAATTGTACTTGCCTAAAAAAATCTCTCTGGCATCCAAAGATATGAAGTACAATGTAGGTAATCTTGATACATGTCAAAAATGGTATTAAGAACAGCTTGAAACATAGTGATCCTTTCTACAATACCATGACTGTAATGATTCAGTAATACAGTCTGATCTAAAAAGAAAGATTGCCATCAATTCTGGTACTGTCATCTCAGTGGACAAAGCTTGGATCAAATTTCAAGGAAAGGAAAAACACTGAGCACAGAACATCAAAGGAGGTTCTGTGTTTTGCATCAAATTCCAATGTTTTTAATTTTCAGTTTTATTTTTAGCATTATGGGTTTGAACACTAAAAAAAAAAACGCTTACAGTTTTTGAAAAATGGACCTGCTAGTCTAACAATGCTGCTTGTACCTGTCCTGTTCTGTGTTTTGCATCCAATAGAAATACATTCTTTGTCTAATCTGGCTTCCCATTCTACAACAAGAGAAGGAAATAAAATTAAGTGTGTCAATTAAGCCTAGCATGTTTCTTTGATCTTGCTGTATTTTAAACCAACCATTTTATCTGAATGACATTGCTATAAATTGAAGAATCTTAGCAATAAACAAGGCATTTCTTAAATCCATGAAAAACTAAGGGATAAAATAGCCACAAATAAAATGAGTGATGTAGTAAAACCCATACAAGGTGTGATAATTTATAACTTAAGACCACATACTAATATAGCCATTCAGCTTTCAACTGGTGTATATAATCTTGCCAGCAAATCTCTCTCTCTCTCTCTCTCTCTCTCTCTCTCTCTCTCTCTCTCTCTCTCTCTCTCTCTCTCTCTCTCTCTCTCTCTCTCTCTCTCTCTCCCCCTCCCTCCCTCCCTCCCTCCCTCCCTCCCTTTCTCTGCCTTTTAAAACTTTGGATGGCCTTAAAGGAATCTAGCTTTTAAAAGAACATAGCTTTTTATGAAATGTGACATACATTTTTCTTTCTATGAACTCTAGCCTGTCTGTAAATTTTATCCCATTCATCTATAAATAAAAAGCTCCAGAACTTTGCATTTTTCCATGCAACTCTATGTAAAATGGGTCTTGTCTGCCTTTTGCTCCACATTCAGACATGGGCTCTGCCCATTAGAGGAAAGACATGCAGCACTTCTGTAATTTTGATTCAGAGTCCAGAACAAGGTTGGTTAGTTCTGCATGCTATTAACATATCTTCCTATTATCAAGTTTGTTTATAATATTTTTATATTACTTCTTTTTCCTAAAATAATTAACAATAGTACTGTCGATCTGTGCAATCTGACCATGTATAAGTATACTATATGCATCGCTAAGTTGGTGGGATGCTATTTTGGCATAAATGGTATCCTCCAGATTAGTCATTCTACCTTATTTAGAATAGTGTAAAGATAGTTGGGGCTAATATGTACATGCATATTAGCCATGATGCAAGGGAAGATTGCATGTTGCATAGATATTAAGGCTGGTAATTTTTCTTTATTA
Source organism: Bothrops alternatus (assembly GCA_034064705.1). Taxonomy (NCBI): domain Eukaryota; kingdom Metazoa; phylum Chordata; class Lepidosauria; order Squamata; family Viperidae; genus Bothrops; species Bothrops alternatus. Next base: position 12,226,843 of record JARGCV010000023.1, read on the forward strand.
CTAAAACCTGAATGTGAAAATGGCGATTGCCGAAAGCCATGACAGATAAAAGACAATATCAAAGGTCACATATGATGAAGATGACATCAAAGGAAAAAATGCAATTTAGAATTTATGGGGAGTAAAGACTTTGAATGAATGAATAAAAGGGAAGAATAGAAATAGATATATTGTGTGTCTAGGGAAATTAAGAGAAAGGGAAGGATATCAGATATGTTAGTGAACATGGTTACTGATGAATGCCTGCAGGGAAGTAAAGATGTGTGTTTAATTATAAATAAAGTAACTAAAATGTATGGCAACAGCTATGAACTGGTTTATTCTTGATGTGACCATGTATGAAAGCAGGAATCCATAGATTAATGATAGTTGAATGTTACATTCCTGTGAACTGCAATAATAGAAGAACCTCAAATGAATTTCAAGGAAAATTATGCATGCATGCATGAATGAATGTGATTCAGAGAAAAATAATAGTCTTGGCTAGTATGAATAGATGAGTGGAACAATATGAGAAGCATAAGAAAATACGACTAGGCCACTCAGAGACCCAAAATCAAATGAAAATTGTGATGTCTGGTGAAGACTTGTTTAGAAAATATTTGTTCTATATAATTTAATCATAAGTCCTTTAGTATACAAACATGGAAAACAACAAACATTGAGTCTAAAAGTATTATTGCTTTGTTGTATTATTATAGAATATTGAGAAATTTAGTGAAGGAATCAAAGGAAATGAGAGATTTTGAATGTGGGATGTACTATTATTTGGACAAGGCAGAAAATGAAAGAAATGTAAAGACAATGCAGAAACAAAAAAATCTTTTTAATTTTTTTTATTTTTTAAACCAACAAAACAAAACAAAACATAACACACATACACACACAGTGTATACTCCTCCTTTTTTTTAACAGCAATTTCGTAATGGCAATCTTCTATTATTTACATTTTCCCCCCATTATTCTTCTTTAGATATATTTGCCCTTATTGTCCGTTGTTTCTTATTTGCATTTTTCTTCCTTCATACTATACTTCATACTAAGAATAGTACATATTATTATTACTATACATTCTTATACACACATTTTCCACTTTTAACCTTTCCACATTTATTCTCCTCTATTATTTCTAGTCTCCAGCCAGTCATACCACTTGTTCCATGTTAGATAGTACTCTGTGTCTTCCTTTTATTTTATCCGTTTTGTTAATTTGTCCATCTCAGCACATTCCAGGATTTTTCTTATCACTTCTTCCTCTGATGGTATATTCTCATTTTTCCAGAACTGTGTGTATGCTATTCTTGCTGTCATTGTTATATGTAGAATTAAGTACCATATTTCTTTACTATATTTTCTGTTTAAAATACCCAGCAAAAAGATCTCTGGTTTCCAATCTATGGGTTGGTCTATTATTTCTTCAATCCATCTTCTTATTTTAGTCCAGTATTTTTTTCGCAACTGGGCATGTCCATCATGAATGATAATATGTTCCATGTACTTTTTAACATTTCTAACATGCTGGTGAATTTTTATGGAACATCTTGGCAAGCTTTGCTGGTGGAAGGTGCCATTTGTAAAACATCTTCAACTGGTTTTCCTTGAATGCCGCTGACATAGTCACTTTTATGTTTATTTCCCATATTTTTCCCATTTCTCCAATTCTATATTATATCTGAATTTTTTTGCCCATCTAATCATTGTGTCTTTGACAATCTCGTCTTCCATTTTATATCTCAACAGGTATTTATATAAATTGCTAATTCATTTTATTTCTGTTCCATGTATAATTTTATCCAATTCTTGCGGCTCTTTTTATATTTCATATAATTTTTTGTCTTCTGTATATTTAGATTGATTTTGTGTAAATGTCCAATTTCTTTGCCAATTTCTTGTTCCAATTCTTGTTTTGTTTTCAGATTTCCCTGTTCGTTTACTAATTCCTTGTATCTAATTATCTTATTTATATCCAGTAGGTTTGGGTGTTTCAGCGCTTCTGTTGGGGATAACCACATTGGAATTCTTATATAATGTTTTTGTTTTATTTTTTCCCAAGTCTGTAGCAATGCATTCCTAACTGTGTGTCTTTGAAAGTATCTGTGTATTTATATTTTTCGTCCCATAGGAATGCATGCCATCCTGCTTGCAAGTCATGTCCTTCTATTGTTAAAACTCTAGTATTTTCAATTCCATCCAATCTTTTAGCCAAGTTAGGCTCGATGCTTGATAGTATATTTCCCACTCTGGTAACGCCAATCCCCCTTTATCTTTCATATCTTGCAAGACTTTTAATTTAATCCTGGGTTTTTTCCTTTGCCATATAAATTTAGTGACCAATTTATTTAATTCTTGAAAGAATGTTTTCCCTAATTTTATTGGAATAACTTGGAACAGAAATAATATTTTTGGCAATATATTCATTTTGACCATAGCGGTCCTCCCCAAAAATGAAATTTGTAGATTTTCCCAATTTTCTAAATCTTTTTTTATCTGATGTAATATTTTATCATAATTGTCCTCCTTAATCAAGGAACACTTCACTGTAAGCCAGATCCCTAAATATTTTATTTTCTTAGTTATACTTACCTTTGTTTTATCTTCCAGTTCACTTTCCTGTGCCTTTGTAAGATTTTTGGTTATTAATTTGGATTTATTCTTATTAATCTTAAGTCCGGCTACCTCACAGAATTTTTCTACTTTTTGAATCAATTTAAAGCCGGTTTCTAATGGATCTTTCAAAATAAATTCCAAATCATCAGCAAAGGCTTGGACCTTATATTCTTCCTTCTTAATTCTTAAACTCTTTATTTCTTGGTCCTCTCTGATTTTTGTCAGGAGTATTTCTAATGATAAAATAAATAGAAGAGGGGAAAGTGGGCACCCTTGTCTTACTCCTTTGGTTATATCAATTTTTTCTGTCATTTCATCATTTATAATTACCCTAGCTGTTTGTTTAGTATATATTTTCTCAACCATCTTTCCAAATTTTGTCCCAAAATCCATATAGTACAATTGTGTGATAATAAACTTCCAATTTAGATTATCAAATGCCTTCTGGGCATCAAGAAAAACCAGTGTAGCTTGTCTTTCAGGATGAACTTCATAAAATTCTAAAGTGTTCATTATTATCCTCATGTTATTTTTTATCTGTTGTCCTTGTAGAAATCCATTTTGATCTGGGTGGATGTAGTTATTCAATTTTTTTAATCCTTTCTGCTATTATTGTTGTAAATGTCTTATAATCTGTATTCAGTAAAGAAATCGGCCTATAATTTTGAATTTGTTGCTGGTCAGTCTTCCTTAGGGATGAGGGTGATGATTGCTTCAGCCCAAGTTGTTGGTATCTTCGCCTCCTCCAGCACCTCACTGTAAATCTCCAACATTATCCATTGTAGTGACTCTTGTGTATTTTTATAAAACTCAACCGGAATTCTATCTGGGCCTGGTGATTTATTGTTTTTTTGTTTTTTCAATGCTGTTTCTAGTTCTATTGCAGTTATTGGTCTATTCAACATTTCCTTTTGTTCTTCGGTGATTTTGCTCATTTCTGCTGCTATATATTGTTTGACTTTCTCATCTGCTGTATCTTCCTGATGGTATAGCTTTGAAAAGAATTTTTGTATTATATTCTTTACAAAAAATCTTTTGAAATGGGTGAAGAGTCTCTAGCAGAGTGAATAGAATTTTTAAGAAACAAAATGTAATATATGAAGGGATGTTTCAATGTGGTGGAAGCAAGGATAGTTTGTGAAGGGAGAAAAGATGATAAAATTATGGAAAATTGTGCTGAGATAAATTAGATTTAGCTACATTTCCTTTTCTTCTTCTTATTGAATGCTTTTAATTACTTTGGCTTACTATTTTCTATTCCCTTTTGGCATTTTGTCTTATGTTGCTTACCCTGAAAGGGAATACTGCCATAGCCTGATTTAGGTAATTTCTGAGCCAACAAACAAGACCATCTGATCAACTCTCCCTCATCCATCCTCTTTTCTTTGGTTCTTGCTGCTGATGGTGTTCCAGGAGAGCAGACTGATAAGCCTGTACTCAGGATTATGGAAGTAGAGTTTGAAGTCTTGTATTAACCTGACAGTCCAATGGCTTTTGCCAAAGTAATGGTTCCATTTGGATTCTTGGGAAAAACTGTCTATCAATGACTGCTCATATAGCTTTTAAACAAGCTTTAACTGATATATAAGGTGCCCTTTCTGAAATATAAAGGCTTCCTGCCTTTCTTTCTTTTATTTCACATTATAGAATTTAAGGGTAATTTTACTCTTTGTCCAGCTAAAGAACCTGTGCTGCTAGCACAGAGATGACTTGATGGATGCTAATGCAATCTTGTGCATTTCTTTTCAGAGATAAATTCCACTGACTGCAGTTAAGACTTAACTGCCAGCTGCCATGTAAAAGTGGATAAGATCGCAGCCTAAATCAAAATATTTATGTAATGTAATGGAAAGGGACAGAGGTGATAGATATTCCTTTCTAAATATCTGATGCCACTATGTGTTCCACCATTTTTTCCCCTATATTGTTCAAGGCTTTATGTTTCCAATGTTTACAAATAATTTTAAATTATTCTATAAATTTAGAGAGAGCTCATCTCTTGGCCTAGCTTGAAAGCAATCATTAATGAAGCAGATCCTTCAGTATAAATACTGAAATATAACTGAGCTGATATGATAAGGGTTTGTGATCCTTTCATATGTGTCTGAACAAAGAGAATTTTTCCACTGAGTGCTCTTTCCTTCAATTATTCTCTAAGAATATTGTTTAAAATTAAAATATCAGGATTAATTAGGTATTTCCTGTGTATGTTAGAACTCTGCCTATTTGATCAAACTCCATCAAGTATTCTCTTTGTGATAGTGGCTGGTAAATATAGCAGGCAAAATAATAATCAGCTAGAGTTTGTAAAGTTTCTGAAATATATTATAAGATTCATCTGATGATACTTGAATTTACAATGTCATTACTGAATTGTGAACTGGCATTCTTTGTAATGTCATTGCTAAAGAACAGCTGCTCCAGCTACCGGTTCCAAAACCTGAGAAATAAAAAAGATAACTCACTTTGAATTTTAGGAAACTATGTCTATTTAATTTTACACATTTATTTTGTCCTAATTCCTCCCACCTCACTTTTTAAAAATCCCCAGTACACTTGCTCAAGACATTATTTTGTCATATAAATTCAAAATGGAGAATTCAGTTCTGAAGATTGGAGAATGTGATGACCTCTTCACTTGCATCACCAATAATAGTAATGATCTTCAATACCCTGTGAACACTCAAAGGATCAACATTTTGGTGGTGAAGAGATTTCTTTAAGAACAAGAAATAAAATATAGTGAGAAGGCTGAGAAAAAAAATGGGAGATTGGCATAAACAACCAACAAATATCAGAGTTGGTTAATGGCTTAGCTAATCAACATTGGCTCAGTCCACAAAGCCCAAAAAGTAGAGTTTCAAAACTTTCAAAGAAATTCAACTCAATATGCTTGCTAATTAAAACTTGGATGGAGGTTTCTATCCCATTTTCCAAGTTGTGATACCCCTAATTTTGGTATTAAAACTCCCCATTGAAGTCAGTGTAGTTCTTGCACCTTTGCATATGAACAGCTCTACAAGGTTTGATCTGAGAGCACTCTGGTTTGCATCAATCACAATTTATATCTTCTTTTATCTTGAAGGGCAGCCAAGTATATTTTTAGATGATTTTTAAAAGGTGAGAAGAGATTTTAGTTAGCTTACCTTTCTCAGCCCATTCTATTAATCAGAATAAAGCTGGAAGGGACCTTGGAGATCTTTTGTCCAATTTGTGCTCAGAAGGAAGACCCTGTACCATTTCAAGCAAGTGGCTGTCAAGTATTTTCTTAAAAACCTCCAGTGATGAAGCACTTACAACTTCTGAAGACAAGCTGTCCTCACTGTTAAAATGTTTCTTCATAATTCCAGGTTGCTTCTCTCCTTGATTAGTTTTCAACCATTGTTTCTTGTCTTGCCTTCTGGTGTTTTGGAAAATAAGTTGACCCCCTTCTTTGTGGCAGCCCTTCAAATACTGGAATATTGCAATCATGTCACCCCTAACCCTTCTTTTCTCTAGATTGGCCATACCCAATTCTTGCAAACATTTTTCATATGTTTTTGTCTCCAAGCCCTTAATCATCTTAGTTGCTCTTCTTTGCACTTTTTCCAAACTCTCAACATCTTTTTTGTAATGTGGTAACCAAAACTGAATGCAGTATTCCAGGTGTGATCTTAGTAAGGCTTTATAAAACAGTACCAATACTTCACATGATTTTGATTCTGTGCTTCTGTTTATACAACCAATGGTTGTATTAGCTTTTTTTTTTCTTTTCCCCACCAAATAATCTAATTATATTTCTATAGTTTAATTGTACTATAATGGCCCCAAGAGAATTCCCTGGAGCCTCTGGTTTAAAACAAAGCTACTGTAGGGGATGGGGAGACTTTACTGTACATATTATACCAAGGAACAAAGCTGCACCACCTGGTTTGGAAGGCTAATGTTTTGATATAGTCATCACAGCCTTAGTGCTTACAGTGAGCAATATTTACTCTCTTCAAGCTCTACTAAAAGCAACTGCTCCTATTACTCCTATTAGTCCACTCAATTTTCCACCTGAAGTACCACATTAGCCTAGCTGGGGGTTTGACATCTATTTTTCAGGGGGTTCTGCTTTTTAATCACAAGTTTTATTTAATTGTGTGTTTGACTTCTCTCAAAGAATGTGCCAGGCAATCTGTTATGCATTGTCAGCAAGCTCAGATTCACTTGGCTGCACCCCTTGTGTCTATTATCACTGCCTTGATAAGAAGGCATTTCTGAGGGTGCATCTCTGTGTGTTGAAGTGTAATTGTTTATCTGTTCCACAGCAACTTTATTTAGATTGTAACACACTGCAGTGCCCCTCACCACTATGGGAAGGTTGTACAGACAGATTGTTTGCAAGCACAAGCTTTCAGGGAGAATGAATAGCATTTTTCCCCAAGTAGACCTCTCAGTTAGAATGTATGCCATTATATTTCAAAGGCAAGACACATTGTATCTATGCATGAGTCTAATTAGTCTGAGATGGAAAATAAAAACAGAGTTTAAATGTTGGGAGGATTCCAAGCTATCTTATGGGTGCTTCTCCCACTGGAAGGGAAATAATGTTTACCAGATCTTTTTTGAGCCCCTTTCTCTGTGATTCAACTTCTCTAGAAGATCAAGAGAGTCTCCAGAGGGAGCACTATGCATATGGAAGAAGCAAAACAAAGTGACAGCCACTACTGTAGATCTTATTCCTTTGCACAAATTCCTTTGGACGTATTGGTTTCCCTTCTGGTAAATGAGATTTTTGGGACTTGTCTGAGGTAGCAGTCTTTCTGTTGCAATTATTGTTGAGTATACCATCATATTCTCCCAATATTCCAAATGTACCTTTGCTCTTGAAACATTGCCTCTCCTGCTGTAAAGCATGATGGGAAATCATACTGAAGGCTGCAGAAAAGGAGAAGTCAGCAAAAATTGTCTCAGTCCATTTTCTTCCTGCAGAGTTCTCTGCTGGGTGCCTAACCTGGGGATTTGGTTTCAGCAGGAGTTCTTATTAGATCATGTGGTCCCAAGCATAAGTAGAGTGCTAAAAGAAAACTGAATACTTAAATTAAATTGATCCAATTTAAAAAGAACAGATAATATAGCTGACTTGGATGCCAGTTATGGATGCCAGATATGGGCTTAGCCAATGAATGCCACCAGAGATAACAATATATTTATTAAATCTAAGTAAAATGTAGATACATAGGACATAAAAAGCCTTACTTTCTCTATACTATAGCTGGAATAGAGGAAAGCATGTGTCTGTGTGTGTGTGAGAGAGGTTTTGTCTCTGAAATACTAAGAGTATACAAAGTATACTAAGATTAACAATAGGCCAGAAAGAAAATAGGAACAATATGTGGGGTCCCTTGTCTTCATTTATTTCTTGACTCTGCCCTATGATCAAAATGATCAAAAGAGTTATGGGCACAAAGAGAAAATTTGGTCACCAACAACCAACTAGCTATTTAATAAGCAGAAAGCCAGGTCCAGATTCATTGTACCTAAACAATAGAACTGTAGCTAAACCTTCATAATAATAATCCTTGAATAAGACTTTTCACAGCATAATGTCACAAGGTTACCTGCATTAATGACATTTCTCCCAGGTCAGTGTTTGTGGAATGGCAGCCTTTTGGCAACTTTTCGTTTCAAAAACTTTTTTTATTCATGGCCTCCTCTAGTCACATTTTTTAATTTCAGTTACAACAGCACAAATATGAGCATTGTTTTTATTACATATGAATATCCTTCGGAGCAAATTCTAGTAATCTCAATGAAATGTTTGAATCAATCTATTTTCAGAGAACCATCTTCAAATGTAATAAGTAGGTTTTATTTGTAATTAATTAAATATATAATGTGCTATAGTATATAATAGCACCACCCACACAGGCCACAAACATACAAAACACTATCAAGGGAATGATTTGGAGCCAACCCTGACTGCTTTCAGAAGAAGCAATTAACAGCATGGAGCTGTATAATGTATAGCTGCTCCAAAGCCAGCCATGTAGAGTTGGCTAGATGCAAGAATAATTCCTCTAAACTCAGTGAGGAGGATTACAGCTATAAGGATGTTTTTAATTCATTTGCTGAAAATAGCTGGAGTTTCAAAAATCTAGGTTTTGTCAGACTATATATGTTATTTTTCTACTAGGGCCCAGAATATTCAACGATGAGATGTCTGAGATGTCTTTCAAACTAACACTTTTTAATTAAATGGCTCAAACTGCTGTGTCACTCCATTTTAAGCTAATGACATGAGTGTAGTTCACAAGAGCTAAGTGTGTTGTTTAGCAAAACCTGTTAGTCACAAAAGGTGCTACCACTCTCCTCCTAACGTGGGCTGTAGTAAACTATCATGGGTCTCCTCCTACAGAGGTAAGATATTCATGCTTGAAAATGAAACGCCCAGATATCCTAAATTGATTTATTTAATGTTATCATACACCAGCTGAAACTAAGGTTGATACATGTGTGTCTATGCGTGTCTATGTGCTTGTGTGTGTGTTATGTTTGTGTTTATGTATGTGCACATCTATATATTTTTGAGCAGTTATATCCTGTATCTGCATAGATATACACAATATATTTAAAAGAAACACTGAGCTTTCTGTCCTCCCTATTTATTTCAGATAATAATGAAGATGTTGATTTTAATCTGATTTGGGCAGTAACTGAAATAAAGTCTGGTACATAAGTACATTTCTCAGACCTATAAGATTCTTTGATCTGGTTATTGTTTCTGAGTGTCCATTGTGTTTTACATGCAGGGAAAGGCTAATGAATTATGACAGAAAATTTTGAGGGCTAATCCATCAGTGAAGATTACTGGATCTAAATTATTTCAGAGTGCCCAGTCCTGCCAAGTTTTGATTTTGATTTTTTTTAAAAAAAAAAATCTGGACAACAGGAAAAGCTTCTATGGTATGAAAATATGGCCAGACATTAAGTAAAAATCGGCTTAATTAAGAGATGTTCTTGCCTTCTATTTCCTGGGAGGAGGGAAACAAAAACAGATCTCTATGTGTAGCTTGCTATTCAGTCGCTGTTTGTTTTGTAACAAATTAAATTAGTTAATTCTTTTCATGTATGCTTTTATTTTGTATAAGATGCAAATAGATGCTTACTACAGAGATCAACCCAAATGGATGGGCCTCTGTCTGATTCCGTTTGCATGCTGCTGAGGTGATGTAGAAACAGAAGAAGAAAAGAAATAGACATAGCAAAATTTGTAAATAGGTGACTGAATATTAGGGGGCTAAATATATATTTCTAAATGGCCTCAGTTTTGGGCTTCCAAAGTGAGCATTCTTAAAATAATGACCCTGAAAATAATGATTTTTTAGAATGAACAGGAAAAAGCACAGGAAGAGTTAGTTAGCAAGCCGAAGAACAGTATTACTGGATATGATCTGTACAGACTGGTTCATTTACAGGAGTGTGAAGTAAACATCTTTTGAGTCGCTGCTTGCCAGAGGGAGCCATCTATGGCATCTCTAGAAAGCCTTTGTGAGACATATGACTGATTGGATGCATGGGTCAGGCTTGGAGATATCAAGAGCATGCCACATACTGTTTTTATCTTGCAGGTGGATCCTCAATTTCAAAAGCTCTCCGTTGGAGCCTAAATTGGATGAGCTGAAATTTAAGGATTCGCCATTTCTGAATAGGATTGTAGCCAGTTTTTCTCTCTTCTGGTACAACCTGAAATAAATTAATGGGGAAGCTGTTATTTCCATAAAGGCTAAAGGTGTCTGTAGTCCTATCAATGTATATGCCCGGGGGTATATGTGTAATTGTATTCTTGCTTATAAATTAGTAAAGATTATTATTTCAATCTTTAAAATTAATTAATTTAATTTTATTGTTTACGTCTAATACTATTAGACATAATATATAGAAAATTATTGTCTATAATAGTAATAGTAATTATTATTTGTCTATTACAGGTAGAGATTTATTATTGTCTGTAAGTTGCTGAAGACTTTGGTAGTAGAGTTATACTAAAATATGCTAAATATGTCCTCTTATTTAAAGTCTTCCTTAAATAAGAAGCCCAGTATTTAGTGTGATCAAGAATGAATTTCAAATTCTCTAAAACTATTTTTAATAACTATTAAAATATTTACAATATTTACAATGCCTAGTGATCTCCAGATAGCAAATAATCTCAAATCAAGTAGGAACATGCTAGGAAATAGGGGAAGCCAGAATGCAGCTTCATCTCTTTTTCATCTTTTTAAAGGTTCTTCTGCAATAAATCTGCTGGGCCCAATCATTTCTTTAAGTAGCCTTTTTAGAGATGAAGATTAAGATGTTCTGAAACATGATGGCAGGGAGCTGATTGAAAACTGATCATGATTAGAGATAATGTCAGTAATATGGCTTTTCCAAACTTCTTAGTCTCCTGAACAGGAAGTGAAGGGTGATGTACACAAACTCTGCATATGCTCAGCAGAATTAAAGGACATCTCTACTGAGAGTGTAATATGGTCTTCTCCTGACTTAAATGACATATGTATAGGTCTGTGCAGTGCTTTGAACAGAACCTGCTTCAGTCACAAAACCCTTTGAAGTCATTCTGTGAAGCAAAACAGCTTCTCTAAAGCAACGCTTTCACTTCAAGTCACTTTAAAAGCCTACTCTGGCATGCCCAGGACCTAGAAGAGAAACATTTGCAAAACTAAAATCTGGTGATCCTATAATGCTAGAAGTTTTTCCCATATATACACAGAAGGTTTTATTAGCTACTTGAATGTGCTAGAGGAGGCAGGCATGGTGCCATGAAGCACAAACAATGTCCATTCTATGATGTATAGCTCTTCTTGATGGCAAAGTAGGCCACTTCACATAGGATTATCTGATGTCCCCATTTAAATACCCTCTTTTTTGAACCGGCTTGTAAAAGAACTATTGGAAGCTGATCTATAGTGAGTGACCATTATCAGCTAACTCATTGTGATGCAGCTGACTAATAGTGGCTCTCTAGGGTCCTGAACAAGGTTTCTTCCTAGATTTAACTTGGATGCCAGCATCTGATTCAGTTGTATACACACTTCTCTGAGCGAAACTTTAAATTTACTAGTATATATCTTTCCTGTAGAGGCTTATAGTTCAGTCAGAGGATACTTCCACATCAGTGCTTTGCCCCAATTTGGGACAAGCTCCGGACCTGATTGACCTGACGTGGTTATTATTTTCAGGAACCGAGTCCATTTATGTCTGACTGATGTGATTTATTTGAAATTGCAAGAAATCTCTGTAGCTTTGTAAACCTGGGCTGTCTGTTTTTCACTGGCAGAATTTCTTGTTTGATCTCAGTTTTCACTACCAATGCTCAACCCAGCCATTACTCTCTCCCCCCCCCGCCATAGGAGGTTCAGCATTCTATTCCTGCCATATTATCTTCCTGTGTGCAGTATTTGGAAATGTATCTCCTTCCCCAACCCAGCTGACAGAGCAACCAGCAACCATCTGACTGCAAGATTGCCAAAAAGCTATTGTTTCACCTTTAAAAGTCATAAGATCATTTAAATGCAACAGAAATAGCAGCATAATAGCCATGGGATTGTCTGAAGATTTGTAGTAAGCATGTGTACATTATTTACAACAATTTCCCATGCATACTTCTCACAGCAATCTCAATTTCTGTTTCTTTGACTGTTGCAAAGACACAAAGGCACATAAATACATGGATTAGAAAACATGAACAGTAGTGGTTCAAGTAGTTAATTTTATTTCCCTTTCTGATCTGATTGAGGATGAGGGAATTTCTATTACTCCATGACCAGTAGTAACTCAGGTGGTAGATGAATTTCCTTGCAGTTGCTAACTGGTTTGTGTGGTTTTCTGAGAATTGGTTTTAAATGGATTTGTGAGAGATTTGGGATGAAAATGCCAGTAGCAGCAAATGTTCAAAGTAAAAACATTTTAAGTTTACTAAATAGTATTAAACATCAAAAATAATATTTTTATCTTTAATATTTTCAATGGGACATAGTAAACATGTGATGAACTTGCCTACTAATAGTGTTGACCATAACTTTAACTTCCTCATTGAAATCAACAAAACTTTTTAAAACTGGTTGCTAAGAAGATTATTTCTGTATTATAAGAATATCTAATAATAGAACCGCTTTTGCTGAAAAAAGAGAAAAATGAACTTGTTATATATGGGTTTGAAGATTAGAAAGTATATTTTATGGACAGAAGAAAATTATGATGCAAAAGTATAAATACATTTATTTCAGTTGTCAGAAAGAGTGGAAGCTGTCTCTTTTGTGTCTTTTCCTTCCTTCCTTTGGTTGTTTTCTTGCAGACATTTCATTAGCCAAACTAGTTAACATCACCAGTGCTAGAGCAAGCTCAGAGAAAACAACCAACACCAAGGACCCCTCATTTCAACCTTGAGTTACAAATATTCTCCTTCATTGACTTATAAGCACTGAGTTAGGGTCAGATAGTCATAAAAAATCTATGTGGTCAGTAAGCGTCAACACATCATAATCAAGTAGATTATTCCATTTGATAACCTATTAAACCTCCAGTCCTAAACCTCCAAATAGTCATTGTATGGTAGTTGTGGTCCAAAATAGTTGCTCTCCAGTTGTGATGGGCTATACCACAAAGGCAATTCAGAAATAAACTTCCATTTGGTTACCAATGACAGACACTCCCAGATACAGAACTTTTATTATACATATTAGAAAACTACAACTTTACATTACTTTTCAACATAATTGCCATTCAAACTGAGGCACTTGTCATAATGTCTTACAAGGTTTGAAATCCCTTAGTAGTAGTTGTGCCAAATCTGGGATATGGGTGTGTGTGTGAACAAAAACATCCCAACAGAACTGCTTCAAAAGTTCTTGGGCGCATCTAGCGGTGTGTGGGCGAGCATTATCATGAACCAACACCACACCAAAAGTCAGCATCCCCGATGCTTGTTATGGATGGCTCATCTGAGTTTTTGTAATGTTTCACAGTAGACTTCTGAACTGATGGTTGAACCACACTCCATGAACTTCACTAGTACTCCTTTGGCATCTTCACATTTGGCGGGATTTTCTATGGCACCACTTCCGGTGTGGTGTTGGTTCACAATAATGTTTCCCCTCACACCGCTAGATGGACCCAAGAACTTTTGAAGCAGTTCCATTTGGATGTTTTTGATCACCTCCTACATAACCCAGATTTGGTGCCCAGCAACTACTACTAAGGAATTTCAAACCTTGTAAAATGTTATGACAAGTGCCTCAATTTGAATGGTGATTATGTTGAAAAGTAATGTAATGTTGTAGTTTTCTAATGTGTATAATAAAAGTTCTGTATCTGCGAGTGTCTGTCATTGAGAACCAAATGGAGGTTTATTTCCGAATTGCCCTCGTATGTCTGTAGTGTACATAGATATGTAGACTTCTATCCCAATATGGCTATCCTTCCGATCTTGTTGACCTGTGAATACCATGGGTTATATCTCCTAATATCTTCTATTATAAATAAACCAGCTTGGCATTACTGACTATTAAAATTCACCTCATGGCAGCAACTTCAGAAAAGTGGACATGTATATTTTTCAAGATCTTGAGAGCCTCAATAAAAATTTTCATTTCATTCTTTTACTTATGCAATTGCTGACTTACGAAAATGGCATTGCTACTGCTTTGCTAGTGGTAAATGTTGGTGATTTTGCATCCTATGAGGTGTGAGCATGCGGAGGGAAAAATGGAGCTATTTGTGAGTTAACTAAGAGGTTTAATGGACAATAGGTGGTCTTAGATGGGCTTGAAAAAAGTCTATTTAATGTCTCCATATGTCTTATAAATCCATACAGTAAAATTTAAGAATCTATGATAACCAGAGAGGCATATTTAGGTCCAGCCTTTCATTGGAATAATTATGTTGTTTCTAAGATACTTTTCCATTTGCTCCTCCTTCTATCAAAGGGGTTCTTTTCAGTATGAATTCAGGGAAGTGCTAATGAAACCTCTTACCATCCTAAGAGCAAAACAACCAGAGGTTGATTAATGGGTGCAATATGTGAGAAACAGTAATTCTTCTTTGCTTTTTATGATGTTTGCTACATAACGCTGTACCCTATAGCCAGAACAGCATAATTTTAGCTATGAAGCAATGTAGAATCTAATGGGACAGCGCCTGAAACAGAATGGTTAAAGAAGAGCCAATAAATCATGAAACATACATGGGATCGACCAAACAAAGGTAAGCAGCTTCAAAACATAACCTCAACAATATAATATACGGATGTAGAGAAGAGGGGAGGGAGGAAAGCTCTCTTGGTGATAGCTGTTCCACTATTTTTTTTCTAGGTTTCCTGCTGAATCTTCACAAAATATTTAATCAGCAGTCCTTGTATTTCTATAAGCCACTCTCCAAATTATGACATATCCCTGCTTGTTTTCAGCTTTGCTCTTCACTCTCAAGGATTTTCCTTATTTTCTGCCACTGATGTTCTTAAGAGTTCCCATTAAATACGTAACATCCAGTACAGAAGCTCAGTGCCACCAGCTACTGGGGAGGAGCCAAGTAGTTGAGAATTCTGGGAATTGAAGTCCTGATATCAGATGGGGGAATAATAGCCTTGACCTACTGCTATCACTTTCCTTGGCACAAAGGGTCTTTGTTTTATGAGTTCAAACTAGCTATTGCTTGGCTTGTAGGTTGAGAAAACAGGTACAGCATCTGCCGAAGAACTGGCTTTATCTGCAGTCATTTGCTTTCCATCTCACTGGCTCATTCCATAGTGAGGCCAGGATGTCACATTTATGTCATTCCATAAATATTAAGGCATTTATTTTAGTCCTATATTCTGATTAAAAAAAAGAGGTTGCCTTAAAACAAATCAATTAAAGTTGTGGAACCAACCTCAGAGCATTTGAATTTTTCAGAGTCCTGTATTTTTCTGTCAGCATGTCAATTATTTGATGCATCTCAAGAAGGTAATTTAACATCCATCACAACATATAAAATGAAGCCTGCATTTCAGGGTTTGGGTGCCACTTTTTATAAGCATTAATAGAGATGGAATGAAATGTACTAAAATGGGAACCTCTAAAAGAGGTACTGAAGAATGTCATCAGTAAAAGTATATGATCAGCTATCCCCAAGTAGAAGAATGGCTTATCTTGTTCATTATCCCATCCTTGACAATGATCAATGTCAGTTGTTTTAGGGGCTAGAAAACATAAATACAACAAGGACTTCGTTATACAGATGGGCCATCAGAGACATGGATTCATGACCCTAGGTTAATGATCAGCAAATGCCAAGCAGCAGAAGAGAATAACAACACAACTATAGGTTTCTGTTGCTGCAAATAAAGGAACAAAGTTCTACAAACAATCTCGGTTGTTATCTTCCTTTCCCCTCTTTTCTGCACCTTGTGTAATTTCTGGACATTGCATGTGGCGCAACATGAGTGATTTCACCAGAGAGAATTCATAAACCGGGACATATTACACATTGTGCATTAGCAGTTTATAGATTGAGCAATGCAATCATTTTTTTTAACCATGGAAATTGCCAGAAAATAGTTAGATGGAGAAATCTCCGAGGGTTAAAAGTGATTTTTTTCACCAGTTTGTTAAAAGCATATCGGATCTAACTGAATGATACAGATTTTATTCTAGTAATGGCATCAGTAGGACTGACTTTGTGTGGGGAGGACATTCTTGACTTCTTGGCTTTTCTGAAGGGCCAAGTGAAGCCTAAGACTTAAGACTTCCCTAAACGTCTTTGTTTTGCTGTTTGCAAAAATAATAAAATAAAATAAGTTTTCCAAGGACCTGAGCTCTCTAATGAAAGTAGTGGGGTTTTTTTTTGAAGTAATAAGTCCTATAATTTTCACCTTTAAATAGATTACACTCTTTTTTTCCTACTGATATAATATTCACATTTTTATTCTTAGCACTTGTGAACACATAATATATCAAAATTAATAAAAGTTCTGGCAGAAGGAAGCGGCTGCCTCAGGGTTGAAATAGCCTTGCTAAGAGGCTCTGCGACACGGGACCTGTAAAGCCGCCAAAGCAGCGTAAACCAGCTGTTTTTCGCGGCGAAAAAAACCCCTTCTCCGTAGGAGTAGGGGCGAAGAGCTGTGGGTGAGGGTTGAGATCTTCTGAAAGCCCCCCGAAAAACGCTCGGGGGGGGGGAGAAAGAAGACTCCCTGTAAGCTCACAATCGCTCCAGCCCGGTGCAGCATCAAGACGCTGAGACCAGCCACCACCCGAGGAACACATCTCAAAGAAGCACAGAGACGTCTGACAGACTGAACCCAGGAGCTTAAAAAGCAAGTATTTCTTATATTTTACCTCGGATCAATTATGCTCACAATAAACAAAAGGCATCCAAGATGGCGACCGCTCTTAATTTAAAGGGATAGGCACCGGAAGAGAAAGGCGGAAGAGAAACTGTAATGCGAAAGAGACCTCTAGAGGGCAGCAGAGAGGCATAACTTAAAACCTGTGCAAAATAAACCTAAGGAAGAGAAACTGTAATGCGAAAGAGACCTCTAGAGGGCACCAGAGACACATAACTTAAAAACATTGCAGAATAAACCTAAGGATGTATGCCAGCTCCCCAGAGATTACGATGAAGGAATTAAAAAATGACATATCAACAATTATTGAAAAAATAAAGAGAAAGATGGACATGATAATAGACATGTGTGCAAAAACATGTGAGGGGAGGATGGAGGCAGTGGAACAAAACGGAGAAATGGAGAAAATGGTGGAAAATCACAGCAAAGCAGTTATTGAGGACTTGGACCAAACCGGAGGAACGTACAGTGGGGAAATGAGAGAAGATACTGGGAGAAATTCGAAGAGAGTCTGGGAAGGAGTTGAAGAAAAGATGGAAAAGGTGGAGAGACAAGAAGATTTGAAAAGAATTGTTATAAACGCATGGGGAAAATATCTAGGAGAGGAGGCTAAAAATTTCTCTTGGCAAACTGACAGAATCCATAGAGCATGGCTTATATGGAACCAAGGGACATTGCAAGCAATAAAGAGAGATTTATTACGTGGAAGGGAAGCTGTGCTATGGAGAGCCACCTGGCAGAGGAAGAAACCTAGAATTCGTCTGAAATGAAGAGAAACTTAATATTTTATGCAAGGAATTAAAGGCAAAGAATTATGGACTGATTTAAGGACTAAGTGCAAGAGCAAAAGACATGAGAGGGTGATTAATGGAAGATGTATATTAACTAGACTAGGAATGTACGCATTGAAGGGAGGGGTGCAAAGACATGATAATTATTAACTTTAGAAAGAAGATTTGTTTGTGTGATGTACAATGGATAGATTTGAAAAGAAGTGAAACTTAAAATTTATAAAATGTAGTTGGCTTATAGTTGGACTTTGATATACAGAGTGAAGAAGGTTTACAAATTTGAAATGATTGTATTAAGCTGAATGGCTTTAACTTGAATTTTTTCTTTGTTTGCATGTACAAATGGATATCTAATAATAATAAATTTAAAAAGAAAATTAATAAAAGTTCTTACCTTCACTATAGTATAGTTCAACAGTATGATTAAGCAGACATTTATCTAGGAATAAGTTCCATTTATTTTCACAGGGTCTCATCTGCTCTTTAAAAGCCAGTGTTGTATAGTAATTAGAGTATCAAGTATAAATACTAACACAGCCATGAACACTACTAAAGAATCTTGGCCTACTTGCTATCTTTCAACCTCACAGGCTTATTGCAGATAAATTAGGAAATTTATTTATTTATTTATTTAGCATTCATGGAGGAAAGATTAGATAAATAAAGCAAAACTCCAAAGAATTTATTTATTTATTTATATCTCAGCTTTATTTTTCACAAATAACTCAAGGCAGCTAACCTATCCAACACAACTTCCTCCTATTTTTCCACAACAATAACCCTGTGAGGTGAGCTGGGCTAAGAGAGGATGATGGGTCCAAGGTCACCCAGCCTGCTTTCATGGCTAAGTGAGGACTTAAACTCACAGTCTCTTGCTTTCTAGCCTAGTGCCATATACACCATTATTTATTTGTGTTTACAAGGTACTTAATTCAGAAATCCATACAGTTGTCCCCATTATTGTTGACAGAATTTCTGTAGCCTTGCTATCATGGATATTCTTGCCTCACATAGGTTTAGATACAAAACCTTTACAAAAATACAGTTTTGTACTAAGCAAACATCTTAATACATCTCTGCCTTCACAAATAGAAGAGAAGGAAAGTAATTGAATCTGGTTCTGATTGTCTCAAAAAATAGGTAGCAAGTGTGGCTAGGAGGATCTTTGCACAGGCTTGTCATGTGCCACAATTGCATCTGTTGCTAGACCATGAGGCCTTGATGAAAGTTATTAACACCTTAGTTGCCTCCCATTTGCCTTCAAAGTCATGGATTCAAGATAACGGTTATCATTTACACAGCCATACTTGCAGGCACTCCAAGTTTGTTGGCGATGTCCATTTTCCTCTTCGAGTTCATGATACCTAACCCTAACCCTAAATGGACATTGGCAACAAACTCGGAGTGCTTGGGAATGGTTAGGAGGGCAATGACTTTTCTAGGCTGCCCTATTTTTGTTTCCTAGTAAAATACATGGGAAAATGCTATTTTGGAAAATTCCACTTAGAGTTAGGGTTAGGTCACCATGAACTCGGAGAGCAAAATGGACATCGGCAACAAACTCGGAGTGCTTGGGAATGGTTAGGAGGGCAATGACTTTTCTAGGCTGCCCTATTTTTGTTTCCTAGTAAAATACATGGAAAAATCCTATTTGGGAAAATTCCACTTAGGGTTAGGTCACCATGAAATCAGATTGCAAAATGGACATCGGCAACATATTTGGGGTGCTTGGGAATGGTAAAGAGGGCACTGGCTCTTCTAGCCTGCCCTATCTATGTTTCCTGGTAAAATACATGGGAAAATCCTATTTGAAAAAAATCCACTTAGGGTTAGGGTTAGGTCAGAGAGCAAAATGGATATTGCCAACAAAGTTGAAATGCTTGGGTATGGTTAGTAAGACATAGACTTTTGTAGTCTGACCTATCTATGTTTCCTGGTAAAATATATGGGAAAATCCTATTTGGGAAAATTCCACTTAGGGATAGGGTTGGTCACCATGAACTTGGAGAGGAAAATGGACATTGGCAACAAACTCGGAGTGCTTGGGAATGGTTAGAGGACAGGAAGGCCTGAAGGAACATTATCCATGGGGTCGCGATGAGTCGGACATGACTTCGCAACTAACAAAAACAACAACAATCTTTGTTTCCTGGTAAAATACATGGGGAAATCCTATTTGGGAAAATTCCAGTTAGGGTTAGGGTTAGGTCACCATGAATTCGGAGAGAAAAATGGACATTGGCAACAAACTCGGAGTGCTTGGGAATGGTTAGGAGGACACTGACTTTTCTAAGGTGTCTATCTATATTTCCTGGTAAAATACATGGAAAAATCCTATTTGGGAAAATTTCACTTAGGGTTAGATGAGCATGAATTCAGAAAGAAAAATGGACACTGGCAACAAACTTGGAGTGCTTGGGAATGGTAACGAAGGCACTGACTTTTCTAGTCTGCCCTTTCTATGTTTCCTGGTAAAATACACGGGAAAATGCTATTTGGGAAAATTCCACTTAGGGATAGGGTAAGGTCAGCACGAACTCGGAGAGGAAAATGGACACATTTGTCTTCTTATAATATAATATAATATAACATTTGATATTCTGGATGTTACAGTTTGGTTTGCTAAATTGTTGTTTTTATTTTTTGTACACTACCGAGATCCACTTTTGTAAAATCATTTAAACAATATAAATTATTAAAATAAATGAGAGGGAAAAGTTTTAAAAGAAATGAAAAGGTGGCACAAGAAATATTAGAATATATTGGGTTTGTGAAAATGATGACACTTTCAAAATTTATATTTCTTATTCCAATTTGTACTGTTAAAATTTCGGGGGTGGGGGGGACTTTGGGTGATGTGGCAGAGAAAAATAAAATCTTCTTTGTTTTAATGCTAAGAGGTTGTTTTCCTCTCAACAGGCTCATTTATCAAATAGTCATGTTTATAGCCATCTCATGGTGGTACACATTAAATGGATATAAATATGACCTATATTGCACATTTTACCATTTTCTTTATTGTGATTTCATAGGTGATTTTATGAAATGCTTTCTAAAGACAAGGAATATTATATATGCCAAAACTCCTCTTGGCAGGCTTGATCTTTTGCATCACATTCACTTTTCCCTGACTTTCTTTGACTTCCTGGGAGATTTCTTGTAGCCCTGTCCCTTTTCAAGTGCTTTCTTTGCTTAGTCCAGGAATTCATTATCTTCCCCGATTAGCTGGAGGGTGCATTTAGTTCCTTCACCTTCTCTTCTCTGAGGACGATGAGCTGCATGTCCAGCATATGTGATTCTTGCCATCTTTAGAAAGAAAAAACTAATGTGGAATGTCTCCTGTGAGTAAAAAACAAACAAACAAACAAACCAGTTCCCTCTACTTCCATATTTCTTAATAGGTGAAAAAAAGGAAAGAAAAAGTGGGGTGTGTGCCTCATCCTTTGACCTATCACACAAACTTGTGTTGTGCTCTGTTTACTCAGTGAGCTTGCAATCTGCTGGACATTGGTTTCTTTTTATGCCCTCTGAAGCTCCTTCAGGTTAGTTAGCAAGATCAATGTGGCAGACTTATATAATGAGTAATTGACACCCATCAGGAACTATCAGCAGTCAATCAGCAGTAGCAAGCAGCCAGCAGTCTCTTCCTCTCCTTTGTACTTCTTCTTCCTCCTCTTCCTCCTCCTCCTCCTCCTCCTCCTCCTCCTCCTCCTCCTCCTCCTCCTTCTTCTTCTTCTTCTTCTTCTTTTTCTTCTTCTTCCTTCTTCTGTCAATACCATTATAAAATATCTGTTTGCTCACTCAGAGTCATGGAGGGGAGATTGTTAGAAAACACTTCCTAAGAGCAGTTTGACAGCAGAACCAATTGTATGTGGGATGGTGGATACCCCTGTGCTGAACATATTTACAGCAGATGCTGGGCAACCATCTGTTGGAGATGTTTTAATTTGGGCTCCTGTGCTGAGCAGATGGTTGGTCTTAAAGGCCTGAATGGCTCCTTCCAGCTGTATGATTCTATGCAACTATGCAGAGACATAACATACCTTTGATTGTCTTGCCTCACTGCTCTATCTGACACAGTACCATTGTTCTTCCTTGTGTCTCTCTAGGAGTTCACTTTGTCCCAGATCTCCCTTTACAGTTTTCCTCTGCCAACTAATCTTTCCCTTTATCATTCCCTTCTCTCAGCACCTCTATTTCCTCTCTAAAATGTTTACATAAATATAGCTCTGCAATACTATTTAACAAGCTGACTGCTAATTCTTGGCTTTTACTTATCATCATTACTGGCAATGATTAAGATATGATCAGCAGCATATGGAAACATATGAGATCTTGTTATGCTGAAAGATTGTTGACAACAAAACCAATAATAGTATTCACACCTCAGAGAGGAGTATAAGAATAGGACCATGCTGACTGATCTAATTCCTGGATTTCACTCCCCACATTTGTTGAATATCCAGAATGAATAATGCCATAAGAATTAATAAAACCTCATGTTTTTCCATCAACTCTGTTTAGTGTATGGAACAATTAAAAAACCTCAAATCACCATGCAATAAAATTAAATTAATCATACAATAAGTACAAATATCAAAATATCTGCAATGCTTATAAATTTCTTGGTGAATTGTTCTACAACCTTAATTCTTGATTACATCAAGCTGAATTAAAACATGGAATGTGAACCACCATTTATTTTGGTTGAATTATTATTATGGTTTTAATTCCTTACAATTGTTTAGGCTAAAAAATAGTTTAAAAGCAGTATGGACATGGAGTTATCAGAGTTCTACATAAATTGTCTAACCTGACATATTAGTAGCTATTTTGATACTATGTTGGTCTTAATGTTATTAAGTCTATTACTGATGAAAAAATAATAGAAATGTTAGAATCATAAGTGATCTCCTTAGGAATTATTCTTGTTAATTCTCCCAGTATTGGCTAAAACTGCATTATCAGATAATCAAGATAAAAGAGTAATAATTACAATTTCATACTTGTTTTTGGTCCCACTTTGGTGCATGGTTTACCATTTTAATAAGATAGCTCTTATTTTGATTTTAAATATCTTATTAACAGTGTGGGAATTATAAACATTATAATAATTTGCCCACTTTCATATTTAAAATAATATGCCCTCTAAACATGTACATTCAAGATTTGTTTTTCTTTAGATGTGTAAATACCACATAATAATTTGCATCTCATGCATAAATCTCACTCTTGTTGAATACAGATATTTTAAAACCTATTCCTCTTTTTCCCTTCTGCTTCCTTATATTTATACCAATTTAGCTGGTTAATTTTTCCAAGGAGAATTTGAGGGAGGCATTTGTGATTTGTAGCTGAAAGCATAATATGTTCCTACAGTTTTCTTCCACAGAGTATTAGACTTCTTATAGCTGATTATTAGACTTTCATCTGCACTTTATACAAATAGACTAAATTTATTTTTCCAAATAAAAATATATTAAAAAAAACTGCATACAGGATGGTGCAAATTAACAGCATTGTTTTGGACTGCTGCTATTTACACCACACAGACCTTAGAGTGCCTACCATACTGCAAGAAGTGTTATACATGATGGGGGTTTTAAAAATATCCCATATCTATAAATATATCTCCCATCGTGTATGCTACTCAAGAGCCACATAGATAGGATTCTTGAAATCTCTTACATCCTTACACATTACCTTGTGTAGTAGTCACTTGACTCCTGTCCCAACAATTATATGAGAATGTTTGTTATGTTTCTGAACACAGCATTTACTGCAACTTTGCCTTAAATGGTGGACAACATTATCCTATGAACTGTTTAATCAATTACAAGTAGTCCTCAACCACAGTTGGGACTGGCAATTCCATTGCTAAGCACTGTGGTCTCTAAGTGGAAAATCATACAATTGCCACAGACTTATGACATCACTTTCCTTTCTGTTGTTAAGTGAAGTGCCAAGATCACTAAGGAAAACATCACATTATCACAACTTATGGTTTTACTTCTGCCTTCTCATTGCTCTTTATCTAAGAAATTGCTAATTTAGAGTTCAGTTTTTTCAGCCATTTTTCTTAAGCGTATATGTACTGAGAGCTTGTTCTCTGATTCTCCTTCTGGGAGGATGTACTTACTTAGGTGTATGGCTTTACCTAGCTTTAAAATGGATTTCCTGTAAATAAATTTCCTTCTTGTTAGAGATATGAAATTTCACTTATTGTGATTCAGCCCTGCAGACACATATTCTACAACCTCCAACAACCTTTCCATAAATCATACAATAAAGAAATCACCAAGACAAGGAGATCCTACATTTTCCAACATTGAAGGGGCAGCCCACCAAGGCTGCACCCATCATTGCTTAGCCGGAAAGCAGATTTGGGTTTTATTTTGACTCACCATCAGTACAGCCAATTCACTTCTTCCTGAATGCAGGAATGGATGCTATAGTCTTTCCATGCTCATCCCATACCTGCATTTTTCTCCTTCAATTCAAAACTGCCAACTGAACAGAGTTTGCAGCTAGAACATTTGGTATGATCCTGGTTCTTCATCTTGTTTTTTTATTATGGAAAGTTTCCATAGTACATATATGTATGTGTACATGCAACTTCCATTTTTTCTGAGTTTTTTGTGGGTGTTTGTATGTAGGTCTTTGGTTATTCGGGTTTTCTTCCACATAAAATTGGTAGTGTCTTGGCGACGTTTCGACGAAGTCCCATTCGTCATCTTCAGGCTGGTGTTTTTGGCTTCGTGCTTCTAGGAGCAATGTGTGATCATAGCTGTTTCTTCCTTTTAACTGCCAGTGGAGGTATGAACTGATTGGGTGGGAGCTTGGCTGTGTTCTGATTGGGTGGAGGTGTGTTCTGATTGGTTAGGGGCTTGGCTGTGCTCTGATTGGATGGGAGGTTGGCTGTGCTCTGATTGGCTGGGGGAGTGTTCTGTTTGGGTGGTGGGTTTGTTGTGCTCAGATTAGTCTGAGTTGCAGGGGGATTTGAGATGATCAGCTGCATTGCTGTTGTTTGGCTTCGCTTTCGTGGTCGTGCCTCATCTTCATGGTAGGTGTCAGTTTGCTTCATGTATGGATTGGAGGGGTTTAAAGTGGCTAATGATGCCGCTGTGGTCTGGCTTCTGGTTTGTGGTCGTGCCTGCTCAATGGCGTGGGTTTGGGTTTGCTTTTTGCGTGGATGTGTGGTGGTGACATCCTGTGTGGTTTTCATGAGTGTGGGTCTGGTGTCATTCTTTGTGTTAGGGACTCGTTTGTCAATAAGGGTGGGTTTCCAGATGGCTGGTAGCAGTAGGTATCATCTCGTTTAAGCCATCGAGATAGAAAAATGCCCTCACAGCATGAACAAACAAGATGATACCTCCCGCCTACCAGCCATTTGGAAACCCGCCCTTATTGACAAACGAGTCCCTAACACAAAGAACCAAAGACCTACATACAAACACCCGCGAAAACCTCAGAAAACATATATATATATATATGTGTGTGTGTGTGTGTGTGTGTGTGTGTGTGTGTGTGTGTGTGTGTTTACTGCAGAAATGTATGCAACAAGTACCTATGACTGCCTATCTGTTTTCACTTGTCAGAAGATAGCAATTGTTTTGACATTAGGGTTACTGCAGTATATTACTCTATTCAAAATAATTCACATTAACATTGAATAAGATTTTGCACAGATAGAATTACTTGAAAGAATGTAAGACTTTATTTTCTGTGGTTAGAAATGTCCAAGACTGAATGTCCAAGACATGTTCTTATAGCTATATGGCAATTGCTGCAATTTTATGGAGGCATTCTTATTATCATTCATTCTAATATTCTCTCTCTCTCTCTCTCTCTCTCTCTCTCTCTCTCTCTCTCTCTCTCTCTCTCTCTCTCTCTCTCTCTCTCTCTCTCTCTCTCTCTCTCTCTCTCTCTCTCTCGTACCATATAGAACAATGAATCATTTGTTGCTAATCATAACCAAGATTAAAATTATTGGTTAAGGACTTAAACCTTCTATGCACTTGAATGTTTACTGCCTAGTTAATCTACAAGAATGAGATTACATTCCTCTGAACATTTATTTAGCAGTAAATCTCACCCAGTTTCACAAAAGCTTATGACCAATTAAATGGTGGAATTCCAAGACACAGGATTTTGTACATTATCTGAAAAGGTCAAATGTTCATCATTTGTTCGTTAAACACTAGGTAATTTAGAATATATAAATATTAAAAAATGAATATGTTTAGAAAAACAATGAATACTTTTTTTAAAAAATAGCTTTTACAAAGCTTTACATTTTAAAGCCATTTATCCATTTTAAATTAAAAATAAATAAATAGCCTCTAAGAATGTTTATGTCACGAGGCTTGGGATATGGATATGAGCCAGAATCATTGCAATAGTTGTGCTAATTTGTTGGTGACTTTTGAAAACCTTACTTGCTAATTGTATTTGTGAGAGGTTTTTTAAATACTGCCTTACCTTTTTATATAGTTTGTAATTCTTATAGCTACTCAAAATCAAGAACTTGAGCTAGGCAACCATATGAAATGAATGAATGAATGAATGAATGAATGAATGAATGAATGAATATGTTTAATTGGTCTGAATGGGTGTCTTTCTCCAGTTATTATTATTATTATTTATTATTATTTATTTAATTTCTATGCCGCCCTATTCCAAAGAACTCAGGGCGGCTCACAGCATGATAGAAATTACAATAAACACATATCTATAAAAAACCCTTGAGCTAAAAGAAACCAATCACTCCACAAACATACACAGAAACATACACTGGCTAGGGGCAAGGTGTTAGCTGCCCCAGGCCTGCCGGCAAAAGTATGTTTTAAGCAATCTACGAAAGGCGAAGAGGGTGGGGGCGACACGGATCTCCGGGGGAAGTTGGTTCCAGAGGGCCGGGGCCGCAACAGAGAAGGCCCTTCCCCTAGGCCCCGCCAGGCGACACTGTCTGGCTGACGGGACCTGGAGAAGGCCCACTCTGTGGGCCCTAACCGGCCGTTGGGATTCATGGGGCAGCAGACGGTCCCGTAAATAACCTGGTCCAATGCCATGTAGGGCTTTATAGGTAATAACCAACACTTTGAATTGGGTTCGGAGACCAATTGGCAGCCAATGCAGCTCGCGGAGTGATGCCGAAATGTGGGCATTTCTAGGCAAGCCCAACACTGCTCGCGCGGCTGCATTCTGCATTACCTGAAGTCTCCGAACATTTTTCAAAGGTAGCCCCATGTAGAGAGCATTGCAGTAGTCGAACCTCGAGGTGATAAGGGCATGAGTGACTGTGAGCAGAGACTCCCGGTCCAAATAGGGCCGCAACTGGTGCACCAGGCGAACCTGGGCAAATGTCCTCCTCGCCACATCCGAAAGATGATGTTCCAAATTTAGCTGTGGATCGAGGAGGACGCCCAAGTTGCGGACCTTCTCCGAGGGGGTCAAAAGCTCCCCCCCAGGCTAATGGACGGATAGATTGAAATATCCTTGGGAGGCAGAACCCATAGCCACTCCGTCTTGTCGGGGTTGAGTTTGAGCCTGTTGGCACCCATCCAAACCCTAACAGCCTCCAGACATCGGCACATCACTTCCGCTGCTTCACTGAAATGACACGGGGTGGAGATGTAAAGCTGGGTATCATCAGCATACTGATGATATCTCACCCCGTGTTGTCGGATGATCTCGCCCAGTGGTTTCATGTAGATATTAAACAGCAGAGGGGAGAGGACCGATCCCTGAGGGACCCCACAAGGGAGGAACCTAGGGGTTGACCTCTGACCCCCTGCCAACACCGACTGCGACCGACCAGTGAGGTAGGAGGTGAACCACCGCAAAACAGTGCCTCCAACCCCCAACCCCTCCAGTCGGTGCAGAAGGATACCATGGTCAATGGTATCGAAAGCCGCTGAGAGGTCAAGTAGCACCAGGATAGTGGATAATCCCCTATCCCGGGCCCGCCAGAGATCATCCGTCAGCGCGACCAAAGCAGTTTCTGTGGAGTAGCCGAGCCTGAATCCTGACTGTTGAGGGCCCAGATAATCGGCCTCATCCAAGGACCGTTGGAGCTGGAGTGACACCACCTTCTCAACAACCTTCCCTATAAAGGGAAGATTGGAGACAGGACGGTAGTTGTTTAAAACAGCTGGGTCCAGGGAAGGCTTCTTGAGGAGGGGGCGCACAATTGCCTCCTTGCAGGGAGCCGGAAAGGACCCCTCCCTCAAAGAAGCGTTGACAATCTCCTGAACCCAGCCCCGCGTCACCTCCCTGCTGGCCGAAACCAGCCAGGAGGGGCACGGGTCCAATAAACAGGTGGCGGAGCTCACAGCTCCAATGGCCTTGTCGACTTCATCAGGTGCCACCGGGTCAAACTCCTCCCACACAACAGGATCAAGACGAGTCCCTGTCATCTCGACTGAATCATTATCAGCCGATACTGCATTCCAATTGGAGTCAAGGTCCATCCGAATCTGGGCGATTTTATCCGCGAAAAACTTATTAAAGTCCTCAGCACTACCCTGCAAGGGTGCATCAACCCCCCCCCCCGATTAAGGAGGGAGCGAGTTACCCTGAAAAGGGCGGCTGGGCGGGATTCCACAGATGCAATCAAGGCGGAATGATACGCGCATCTTGCCGCCTTGAGCGCCACCTGATAAGTCTTGATATAAGATCTTACAAGTGTTCGGTCAGATACGGATTTGCTTTTCCTCCATCGCTTCTCTAGGCGTCTCTTCTGGCGCTTCATCCCCCTGAGTTCCTCAGTAAACCAAGGAGATCTCCTGGGTCTGCTACCACAGAGAGGTCGCAGCGGCGCAATCCGGTCAAGAGCCCCCTTCGCAGCCATATTCCAGGCCGTAACCAGGGACTCTGCCGAACTGTGAATGAGAGAATCCGGTATTTCCCCAAGCGTCCTCTGAAAACTCTCTGGATCCATCAGACGTCTGGGGCGGAACCACCTAATCGGTTCCGCCTCCCTGCGGGGGAGGATTGGAGCCTTGAAAACAAGCCGCAACAGAAAATGGTCTGACCATGACATAGGCAAAATATCTAAGCCCCTTAAATTCAGATCATTGCTCAACTGTTCTGAGAGGAATACCATGTCGGGAGTGTGTCCCCTCTCGTGAGTCGGACCCTGAACTACCTGAGTCAGGTTCATGGTTGCCATGGTGGCCATGAACTCCTGCGCCAACCCAGAGGATTCGCCGAGCGATGGAAGATTTAAGTCCCCCAAGACAATAAGCCTGGGGAACTCAACCGCCAGCCCAGCAACCCCCTCAAGTAGCGCAGGCAGGGCTGTTGACACGCAGCTGGGAGGCAGGTACGTGAGCAACAAGCCCACCTGAACCCCTAGGTCCAACTTCACAAGGAGCAACTCACAACCCGCAATCTCAGAAACAGCGAGCCTGCGTAGGCTAAAAGTCTTCTTGGCTATAATAGCCACTCCTCCCCCCCTTCCCTGGGGTCGTGGCTGGTGCCATACCTGAAACCCGGCTGGACACATCTCAGAGAGAGGAACTCCTCCCTCCGGGCCCAGCCAGGTCTCGGTCACACATGCGAGGTCGGCCTCCTCATCCAGGAGAAGATCATGGATGAGGGGAGCTTTATTTACAACCGACCTGGCATTGAGCAGCAGCAGCCTGAGCCCAGGGTCCGGATTTCGCCCATTACCAGTACTTCGGGTTGAACTCACAGGGTCGGAGCAAGGGATCGCTTTTAGACAGCGAGCTCTTGTTCCCCGGGAATGGCCTACCCTATGGCTCCCACCATATCTGCCTCTCCCCAGCAAGACCGGTATACTTTGGCCCTCTATCACCCCAGAGCCAGCGTCTCCCCTCCCCTCCGCCTCTGCCATGCCAGGCAGGCTAGCCAGTTCATCACATTCATTCCACTCAACCACAACTCCATCCATATCATTAATTTATCTCTCCCACTCTTTAAACTAAACACATTAAAAACAATAAACTAACCATCCATTCAACCCGATTCACTCCACAATCAGTCAATCCCCCCCCCACATCATTCATAACATCCAACAAAAATAAGTTAAAACAGTATTAAACAACTTGAATTATTTAAAAATTTAAACAAATAGTACTTAAAACAATTTAAAAACATAGTAATAAAAAATAAAAACAGGCATGCCAGATGTTAATCCTGCCGCAATAACTATAGCTGTGCCTGTATTAGTCCCTCCTAAGATAAAACTTGTAGTAGAGTCCAAAACAGAACCCACAGGAGGAATAATTATACTAACAGTAATTATGGAACCCAACGTCCCAAAGATAAGGCCTTCGAAAAAATCCAACATAATGGCGGCAGCAACAAAGGCCTCACCCACAGGTCTTAAAAATTTAGCAGGAAGCACCCAGCCGACAGAGCAGGCCCACTAGCCACGATAACCACTTCCACAATTGCAGTCCTTTCCAATAGTCCAGGGTCAAGGCCAGCAAAAGTCTCCTCCAAATTTCCCTCCGTTCTAGTCGCCGGGAGAAGGAGGAGAAAAGCGCCGTCAAAGCCGAAGCTAGCCTATTCCAAGATCTCTGGCAGCCTGCCTTGAAAGGGGAGGCGGCAAGCCAGTACAATGAAAATGAAGGACAAGCCAGCATCGGGACCAGAACTCGGCAAAGTAGAGGCCGAGAAACAATTGGTGGCAAAAAGCAGGGAAACCAAAAAGCTCTCCTGTTTGAAAATCCCCCAAAAGCCACATAAAACCAGACAGCAATGGCAGAAGCAGGGCGAGCCAGCGAAGGACAAGATGGACACCTCCAACAGGTGAGCAGGCTCCAAGCCCCCCTGGACTTGCTGGTCACCAGTCGCCAGTCGCCAGTCACTGGCCGCTGGTCGCCAGTTGCTAGCTGCAGACTGCCGGTTGCAGGTTGCAGGCTGCTGGTTGCAGGTTGCAGGCTGCTGGTTGCTGGCTGTTGGTTTACTGGATGCTGGTTTACTGGATGCTGGTTCACCGGTCCGGCTGCTGCTGCTGCCTTTCAGCTGTAAGTTGCTCTGCTGCTCTTTGGCTGCAAGTTGTAAGTTGTTGCTGCTGCTTTACTGCTCTTGGTTTACTGGATGCAGTTGTCCCTCCGAGGGATGAAGGCCTGCTTCTCAAGCTGGAAAAGTTCTGTATTCTGTATTCTTTGCTGCAAGTTGTAAGTTGTTGCTGCTGCTTTACTGCTCTTGGTTTACTGGATGCTGGTTTACTGGATGCAGTTGTCCCTTTGCCCATGAAACTCCTCGCTTGTGATTATAGATATCGTCAATTAAAGCAAGGTGTAGCTTTAAGCAGAGAGTTGTAGGACTGTAGCCAAGTTTAGCCAAGTCACGCTGGCTCTTTTTCGTTCCTTGTTCTTTCTTTATGAACTTAGTATTTCAAGTTTCCCAATTATTATTATTTTTCTAAAAAATCTCACCTATGACAGCCTCACTCCCTTTTCCCACATACACATGCACTCTCATAGGTATGCTAAATATGCTTTATAGAAAACAGATTTCCAAATTCCTTGGTACAAACAATTTCTCAGTTTCTTTCTTCCAGCTTCCACCATATACTGTGAATCCATCCATTGTGTCTTGGAAACCATCCTTCATCACTCAGCTTGCTCTGTGAATTCAGCCAATGTATAGTTTATTCAACTCCTCAAAATTCTGCACAGCACACAGGGCAGGGAAAGAACAGCAGCCTGGATGGGTGTGGAGTCTGTTCCCACATTCAGAAACGTCTCCAACTCTTTGCGTCCGGCCTTCACGCTTCACTCCGCTCCAGGAAAGGCTCCTTGGGGAGGAGGGGGAGGGATGGCACAGTTCTCCCCCTTCCCAACTCTGCCCCACACGGGACCGCGGTTCCCCCCAGCTATAGGAAAAAATTCTATCCATTTCTGGCTGCTTCCTCCCATCTCATCCACTATAAAATGGATATAAATCCAAATTTGTCCTCCAAATAGTAGTCTCAAGGAAAAAAGAATTGCAAGATACTGTGGATATCTGGATGGATGATTTCGGACAAATACTGAACAGAGATGACTATTAGATGACTAATTTAGTGCATTTTGCCTATTTCTGATTTCTTGGCATTAGAAATAATTACTGGATATCTGTTCTAGATTTTGCTAACTCAATTTAATTGTGATTTTGAGTTTGTTTTAGCTGTAGGCTTGCTAAATTCTAAACTATTTTTTATTTCTTTATTTACCAAATTTATATAGCCACCCAACTCACACACAGAATGACATTTTTCACGATGAACCTGATTGTTTTCCTAAGCAAATTCTGAGAAGTTTTCAGATATTTGAACATTTTCCCTTTGTTTCCTCCCCATTTTGAATTATTTTATCATACTTATCAAAGTGTGGATGCTGATGGGTTCAATGTATTTTAAAGTGGAGCACAAATGGGGATAAGTACCTGCATAATTTGGAAACAATTTAGACTTATACCAAATATATGTGAAAAGATTTTAAAATTTTACCCTTCTTTTCAAACTCACACAGAGCTTTGTTTCAGCTCTGCTACTGGAATTCATAGATGTCAAACACTAAATTATTTGCTTAATGGTTTTATACCTTCAAATACAGGAATCCTAAAGAACAGGGACCTTAATAATAATAAAAAAAAGAGATGGGAAATAGTTTGTGTCCTGTTGGGAGTAGTTTATCATTCTTACTACAGCTGTTTTGTCTGCTGTTCTTTGAAACTAGCATGTGTCTATCACAGTTCCTTCTTCTGAATACTTCATGTTCAGATGCTTTTGGGTATTCTCTGGAGAAGGACTGCTTGCTTTTCGGTTCAAGGTGGTCTTTTATTGTACAGTTATTTTGTATCCTATTACCAGATGTCTGGCTTGTGTTCAAATGTATATTTTTCCAGTGTAAGTCTATTGAAAATGTGTATAGGTACACGTGCACTACCTAAAATGATAGAAGTATCATGTTTGAACTCTGATTTTACATGTTGTATTAACCAGGTGGCTTCCCTTTTCAATCCAATTTTATCAGAAGTCAAGAGCTGCAAAGATTTTATTTTATTTTATGTCTTCGCTGCCGTTTCTGTTAGTAGATCGTGTCCCCATTATACATGTGCTTGTCAGTTAGCACCTCTGCAGGCAGAGGTGAATCTGACCACGGAGTAGAACACAATTTTCTTTTGCTCAGACAGGACAAGATGACGAATAACACAATTCTGACCTCTAAAAGTCATGGGCAGCTTACAGCGAGGTAACATGAGCTGGGGCTTCTGGTGATCATATCATAATAACAAGCACTGGTTTTGAGCAAAGGCATTTAAGTGGTGGCAGTAAGAGGGGGAGGAGGAGGAGGAGAGGGGAATTGATGCTAAATTAAACCTGCTTTGAACTTTTTCAGACCTAGAAATGTATTATTCAGCAAGAATGTGGGTGATGTACTGAGAGTGTGGGGGAATGTCATATCCTCATTAATCATCCAAAGACAGACAAAGAGCCATGATAGGGATGAGGGTGGGGGATCGGAAAGCAGAAATTGTTTCAAGGCAGCATTTGTAAGCTAGGGAATTGTGGGAGGAAGGAAAGAACTATTAATGGATTTGTTTTTTGTCAATTATTCTGTGTCACAATAAACAAAATGGTTTTTAGGTTAACTGGTTACAGTTACAAGGTATAATGTAGCTCTTAATCAGAAATTAAGCATGTTATTTCAAGGCCTGAAGAATGTTCTACCGGTCACTTTTTCAAAACTAAGGGAGCTCTTTGGACTTACGATGAGAAATAGAATAAGAATAAACTAGGCATGAAGGAAATCTGAAGGGCAGAAACAGAACACCTCTCTTAAGTGCTTTATATGGTATGATCTCAGGTTATAATTTGGACAACAATCACTAATATGGAGGGTTTTAATAGGGATAAATTCATGGAGGATAGGACTATTGAGGGTTTTCAGTTTTGGAAAGCCATTGACTTCTACAGGCTGGAATCAGCATGCTTTCAAATCCCAGCACAGAGGAACAATAATTGAAAAGGGGTAGTCTTCTTCTCATATTGGAAAAAATTGTGAACTAAGATTAAGATCAAATTCAGCAGGGCTTATAATAGGTCTAGGTCTATCTCTACCTTCTCATTAGCATTGTATCTTCTCACATAGTCAACATTCACACACCACGTATAATCTATGGAGTTAATTATATCTGAGCTATAATCTTTCTTTCACCTTTCTCATAGCTTTTTACAACTAACAGCTCTGCTGTTGCTAAAATGCAGCTATTAATATGGTAGCTTAGGTACTGAAAGTATTAACAAGCTATTATAAAAAGAGTCCAAGGCTGATTGTGGAAACCCCTCAGCACAATGAAAACCCACAGTGTTTCCATGAGAGTTCAGTGTATAAAAAAACGACTTAACAAATGGAGATGGTGAAGATTTGAAGAAAATTTTATGCGCTGAATTAGCATTTCCAGTTGGAATATCTGTTGAAATCATCAGTTTGAATCCAGTATCTCTGAATCATTTGGAAGTCTGAATCAAATACCTTCCACAATTTCATTTGGATATCTGACTCAAAACATATTGAGTTTCTGAACTGAATGAAAATACAAAATCTAACTGAATTACAAATGGAATCAAATCAGTGATTTTGCCTAATTGTTGCTAAAATAAATCTTTCCTTATAAATATTATATAAGGAATATTTTATGGATATGAAGGATTATTACCTTTGCTTTTTGAAAGAACCTTTTGAGAAGCAGGTTCATTCCTCAACTCTATTCTCTTCGTATTGTCCAAGCCTATCTACTTGGGCTTGATGATCCTTCCACCAAATAATGCCTAGTCATCTGTAAGTGACCCCTGCTTGTTTCAGTCCCCAAATTAACTTTAACAATACATAGTAGTGCTGAGTATAAATTGATTATTTTTGCAATAAATGAAAATAAAACCTCTAATGATCATTAAACAAAGAGGCTTTCCAATTTTATGCCAATACTTGTTGAAGGCACAATGCTTTCCAAACTACAGACCAGGGATAAATGTGTGTGTATGTGCATATATTCTTTGAAAATCATACATTGCCTTTTTCATCTTTATAAGGACATAAAACAGTGGGGTTTTTTAAATACTGAAGTGTCTAAAATGTATGGAAGGATAAATAGGAATGAAACATCTTGGGGTTTGTCTTAGCTCTTCCTAGTGTCAAACTATTTCATTTCCATGAGTACCTTTGAATGGACTTAATTTCCCAGACACCTGAAATTACTGGGAAAAAGATGGGTTGAAGCAATGAATCTATGTAAGGAATATTGGAAGCTTCTTGGCAAGGTAGTTCTGTATGGATGAAAAGTATCAAGCCTCGATGAAATGCTTCCAGCTGTT
This sequence comes from Bothrops alternatus, assembly GCA_034064705.1. NCBI lineage: Eukaryota > Metazoa > Chordata > Lepidosauria > Squamata > Viperidae > Bothrops > Bothrops alternatus. The sequence goes on from JARGCV010000023.1 coordinate 12,261,923, forward strand.
CTTAAGACCACAGAATAACATAATGATTTTTAACTAGTCATTGAAAAGTCTGCTTCTGTGAATTATATTTCACAGAGAAGATTGCATACAATGCTTTCTCTTTTCCCATTATTTTAAGTTACTTTTTTCTACATCCTTTAAAAGAAGCCAGATGCTCTGTTCCCTATTGTAATAATATCAGAAGAAACACTATTTCTTACACTCATACGTACATATGTGTAGAACTACAGGTCAAGTCAACAAGGATTTTATATATTTTTAATAAAAAAAACACTCAAGACTGATGAGAGTTGCAGAGCAATAGGAATGGAATTGGTGGCAACAGAAATGGGAAAAAAAATTAGCACGAGTGGCATTCCTGTATCTTGCTAAAATGTTTACTGAAATTGGAAAAACAGATGCAGAAACATGTGGTATTAAGTCAGTGGATAGTATGTAATTAGTTGTCAGAAATGAACATGTGTTGAATGAAATAAAGACGGCTGTGTATGAGAGTGTTTTCCTGCTTTATATAAATGTGAGAATGGAATAATCAGGAGAAACATGAAAGTTGAATACAGGGGGAAATAGGGTACTTAAAAATATGTGTGGAAAAAAACAGAAAAAGAGTAGCTAAAGGCTACTTGAAGTTCAGAGTTGTGCTAATCATAATTCCAAGAAATAAGATCTGAAGAAAAACCAAGGGTCAAGGATCATAAAAGATTTTTTTTTAAAAAAAAAAGAACCTGTCAATACATTGTCAGACTAGTGTGGTATCTGCAAAACGTCAGAGGGGTGTATGAAGAGGTTGTATTTGTGAAGACAGCCTTATTTATGAGTAATTATTTACTCACATGGACACTTTTCCCAGCAAATGATTTATTGTAGCTCTGGTGCATATGTCCAGTCTCACTTAGCTTAGAGCTTAGCTTCTTATAGTTTAAGATCCTCCTCTGACAAATGGATCTTAAACCCCTCAAAAATTTAGGATCTATCTGATCTGTCAGAGTTTCTACTTGTGGTCTCTGGCTTCGGAGAACTCCAGCTCTTTCCCCAAAGAGGGATCTTCCAGGGAAGACTAATGGAAATTGCAGCAGTGTGAAGAAGAGGACAGAGCTCTGATACGCTGTGCCTGCAGAAATAACTATTGCCACAATTGCTTCTCCCTTTCACTAAGGCCATTTCAGTAGATGAAAAGTGTTTCTATGTTTTAGTGAGCTCTGATGATCTCGAGTCCTCTTCAGTTGTCACTGAAAAATTAACCTGATTAGCTGGAAAGCATGCCCGCACCATTGATGCCACAAGAAGGGACTGTCATGTTGACACAAAGCCACCTGAGTCTGCACGGCACATCGAATTAGGAAACACATGCAAAGCGTTAGAATCTCCACACTCTATTCTCGAAGAGTGATCAGTAATCGTTACCCTTTGCAACTGGGAGGTGGACAAAGATAACCCAAGAGCTCTCCAGTTAATTATTTTTCTTCAGTTCTCTATAACAACACTGATGTTTTAATAGCAGGCAACCTTTTTTGTGTAGAGAAACCGTAGAGGTTTGAAATTGGCAAGAACAAAACACCATTCATCTCTTTGGACAATAAGTAATTGTGCTGCAAGCCCTGAAATGAAGTAAAAAGGGTTTGTTGGCAAGCTTAAGAATATCAGTTTTACTACTTCAGTCTCCCACGCTAAATAAATTCAAGAGCAGAAACCACAGGCTTGGCCTGGGAATTCCAGGGTTTTGATGTTGTTGTTGCTGTTGTCTGCCATAAAGATTCTAAATTTGAAATGCACTTACCAAATAATAACTCTTCGAACTGTTATTTAAACATGGTCTTTTTTCAGATTTTATTTTAACTTGTTACAGCAATAGTGATATTATTAAGCAATACATGTTAAAATCATCATCATCATCATCATCTTGTATGATGATAGTTTCATCATTATTCCTTGGTTAACATCGATAGTAAGAATTGATAGTTGAGCTAGTATTAGCACAAATGTGATATTTAATTCATTAATATCAGTGAAAAGAAGCTCACTATTGACTGATATGGTCACCATTCTCTATGACAAATTGGAGTTGGGGGTGTATTGTGCATTTTGTTATTATATCATTGGTCAACTCTAATGAATCTAAGATCAGCGTTGGCAAACTCCAAAAATAGATACTTTTTACTGGAGTGTTTGTGTGTGCGCGCACGTTTATGTTTGTCTATATTAACAGAGAGAAAATAATATGTATATTTCATCAAAACTCTAGTGGCGCAGTGGTTGGAGTCTAGTACTGCAGGCTACTTTTGCTGACTGCCAGTTGTCAGAAGTTTGGCAGTTCGAGTCTCAAGGTTGACTCAGCCTTCCATCCTTCCAAGGTCAGTAAAATGAATACCCAGATTGTTGAGGGCAATAAGTTGACTCTGTAAACCACTTAGGAGGGCTGCAAAGGGCTGTGAAGCGGTATATAAGTCTAAGTGCTATTGCTATCAGAAATATAACACAGTAGGAAGAAAGAAAAGGCCCTTCTTTATGAACTCTAAACAGACAGAGTATATATTATACAAGGAAAGCAACACAGGAAAACAGTATTTCTGTCAAGACATTTTAAGATAAAGAAATGACTAGTTAGAATTTTAAAAGACCATATAGGGAATAAAGAGTCAGTTTGGTCTAAAGGTTAAGGCACTAGGCTAGAAACCAGGAAACTGTGAATTCTAGTCCTGCCTTACAGTATGCATAAAAAAATAAATAAAAAAAATAAAAAAATAAAAACCAGCTGGGTGATTTTGGAATAGTTTCTCTTAGTCTAATGTACCTCACAGGGATGTTGCGGGGGAAAATAAGGAAGAATGAGCATTAGGTACATTCACCATCTTGAATTATTTATAAAAATAACAAAGGCTGGATTTTAAAAAGTCAATAAACAAATGTGCCTTTTGTGTGTGCAAAACACGTAAAATTTAACAATACAGAGCAAACAAAGATTAAACCATATGAGATGCACACACTGTACTGTGTAAGTCTATTAAGTTCTGTGACCACCTACTCCTATGGAACAGATCCAATGATTATTACTCCATCTACTTTTCTATTTAGCCTACTCTATTCACTGGACCCCAAAATGCTACCCCACAACATTAAAAAAAAAATCTCTTAACTGGCTGTACAAGCTATAGAGCCACATAATGAAATATATAACTTCACAGTCAAGTACAGTGTTTTTCAAACTTGACAACTTTAAAAAGTGTGGATTTTAACTCCCATGCTGGTTGGGGAATTCCAGGAGTTTAAATCCACATATCTTACAGTTGCCAAATTTGAAAAGCACTGCTTGAAAATTGTTCTAAGGATATTATACTTGCTATAAAAATACCAGGGTACAGTATTAGTATTTTAAACTAAGAAAATGCAACTATCACCTATGATTCATCATAATGCGGCACCTGACAAGGCATTTCTTTCCCCCTGCTTCTGCCATTAAAATATATGTTATAAATGTTAACAGCTTTTAACAATAAATTTGACCAGGCTGCATATTTTAGCCTTTCCCATTTGGCTTTTCATCAATGGTATGCAATGAGCAAAAACATAATTATGCAGTCTCAATTAGATCTTCTATTGCTAAACTATAAGCAGCTAGTGGTGCAGAACTATATCACCTACTTCATAACAGCAGAACCTTTTCTGTGATTTTTAATTTCCACAGGAGGATTGTACCCTCATATATTCAAAGAACTCATTTTCCTGAGAGATGCATTGAGGGAATGATCCATTTAGTACTTAGGTATCTATCTCCTCTAAACATTTTTGGTTGCATGTTACAAAAGAAGCCACAGATTATAACCCTGTCCAGCCAATGTTGTCACCACCATTCACATGTGTCTGTGTTTCTGCCTGTCCTCCCTTTGAGAATCCGAGAGTAGGTTTTGAGCATAAACCAAGCCTATAAGTTAGCTTGTGCCCAAGAATTAGTCATACCCTACCATTCAGCTGGGAACTGATTTGTATATAGTCAACACATTTATTGACCCATCTGTTATCTTACTTACAGTTATCTAGGAAGCCCATATTCATCTCAAGTTATTGCTCATGAAAAGATTGCTTCAAATTATCCACACATATTTTTACACCTATAGGAATGTTTCAAGAGATCTTCCAATTTATTCAAAGACTTTTAGACTGAACCACATTTTCCTTTCTTCCATCTGTGAATGGAACATTTAACAAATGATCTCTGTTCATAATATGATTCAGTCTACTGTTCAATTATTATCAAATTAGTTCTGATCTTATATTTTTAATGCTCTTTTAATAATTATTATATAATGATTTTAAGTAATTGTTTACTTTGTTTTTTATTGTTTTATTGGAGTGATGTAATACCACTCAGTATCACCTTCTATGAGATTGGAGGCCATATAAATTGGATCAATAAAAAAAATAAACCAAGCTCTATATGTAGAGTTTAAACCAGTTTAGTATTCATTGAACAAGCTTCTAATTCATATATCCAGTGTTTTATTTTCTCCAGGGGAGAACATTGGATGCCCTTATTTCTGTTCTCAATCTTATTATAGAAGGAATTGCATTAACTGTGGTTAGCCTTGATTATAATTTACCAAAACAGGCCAACTTTTTTAAATTTTGGATTTTTTTCCCCCTGTGCATAGGTTACTTTAACTCTAATTCCAAACTGACATGTCTTCATGAGAATCAACCATTGCAACCATAAGGAAAGAGAAGAGGTAACCTATGAGTCTGGATCTGATTCATTTAATACTAAATTCTTTTGAGAAAACATGTGCTCAAGGAACTCAGATAAAGCTAAAGTTGTCAGCTGTCCCAACTTGGTCAGTTAGAGAAAAAAGACTCTCAAATCCATTGTTAGCAAAAGTACACTTTACTAAAGCCAACTGGCTACAGAAGAAGTAAAGCCATATCTGGGATTTTCCCACCCAAAGCATATGGTTAACTTTTCCTTTGTTCCCAATTTTCCCCCTGATTATCTGTAAGTTTCCAATTAGGTGCTAACAAATTGTTTGGGTAACAGTTCCTGTCTTTGCAGGCTGGATGGTTCTGCATTCCATAGTGTGACCACCAGTGGCTCTCATAGGATGGCACAATGAATAGTTTCAATTCCTCTCACGCACACACCCCCAGCAATAGCAAGAACACTTAGACTTATATACTGCTTCATAGTGCTTTATAGCCCTCTCTAATTGGTTTAGAGCAGAGGTTCCCAACCTCTTGGGCATCAGGGACCAGTTCTGTGGAGAGAAGTTTTTCCGCAGACCAGAGGGTGTGTGGTTTTATGTGCTGCCTGCATCCCATGGATGAGGCTTTACTTGTTTGTGTAGACTGGTTGCTGGCATGCCACAGCCCAGTACTGGTCCACAGACTGGGGGTTGGGGACCCCTGATTTAGAGATTCAGCATATTGACCTCAACAATCTGGGTCCTCATTTTATCAACCTTGGAAAGATGGAAGGCTGAGTCAATCTTGAGCCAGTGAGAATCGAACTTCTGGCAGTCTGACAGTCAGCTGAATTAGTCTGCAATACTACATTCTAACCACTGTGCCACCACTGCTCTTATCCCACCCTGCAGTCTCCCCATCGCTGAGTATGACAGGCTGATAGCAAGCAAAGCATGACATAGCAGGATGGCAGTTCTGACAATAGTTATCAGGTAGCTAAACTTGGATTTATCTATATAATATAGAATAACCTTTATTCTCTTGGCATTCCTGGATAAGGTTTGTGACAAATGCTGGCTGCAAATCTCAACAGGCCTTTTCTGGTTGATACCTCTTTAAAAAGAACCTTATTTTGAAACAACATTTTGATCTTTCCAAGCTGAAAAGAGAAGTTGTTTCTTCTTACCCTGTAGTAAATTTCACCTGCTGAATTCTTCATTTGAGATGTCTATCATTATTTGTTCCTGGTCAATTTTCAGTTCCAGTGTAAATGATGAGTGGTCCAAATTAGATTGCCAGCAAAGGTCACATTGTACATTTCCTATTTTGGTTTCTTGGCTTTGTTCTACAGGCAAACCTTCCTAGCTGCCTTCCTACAGTTATTCTTCATGCTTTCCCTTCCCTTCATTAACTGATGGCAGTTTAAAAAAAGAAGTAAAGGAGAAAATAAATCAGGAACTGTTATTTGAGTGAAGCATAGTTTTGAAACATGCTGGTTTGCCTAAATAAATTATGAAGATATACTAAGGTGATACAGAACATTTCAGGAATGTGGAGGTGATGGTAAGAAGATCCTTATTCTCTGTTGAACAATTTTTTATGATACCTTACCTTACCACCACGGCAGCCATTTTATGATCAGGCAAATACCTAGCAGCTATTCTGTGTCATTGCAAAGTAATGAAAGCCATCTTGTTAAATCTCTGCTTTTAGTTTTACCAAAACGAATATAATAGTTGTTCTTAGTAAATACTTTTTGATATATGAAATAATTCTCAAACTCTAGAAAATATGCTGTGAATGACTCCTGAATTACATGCCTGTGCAAGGGATTATGGGAATTGCTTTGTAGATTGTTTCTTTCTTTAGCATTTCATATAAAACAGTTTACCCCAATTGTTTACATATGTGAGATTCTTGCATTTAAATAGCTTATTATGCAAATATTTCAAAAATGTGTATGTGTATGTGTGTGTTTGTGAGTAGAGAGAGAAAATTTTTCCACTAAAATGAGAGTGTAATATCTAAACAGTAGTATGGTACAGGTAATGGAATAAGTTATGAATGGTAACACATGATAGCAGTGTTCCAATATCTCAGGGGCTGCCACAAAGAAGAGGGAGTCAAGCTATTCTCCAAAGCACCTGAAGAAAGGACAAGAAGCAATGGATGGAAACTAACCAAAGAGAGAAGCAACCTAGAACTAAGGAGAAACTTCCTGACAGTTAGAACAATTAACCAGTGGAACAACCTGCCTCCAGAAATGGTGAATGCTCCAACACTGGAAGTTTTTAAGAAGAGACTGGACAGCCATTTGTCTGATTATAAATTCTATACAATATACAAAAAATGCAGACTGATATAGGACTTCTGGGGAAGAAATGATGAACTAAAGACAGCTCCCCTAAAAATAAGAAGATACAAAGAAAATGAAAAGAAATTAAGTTCTAGGACATTATATGAAGGGATTAAAGATCAAGGTTGTTTATAGAAAAAGGAGAAATATAAAGTTGGTTTATTTGATTGTAGTTAAAATAGATATGTTGTTATGTCTGATAATCCTTAAAGAACTTTTGTAGATCAGGACTGAAATGATGAGGTTTTAAGGATTAGTTTATAGATAAGAGATGGGATACAGGAAGAAGAGATTATTTGCTATATTTTAAGAGAAGATGAGCAAGAGAAGTTGCTAAAGTTGTTTATACTTGTGATAAAAGGGGAAGTCATTACTTTTTTCTTCTTTACTGTATTCTTATTTTTTCTTTTCTATTTTTTCTCTTTCATTTCTTTTGGGTACACTATTTTCCATTGGTTGTATTAGTGTTTTATTACAATTGTAATTTTTAATAAAATTGTTATTTTAAAAAAATTAATGCTGATATATTGTGAAAAAGAAAAGAAAGACAATGCTATAGCTTTTTCAAACTTTTCCCCAAATATTTTAATATTACATTTTAATCAGAAGTTATTGATACAGATTTGGATCTATAGTAAACCTGAATGATGCAAAAATAATACTGGTGCGGTAAGATCATACTAGAAATCATATCTTTACATTCCCAAAAAATTAAGTCACATTATTTGTGCCATGATCATATTTATCATTTGTCTTTTCCCTTCTTCTGCAATTGCCCATGCCATTTAATGAAAAACTTTATATATGGAAAAAGAAAACATTGCTACCTAGTTTGGTGTCAACAAGATAGATTCTTAATGAGTGAGGTTCCTAGTCTAACATCTCAAATTCCACTGCTTTTTCAATACCTTATCTATATTGGTGTAAACCACCATATCTTGATGACTAGCGCTCTTACTGTCAAGTTGAGTCAGCCTTAGCTGCTAATGGTTTCTCAAATCTGCAGGATAATACTTTTCTTAATCTTCTTTAATTGAAGTTGTCGATATTTACATGTTAAGGATGTATATGTTTGTTGCTATGCCATCAATAGTTGAACCCTATCAAAAGTTATGGATTCTTTAGCAAAACCATTATGTAACATTTCAAAGAGAAATCTAAAGCCAATATACAGCCATGGTGGTATGTATTGATATGTACATTTATCAAATATGTATTAATATGCATTGTTTATCAACATTTGAATTATTTTCTTTTTCTAAAAAAGTAAAGGGGGTCTAATTTGGCCAAGTTTGGGGGTTGTTTTGTTTGTAGCAAAATTTCCAGTTCCTTTTCCCTTCTTTTTCTCCCCTTAAAAATGTATTGCTATCCTTATGATTTAGCATTTATATTGATCCTTTAATGGTGTTGTATGTGTTAGCGTAATTCAATAAAAAATTAAAACAATCCATTCAATTTTGCTAAACAAAATAGTTAGAATTACTGAATTAATTTAAAATTGTTTTTGAAGGTCAGTAAGTCAGTTTACAAACCAAGCCTTGTATTTAGATCTCAATCCTCAGCTTGTGAATTATGAGACTTAGTTATCATATTGGTAAAGAAAACAGCTATTGACAATACAAATGGAAGTTGTTTTGCCTTCACAAGAGGAAAGCTGTGTCCCTACTGTACCAAAAATGCACAAGTAAAAATGGACAATCATGTTGCTGTCTTAGTTTGATTTACAAAGAAAGAAATTTTTCAACTGCAAACAGACTACTTGCTGGAATTTTTCTGTTGTAATCTGAATCTTCTATTTAATACATAATACTGATCAGAACTCTGTGAAAGTCTTCTTTGCATGAACTGGTTCCAGTCCAGACCACTAGGAGAGAAAGTTGGCAGAACTGTCTATGTATCTGTTATCAAATGAATACTATCTATATATCTGGGTCTCTCCATAAGAGAATAGGACATTGATTTGATGTTTGGGAAGCTGAAAATTGATTTTTCTTCATCTCTAAACATGCAGGTTCCCCAACAGCAAGATTGCCAACAGATTAAACACATCTATGAAATGGCTAAATCATTTCAACCTTCAAAGGAAATCCAATTAAGGGCTAATGTTGTTCTAAATATTCTTCAATAATTACAGAATACAGAGGTGACAAATATAGAGTGACCATATGGTGGCAGCTACAAACTTGTTCTTGTTAAAAAAAATAACAACTGGCTTGAGTATCATGAGTGTGTTCCCTTAAAGTAAAAGAATTTTGTCTCAAGATTCTTGTTTGTAGAAATTCCTTACCGGCTGAATTTAGAAAGCTGCTTCTGTTAACCTCCATGAAACATATTTAGAAGGCACCTGTCCTTCAAAGTAATGCATGTTTCTGCAGCTGACATCTTCCCACAGATGTCCCATAGGAAGACTTTGATCACCCAGCTTCTATTTCCAAATTGCCTTGTTGTTATGGAATATCCCTCAACTGGTCTCCCAGCCCAAGTTCTCAGGTTCTCAAGGTAAGAAAAGGGTTCAGCAACTAGCCTAAATTTCAGGGGTTCTTTTTCTGAATTCTAGGCCTATGTTTATTTATTGGAGGGAAAGAATATTTATACACCATCTTATTCTTACAAAATTAAAACAAATAAGGAAAAGTAAAATTAGAAGCCTAACCTCCACAACAAAAAATGTTAACTGTTAAGAAATTTTGTTTTGTCTTTTTAATATGTGCTGCTGTTTCTTGAGGTTTTCTTTGTTAATTTAAGCCAAGTGCTGAAAATTATATGCGGCACACCAGCAACATGGCAAACATTAGAGCAAAGAAGACAGAAGCACAATTAATCATTTCCTAAGTACTTTATAGCACACATTCTAAAGCACACATGTGCACCTATTCACATGTACACAATGCACAAACAGGGAGTTCCCAGGTTAACAATGTCCAACTTAAGGACAACCCCTAGATATGAAGGGGTTGCCTGTTACTAAAAATGGGAGAGGATCATCTCCTTTCTTGAATTAACAAAGTGCTGAATATGTGCACGCACACACAAACTCACCCACCCACCCACCCACAGAGACATATATATATATATATATATATATATATATACACACACACACACACACACACACACACACACACACACACACACACACACACACACACACACACACACACACATACACACACACACACACACATACAGGGTACATACACACACACACACACACACACACACACAAATGCACACAGACATTTATATAGCTTCAGAACTTTATCAGCAACCCATGGACTGCCTGTACTGGAAAGTAGAGAAAAATAACTCCTTTTCTGGCCAACTGGATAAAAAGACGTTGGAAATTCCAAAATGCTCTTTCTGGAAGGACCTTGGTTTTTCAAACCCCATGCTTCCAACTTTTGCACTCTATGGATCATACTATTTGTGCTGGTTCTCACATGTTTTCATACTAGGTTATGGCCTTCACTCTTCCTTTAATGTGTCTGGGGTTTTTTTCCCCTCAGGGAAATAAAGCCTTGTTTATTAGTACTGGCCATTCAAACTTGACAGAGTTGTTTTCCCTGTATTAGCTTTAAACAGTGTCAATTGATAGTTTAGTTTGCATTCTTCAACTCTCTTATTCCCTTTTCTTTTCTTATTTCCCCATTTCTGGTCAGTAATGGAAGATACATACAGAGCACAGCAGGATTCAGAGAATAAAAAAAGGATACATACATGTGAGGAACCATTTCATCTCAATAGGACTGTCCTGTCCCACCTGTGCCAGCAGAAGGGACATGCTGTGGGCTCCCTCAGTCAAAGAATTCTGGCTGGCAGAACCCAGCACAGGGGCCTTTTCTGCCGTGGTGCCTGCCCTTTGGAAATCTTGCCTCCAGAGGTGAAATCTGCTCTCATTCTTTGGACTTTCTATAAGGGCATGAAGACCTGGCTCTACCAGTTGGCATGGAAGCCCAACTGGGTATATTAAGTTGAAGGTGATTGATGGATTTAAAGAAGACCACACCACCTCCCCTGTGCATCCTGCTCTTTCTCCCTATCTTTTTAATTGTAATTTTTACTGTTATTAGAAATATTTATTCTTCATGGTTATTATTATTATTATTTATTATTATTTATTTAATTTCTATGCCGCCCTATTCCAAAGAACTCAGGGCGGCTCACAGCATGATAGAAATTACAATAAACACATATCTATAAAAAACCCTTGAGCTTTTATGTTGGCTTTTAATTTTGTAAGCCGCCCAGAGTCACCTTGAGGTGCAATGGGTGGCAATCAAATCAAATCAATCAATCAATCAATCATATTAAAAATGATTATACATGAAACATATGACATAGAAAAATGCAAGTATTTGTTTCATATCAAAACAAACTTCAATATACATTTGTTGAAAATATAGCTTTGATCTGAAAGCCATACCAATTGATATTGGTTATCTGTATCCTAGCTTGATCACCAGAAAGGAAAATTCCATGAAGGTTCAGAGACACTGACTTCCACTGACAAATCACACACGTTATATCCGGTTCCAGTTTAGAAGTCATTGCTAAAGCATTTCAACCAGGGACTTTCAATATTCATTTGTAGTGCTAATTTTGCAATTGTTTTTCTTGACTAAGTTGAAAAATAAACACACACCATGGAGAGAGAGAGTTCAGTGTGGTTTATGCATATGTGTCTTTCTCTTTCCTCTGTGTCTTATATGCATAAGCACACTTTAACTAAGTATGTAGACACCTATTTTCACAAAAATAGGAAATAAAGTTACAATCCTCAAAAATTATAATGGCAGGCACACAAAGACATAGTTCCTGGCATAGAATTCAATTAACAGATAGCAATCACCCTTGGGTGACAGCATGAGGTAGAAATATACAGGCATGCTAATAAGTAATATCTTAAAGCAAAGGCGTTTATCAGCTGGCAGCCAGACATAGGCATGAGAGCAGGCAAACAGTCCTGCTCTAGGATATTTCATTTAAGAATTTTATGTTTAATCATTTGGTAGCATTTTCGAAAACATCTAGACCACCAAACACCTCACATAAAATTGCTTAGGTCAGAAAACCTATAAAGTTAATTACGGATATGAAAATAGCCACAGGACCAAAATGGACTTTAGCTAGACTTTTTGAGAAAATATTTTATTGCCATCTTTGTGGCCTTTTTAGCTTCTGCAGTGCACATGCAGTAGTCATCCCAGCCTTAGGAGGCAAAATGTGATGAATTAATTTATTAATACTAGATAAGCGAATGTTTTGTGTTCAATATATATATATTGAAATGTTAACTCTTTTGGGGATGCCTGAAACACCTATTATTGTTCCTTGGACTTTGTTTTGCATTGAATCTGGAAACATTTAGGGAAACAGTGAGAGAAAGAGAGTGTCCCCAATTTTAAATAAATATCCTATAAAAAGCAAATATTTAATGAAATTGCTCTAATTGAAAGAAGGAAACATACTTTTACTACATGCTCCAAAAATGACTTATTAATTTTTAAGGGGGTTACTGGCAGATTAACATGGGTAGAATTGCATATTTAGTAATATTTTCAAATAAAAATATAAACATTTTGTTGGATAGATCCTAAAGTTTAAGTGCAAGTTTAAGATATTTAGGATTTCTATCCATGGAATCCTTTTCCCCCTTATCTCATTAAAGTCAGGTCTTTTGAATTCCAAAACATTAATCTGACTACTTTCAGTTCTTTTTTGCCTTCAATATAGTGAATGTTATGATTACATGATTATTCTTTCCCAAGGTTCCTACAATTTCCTCACCTTTCTTTTCTGTTCTTTCCTGCCAATCCTCTGATTCCTTTCTTTTATTGATGGACAATGAAATTGTCTGCAATCAACACTAGGACTTATTAGTTCTTCAGCTTCTGCAGAATTTGATTCTCAGTTGATTTGGGATTACTTAAAATACCCCATTACTACAGCATAGTCAGTGGTGGGATTCAAATACCTGAACAACCGGTTCTCTTACTGGATGCAGCCTGGGCCTCCGAGGCCTAGAATGGACTTCCAGAAGTGGCATCCACGCACTTCCGGTGGGCCCTTCTAGGCCTGGGAGGCCTCCTCCAGACCTTCCAGGCCTATAACAGACTTCCGGAAGCAGTATGCATTCAGCCGGTTCTCTGAACTCAGCAAAATTTAGCTATCGGTTCTGCCAAACTGGTGCAAATTAGCTGAATCCTACCATTGAGTATAGTGGTATGTTTCCTTGACACTTTAGCTGTCGGAAATTGTATGAAGATTTAATCTATAACTTCTTCTTAGTTGGGTGGCCTGTAGTAACCATAATAAAAGCCATCTTTTATCAGAAACCCTTCCTATAGATAGTATAGACTATGGGCCAGGCATCCAGAATTTTCTTGATGACATCATCCCTTAAGCTAGCAATTCATTTCCAGAATCTTCTTGTTAAGTTTGGTGCTCGGTGAGGCATCAACGAGGCAGCAGGTGAACAAACAACTCTTTATTAAAGGTTTAAACTGAAGCCTGGATAACTGTAGCTCCACCCCTATTTATACACTCAACAACTAGATGGCAGCCAATAGGATTCAAGTATTAGTTCCTGCTTTAACACAAGATAATTAGCATGTAGACAGCAAGTCTGGCTCTTAACTGACAGAGTCTTATGACCGTTTTTTCAACAATTCCAAGTACTTCACCTCAATACATTACACTTCTTTTCATTTCTTGGACAATGACCTTCAGCTGGAGTGTGGACAAAACCATTACCTGTGTTGCAAACTCTTGCCTTCATGCCTAACTCCTTTTAGTACATAAATTTTTTTCAGGATCTTTTTGATAATGTCATTTGTCTCAACATGAAACAGAAGAAAGAGACACTGGCCACTAGATTTGCTTAGTTAGGTCAGTCTCCCATCATATCCTAGATTTGTGCTCCTGGGAGATGTCATACTTCCTTGTCTGGTCTGCAGATTTCTGACTCCGTTCATCTCAACAATGTCACCCATCACCATCATATGCTTTTCCTCTTTGGAACAATAGTTGAATTCCTTCTTTGACAGCCAAGCTTTTCTTCCCATATCTGGAGTGCTGGGCAAAAACACTGTTCCAGAAGTCACATTCGAAGGGATGACCTTCAGTAACATGGACATTTCTCGGTCCTTTTTCTGAGGGCCAAATATTTTCATGAAGGGGTCAGAGATGTTCACAGTTTCAATAACCCTGGATCTTTAAATGCATGAAATTCATGATAAAACTATATGATCTGAACAGATAGCTTCCCACTAGGGACTGAAGTTCAGCTGCCAAATGCATTTTGGATGCCATTTGCTGACTGAATAGCCTTTAGATTACAATAATAGAGTCTTCTGACCTTTGTGGGGGCAGTAATGTGGTTTCAAAGGTTCCATTCAGTAGGTTACCTTAAAGCAGTAAGATTATCTTCAACCAAAATTACATTTTCTGCTGTGGGATGCTTCAGATATGAAAAATCCTAGATGGGTTTTTAAAAATGGGCAGAGAAAAGTAACATTTGCATGTTTTTGTAACCCTCCAAATGTGTGGGAACATATATTGGTTAAAATACAATAATACTTGTACTCTGTCTTAATATGTGATCAGAAACTTATTTTGAATTCCTTCTCCAATTTTGCTACTTCAGGGGTTCAGAAATATGCCAAAAAAGAAAGATAGTGAAAAAGGAGAGAGTAGTGAACTGTCAATCCTTTAAAAAATGATTTTTTTCTAGTGCCTATTGTAACAAAGATTTTGCAAGGCCTGGCTTTAATAAAAACAAACAAACAAACAAACAAAAATGGTCAGGCTGAATAGGGATGAACCAAAACCACACTGACATTTTTTAAAAAATGCACAAAAAGGTCAAGTAAACTTTTATTTTAAAGGCCTTTGGAGATCTATTTCTGTCTTTTCCCCCATTGTTTCAACATTCCAGGAAACAATAAAAAACTGGCACTGTATGATTAAGCCCTGTTCATCAACAGTTTTTCTCCGCCTGGTGCCTTCCATAAACCTGTGACTACAAGTTCAGTAATTTCCAGATAATGCTATGTCAACTGAAATGATAAAATCTGAGGACTTCTGGAAGTTGACAAATCTGCACAACTAACTGGATTTTTCTTTTGGGGTTTTCTCTGCATTCACCATCAACGCTGCACAATTTTTAGATATTGATTGATTGATTGATTGAGCAGCCCAATCCTGGCTTTCATAGAAAAGCTAGGTTCCTAGGGAACTGTAAACACTCAATTTTCAAAGTGTCTCCAACCCCCACACAACTATCATTCCTTTAAAAAAAAACCAAATTGAAACAAAAAGCAAGTGCTCTTAGCTATTGTGCAGTGACACATGCTTCCTGTTGGAAGTGATTTTGGGAGTCCACTGAATTCCTTGAGCATACTGTATGCAAGATCTCATTTTAATTGCTTGAAAACAACAACAAGAGGGAATTGGAGAGAGGAAGTAACTGTCTATTCTATTTTTGCTTCTTTCCAGTGATATTGGGGGGGAGTGTTTCCCCCTTTATTAAAGCAAAAAACAAAAACCCATCCTCCATTTTTGAAATAAAACATTTCGACTCCGGCTCTTGCACTGCCACTCATTTGCATTTTATTACATGCCTCAAACTGCAGACGCCCTTTGTCAAGAATTGGTAGGTGTAGAGAACATGGGAACATGTTGCAGCTTCCTAATTTTCCTGTGTTTGTAGTTCTATGGGGTGGGTTTATTCCTTCCTTCCCCTTCCTCCTCTGCAAAGCCATGAATGAGCCTATTGTGCAGACAGCTGGATATATCAGATTCTAAGAAGGTCAGATTCCATGCAGGAACGGCAACAAGGAAATTAAAATAGATGCAATGACATATTTTCAAATTTGCTACTGTTTCCTTTTGCTTCCATTGGAAGAATGCTGATTTTGGTCACTGAGGAAGAGCTTAATGCTGGGAAAGATTGAGGGCAATAGAAGAAGGGGACGACAGAGAATAAGGTGGCTGGATGGAGTCACTGAAGCAGTAGGCGTGAGCTTAAATGGACTCCAGAAGGCCTGGAGGAACGTTGTCCATGGGGTCGCGATGGGTTGGACACGACTTCGCAACTAACAACAACATACTTCTCATGGTTTAGCATCATCAACTCATCCACAGTTTCTTTTCTCTCTCTTTTCCCTTCCTTCCTTCCTTCCTTCCTTCCTTCCTTCCTTCCTTCCTTCCTTCCTTCCTTCCTTCCTTCCTTCCTTACTTCCACCCTCCCTCCCTCCCCTATAATTCATGAATTCCAATTTACTTAAGACAAAGTAGAATCTGGATATTTTTTTTTGACTGCGGAACAATGCAAGGAATTAGAATGACTGCTTTATAGATTAGCCATTAAGGAAAAAGCTGATAAACAGTGAAGTCTGCCATATCACAAGCCTTCCCATTTGCAAATCATCCCAATGAATTTTAAAGCCAACTTTGCCCTCACTATCTACAAATAAAAATGTACTTTCAGTACAGTGCTATCCATATTCTTTCAGCTTAGTAGCACAAAGAGAGTGCTTTTAAGCCTTATTTGTTAGTCAGCCAGATGATGACGTTTGCAAGGGGAAATTGTCTTTGAAAAGCAAATGTCGTGAGAAGCCCTGAAAACTTTAATAATTCCATGGAGCCAGAATAGCCTTGCGAGTGAAGTGCTATTTTCCAAAAAATCCTTAAGGTCTAGCCTATCTGCAAATTTACATGCCTGGAAAATTGCATTTAAGGACTTTTTCCCAAAGTGAGCTAGGCAAAATGCAAGTTAGGGGTGGGCATGTCATACAATCTCTACTGATAAATAAATGCACACAATGAGTTTATTTTGTTGGACTATGAGTTTCATCTTTCTCTGAAACAAAATTGGTTTTCTGAAGGTGTCAAGAAACTCACAATTTCTCTCTAAGGGTTTGTAGTCAATATAATCTGAAAGAGATTTATAGAGCAAAAAGTTAAAAAAAAGTCATATGTGATGTGATTCAGTAAAAACAGATTAATTTCAGATACAATTTTCAGCTCTTCATTTCTTTCAATTAATTTTTCGAACCTTACTAAAGTTAGCTAAAACTAAGTGTACAGCTTGACAAACATCAGGATAACCTGTCAGCTGGCAAATCTATGTGCATCTGCGGCTCACAACTTTTCAATCTTTCTTTCATTTCTGTCAATATTTTGTGAGCTGATTAGAACGTAATCCCTCCTTCATTTCCGTTAAGAAAAGAAACTACGCTTTGCACTTAACTGTTCCTTGACAGAAATGAAATAGCTTCAAAATGAATTGTATTAGTTGATAGTTTTCAGAATACAAAAGCTGATTGCATGTAAATCAAATAGGAATGAGATGAAGATATTGTGTGTAAGAGCTGAAAATTGACATCGGGTGTAGTGTCACAAAGTGTCTCTAAGGAAAGGGAGGGTGACAACTTTCTGTTCCGACTTATTTGCGTGCCATACTAAATTGCATGGGAAATCTTCAGTACAAGTGAAAATTAAGCTAAGATCAGGGATAGGGTGAGGGTTAGGGTTCTTTGGAGTCAAGGCTGAAAATTGATGTCAGTGTTAGATTCATTAGAGTGTCTCTAAGGGAAGGGAGGGTGACAGTTTTGTGTTTGCACTTATTTGTGAATGACAGTAAAATGCATCAGAAAATCCCATTCCCAGTCAAAATTAAACTAGAATTATGATTAGGGTTAGAATTAAATCCTTGCAATCAGAGCTGGAAATTGACATCAGGGTTAGATTGGCAAAGGCTCTTTAAGAAAAATGAAGCTGTGAGCTTTGCATTCAGACCTTCTTTCTGGACCACTATAAATTACATCAAAAAATCCAATTCCCAGTAAAACTGAAATAGGGTGAGGGTTAGGGTTAGACTTAGGATTGACTGCTTTGTATTTGCACATATTTGTGAATACAGCAAAATGTATGGGAAAATCCCATTTCAATTAAAATTAAACTACAATGCATCCTAATCCTAATCCCAACCCTAATTCTAACTCTAACCCCAAGCCCAACCCTAACCTCAACCCTAACCTGAGCATAAAACCTAGTCCTAACCCTAAACATAACCATAACCTTAATCCACCTCTAACCCTAACCCTAACCCTAACCCTAAACCTAAACCTAAACCCAACTGTAAACTTAACTCCAAGCCTAATAGATTGATTTCCCATCAAGAAACTATGATCTCTCTCTTAATCTCTCTTTCTCTCTCATCTATCTCTCATCTATCTATCTCTATCTACCAATCTAATCTAATCTAATCTAATCTAATCTAATCTAATCTAATCTAATCTAATCTAATCTAATCTAATCTAATCTAATCTAATCTAATCTAATCTAATCCAATCCAATCCAATCTAATCCTGTGCAGGGCTCTGCCAAGACCTTTTGCTATCTAAAGCAAAGGTTTTCTCTCCCATTCTGTGTAGGTCACCTCTCCCTTGAGTTCAGCTTCTGGTGCAGACATATATTGATGCAGTTTTCTTAGAAGCAGTACAGGAATAGTTTGCCACTGCTTTCTTCAGAGATGTATTTTCAACTATCCTAATTTCCTGCTGGCCTGCCAGTCCCAGGCTGACGTATCTTTGGAGTCTTGTCACTTGGGACATCAGTTACTGCTACATTCCATGTACTAAACCTAACAAAACTGACAGGAAGAGAAAACAGGAAAACTTTAGTGCCATGGAATAAGGGTTAAGGTTGGGCCACAAGGCACACATTGTTCTCCAGCATTTCACTGGCATTCTCTACAACATTTAATGCCTGAAATTTACCCCTTAATAGTAAGTCTATTCTAAAACAACTCCAGTAGTTTACAGCATAAAAACATGATTAAAAGCATAGAATCAACACGAATAAGTATCAATATAATAACCAGATCATATTAAGTGTCCATTTACCTTTCAAATGCCATCTAGAAAAGCTCTAAACTGGTGCCTTACTTTATCTAGTGTTAGAGCTGGCTTTCTATCTTATCTCATCAACTGTAAAAGGGCCTTGCAAACACCATTAAAATGATAGAAGAGCAAAATGAGTAGTAAAATCCAAGGAGCATCGAATTGTTTAAGGAGAAATTCACCAATGAAATAATAAAAATCCACTAAGAACATTCATAAACATTATAAATGCTAAAGTGCATGTAACCTTGTAGAAATACATGAGAAATAAAACAGTCACCCCCTCAGGAAAAAACTGGATGACAGAAATTAAAGGGCACAGTGGATTAAATTCCATGTATTCTGAGAGCCCTCAGAATTAATTTTAAATACTTACACAAAATTTATGCCAGACTAAACTAGCTCTCTTATTAGTGAAGCACATTTATTTATGTAATGGATATTTGCTTATTAATTTTGTGAATCTCATTCTTCCATTATAAAGCAATGCTCAGGGCTATTCATGTAAAATTATAATAATCCACAAGATATTGCAAACATAAATTTGCTTGGGAAGGTGGGTGCTGGCACAGAAACCTGGAAATAATTGCTTATACTTGTGTTTGTTTGCATGTATGTGTGTGCGCACACCCCCCCACACACACATACACATAGCAAAGCTTTGCAAGGAATGGTTGATAAAACCCAATTTATTCCAAGGTATGTTGAGGATATTTTTCCATCACTAAATGGAGTTTAAAGGTGCATTAAATACTTAAGTAACTACTAACTTAAATGGGATGTCACAACAATTTTTCATAAGGCTGTGCAACTATTTTTCACTTGATGTTTTTGAGAAAAAAATGCCAGTTATATTTCCATGAAGGATGCTAGTGACTCCTAGGGACTGAAAAGAGATAGTTACTGAAGTTTCTTCCTTATTTATGGTTTTATAAAACAGACACTTCCAAATGTTTTGGGAAATGAGAAATATATGAAGTAACACCAAGATCAGACTCATCAAAAAAAAAAAAAGCTTCTCCATAGCTTAGTTTACATTACAAAAAGGAATATCTGTGTCTCTCTCCTAGCCTCAACCCAACAGAAGTTCGAAAACTGTGGCTCTTCCAATTTCAGTAATTCACATTTTTTTTTTCTGCTATGCACGACAGGCTTGTCTTGCAACTCTACTATTTTACAACTAGGAAAGATATTGAAGGCCTTGTGCAAGATCCAGAAAAGCAATTAAAATAAATTAAGGATTCTTTTTTTAAAAAATATTTGCTTATCACATTTGCACCATGCACAGTTTTCACAACTTTGTATGCACAAGCTTACATTTATATATTCTTATAAAATCTGCCTAGTAATTTTCTACCTCTGTAAGTTAAGAACTCTTTGTCACCAATATGTATTATTATAAGCTAGCTTTTTTATTAATATACTTTGTATGTGTTCCAAATACCTTGCATAATTTCCTTTTAATAATTAGGTTAATGGAACACTTGCATTACAGAATACAAAATGGTAAGAATGAATTTTATGAGAATTCCTATTTCATAAACTGGAAACCGGTATGAAATACCTCTTAAGCTATAGATCTGAACCACTTATTTGCCTCTGAAGCTTGAGTTTTTTCTTTATTTTATGATTGTGTATCAGAGGGTGGTTATCTCCCAGAGATATTCTAGTGGATCCTGAACTGAATAGATGATCTTCTCATAGATATCATAATCGCTATGACCCCTTTCAATTCTATGATCTTTTTCAGGAGCTCACAAACAAACCTGAAAGCAAATTTGGCAAAATTTGCACAAATCTAAAAATGTTGAATGCATGAATAATTGAAGAACTGACTATGAAGAAAGTGGAATTACTACGTGGCTCATTGATGTCATTGGGATTGGAGCAAGAGTTTCACAAGGAATCTTTCAAGCAACCCTGTATAGCATATCTATAAAATTGTGACTATTTCAAATTGCCCAACTTCTGGTTAAACCCCTGAAAATAGAATTTAGTCAAGGAACTGGAAAGGATGATAGTCTACTTAGAAATCTGGTTGTATATTTTCCTTCCAAGGCAGAAGAGAGCATGTCATTATAGCAATAATATCACCAGGACACATGAAGTTAGATTTTCAACCTTTTTAATTTTGCATAGGGAGTAATTGGGAAATGCATCAAGAAAAACTAGACTAGACCAGACCAGACCAGACCAGACCAGACCAGACCAGAATAGAATAGACTCATAGGACTGGAAAAGACTTCTAGTCCAATCCTATATTATGGCAGAAGACCTTATATCATCTTGGACAACTGATTGTCCAATCTTTTCTTGAAAATCAAGCCCAAAACAGAACTTTGAGGTACCCCAATGCATGCATCCCTTCATGGAGATTTAGTTCCACTGAGGACTACACACTGAGTATGGTTGGTTAGCCAACTGCATATCCATCTGGTGATGGTACTGTCTATCCCACATTTTTCTGTCTTACCAAGAAGTAAATTGGAATATATTTTATTAAATGCCTTAATGTTACCTTAACATATCCATAACATTTACCTGATCCACTAATTCGATCACTTTATCAAGGAAGGCAATAAGGTTTGATCTGTTTTTAACAAACTCATGTTGGCTTCTGATAATCACTTTATGAGCATTTCTATATGTTCACAAATCCACTGCTTGATTATCTTTTCCAGGATTTTCACAGGTATTGATGTCAAGCTGATTGATTTGTAGTTTCCATGTTTTTCTCTCTTTTTGTAGATTGGAACCATATCAATTCCTTTCCTGTTCTCTGGCAGTTCCCCCCATGCTCTGTTCATTAGTTCTAAGTTGACATCTGCCAGCTCCTTCAGAACTCTGGGATGTAAATCATCTGGTCTTGGCAATTTAAATTCATCTAGAGTGGAGAGGTGATTTCATAACAATTCCTTGCTTATTTTGATTTAACACAACTATCTTAATTATTTTTTTAAGGAAACAAATGCTGCCAAAATCAGTAATTTCAGAAATATGATCTTGCATGATTCAAGGTACAGCAAAAAACCCACCCCAAATTTCCCAGAAAATATCCTTTTTGTACAGTTACTCTGGAGTACATTGAGAATCCAGGTAAGGAAAACTACTTACATACATCTCTAAATCATCCCTTCAAGAACTAGTAAGGCAAACCAGATCAGTATCTTGATTCATGATGAAGCTGTGGAAGATGAATGCTTGTTTTTATTTAAAATATTTTGAAAGTGATTAAATTCACTCTGGATATCTAACAAGATCTAAAGCTATACTGCAGTGTTGCTTTAGTGTTAATAATAGCCAGTAACAAATAAAAAAAAACACACCAAACCTTCAAGCTCCATAACTGCCTGACACATAGTTACAGATATGGCTGAATGGAGGGCCAGAAGGAAGAGCAAATATGAAATAGAAGATGAATCCTCCTGCATGTCTGGGATACATATGAGGAGTCAGAAGATAGTTTCATTGAATCTCTTAAATTTTTTGGATGTTACATGTCTTGAAAGCTATTTTCAGGAATTTTGCCCACTAATTTAGTTGCATAAGGACTCCCCTTGAAACTTTCCAACATCCATATTCTATGAGCTATGGTTAGAATGCAGTACTGCAGGCTACTTCTTCTGCCTGCCGGCTGCCTGTAGTTTGACAGTTCGATTCTCACTGGCTCAGCGTTGACTCATCCTTCCCTCCTTCTGAGGTTGGTAAAATGAGGACCCAGATTGCTGAGGGCAATATGCTGACTCTGAAAACTGCTTAGAGAGGGCTGTAAAGCACTGTGAAGCAGTATATAAGTGCTATTGCTATTAAAATTCATATGCCAATCTCTGATGGTGAATAGTCTTCAACATCCATTGCTATGTACAGAATTTTCTCACAGAAAATAAAATAATCTCAGATTTAAAGGCCTGAGCTAAAAATCCCTAGGTGTGATAAATGTTGAAATTTCTTTCTTTTTTTTTTTTAAAAAGGCATATTAATACTTCATTTACAGCATTGTCTGTGGAGATTCTCAATCATCCAGGTTGTCCCAAAGGTGCTTTCTTGTTTTTCTTTGAAGACATTTCACTTCTCATCCAAAAAGCTTCTTCAGTTATGACTGGATGGTGGGGAATGGAAAGATTTATATTCCGTGCAGACAGCTGGTCATTTGCATTCTTTTAGAGAGTCATTGAGGCCACTTGGAGATTTGTCCGTGTCCTCAGGGTCACCTGAGTAGTGCAAATGGATGACTGAGAATCTCCATAGACATTTAACCTTAGGATGAACACCCTTCAAATGGTGCAGGAGTATGAATGGATTTCCAGAAGAATTGCAGACTACAGGAACCATTTGCACTTCAATTTGAGATGCGAACAAAACAGACTCATCTCCAGCAGCCTGTGCCCATGTTCAGCAGTGAAGGAACACAGGACAAAAAACATCCTGCAGAAAGCACAGCTCCACAACAGTCATTTCAGCAGTTCCAGGAAGGCTCCATACCCATTTGCACTACTCAGATGACCCTGAGGACACAGACAAATCTCCAAGTGGCCTCAATAACTCTCTAAAAGAATGCAAATGACCAGCCGTCTGCAAGAAATATAAATTCTTCCATTCTCCACCATCCAGTCAGAGCTGAAGAAGCTTTCTGGATGAGAAGCGAAACATCTTCAAAAAAAAACAAAGTCCAGTTGCCTCTTGAAAAAGCACCTTTGGGACATTCACAGCATTGTGCATCCAGGGTAATTAAATTAAATATGCATGGAGACATAGGCTGTATTTTCCATGGATTTTTTGGAAATGTTTTAGAGGGCATTATTACTATTACACTATTACACTCAAAGAACTCTGCCACTGGTAATGATAACCTTGTTCATTCTAACAGAGTAAATAAATCTGCATATAACACTCTTTGCTTTCATTTTCTCATTCCATTAAAGGGGGATTTTCTTTGTATGGCCATTGAAGACCATGAGAAGCAGTGGGGTAGCAGATAGCAAAGATAAATAGGTATATCCTAAAATCAATGGTGGGATTCAAATACGTGAATAACCGGTTCTCTGTGTGGATGCCGCTTCCGGAAGTCCATTCTGGGCCTGGGCAACAAAAATGTAGCTACCGGTTCTGCTGAACTGGTGCGAACTGGCTGAATCCCACCACTGCTTAAAATGTCCTTTAGTTCGAGAGGAAGTGGGGTAGAGACAAAGACAGCATTCTTAATTGTCTGTATTTACTTTCTGTGAATATGTCATATAAATTTAATGAACAAAATCACTTTACAGGAATTCTAACAGTGAATCATGTTTCTTTTAAGTATATGTAAAACTATTGGCCTTGATCTGAGGATAACTCTCTTTAGTATAATCAATACTGGGGCAATCAGATAAGAACATTCTACTGTTTTATTAAAGGGTCCCTAATTTAAAACTCAATAACTCTTGCAAACCTTTAATCAGAGAAGATGCCCTGGGAAGTGTTTAGCTAAATGATCTTATAACAGTTGATCTTTTTTTGTGCTAAGGAGCCATTTAACAGACTGACAAGTCTGTTTTCTATTCTTTGCCATTTCTGTTATGAATGAATAAAAGACCTTATGAATGAATAAAGGACCTTTATTTATGAATGGGATGGCACAACATACTAGATTAGATTAAAATGAGGTTGATATTCATCCTGTTGTGAGATTGATCTTTGCCATTTTCCTTAGGGAGCTACAGTAGCCATTTTTAAAAGTGTAGTATGTTTTATAAATTCCACAGCTGTGTTTTATCAAACCTAGTTTAGCATGTTGTGCAAAGCTGCCTGGATTAAACAACTCAGAGGGACTAACTCTTAAGAAATGTCTCAGTCAGCTATATCCTGCAAATACAGCATTTGTGTATGCCTCCCTTGACTGCTAGAAGATCTTAATTAATAAAGCTGAATATAATGTCAGCCTTTGATATATTAAAAGAATTAGAAGAGCCTTGCTGAAGGGTAGACCAGAAGTTCATCAGCCTAACGTTTTGATATTATCAATATGTATTCAGGAATGAAAGTAACATCCTATCAGTGTTTTATGCTGTCATATTATTGTATTACTCTCCATGGAGATTCCAATAAGCTACCCCAGATTGCAATTCATAACTGTTAGCTGTGAGAATGAAGTAATAGTAAGGGTGCTAGATTCCTCTCAACTGGATAAGCAAAACACTCCAATAGGCTTCCATGGATCCCAAAGTTGCAGATTTCCTGAAGCACAGTTGATGGAATCTTTCGGAAAGAATTCTGTTACTGCTGGTTACTGCTGGGTATAAAATGAAAGCTTTGGTTACAGTGAAATCAGGTGAAATCAAGGATTGAATTCTTGTACTTCTCATGTCCCTGGTATAGGCAACAAAAGTGAACTATGACATAAGATGAAGGGGAAGAAAGCAAAAGAAAGAATGCCAGGGCTATAATAGGTATTAATTGAATTAGGCATATTTATTTAATTTATATGCTACCCATTTCACTATGAAAAGTGACTACTGAATTTATTTAATTTTGGCTGAAGAAAGAATGAGACAAAAGCTTAACTTAAAAAGGGAGTGTTAAGGCAAATAGTGGAGGAAGAGATATTATGGAGGCATTTAGGCATGAATCTCCAAGCATGATCTCTAGCAAGGGAAAACAAAATTGATGTGACTTGAAAGTGCAAAAGATTTCCCAAAAGCCTTGGGTGGTAGAGCTGGAAAAGCAAAAGCCACCACAATACACTCTGATCTTAATCAAAATTAGAACTATTAGAATGAGAAGTTATTAAAATTCAAGAGGGTCAAGTGTTATCTTTTGGGGAGTTGCCTATTAAGCATCCTAAGGACTGTTTTCTCTCATTTGGAGTCTCTAGTGAGCTATTATATGTAGCAATTAGGCTTGTTTGATGTACTGGGTTACAACCTTTAGGAGATTTAAACTAGTGAATCAAATTAATTATTTTATCTTTTTTTCCTCCCATTGGTTAATTCCTGCTTCTGTTTAACACTATGCCCCTAAGACTGCTGCATGTTTATTTTCTGCATTATTGCACTATGCATTCATTATATCACATTAACTTATAGATTTAGCCATTTAACTAATGTGACTCTAGATAGTGAACATAGGATCCAAAATGGAACAAGAAATAGCTAAAACAAGAATAGACAGTAGAATCATGGCACTCTAGGATGAAGACCCAGATTATTGGGGACAATACACAAATAATGCTTACATTATAAAACCACCCAGACAGTATTGTAAAGTACTATAGGGGGGTATATGA
This sequence comes from Bothrops alternatus, assembly GCA_034064705.1. Taxonomy (NCBI): domain Eukaryota; kingdom Metazoa; phylum Chordata; class Lepidosauria; order Squamata; family Viperidae; genus Bothrops; species Bothrops alternatus. The sequence continues at coordinate 12,288,117 of JARGCV010000023.1, forward strand.
GATAAATGCTATTGCTATTGCTATAAAGCACAATGCAGGAAACTTTTCATAAGGTGACTAAGGCATGAGTTACCATGAACAGGACTTCCTGATCCAGATGAATGGACCTCAGATGAATTTATGCAAAAGAGCCACCTATCCTTGGTTGCTGCCTGTTCTTTAAACAATAGCTGTGAATCTAGGGTGACTCTCAAATTGTGTACCAGTTTGGATGGAAGCAGTGCTACTTCATTCAGAACTAAAGATAAAAAAATCTGATATCCAGGAGTCTAAAACTTAAAGGACTTTTGCTAATATTGAGCTGAGGCATACTCTTCCCCATCCAGAACCCTATAAGAATTCCAAAAGCAGTGTTTAATTGGACTAGAACAGAGATACATAACTGAGCATAATCACTTAACTGACGATATAGTACTTCACCCTGTATGGGTGAATGACTTTCCCCAATAGCTTCATGTACAAGAGCAGGGAGAATATAGAGTCCTGAAGGACCCTACATAAAAAGAGTTTTAGGCTAGGCCTCTCTCTCCCTATCAAAACTGACTGGAACTGATCCTGGAAGGGGAACCATGGCACTACATCATGCTTCTCATTCCCAATCCCCTGAGTTAGAGTATATTATGAATACTTCTGAGAGACTGAGAAGAAGGATCTATCTCTCCCCACCCCATCTCACTCCACTAGAAGTAATCTACAAGTGTAAGTAATGTTCTTTCACTCTCATTCCCACCCTAAAACCCAGCTGGGAAGGATGCCAGTGATCCACATCCTCCAGGGTTCTCTGAAGCTGCAGACCCTTCTCCATTTTTTTTTGCTATCCTTTTGCTATCCTTCAATGTAACTTGACTTGTAGACATTTAAAGAAAGATTCAGCTATAACATTTTGAAAGCATCAGATGTAATCTTGAATGTAAACTGCTTAAATCTATGAAGGTAGAAATTGAAACCATGAGCACAAATCATCCTCATATCTGCAAAACCAAGACAGTCTTGTCTAAAGAACAGATATGTTTGTCAGCTGTGAGCAGTAATGCCTTAGAATATCTTCATATTTTTATGGGTTTGCTGGAAGTTCAGGTCCATGTATTATTGATTCAGACAAAAATATATGAGGTTCTTTGAGGACACGTGTGTTGCTCATGTCAATCTTCTCATGGTTGTAAAACAACATGAAAAACAGCACAGAATCCGTTTGCCTCACCAAATTCAACGTTTATGGCTATTGAAATATGAAACCCTTCAAAACATCTGCAGCAGGATTGCCAACCCAGAGTTGACCTTTTTACTAAAAGAATTTAAAAGGGAAAGAAACCTTTATGTTATGTGGTGCCAAAACACAAGAATGAAAATATGTCCTGAAATGATAAAAGTAGGGCAGGAGAGGACACATATACATACATAACAGACCCAAGTTTTATTTTGATAAGTGATGTCATGTATAAGCTTTTGTATGGCATTTTGCAAAATTGTGTGGGGAAAATTGCATTTCTTTAGGACTTATATTTTAATGCTGCTGGAGAAATGCTACATCAATTGGACATTTTACCTACTGCCTAGCAGGAAATATGTTGTATCATTCACAGCTTTTACCTTTAAGTAAAGCTTCTATTTTTTATTAACCTGAAAAAAATTATAATGTATGAAGAGTCTCTATCAGAGCATTATAGAATCTTCAACCGGCAGGTCTCACATCCTGGCCCCACCACAAAATATTGGGTTGTTTTTCTCTACATTCTGCCTTTGCTATTCTCTGAAAAAGGATAAAATACAAGTAGGGACAGTCTCTGACTGAATGGGTTTGCCTGGAGCATGTTTGGGCAAACTATGCATCTAATAAAGCAGCAGTGACTCCCTATATCTTCTTCCATAGAGAAAAGGCTAATGTCAAGGGGTATAGAGAGATTTTTGTTATGCTTCCCTCCCTCAGTGTTATCAGAAAATGGGTTATTCCTAGCCTTTCAAATAAATCAAATCTCTCCACACTTGCTCTGCTTGTGTGAAATACACTTTTACTGTCACTCATAGGCACTTTTGCAATCTATTTTGAGATCCCATTAGCGATAGCAATACAAAATACTCAATACAGGTAGTCCTTGACTGATGACAATTGAGCTCAAAATTTTCATTGCTGAGCAAGATAGTTGTTAAGTGAGTTTTGTCCCATTTTACAACTTTTCCTTGCCACAGTTATTAAGTGAATCTCTGCAGTTATTAAATTAGTAACACAGTTGTTAAGTGAATCTGGCTTCCCCATTGACTTTGCTTGACAGCAGGTCACGAAAGGTGACCACATGACTCCAGGATGCTGCAACTGTCATAAAGATATGCCAATTGCCAAGTGTCTGGATTTTGATCACAGGGATGCTGCAATAGCCTTAAGTGTGAAAAACAGTCATAACTAACTCACTTTTTTTCAGTGCCATTGTAACATAGCATGGTCACTGAATGAATGGTTGTAAATCAAGGATTAGCTATATAAAAAACTGACCATGGGCATATTTGGCTCTAAAAAAAAGGGGGTTATGGAGGTTTTTAAGTAGGGGTTTTAAATGTTTTTAAGGGGTTCTGGGGTGGGGGTGGGAAGATTAATGATAATAATGGTGTAGGCCTGGGGGGAGGTCTACGGGATAGGGGAGGGTTAAGGGGTGGGAATAAGGAGGAGGAGAAACATGGGCCAGGCAACGGGTGGGACCGGAACCATGAGGGTGCGGATCAGGGAGGGGGCAGAGGTGATTCAGTTCCCATTGGTTTTGTAAGTGGGAGGGGCAGATATGGTGGGAGTAGGGGGCCATGTCAATTTACGGGAGCGCCCCCCGCTATCTCCGAGCGGTGCCGCGCTCTGACCCCCGCGGCTCTACTTGTGATCTGGGTTGTTTAGAGCCAAAAGGCCCGGGTTGTAGGCTGATGCTATGCAATGCCAGGTCTGTGGTTAACAAGGCCCCCTTGAAACAAGACTTAATTATGGAGGGGGACGCAGACCTGGTGGGTATTACGGAGACCTGGTTGGGACCAGAGGGAGGTATCCCTCTGGTGGAAATGTGCCCTCCCGGCTTCCTTGCTTTTCACCAGCCGAGAACTCAGGGCAGGGGTGGGGGAGTGGCGGTTGTGATTAGGGAAGGTCTCAGGCCGAGGGAGGTCACTGTTCCTCAGATGGCAGGCTGTGAATCCCTCCTTGTGAGGTGGGACCTTGGGGGTCCAAGGGCTGTGTTGCTCACGTACCTGGCTCCCTGCCATGTGTCAACCGCCCTGCCCGAGCTCTTCGGTGTCATCGCGGCGGTGGTGGTTGAGGTCCCCAGGCTGGTAGTCATGGGTGACTTCAATCTGCCATCTGCGGGCGAGGCATCTGGGGAGGTTCGGGAGTTCATGGCTTCCATGGCAGCCATGGACCTGACCCAAGTAATTCAAGGCCCCCCACACATGGGGGAAAACACGCTTGACCTGGTTTTTGTCTCTGGTCAGTGTCTGAGTGATCTGGATACGAGAAATATAGTTATTACACCTCTGTCATGGTCCGATCACTCTCTCCTACGCTTGGACTTTCAGACCGCTACACCCCGCTGCAGGGAGGTGGAACCAATTATTTGGTACCGCCCCAGGCGACTGATGGAACCCGAGAGGTTCCAGACGGAACTTGGGCCAATACCGGAGGCTCTAACACACAACTCGGTCGGGGCGCTGGTGGCTGCCTGGGATAGGGCAGCTGCTGATGCCTTGGATAGGGTTGTGCCTTTGCGGCCTCTGAACCGGCATGGTTCTCGATCGGCTCCCTGGTTTAACGGGGAGTTGAGGGAGATGAAGTGCCGGAAAAGACGCCTAGAGAGCAGTTGGAGGGTGAGACGCTCTGAGTCTGACCGAACACGAGTAAGAGACCATATTAGGACTTACCTAGTGGCAATAAGGGCAGAGAAGTGTTCTTACGTCACTGCCCTTATTGCGTCATCAGATAACTGCCCAGCCTCCCTGTTCAGGGTGACCCGCTCCCTCCTTCATCGGGAGGCAAGGGGGGATCCCTTGGAGGGAAGAGCTGAGGATTTTGTGCAATATCTGCATGACAAAATCGCTCAGATTCAGGAAGGCTTTAACTTCGACGAAGGAGGTCCAGCAGGAGTGGCTGAGGCTGGTCTTGAGAGTTTTACCTGGGCTGAGTTTGACTCCATGACACCTGATGATGTGGACAGGTTGCTGGGAGGTCTTAGAGCAACCACATGTTTACTGGACCCGTGTCCCTCCTGGTTGGTACTGGCCTCCAGTGAGGTGATGCGAGGCTGGCTCCAGGCGATTATCAACGCTTCGCTGAGTGAGGGTGTCTTCCCCGCCACCCTGAAAGAGGCGGTGGTGAGACCCCTCCTCAAGAAGCCCGCCCTAGACCCGGATGTTTTATCTAACTATCGTCCTGTCTCCAATCTTCGCTTTGTTGCGAAGGCTGTTGAGAGTGTGGTTGCTCGACAGTTCCCTCAGCACCTGGAGGAATCATCATATCTGGACCTGCTCCAGTCGGGCTTCAGGCCGGGTTACAGCACGGAAACAGCTTTGGTCGCATTGGTGGATGATCTCTGGCGGGCCCGGGACAGGGGTTGCTCCTCTGTCCTGGTGCTATTGGACGTCTCAGCGGCTTTTGATACCATTGACCATGGTATCATGCTGCACTGGTTGGAGGGGTTAGGTATAGGGGGCACTGTGCTTCGGTGGTTCTCTTCCTTCCTCTCTGGCCGGATGCAGTTTGTGTTGACAGGGGGTCAGAGGTTGACCTCGAGGCCCCTTGACTGTGGGGTACCTCAGGGGTCGGTCCTCTCGCCCTTGTTGTTCAACATTTATGTGAAGCCGCTGGGTGAGATCATCTGAGGTTTTGGGGTGGAATTCCATCAGTACGCTGATGATACTCAGCTGTACATTTCCACCCCGAACCACCCAAATGAAGCTCTTACATGCTGACCCAGTTCCTGGAGGCCATACAGATCTGGATGGGGAAGAACGGTCTCAAGCTCAACCCCTCCAAGACCGAGTGGCTGTGGTTACCATCGTCCCGGTATAATCAGCTGATCCCATCTCTGTCTATTGGGGGCGAGTCAGTGGCCCCCACGGGAAGGGCCCGCAACTTGGGAGTCCTCCTAGATTCATGGCTGTCCCTTGAGGACCATCTGACGGCCGTGGCCGAGAGGATGTTTTACCAGATTCGTCTGGTACGCCAGTTGCACCCCTTCCTAGATAGGGACACGCTACGCACAGTCACCCATGCCTTCGTCACTTCCAGACTGGACTATTGTAATGCTCTCTACATGGGGCTCCCCTTGAAGTGCACGCGGAGGCTTCAACTGGTGCAGAATGCAGCCGCGCTGGTGGTAGTGGGGGCACCCTGGCGGGTACGAATGGCCCCCATCCTGCGTGAGCTGCACTGGTTGCCGGTGGCTTTCCGGGTGCGCTTCAAGGTGTTGGTTACCACCTTTAAAGCACTCCATGGCATAGGACCCAGTTATTTACAAGACCGCCTTCTGCCAGTAAATATCTCCCATCGACCAGTTCGCTCCCACAGAGAGGGCCTCCTCAGGGTGCCATCAGCTAAGCAGTGTCGGCTGGTGATGCCCAGGGGGAGAGCCTTTTCTGTGGGGGCACCGACGATGTGGAACGAGCTCCCCCCAGAACTCCGGATGTGTCATGATCTCCGCACCTTCAGAAGAGAATTGAAGACCCATCTCTTCAATCAAGCCAGCCTGGCCTAGAGCTCCTCGGGTTTTTATGTAAATCTTTATGTAATTTTTTTTTTAAATAAGGTTGTTCGGGTTTTAGAATTGGGATTTTAACAGGTTTTAGTAACAGCCATGTTTTAATTTAATTTATTTTTAAATATTTATTATTATTATCTGTTTTAATTGGGCTGTAAACCGCCCCGAGTCCTATGGGAGAGGGGCGGTATAGAAATTTAATAAAATAAATAAATAAATAAATCAGGCTGGTATTTTTACTCCAAGATATCCAGCAGTCATCATTCTCTTGGACAGGCTTTCTTTACCATTCTACAATAAAGAGAATGCTCTGCCTTGCTTAATTCTTGACCTCACCTGCCTCAATAGACTTACATCTTGAAAATCTGACCACTGTCTCACCAGGGAGGCACCTTGCTGTCTGCAGAAAAAGTTCTGAGGGATCATTAAACATCATCAACAAGTGGATTTGTTTAGCAAGAGGGCTCATATTATTCCTGATGAGGTATTAACCTTTTATTCCCCATGAACATTAACATTGAGTCAAATGATAGGTGTGGGAGCTTAATTAATCATGTGATCTTGGATCATGATTCTCAGTTTATGTCCAGGTTTTGGAAGGAGCTTTTCTAATTCCTGAACATTTACATTCATTTGTCATCCTCTCATTATCTGGCATCAAACAGACAATAAGAGAAGGCAAATATTTTACTTGAGCAGAACTTAAGCTATCAGTGACATTGTACTGAATTATTTGTCTCTCGCAGAATTTGTAAGAACTTGCTGTGTTCTTCTATCAGCTCATCCCCCTTTCAAACAGTTTAGAGCAGGGGTCTTCAAACTTGGCCCTTTCATGACTTGTGGACTTCACCTCCCAGAATTCCTCAGCCAGGCACACTGGCTGAGGGATTCTGGGAGGTCCACAAGTCATAAAAGGGCCAAGTTTGAAGACCCCTGGTTTAGAGCTACAACTCCGATATATTAACCTTTGGAGCTCTGCTTCATTGTTCCTCAGGATTCTCTTTCTCCAAGAGAAATAGGCTGCTTGCCTTCTCTTAAAGGAACAGATAGGATAAGGAGGGTTCAGTGTGATTTTCTGTAAAGTTTTACTTCCCTCTTACCCATTCAAGAAGCTGGGTTCAAAGTTTATTGGCTTCTTCCTAATTATAAATCACATCAATCAAGTTGCCTTCCATCTACAATTGTCTTATTCAGTGAGGATTCATTTGATATCCCACCAGTTGCTCCTTCTTCAGGAGGAGCTGCCCTGCCCCTTCCATTCAGCATCTGCTCTTCCTGGCCCCTTACCCTGATTCTGGAGTATAAAGTAGAATGCATTCTAGACATAGGAAGGGACACTTAAAATATATTATTCACTGGAAGGACAATCTTGAATTGGAGAGGTTTTGGGAGAGGATAACAGATGTCTATGTGTCAAACCTCATCACCCATTCTATCGTAAATTTCTGCAGTCACATTCCCCTCAGGATAAAAAAGGGACTATTTTAGATTCTTTGTAGCTGGTAGTTGTTTAAGAAAGAGGGGGCACTTTCCAGCTCTGTCTATTTCTTCTTTACCAGATTTGTCATTGCCCTTGGAGAATTGTCAGGACCATCGTTATGTGTAGGAGAAGGGAATGATTCTGATAGAAGTGGTTTGAAAGATTTAATGTTGAGTATAGGAAAAGAAGGAGCAAGTCATTATGGAGATACTTTCAGAAAAGGTTACACAGAGCCAAAAGGAAAGCATGAGAAAGAAACTCAAAACTAGCCTACCTTGATTTTGCTTAGCATAAGATGTGGCTGGAAGAAACATGGGAAAGCTTTCAATATTTGTGTTATTCTGTTACTACAATAAAAAGCATTTCTGGAATCTCTGCTGTGCCTGATTTTTGGTTTGGGCTGACAATTGATGTGGGAAAGGATATAATATCTATTATATTCCTCTTCCGTACTAATCTGTAGAAACTCTGTAAAGTATATTTGTAAAAAAAAATCTAATTTTATATCTACTTTCTCTCATAATATAAAGTGTGAACATATCTTGGCACATTTCTTGAGTCAATAACTGCACTAGGCATTGAGGACATATCCATGGAAGTCAATAATTCAATTTCAATCTACATGTTAGCCTATGAGGTTTAAAGTAGTATGTTTGTATTAATGTTACAAAAACAGAAACTCTCAAGCATTCTTTAAGTATGCTCAATAATATTCTCCTTTGCCGAATCTGAGATGCTGTGATCTTTCCTTGGAGACTAGTTATGCTCATATGCCACCTGCTGTGTGGGAATGTCATCCTGACATCTTTGATCTGGTGCCACTCCAGACATTCCATGAAACAAATCTATAATCCAAATGCTTTTAGAAAAGACAAATATCAATCATGTTTTTGTAAATTTAATGGAGGAACTCCAGGTCAATTTGGCATTGGAATGGCATCCATTCCTTGCAGATAAGATTTTTTTAAAAAAAGCATCCAGTTGGGATGACTTCCCATAAGTCCTAGTCTGAGAATTCTAAAAAAACTGAAGACCAGCAATATGTTGATATCACTAGAAGATACAAGCAGTCATGGGCATAAAATGCATTTCATAAAGTTTTTTTTTAATTGGTTTTTTAATTTTTAACAGAAAAAGAAAAATGCTCAAATCAAATCATAGTGTTAAAATAAACAATAAACATAATCACAACATAAATACATATTTCAAAATCATCCATGAACAAAACATAAGTACTTATTTCAATACATCTAATAATAATAACTCAACTGAAAATAATCATAGACCACATTTACCAAACAATTAACATTACTGCTCGGTACCCCCACCACCACATCCCCCTAACCCCAACCTTCCCCCCTCACTTACCAACTAACTACCTACTCTCCTCCCTCCTTCTCTATCTCCCTCCTTCTACTCCACCCAACTATCCCTACTCTTTCCCCTTCTTATCAACTTTCTACTTACATCAGCCTTCACTCCTCCTTCCTCTTTCCATCAGATGTGGTGCCCAGAGGCCACCCGAGCAACCCCTTAATAACAATAATTACATATTCTTGCATCAACCCCAATTGCAGTTGAGAAAACAGAATGGCATCCATTCCTTGCAGATAAGATTTTTTTTAAAAAAGCATCCAGTTGGGATGACTTCCCATAAGTCCTAGTCTGAGAATTCTAAAAAAACTGAAGACCAGCAATATGTTGATATCACTAGAAGATACAAGCAGTCATGGGCATAAAATGCATTTCATAAAGTTTTTTTTTATAGGAAGGAAAGTTAACACATTGATGCATAGGAGAAAGCATACTAAATTTTAGGTAAATATAAATCTTAATGAAATATTTCATTCTGGGGGAAATCAAACAAAAACATTTTGAATTTTTGTACAGAATGTTCAATTACTTATAAATAAAATACCCAATTTATTAGAGTATAATGATAGCCATTATCATTGTATATGTTCAAGAAATAAATTTTGGATAAAGGGGAGTTGTTGATACTGAATTCTGTGTGCATTTGTTCACACTGAATGTGTTTGTTGGTATGGATGGAGTCTTTGTATGGAAGGACAACATATTTCTAGTACGGATTTATTGAGCCATCTAAAATCAAAAGGATCTGGCATGCTTTCAATTTCTATTAGCATTTCAGTGATTTTTTTAATGCAGAAAAATCTATAGTAGGTAACTTTTAAAAATAACCAGATTAGGATTAGAAAATAGAAGTTTATTAATAAGGTTTGCTAACCCAAGGTAGCAACCTGTATCAACAAATTAAGTGCCAACAGTTAAGCACTGTGCACTGAATAAAGAGTGCTTACTATAGATAGGGTGATATTTTAAAACCAGCCAAAAGATACATGTGTGTACATTGATGGGGATGCAGTTAGATTAATTTGACTAATTGGGCATGAAGGTTCAGACTGTGAACATCTGACATAAATTAACTCATCCAAACCAGTTCTTTCTTTTAAATCATTCAAAATGGCGCAGCCAGGGCTCTGGATTTAAAAGGCTTTGGTTTTAATGTGGATTATTTTGAGATAACATCTTGTAGCAAGCAAATATTACAGGAAGAATCCTGTTGGAAGAGCCCCATGACTTTGCTCTTTACTTCAAGTTTCTGAACAGAACAGAGAAGTAGAATGCCTCTTCATCAACAATGCTATTGTATCCCTGGTAAATGGGTGTCTCAATCCCCCACAAAATCAGATAACCCAATTCATACATTAATTCTGCATCATAGCTGTCACAAAAATTTTCTGATGCTATCTTGGTCATTAATAATCAAATACCGAGGAGAAATAGATTTTTAAAAATTGAACATAATTAGCAAAAAAGGAGAGAAAGGTTTATGAATATGCTAGACAAGTTGTTGTTTTTTTTTTTAAAAAAATTGGTTTACAATAATCTGCTAGAAAGAGGCAAGTGGTGAGGCAATTGGTCCTGTCAGTTTCCCTAGTTCCTACCCATCTAGCAGTTCAAAAGCATGCAAATGCAAGCAGATAAATAGGTATCACTTTGGTAGGAAAATAACAGGGACATGAAAGGAGTCTCCTCGGGCATCCCTGGGCAATTGTGATGTCACCAGTTAAACTATTCAACCCGGAAGTGCTTTCGTAGGTGCTTCCAACACAAATGTAGTAGTAGTAATGGGAACATGTAAATTGGCAAACTTCCACTAACGGTGCACTTTCTTTTCAATAGTGTTTCAAAGAAACAGGAGAAGGAAATCTACCAGATGGGTACTTCTTGAGTAAAAAATAATTATTAGTATTTTGTCATTGGCACTTGCTTTCTGGATCGTATAGGGAAAAAAAATCAGTACATTAAGTACTTGTGTACGGAATTTGGATGTTTGGCTTCAAGATGTGCCCCCAGGCCATTCAAAGGTCACCTCTGCCATTATCTTGCCATAGTAAGTAACATATGCAGAAAATTACTGGGTTGCTCATCTGGAGTTATGCAAAGTCAGCTATATGGGAATTGCTTTTATGTCCCATTTTTAGTAGGTCAGGATTCATGGTTTCCTTGCAATTTTTTAAACCAGAGTTAATGTTGACAAGATACAGGCGCCTCGGCAGTTTTACAACATATTGCAGTTTTGTACTTATCATTTTACTACATGTAAAATGTTTGAATTGGAATGGAAGTTATTGGAATATCCTTGGCTGGAATTCAACTACCTGATGGAGAAAAAGCAGGAGGCGGCAATTTCTCCCAATTTTATTTTTTCTGGTGTCCGTCATCCTAAGGGATTAAGTAGAAAGAAAATGACATTATCTAAGGCAGATAAATTATTCCCTTCTCAAACTTTCTGAAGGGGGAAACTAATCAGTTCATGTATAAAAATATTTGGATACAAAAGTCAAATTTTAAAATTTCTAATCTTATTCTAATTAAAAGTAGAAAGAGCACTGGAAAAGAAAGAGGAGGAAGGAGGTAATACTTAGGGAACATAACACATAAATAATAATTAAAAAAACAGTTTCTATCCAAGTAAATGAGCTATTGTCTTTGTAGAGACAGTCTTATTACGTCTCCCCATCTGATCAACTTATACATGCTGTTATTATTCTACTGTATTAATTACCAGTATATTGAAATTTCCATAGACCTATATATACATATACATACATATATACATACATGTATATATATATATTGAATATCACCGCAAACAATCTGTTCTTCCTCAGAATTGTTTGCTAGTTTCTGATTTAAAGAAATTCTTGGGGAATTTGGCAGAATTCCTCCTACAATACTTTTAAAATTAATTGTGGCTTTATGTATAACAAAGAATATTAATAATTATTTCTCATTTTAAATATGAACACAAATTCCAGCTTTTGATTATTGTTTTTGAGCTATTCTTGAAGAGATTCCTTTCCTGTTTAGAAACATGAATCAGATGATGAAGCTGAGGTGATGGAAAAGGAACACACAGCATCAGAACTAAAGATTTCATTTAGTGAATGTTAGATTCTTGGAGCCAATACATTTCTAGCAAATATGAAAAAGGACCCATGCAATATGATTTAGTCATAATGCTTCTGAAAAGTAATTTATTAAAATAAACACTTATAATTATAAAAGCAAGAGTAGCTTATTGTTTTCCCATCCATTAATTGTTAAGAGAAATCTCGAGACTTCTGGTCCTGTGTGGTAGCGACTGGTTGTGGGCTTGCGGACTGCCGCACACCAACAGCCAACTTTCATCCTACCTGGAGACCCTAATAGGTCCAAGCCACCCCAGAGAGGCAGCGAAGAAAGAAGGGTGCCCCGGTGACTCTGGAATGATGGCAGTCGTTCCATTTGTCTTGGGGAAAGCCTTCTAACCCGACAGGAGAAAGGCTGAATTTCATCGATCAGCCCAAGCTACTTGCAACTGGAGCCCAAAAGAACTAACCAGTACTACAGTAAACAGCGTGCATGAAACTGGGTGAGAAACCTGATTTTCCCTTTTCTATCCTATACTTAATTTCCTGGAAAAGATCCCCAAGAAGCAAAATATCTCCAAAAGTGAAGGAGGGGGACTTCCACCCCATCATTATACTAACAGAATCATTGAATTAAAATTTCTATGGAGGATCAAAATATATGGTAGTGAAATAAATTTATAAACTTGAAAGCTAAAATTTAACTTTGGACAAGTTTAAGATTGTTGAATGGTTAAGACTCTCATTTTAAAGACCATTGTTCATATTGAAAACTAAATAGATGCTGACACCTAGTGGTGGATGAAGATAATGACAGCTATGATTTCCATAGAGAACTTGCCAAAACCTGGGAAAAGCTAATCTGTGTTTGTGACCTTCAAAGCTTTAATAATAAAGAACAGTTGTGACAAAAAAAAGATAACAATCTGGGCTGCAGACAAAGAGAGAATTATAAACTTTAGGGAAAAAAATCTTTTTTGAACTCTTTGGATTACAATTATCTATTTAACCGGGACTCTAAAGCTATTTGCAGATAAGAAGGAAAACTCCAACTTTTGGCCATCATGGATCAGAGACATATAGACAGAACACACCAAGAAAACATAAAAACCTCTCAGGATGAGATATATAGTATACTGCAATTAATTCAAATAACACTGAGTTCAAAACACAAAGAAATCCAAAATAACTTTGAAAATACAAATCAATCTATTTCTAAGTTAACTTTACAACAACAACAAAACTTTCAGGAAACAACAACAGAGAAAGAGCAGACAAAACAAATAAGTGGACATAAAATTGAAAATAGAGACTCAAAGATGGAACTTAACAAAGCAATAAAACGTGATTTAATACCAGAGAAGAAAAAATTACAAGAAATGGAAAAAAACAACTCATCCCTTAAGACTACAAAATAAATCTGAGGACAAAAAAACAGATTGGATTAAAAAAAAAGTTAAGAGAAATCTCATTTAGGACATTTCAATTAGCTTTTTTCTTTGAGTCATAAACAAAACTCAGACAGTAAAAATGACTATAGAAGCTGATTTTTAAATATAGAAACTGCAGTTCCCACATGCACAATGACCAAGAGCATTAGACTTATATGCCAGAAATGTAGTTTTTTTTATGCCAGAAAAACCAAAGGTTTCACATAAACCTTTGGCTTATGTAAAGTCAGCTTGTAGTCTTCATTGGCCTCACCTTTTGCACAGCAATTAGCTCTGAATATTTTATTCCCATAGTTTGGGGGAGAGTCTCTATTGAGGAAGGGTAGATGGACCTTGAAATCCACATCCATGCAACAATTACTGTAGACCAAAAGCTTTTCCTCAGTGCCACATTACTGTGATCTCCTTCAGTGAATTGGCAGAAAAGAAGGCCAACTCACCTGTGTTTTCTGGTTAAACAAACCTAATTCTCCCAGTAACATGATTAATAAGTGGTACTCTCTCTATGGTTTGAATTCTGGACATGTTAAGGAAGGCAATTGGTTTCCCCTCCCAGACAGTACCCCCAGCACTAGTTGAAGTCCTTAAAATGATAGTCAGCTTTGTCTGCAATCTGGAAGAACCTGGTATTAATATACTAATGATAAAATCAATTTTATAAATACTGAATTCAAACGTACTGAAAATAGCACCATCCCAGCTAAGAGGGAGATGAAACACACTTAGGGAAACTTAACATGTTTTGTTTTAAAATAAAGTTTACACAAATGATTCAGTGAAGACATGTTTAGTAATTACAAAAACCTCATTAATTATTGGAGGAGAAACCAGAAGACAGAATGGATGAATTGTCCTAGAAGAAGATACCGAATTGGAACACTGGATATAACAAGTTTTCATTTGGTGCAATTTAGGATTGAAAATTATAATACAAATTAGAGAATCATATAAAATATAATATGGTTGCAAAGAATACCTATACACATGATATGGCAGATCTCTCGCATATGACCAGGATCAGGATCCTAACTCTACGAGTCATTACCCTACATGTTTCTTCTATAAATGCAAGAAAAGCTAAAGAAATAGCTTCACTGTTGCTGTGAAGACTCTTTTTCAAATTGTTTTACTTCTGCATTGAGAAAAGAGGGTAGAAATTCTGAAATGAATCCGGTTGCAAGGCTATTTAAAATTTTCAACTATTGTTTCATTAAAAAATGAACTTTGAGTAACAACAATAGCCATCCTGCTGAATTGTGATGTTTTATTTTGAATTCTCTTACAGATCTGGAGTTGTCTTTCATGCAGGCCAGTTCAGTAGAGAAATTGTGGGAGTTTATAAAATTTGAGTCTGGATCAGGGAGTGGCTTCTCTTAGTTTAACATAACTAGGTGAAAAACAGACCAGAAGCAATGAGATGAGCATAAATTCAGAGAAAAACAAAAGTAACAGTTAAGTGAATTAAAGTAATTTTAAATTTGAGGTGGGTTGTATAGTGGATACTAGGTACTACAGACATATTTCAGTCATTTTAAGTAGATTTGTTGTCAAGCGATTATCTATGTGAAGTGATGGAAATAGCTGTTTTCATAAGTAACATCCAAGACATAAATGGTCCAATTTTCTATGATCTTTTCATGTCTGCCTTAACCAAGGAATAGTTCCTTTTATAAACCTTTACTGAAGAAAAATATGTTCCTTTTTTTTCTTTCAGAGACATCTGTGGGTGGCTGTCATTATGACTAGAAGCAGTGAATTGTTTCAGATGTGATTGAAAGTATAACTTCACAGATTTACTGCTTTAGAGTCAAAGTTAGAGTGGGAAGAATCTGGTACTTTTGCAATAAAAAACATATACTGCACAATTGTGCTTTTGCCTTAGGATGGGAAATCTATAATCAGATGCCATTTCCCATCAGGAACTGTCAACATGGTCAATGACTTGGGATGATGGGATTTGTAGCCTATTAACCTCTGGGAAAGTCAATGCCTCTCTAGTTTTGCATTATGCCATTCTTCTAGCACAGAGCACCCACATGACACCAATTCACTTCTTTTGAATTCCAAATCAAAACAGCAGCAACTACAATAAGCCACAATGATGCACAAATTATATAGGATAATGATGTAATCATGCAAATGCCACAATTATGTATTTGTGTTGTTATGTAACTCGAGGCATTTTTGTGATGATGTCAACACAAGTGTGTCATTGTTTGTCCCCCCTTTGGACATCCATGAATCAAATCCTTTCTTTCTGGTGAAAATTTTGATTTAACCCATTAATCCTATCTCTTGAATATATTTTTACTCTATTTTTCCTTTCTCTTCCCTCCAATGTCTTATTATCCATCTCTATTGAAATCTAGAGTGTAAATTACTAAAGGCAAGAAATATTTCTTTTTTATTATTATCCAGCAATATATCACTGAAGAAGCAGTGATGCAACTACAGTGACTGTAACACAGCCATAAAAAGTCCCACCAATTACGGTAGCTAATAGGTGCTAATACTTAAATGCAGAATATTTGAAAGAGCGATTGACTATAAAAGCTCAAGATTAGTTCGGAAATATTATATAATTTTATATGTGTCTACTTAGAAATAGATGGTATTGAGGTCCCTTAGGTAAATAAGTTCAGAATTGAGGCTAAAAAAATGATGGAGCACTTTCAAGCTTTGTAAAATGTGATGTTCCCTTTTCCCATTTGCTCATCTCATAAACTGTCTTTTTTCACTTATAAAAGATATCATTTTTTTTTTAAAAAAAATGGTGTTTGTTTCCAAGTTAGAAGCTTTGCTGATTCTCCTTCTGTTGCTTGCAATATTTCTGGGGGTATTCCATCAGTTTCTGTAGCTTTCTAACTTGATAATGACCAGAATCTAATTTTGTCTTCTAGGGCTAGAAGTTCTTGTAAGTAGGAAATATCTTCCAAGCTATCTTGGGTGCTGCCATCTTTACTGTACAGTATTTCAGGATACTCCATCCATCTGATTTCCTATGAATCAATTACTATTTGTCCATTGGCATCTTTAACCAAGGTGGTCATGATGGTCAACAGTTAAAGACACTGACAGCCTGTGTTTGAGACCCAAGCTCCCTGCAATGGGGGTGAGCTCCTGTAAATAATAATAATAATAATAATAATAATAATAATAATAATAATAATAATAATAATAATAATAATAATAATAATAATAAAGTTGGAAGGGACCTTGGAGGTCATCGAGTCCAACCCCCTGCTCAGGCAGGAAACCCTACACCATTTCAGACAAATGGCTGTCCAGTCTCTTCTTAAAAACTTCCAGTATTGGAGCATTCACCGCTTCTGGAGGCAGGTTGTTCCATTGGTTAATTGTTCTAACTGTCAGGAAGTTTCTCCTTAGTTCTAGGTTGCTTCTCTCCTTGATTAGTTTCCACCCGTTGCTTCTTGTCCTGCCTTCTTTGTGGCAGCTTGACTCCCTCTTCTTTGTGGCAGCCCCCGAGATATTGGAACACTGCTATCATATCCCCCCTTGTCCTTCTCTTCGTTAAACTAGACATACCCAATTCTAGCAACCGTTCCTTATATGTTTTAGCCTCCAGTCCCTTAATCATCTTTGTAGTAGATAAATAGCTACCATGTTGCCAGGAAGGTAACAGCATTCCTTGCTTGGCATATAGTCATGCTGGCCACCTGACCACGGAGTTTTCTTCAGACAACACTGGCTTCCTTGATGAAGAAACAGAGATGACAACTGCCCCCTAGAGTTGGACACAACTGGACAGGTATCTTTATCTTTAGCCTGCCAATTTCAGGTTGGAACCTCTATCTGAGTTCAGACATCTTTTGAAAGACTTACCTTTTTTTCCATGTATGTTTCCATCTTCTACATTTGTGAGAAAGAAAAAGAGAGAAAGAAAGATGGAAGAAAGGAAGAAAGGAGGGAAGGAAGAGAGAAAGAAAATCTGAATCAGTATCTGAATAGGTATTGATTTAAGAACTGTTTCTTAATGTAGACATATTACAGGGTCCCATTATTGGTCTGATACTTGGTTATTTATTTTTTTTAAATATTAAGTGGATACAGTTAAAAGCTCATATTTTTCCATGGATATATTCAATCATTGAAAAATGTTTGTCAGATACCTAGAGCAGAAATTGAAAGACAATGACCTCAATCTCCTTTCATAGAACACAGGATTATTCACATATTTACAGGATAGATATGTCCAATATCTAATAGTCTAGGCTTTGTCAGGGTTTGATGATTTCTTGTTCTCAAAGAAATTTCTCTCTGAAATATATTTTCCATATTTTTGCTTAAAAATTAAGAACCCTTGAAACACTAATAGATACTGGCATTAAATTATTCCTTTGGTTATAATGAATCAGTCATAATATCAAAAAATTGTGCACCAAAGCTTTAAGTAATCTGTGGGGTAGCATAAAATGTTTTATAACAGGGATCTGAAACCCCATCTATGAGACTTTAGTTCACAACATTTCATTTTTCTCAGAATAGTTTCATTATTTTTTTTTAAGAAAAGGGCTCCTAAATTCATTTTGACATTTTCTTTTAGGCAGCTCCCCTGCTATCCTTATCTAGAGGTGCCTGGTATTACTCTCCCATATCCTGTGGTGTCATAAGGTTTTCACTGAAATTCTTTCACATACTTTTTGCATGCAATAATTATAGTGTGAGGATCTATAGAAACTTCCTGTTATTTGTTGCCAATTTTTTTAAATTGAAATTCCCCAGAATTTCATCTGAAGATAGTCACCCCACCATCTCAATTAAAACACGGTTGCATGTTTTCTAGACTGCAAGCTATACTTGGACCCTTGAGTGGCTTACTATTGGCTACTTTAGAAAAATAGATGAGTTGGACCCAAGCTATTTTTTACTTACTTAATTGAAATTAAATACATTTAATATGCTTATTGTTCAGATAAGTCACAGTAAAAATTCATAAACAATATTTGAAACATTCTGAGAGCCACACCTACCTGTAAGCCTTTTTGATCCAAGTGGACATATTTTGTCCCTTTCCTCTAGTCAGTTTTAATCATGTCTATAAATAAGTTAACTTTTGATTAAGAAGAGCAATTTCCATTTCTGAAATATGTTGGAAGAATACTAAACATATATAAATGTTTGTATCTAAATTTAAGACACTTCTGTAATTGAAAGTCAAGCCGATTTCTTTCACTGAGAAAAAGATATGCTTAAACATCATATGGGTCGTACTGTGTGAAATTTTCTCAGGTACAGAAGTAATGTTCATTTAGTTGGAGATGTGAATTAATTTTGTTTGCTGCACATTTTAAAGTGACACGTCCTAATTCAGACTCCCTGGGACAATATGGTAGTCAGAATGCAGCTTTGGACTGTGGTGTTCTCCGAATGGTAGGCTGTACTCAACAAAACATTTTGTCCAAACATGGATTTATTAGGAAAGCTGAATGAAAAATGTGTATGTTGTGGAGAAAGAGCATATGGAGATAAAAGTGATTTTTGTTCATGTTTTGCTTTTAGCCAAAAGCTTTTTCACTATAAAAATAATATAGAACCAATAGTTGATATATGATTCTTCAAATAACAACTGAAGAATTGTTCAAATGGTACAAACTTTGCAATCATCAGCAATCTCCCCTGAAAGAATATCACATAAGACTTCTTCTTCACTGTTCCCAAAGTAGGACCTGAAATAGCTGTTCTAAGTTACAGAAAGATAGATTCCAGTTGTACTTCAGAACAAACTAACTGTTAGAGGAGTTTTGACAATGGAATCAATTACCTAGAGAAATTGTGGACTCCCTTTACTTGATGTGTTCAAGCAGAGGCTGCATGGCTATTTGTTACAATGTTTCATTTAATTTGGATTCTTGTACTAAGGAGGAAGATGGACCTCATGTCATAAAAGGTTTTTCCCTACCCCCATAAGGCTATAATCCCAGACAGAAAGCATGCAACTTAATCAATTAGTAAGTGTTTTGGCTCAACTATTTTAATGTTTGCAAATTCATTCCATTTTGAAAGAGATGGAACAAAAGTATTCTATAATAAGAGTAAAGAGTGAACAATATTTTCAATTCAAGGGAACAGTCTTCCATCAAGGTGGACATCAGCTGGAATCTCAATTCATTATAGCTGAGGAAAGATTAGACTATACAGATTGCATTAATTATCATGACTGAATACATTATACAATTTGAAAAAAAGGACTAGTTGATCACTTACACATCAAATTCAAGATACGGAATCTGAATAAAAGTTTGGAAAGTTTCCTAAAACATTTTTGAAATATAGCAGTTAAATGAAGATACTGGACAGATACTTCTGAAATTATCATATGTGATTCTTCCATCCATTCTTACTACTTTTCTATAAATTTAGATATTTTTCAAATGCTGAAAAATGCTGTAAGTCTGCAAATTGATATTTGATCAATCTGTCAATTTTACTCTAGAAACAATTTGCAAAACACTTTGAATTTGAGATATGTACAGGTTTCACCAATACTGATAATTGTAAAGATTATGTCTAATCCTTGATTAGGCAAATACTAAGTAAACTAAATTTCTGGTCATTTTCTTTCTTTATGCTGGAGTTTACAGACAATTTCTAACCTGGTTGAGTACGGAATCAGCCTAATGTTCTCTGCTCAGTTGAGATCTGCCTTTTGACCTCATATTCGCCAAAGTATTTCAATGTAATTTTAGGATATACTCAGTTGCAATTATTTTGGGGATGGGGGATACTTTCTTTCTTTCAAAAAAATCTGTCCAGGACTTTGGATGGGTTAACCATTCAATCTATGACATTTTAAAGATAAATATACCATTTTGGGACTTGCTAAATATAGTAGAATCAGCAATCCACTCATCTCTGAATTTTAGGATATAATTGGCAGTGTAGAAGACATGCATAGAAGTACATGTTCTGGGGAATGATATGAAGATTAACACATTTTGAAATGAAAAAAAATGCCTTTCAGAAAGTTGCACACATCAGGAAGGGTATAAAAATGTATGCATGAATAGTGTTCATAAAAAGTGACAGCAATATTTCTGTTATTTTGTTTCTGTTGATTTGTGAACCAAAGGGTCAAAGACAGAGTGTAATTGACAGATACACCAATCTCTAATTAGAATTTACAGTGTGCAACGGAAAGCCTGTTTAAGCTCTAATTCTCTTTAATTCTCTTTAAATTATCCCAATTTTATTTTGCAAAAATCCCGCATAATTTTTTTTTCATAGCCCCGAATAAGCAAATTCATGTTGCTCTAATTCATCGTTTAGGGGACATGCTAACACAGTCCTTATATTTCCCACCACAACTTATTCTAATTTACATCTGAAATCACACCTTTTATATTAAACTTTCATCCAATTAAAAGAAAAACTCAGAGCAACTAATATTAAATAAGAGGTAACAAAGATATTAACGGTACCAGTATCTGATTGCCAGGATTACCTAATTGGCTATGACTAGATTCTGGAGTTAAAAGGATTATCTGATTGGAAGCTTAGTATATCCTAGATTTGGAATGAAAGTTAAAGCTGATGAGGCTTAACTTAAATTCATTAATGCTGCCTTGTCAATGGACTTGCATCTCTCAAGAGCATTTGCTTTTACTTTTATTTTTATCAGTTCAAATTCTTTTACCTGTCCTTCCCTTTTGTATCCATTCCCAACTTAGATTTCATACACAGATACACACTCTTGCATTTTTTTAAACTATTTTCTTGCCTAAGGCCATGTTCCCACTTTTACCTTATGACAACACAAATATGCACAGGCAACACTTTTTTTTCCTGACCTTCCCTCATGGCCTGGCCTTCATGTCAGCTCATGGGTTAGACCAAGTTAAGTTGTTCTTGGTTGTACAGCTGTTAAAGCAGTATTGCTTTCCTCCTTATTCAGACAGAGTTCAAAAGTTGTCTCAAGGGACCGGTAAGGCTTGATTGTCCATTTCCTTGGAGAGTAGTCAAAAGACTTGCAATGACTGCCAACAGAGGCAGGATAAAAATTAGCAAGGAGGACAAGTTCCATGCAGTGCAGTTTTCAGCTTGTTCAAGCTTGGCCTATATCTTTTGACATACATGCTTACCATTCAGAATCTGTTTAACCCTAAATTGTTGGGGTTGCTTAGGAATCAGCCCATGCAGGGTGTGAAAAATAAGTCATTTTGGCAGCCAAATCAAAACTGAACAGTTTTTAATGTAGGTCACGCATGCATATGCAACACATATAAGACCAGGCACAATATTGATTGCACCATCACTCTTACCATTTTAATTTTTTTGATTATACCCTGTGAATACACCTGAGCCCATGTGCTTACTGAAGTTTATAAGAGTCTTTAGAAATTTAATACTAGCCAACAACAATGAAAACAGATACATGAAAAATTTTTTATAAAGGAAAAGAATATTCCCAAGAAAGTGCGAAGTGCTATTTATTTAAAAAGGAATTAAAAAATACTTTGAAACAAAATAATATGACAATGGAAAGGGATTATAAAGGAATGGAGGTTTGTGTTTTAAGTCAAAATAACCCTTCTGGTGCCATACATGTCTAGTATGGGATTCTGTTATCTACAATACTTAATAATAAAAATGTGAAGAAGCTCAGTGTCCTTTGAAAGTTATTTGATATTTTGTGCTAAAGGAGATGCAAATTGCAACGGCATACCACTCTAACAAGCCCTTCTTCATTGATTCTCCTCCTAACCAGGCAAATGGTATTTTGGGGAATATGTCAAAGCAGTGACAGAGAATGGCTTTGTGAAAGAAGCAGCTCTTAGCAGAGAATTTGAAGGAGATGAAATGATTCCAGGTGGCAGGTAGCAGACAGGAAATGTAGACTTTTAAAATATAGAAGACTGGTTTGCTGAAAGGATGAAGCTAAGTCCAGCTGATGGTAATAAAAAAAAACTGACTTAAGATAAAAGGCAGGGAAGGTATAACAATGGAAAAAGAGAAGAAAGCAGAACCTATATTATTGAAAACATCTGAACACTATAGGCACATATGCCAGGAACTTGACATAGGGCCATAAATCTGTCATAGACAGAAAAGCGTGAAGGGTGAAGATGATGTGTTTTAGCTTTATTCAGCTCTAAAGTTCAACTCCAAAAAATCAAGTGTCATGATCAAATACCTCACTGGTTACACTTCCATATTAGCAATTCTGAGTTCAATAATATCTACCAAAAAAGAATTTTGTTGAAGATGCTTAAGAGGATACGTTTTTCAGGTGCAGGAACTTTGGGTTCTCGTAGCTGAAATGCATATAATGATATTTCTGCTCTTTATTTATTAATCCATTCAATTTCTAGGTGGTCAGTGAGGCTTGCACAACATTTTCCCACTTTTTACTCTATGAGTTAAATTAGATTAAATTAGATTGACTTGTCCAAAGTTATCAGTGACTTCTTATGACTGAATGGGGATTTGACTGTTTGGAGAATTCTGAGAGTTGAAGCCCCACATATCTTAAAGTTGCTGAGGATGAAAAACCATTGCATTACACTACTCTGATTCATTTGGAGGAATAACTAAATGAAGACTATGTAAGGAAAATTTGAGAATAAATTGTTTATATGTAAAGCCTTCTGGCATATCTTTGTCCTTTAGGACAGTTGTTAAAAGAGCCAGTAAAATAGGGGTAATGATTACCTTATCTTGTTCTGCTTAGTTTGTTGGAAGAAACTTTTTACTGTATATATTTTCTTTATATATATATATTTAAATATATCACTAGTACTAGGGAGAATGTCATGGCTTCTTTTGAAATTTCTCAGATGCACAAGCAAACAGAACATTTTCAACTTTCACATTTTGAGATATATTGTTTTAACTGTTTTAGCATATTAATCAGTTATTGCTTTTCACCAAAGGTCAGTGCAATCTTCCAGGAAATAAAATCTCAGAAATGATTGGTGATAGAAATTACAAACATAAAAAAGAAGTATTTCTACTTCCTGAGATTATTGAACATGGTGACACATAAATGAGCTCCAACTGAAGGGAATCCATTTGGTGCTTGAATCAAAACTTGCAAATTTCATGAAACAAACAAAAGAAAATCTACTTTTTTTTCTCTTTGGGTTTTGGTACGCTTTAAAGAATTTTGCAAAGTGTCTAGTTTTGCAATTATCAGGTGTACATCTTTTCCAAATAAAACTAAGCTAATATCAATATTCTAATGTTGCATTTATTAAAAAAAATCACACTTGCCAAATACTAGTTTGCCATCTATTGATTAAAATAAATGTGATCTTATTTAAGCATGATACATCAAAGAAAGTGTCTTATTAATTTACATTCCAATATATTTAATTATCCAATCCTGGTCAGTGCAATGCTTAATTACAAATAAACAAAATATGAGAAACTTTCTTCCAAGGACTTTCAGCTTGCATTCTGAGTTACTAGTTTTTAAAATGTGCTATTTTAATATTCTCTAAATATGAATAACATCTTAGATCAGCAAGTTATATGAGAGTTGGATCTTTTTGTTAGCATGGATCTTTTCAACTTCCAGCTATTGGAAGAATGGGAAATATTAATGATAATTATGGGTTCTGAAATGACAGTGTAGACTTTTGCATAACTATTCTAAAACTGCAATCTCATATACATGTTTACAGGGAGGAAGCCCCAGTGATCTTGATCTGAACATGCATGTAAAAATGCATTGTCAGTTAATTATAATGCTGCCTTTCTAGAACCAGACTGCAAGACATTAATTGTTTTTTTTCATTATTTTAAAATTTCTTTAATTAAACATATGGAGATATGATTCATATATGATTCTATTAGTGATAGCTCAGGGGCAGTCTTCAAAGCTCTTAAACTATTTTGATGCTTGACAAATATTCACCAGGCAGCCATCAATCAAACCTATCACTCTCCACATTAAAAATGTATCCCTTAACACTGAGCTCTGGAAATTCTTCTTTAGAGACCAGTTTGGGTTCCAACTTTGAGAGCCATAGTGAAACCCACAAAGTTTCTGAACTGAATGCATCTTAGGACTACTCTACACTCTGCCTATATCTAAGTCATTATACAGCAATCCTTGACTTAACAACAGTTCATTTAGTGACTGTTAGAAGCTACAACAGCACTGAAAAAGTGACCTATGACCATTTGTCACACATACGACTGTTGAAGCATCCCCCATGATCACAAGATCAAAGTTCAGATGCTTGGCAACTGACTATGATGGTTGTAGTGTCCTGGGGTCATGTGATCACCTTTGGTGACCTTCTGATGAGCAAAGTCAATGGGGAAGCCAGATTTACCTAACAACCATATTACTAACCTGACAACTATAATGATTCACTTAACAACTGTGGCAAGAAAAGTTGTAAAATGGGGCAAAACTCACTTAACAAATGTCTTACTTAGCAACAAAACCTTTGGGCTCAATTGTGGTCATAAGTCAAGGACTACCTGTATTTTTGTAAGCTGACAAAAGCCATTTGGGCGTGAGCAGCAAATTCATTTGTAAAATAAATGAAAGTTACCTTGATTAAGTGTACCTTAATAGCAGTTTTTACCTATTCTGACACATCAGAAACAAAATATAAATTCCATTTGAGCTTCAATAAATATCTGAATTTAATTATAACTGTGTATCTGCCAGGTCCCTGAATGGTTGCTATTATTTGTGGTAGCTAATAATGCTCTCTTTGCACAGGAGTACAACACAATTATATATGTGCTAAATATAAATCACACATAGTTCTCGTAGACTTTGTTAATGTTAGAGTGAAAAAAAATATTTCTGTGAACACTAAAAAAATCCTTGTTGATTTCTCAAATTAAAATAAAGCCAAGAATACTTTTTCTTCTCCCCTCAGGAGTACTTCTTAATTTCAAATTCTCTCTGTGGTTGAGAATGTTCAAATTACATTTCCAGTCAGAAATGCATTTATATTTTTTTTCTTAGCTTTGTTTTTTTCAGACTTCTAATGAATGCAAAAGAGAATATTTTTCTATTTGGAATGGTAATGAATTATATATTGTTTTTATCTGCCTCAGAGGGGATAAATTTTCTACCTTCTATTGACAAGGAATAATACTTTCCCGAAACTGGATCTTGGTGAGGCTGTAAATTAGTTTGGATTTGTATAAAGAAAACAAAATATTTTCTCAGATTATTTTTATAAATTTCTAGTACTGAAGCTTGATCCAAGGGAAACTGTGTTTTCGTATTTTTTTAAGAAAAACTTGCACCATACTGTATTTTTGAAGAACAACTGATATGAATGTCAGTTATGAATATTTGTGTGTGTGTGTGTGTGTGTGTGTGTGTGTGCGTGTGTGCGTGCGTGTGTGTGTGTCTTCTTCTATCTTGGGTCCTCTACCAGAGATCTGGGTGTTTGAGGGTTGTCTGCAGGATCTTAGCTGTTCCTAACACTGCATTCTTCCTGGATAGAGAGCTCTGATGTTGTTCCTGGAATCTGGTGGAGCCATTCTGTCACCTTAGGAGAGTGCTCTTGTGATCACTTTCCAGCTGGTGTATAGTCTCTGAGTGTTGTTTTGCTATAAAACCTATTTCTCCAATTTGCAAACTAGTCTCTGAGCTTAGAGAACAGCTTGATCATTATGTCAAGATATTTGTTGAATGCCCAACATGGTGAAATTTTACTGCAATGCATGCATGCTATTTTGCTACAACAATTGGTGTCTTTTAAGTTGAATGCCCAGCATGAGGCAGATCTATTTATTTACCTGTTGAAGACTGACTCTATAAAAGGCAGTACAGGAACTGTGCTACAGATAGTCCCACCTTGTAACCATTTGTTTAATGACTAAAAAACCAGAAAAAAACGATGGGACAACTTTTCGTACTTAAAACCGTTGCATCCTCACCATGATCACATATTCAAAATTCAGACACTTGGCAACCAGCATGTATTTATGACAGTTGCAGTGTCCCGAGGTCATGTGATCCACCTTTTGCAAACTTCTGACAAGCAAAGTCAATGGGGAAGCCAGATTCACTTAACAACCATGTTATTAGCTTAACAACTACAGTGAGCCAAAAAAGGTCCTAAAATGGGGCAAAACTCACTTAACAACTGTCTTGCTTAGCAGTGGAAACGTTGGACTCAGTTGTGGTTGTAAGTCAAGGACTGTCCATATTCAGATCAAAATGACTCAAATAATTTCATTCTTGGCAAAGTTCCGTTCAGGCGTTGAAATTATCTAAAAAGTCTAGAGGCAAGTTCAACAAATGTTAGCACTCCCATTATATCATGCCAAGGCTGATGGGTTCTGCTTTATTATCAGCTCCCTGGTCAATGTTGACATATCCAGCATGGGTTAAAGAAATAAACTAGAATGTGCAGGGAAAGAGATAGGATCCTTCAATCATAAAATCATACCAACTGAATAAATGGTGATCTTGTTACATGGAGCAAGCCAAAGATCAGATGACTTCTAATGATGGTTCTAAAAGTTAAAAAGAACAAAAGGTTAGACTGTATAATTTCACTCACAAAGAGGTGGGTCAAGACACAGTTCTGGAATGAAGGGTCCTTGGTGCTCTCTGAGCTTGCTTGTTTTCTTGGAGACCTTTCATTACCCAAACTAGGTAACATCATCAGTGCTAGTAAGAAGTGCCATTTGCTGTCAGTTCCTATTCTGGTGGCTTGCCCTGTCAGTGTGGGTGGGGGTGGTCTTAGAGATTCTTTGGCAACCAGCCCAACAGCAAACACCCTAACCAAAGAATCTCTGAGTCCACTCTCACCAACACTGACACGGCAAGCCACCAGAATATAAACTGTCAGCAAACAGCACTGATGATGTTACCTAGTTTGGGTAATGAAATGTCTGCAAGAAACAAGCAGGCTCAGAGACCACCAAGGACCCGTCATGTCAATCCTGAGCTACAGATATTCTCCTTTATTAGTACAGTTCTGGAATAAATGAATGTGTGATAACTGACAAAAAGCATTCTAAAGCAATGTGTGCATATTTGGGATTTCCTCTTTCACCTCCTTTAACTATCTTAGATTATGATATATCAGGATTTCTAGCAGCAGCCAAGAAGATATATATGCTTGTAAAATGCAGGAATTGTATTTATTAGGAATATCACTGTTTAAGTAAAGAATTTAACAGACACTACATTTATTTAGATCTGGACTTTATAGCTCACTTCATTTATTAAAATTGTATCACAGCAGAAAACAAAACCTCAACTTCACTCCTAAGAAATTCCAAATATATCTCTAAAGCACTCAAAGTGTCTTCCCTTGCTGTCCCCCAGCTATATATAATCTTCTAAGAGCTGTGGTAACATTTCACTTCACAACACTGTAGTGTTTCCTCTTACTCAGCATAGCTGCGGTTTGTGTAAATGCTATAAAAGGAGCTTCCCACCCCAACACAAATGCATATTTTAAAAAGGCTGCCGACCTGAATTATCACATGATAATGCCTCCTTCTAATGTTGCATAGGAAAAGCCACAGGAGGAAGAAGGGATATTGCCACCGGTCTTATATCGTTCTTCAAGGAAGAGCTGTTTGATTACAGGCTGGATTGTATGGCTCTCAAAGGCTCCTGTAGTTAAACTTGATAGCCTTTTAAATCAAAATATATTCCCCAAAGTGCCACAGGATCAAACAAGATTAAGGCGACCTTGCATCTTTCTATACTGGAAAAAAATCCAGAATACTTTACAAGAAGATATTTCAGCCAGTGGTTGTCTACACTTTGCAAACTATCTCTTTGTCCTGCAGATACTTTTCTGCATCTTACATAAATGACAAGTTCCAGGAGAAACTGCTAAATAATTGATTACCGTCCTTTCTTGCATTAGATTTAATTTTAAAACAGAGAAATGGAGGCACCCAAGAAATTAAGAATAATTTTTTTCGCCCAACTCTTTCCCCTTCGTATACCATCTGATCCATTTGAAGAAAGTTATTTCTGGACTGAATTCAGTTGCTCTGAATTGATAAGTAGTTAGGACAAAAAAAAAAAAAAAGGAATTCCAGGCCCCATCCCCAAAACGAAATTAACTAAATTATCCAAATTTTGATATAAAGCAGAAGCGCTGCTAACTTTTCAAGATGCATTCGCAGGTGACAGGGACAGACACAGACACTTCTATTTTGTGACTCACAAACCAGGGAATTGCAAACAGCACTCACTCTTACTAGTATTCAGTGAAGACTTTTAAAATTTGAATTAGTTTAATAGCACTTTGAAATGTTTTAAATGCAGTATAGTGGTCAAGTCACTGGAGTAAGAGTGAGATGAACAAGTTCTATCCATCCTCTTTGGCTAACATATCTCAATGGTTTCTGCTGGAAGCTAACATAGGAGAGGCAGCATTATATATTGCCTTTAACTCCTGAACAGAAAGGTTAGGCTTTTAATTATTTATTTATAATTATATTTTGGGATTATGAACCAACAGCCAAGAGAAAAAGTTCTGCTGCTCATTTAACAAGAAACACTGCTCACAGGCCACTTCTCAAAATTATGAATCTGTCACTACTTCAAGACCCTCCTGAGGATTTCTGGGTAAGTAGGCCCAGATGACCTTGTAAGAAGGCCCTGATGAAAGTATATGGCAAGCCTATTCCTGAATGATGACTGAAAAGGACAAAGAGTTCAACATAGCTGGTCTCTAAGGTAAACCTTTATGTGATTTCCCATGCCGGCTAGTGCAATGCGGTATTGCTTGATTTGCCTAGGTGTGAGCAGTAATGGCAATTTGTTGTCCGTGACTTCATTCAGAAGTCTTATTAAACACAAGAGGCTTTCAAGGTGGTCTACAAAAGTTTCTTAAAATAACACTCTAGTGTAAGCAGATAAATAGTTGCTAAAAATAATCTTTGCAATCAACACGATGTTTGACCAATCTAATTTTAAGCCTGTTCTGTGACAATGAAGTGATAAAAAAAATTGGTTCAGTAACTTCAGTCAAGGCATAAAGGCATGTGTTAAAATTATAAATATAGATTAACAATCACACACACACACACACACACACACACACACATTTCTACTGTGAACAACAATGTTGTTATTCTAAAATTAGAAGCCAGGATAAATTTACTAGGGTTTTTCCCACCACATATGTTAACCTGTATTATGTGGAGTCTAATCCACCTGTTTGAAGATCACAGTGTGTCTGTGAAATTATGCACCAGGTAAGAGAGGTAAGAAATAGAGTTTGCTGCTGAGAAGGGATGGACAAAAATGTCAATTTTCAGTTTCTCTTGTGTTCAATGATTTCCAACTTAAATTTTTTGATTCTTATTTCTAAAATGGTAGTTGGTGAACATTCCTTCCATATAATTAAGCCAATGGACTCCCCCCCTTCTTTCTACAAAATTGCAGCCAAGGATACAAGAACTCTTGGCAGGAAGCATAAAGTATCAGCAGAGGAAAAGGATCTCTCGACCATTTGACAAGAATGCTTTAATTTGGATTGCTGAATTAAGCGAGGTGTTCATCTTAGTGGCCTAAGTCAGGGGTGTCAAACTGCCGGCCCGTGTGCTGGATGGATCATAGCGAAACCATGCCCACCCCATTGCTGGCAATGGCAAAAAAGTTGCGATACATCACGACACATCATGTGACCTTGCAAGTTTGACACTCCTGGTCTAAGTGGTTTTGCCAAACTCTGAGCATGTTCAGCTGAAGGTAAGTAGAGATTCCTTGAGATTCATAATTTACCATTTCTCGTCATGCATGAAGAACAATTTTTCAAAAGAGCTAGAGCTGTGTGGGTGCAGCAGCTGACAAGCTTAGGCTGGGCCGCTCCTTATGTTGCTAGTGTTAATTTCAGCTACTTTTCGCACATATCACTGGCAAAAGCATTATGGCTTCAGTATTGCTGCTCCTGGTCTTTCCATCCAGGTTCTACTTCTACCAAGGTTCTACCAGTCATAACTAAGTAAATCCTCTTGTTCTGACTTAAGCTCAGTTCCTGAGGATGTTATGCACATGGCATTGACAATTATTTGGAAGTGGTTCATCATTCTCTTTTTCTGGAATCTCTTGTTTCCCATCAGCTTTCCAAGTGTAGCTTACAGCCTTGGTATTTCTTGGTTGGTTTGTCAACCAACTATTAACCAGATCTGACCCTGCTTAGCTTTTCAAGATCATTCAAGGTCATTTAGATTGCTGCCTTTTAGCCAGGCTATTTAGGATAGGAAGTGTAAAACTGAATCAACCTGAAAGAAGAGGCAACAAGCCAAAATATTTGGAGTGGACAGAGTTCATGAGAAGAATGGAAGACCTGATAACACAGCTGGGGAGCAACAAAACCTGAAATGCCATCAGCCCATCATTGAAAATAACAAATGTCTGTATACTTTTAGTATATATAATGAAAGCTTTCCCCACCCCAAAATGCATCAGTATATTATACTCACAGATGGCTTATCAAGGGACCACCAATGACCAGTTCCTTATTGCACTAATAGGGAGAGAGCTTTTGATTTCATGGTTTAAAACAAAATGACCCAAATATAATTACTGAAGCTTATTAATTTACCTGTTATGGGTTGGTAACCCTTCATGGAACAAGCAGAACCAAGAGGATTATAGCCTTAGTTTAGCACAGTTTGATTCTAGTTTGAAAATTAAAAGAAATGAAGCACTAAATTGCATGTTTTATGATTGTCTTTTATTAAAGAACAATTAATGTCCAACTTCGACAATGTCAGTTTTGGAGCAAGCAGGTATAAAATCCTGGAATTTGCAAAAATGTCAACCATGTAGTACATTTATGGCTCTGATGCAGAATTGTTTGTAAAGAGATTTTACTCCTTGTGTCCTTTTCTGCAGCCAGTCTTAGGGCAATGTTTAGTGAAGATTTGCTTTCCTCTGCAGAATACATTGCAACTATTGTGCTGTACATAACTTTTGTACTACTTTGGGATTTGCTCCAGAGCTGATCAATCTCAGATTGTCAGTGTTTTTTAGAAGTTAAATCAATTTTTTTCCTACACAGGAAAAAAGGTACACAGGAAATTAAGCAAAGCTGTTATTTCCCTTCAATGGCTTTGATTCTGCAGATCTTGTGGGCAGATTGGCTTTTTGCAAGAGGGAAACCATCCCATCCTCTGCCTCCTGGATTCAAATTCTCTCCCTGCCATCCTCAGAGAGGTTCAAAGCATTCTGTTATAATTTTCCCTTCATACATCACAGTGGCCTTTTAGTGCCATTTAGTGAGACATTAAAGATGGGCACCTGAGAAGACTTTGGAATTCGTAGAACCATAGAGTTCAAAGGCTCTTCTTGTCCAACCCTCTGCACAAGGCAGGAATCCTCAGACCATACCAAGCCAATAGCTGTCCAAAATTTGTTTGAAATGAAGGCCAACTACTCTGAGAAGCCAACTATTCCACTGCTTAATAGCTTTCATGGTCAAGAAATTCTTCTGTTGTTTGAGTTTGAATCCCCCTGTGTAAAGGGGAGAGATTCCCTCCTCAGGCACTATGAAACATAAATCCACCCCATCTTCCCAACAGCAACCCTTCATGTATCAGGTTAGCCTTCTTTTCTCTAAGTTAAACATACCAAGTTCCTTTAACTATTGTCCATAAGATTTAGCACCCAAGCTCCTCACTTTATTTGTTTCCAGTTTCTCAACATTCTTCTTCTATTATATTTCTCCAAAGGATCTTAAAGGTAGAACCCACCCCCAAGTCTTTCTGCCCCAAACAGAAACCAGATCTGCAGAAATGCAGATGTGATAATCTTGTCAGAAAGATTGGAGTCAGGAAGCTGGAATTAGAAAGAAAGATCCCTAGAATCAACAATCCCTCACACCAGAAAAATCCAACAGTCATCAGCCACAGCCCCAGAGAAGCAGGATATGACCTTTAGGACATAATAGGATTAACCCACCACCATCAGAATACCAGAAAGGCACACTCAGACTCAGGTCAAAGTTCATGCCACAGGAACAACTCCAAACGAAAGCTCAAGAAGGTATAAAACCCATCACTCTCTACTACAATGTGGTCAGTTTTTCCAGAGCCATCTTTCTGTCTGGCTCTCCTCTTCAATAAACTACAACCTTCTTTCTAAAGCAGTCTTCATGTTGTTTATTCCCGGCTTGGACTGGACCCTGAAGAAGATTTTTCTTTCAACATTGTGATCTTGATGTTATGTTTTGCTGATGCAGCCCAAGATTGCATAGGCTGTTTTGGCAGATGCAGCATGCTGCAGGCTCAAAGTTCATCAAAATCCTTTTGAACCTTTAGCCTCTCATGTGACGAGTTAGTAATATCTTCCCTTTCACAAACTTTGTGTCATTTGCTCAGCATCACTTCTATTCCCTCATCTAAGTTATGTATAAAATTTTGAAGAGCACTGACCCCAGAGCAGAACCCCAAAGGATCCCACGTTATACCTCTCTCAGTGTAACAGAGATCCTTTAAGGACCATGTGTTGGATATAGTTGCCAACTAATTGTAAGTCCATCTGGTTTCAGTGTTATCATGAAAAGCTAATCCAACCTTACAGATTTGGGCTACTTCTTGATATTCTGTTTTTGTTTTATCACTCTTTCCCCACTTTTTAAATGTATCATTTTTGTTTCTCCGTTTGTCAATAAATTCTATGCAGTAGCTATTCCCCATTTTCTCTTCTTTGATATTGTTTTACTTATTTATTAAATTTATTTGCCACCCATTTTGCTACAAGACAACTCTGGATGGCTTACAACGTTAAAACCATAACCATACGGCTTACAGATAAAACCATAACCAAAATTATGATGAAAAGAATACAACATTATAACTTAAAATATTATTTGAATTGGGGCTTAATTATTTTCCAGAATTTTCTAGTTCCCCCGAACTGTTTTTCCTTTCAGTGTTTCCATCCAAGGAATCCTTTCTACCTTTTACTTTACCTTATTAAAGTCAGTTCTCTTGAAATTTAGAACTCTGCCTTTCAATTTCCCACCTGTCATATGGTGAATGCTAGGATCATATGGTCATTCTCTCCCAAGCTTCTTCCAAATTCTATTTCCACCCCCATTTCTTCCCTGTTGTTATTAAGTCCAATTGTGTTTATAGACCTAGTTCCTTCTGCTACCTCTAGTTTCTAGATTAAAAAAAAATCTACAGTGAGGACTTTAATATTTTTATAATTAACTTTTTCCCCCATGATTTTTCCGCGTAGAATTCTGCAAACTTTAAGACAAATGTCCCCATATCATACTCTAAAAATGAAAATGGGACATAGGGTGAGCCAAGGGCTTTTGCAAAATTTGCACAATAGCTGGAATAAAGTTACAATTGAAATTCCACCCTTTTTGCGTTGACGCATGTACAAAAAAGGGGGAGCTTTGATCACCAAACTTCAACAAACACCTTGTAGATATTGATCCCACCAAATCACTCATGGATGCACCTGGTAAGTCATTTTATTTCCCTTTCATTCAAATGAAGCAAAGGGGATTTTTGCCATACTAAGACAGACAACAGCTCAGAGGACAAGAAGCTGATTGGATGCCTGGAGGACATCCATTGCATTTTCTTAAGGGTTAACTGAAGTGAAAGAGGGCAAGCATTAATTGACTCATGGCATTCTATATTCTGAAGTTGGCAGAGATGAGAATGTCTGCAGGTTTTCAAATTGCTTGTGAAGGATTGTGGGGGGTAGAACTACTGGTAGTGTTGCTGCCCATAATTGAGTGTTATGCATCACTCAGTATAATGCTTTATTAATTCAGTTTCTTAGCGAATTCCCAAGATTACTTTCATTGATTGGTTACATCTTAAAAGGTTTATTCCATCTCACTTGAGCCTGCAAACTGGGGTTTTTAATTTGAATAAACAACATGGGAGAGAGAAGGTAGATGGCTAGGAATGTTAATATTTCCCAAATTAATAAGTCAAATAATATACTGTAGTTTGTGAATGTAGTCCTTATTGGGGTCCTCATAATTTCCTCTTTTCTACATCTCTGGAGCTATTTTCATCTCAGTAGAGTTTTCCCTACTGCTTTCATTTCTTATCTGCCTAATGGAAATAATTACCCTTTACTTCCAAGATTATTACAAAAATGAATAAGACAGAGCTACATGTTCTTTGGGAACAAATGTGAATTCTATGGCCAAGTTTTTAAAGTGTTTTAACTGGGCATTTGAATGTGAATTAAAGTAAAAAGCAATCATGTACTTTTAAAGTATTTAAACTGCAAGCTGAAACAAGCCATCATTTTCTCTTGCATGATATTATAAACTTTCTTTCAAAACCAAGAATTATGCACCTTCTGAGAAAAAGTCTACAGGAGTTGGTTGAGCAGAATCCCTATTCATATGGTGCCAAGTAATACAGGTGTGGTGTCAACTTTCAGATCCCACCTCCAAAATGCAGACTTCATGAAGGTAGACCAGAACAAAGAGATGTCAACGCTGTTAATATAGGATATTATTGCTTTGACAAGATATACAGAACTGTCTGGTATTTTTAGAGTTAATTCAGATGACAGAGTGAGGGAGGAGATTTATAAGGAAAGCCCGGGGGAAAAGGAACGGAAGTGAATCTTTGCCCTCCGGGCTAATTGGAAGATGTGACTTATGACTGCAAAATAAGGGAGGGGTTTAGAAAGAAAAGTTAGATGCAAGCAAGAGAAATTCAGATTCTGGCATACATCCATGATGTGCCATCGATTTGTTACATTGTTAATAAAGACTTTATGATAAACATGCCTGGAAGTTCTTTGAAGTGTTTCATTAGTCGGAACCATGACATCAGGTTTGCAAGGCTGTTCTTCTCTAGTTTCATATCTTGCACAGTCAAGGTTCGTATGTTTGAATCTGTTGGGTGGGTGGGTGGAGGCTATATGAGCAGGAGGGGGAGGAGAAAGGGCACATCTCATAAAAGCAACACGAGGCAACATCCTTGAGCTCATTGTGAACATTGCTGTTCTTGGAACCAAGCTTATAGGCACTTAAATGATTACTAAGATATGGAGGAAAGACCCTTTGAAGGTGGCAGATTGTCAGATCTGCCTTTTTGCCATGTGGGGAAACTCCCTAATCATAAAACAGAGAGTCCTTCAGGATTAATACTCCACTTTCAATGTTTAGTAAATCTATGAATATGCATATTTTTCTAGTTTTTAATGGTATTTTAATACTTTATTGTTAATTGTAATCAAATAATTATAATCATAATCCATTGTAATTACAATAAAGTAAAATAAATAAATTGGAGCACCAATAACAATCTCGCCACATCAGATTCCAACACTAGGGCTTGCCAGCATAAAGTTCTATTTAAACCGGTGAATGAGGACAATCTTGCTATGAAATAAGATTTTTGAGAGTGTTTGTGGGTCATAAGCAAAGACATGGGTATGACATTCTCTGCCTCTCTGTGAGAGGTAGGAGTTAGCAAGTTTAGATTTTAGACCTAGACTCTACAGTTTGCATTGGAGAGTGTAAATAGGGAAATATTTTTCAACATTCAATTACTGCAACATTCTCCCCCCCCCACCTCCCCACTATTGTGAACTGTGATTCACCTGAAATGCTTTTTTGGCAGAACATCACTCTGTGCAAAATGGTTGGTTCGGGGGTCAGACCTGAGCAGAAAAGAGTTTCCAGAGGTAAAGAAGAATCATGTGTTATGGGCCATTGAGTCAACACTGACTTCTGGTGACTACAATGTACCCAAGGCTTTCGTGGCAACATATTAAAATAGAATAGAGCTGGAAGGGACCTTGGGGGTCTTCTAGTCCAGCCCCCTGCTCAAGCAGGAGAACCTATACTATTTTAGACAAATGGTTGTCCAATCTCTTCTTAAAAACTTCCAGTGTTGGAGCATTCACAACTGTCCGGAAATTTCTCCTTAGTTCTAGGTTTTCAGAACATTTTCAGAAGCAGTTTGACATTACCTCCTTCCTAGGGGTAAGAGAGGGTGACTGGCCCAGAGTTAGTCACTGCCCCTGATCTAAGGCAGAAGTAGAACTCATGATCTCCTAGACCTAGCTTCTAATCAATCCCCTTCACTATTAGACCAAACTGGCTAGCAATTAATATGAGCGATTAGTAAAAATATTATTACTTTGGTGACCTCAAGAAAGTCTTGATCAAGGATTCCTTAATGATTTCGATCTAACCTTCAGCATGGCAGAATTTCATGACTTCTGGGGAAACATCTACATTACATTTTTAAAAATCACCACAACACTGCTCGAAACCTTTCTACAACTATCTGCCTCTGTCTCCCAGCTTGTAACTATGAAGTGAGTGGGAAGGGCTGCCTATGTGAAGTTTTATGTGCACTTTAAAAAGATTGTGATTATTGTGCTTGGCTTTAATTTTCTAGGGAATGTAAGGGAAAATACAATGAATGCATTACGAGCTCTCTTGAAGAGCTTACAGATAAATTCTTCAGATATAAATGTGATTGTTTGGATCATTTATACTTATAAAAATATCAATGACATTGTTGCGAACATCATAACTTGCAGTCTCTCTATAAAAGAAGTGCAAATTGCTTATTGAAACTTTCCTATTATACAGTATGTTGCAGTTTACAAAGACCTGGGCAATGCTGATGAAGCCTATAAAGTTTTGATGGAGAAAAGCCACTGTATTAAATTGATACTCCATATTGTTTCTTTTTCACTTTTGCAGTGTTTTCTCCAAATGGGAGTAAAAATGATGCATATCTCTAGGGCAATAAATCCCAAAATTGATTATCAATTTGTATAAAAGTGTATTACAAGAAGATAACTAAGGGTACAGATCTTAATTTAGGAAAAAGAAGAAACACATTCATTTACCTGAGATTAAATACAGAAAAGCTTTCTCCTTTCCTTCCAAATACTGACATTTTAGCTTGACCCCCCTCCCTTCATGGTCATCTTTCATTTGTCATTCCACCTTTATTTCCCACATTTCCCTTGGCAACTTATATTTACCCAGAAGCAAGTCCTTTTCTTCTTTTCAATTTTCATTAGATGAATTTTCAATAAGACACTTTTGGTTGTATAGGCTTGTAGTCTCTAGGCCACTAAATCAACATACAAGAGTTCATGTAGTAAAGTTATTCCCGGTATGCATAACTTCTGACTGCATGTGAAGGAGACTCATATGTGAAATGTTTTCCCAGTATTGTTCATCATGACAGCAAACCAAAAGGCTGTTATGCTGTCACCAATTTGCAGTTTGCATGGCACAGGAGAAAGATGGAAGGGAAAAAAACAGAACAAAATTGGGCAGTCTTATGCAGAATTATAATTAATTATCATTGGGGTTCAGCCTAATATCCTAATTCATGAATTTCAAATCAACATGTTAAAATTTACCTTTTAAAAAAAAATTTTTTGGAGGAAATATACCTGTCTTTTTTCTCCTCTGCTATACCAGAGAGAACCATAACTACTTATTCAGATTATGACTATTGGTGGAAGCTTGGGTACTTAGGATCCACTTTCCAGATTACAACGCATAGTGATTCCAAATTAGGAATAGTTTCTATAAAATAAATATGAAGTAGTAAACATATTAAATTATAGTACCCCTTATGCCAGTGGTGGCGAACCTATGGCACTCGTGCCAGAGGCGGCACTCAGAGCCCTCTCTGTGGGCACTCGTGCTGTTGCCCCAGCCCCACCTCCCCCATAGCCCCTCCTCACCAGC
The DNA here is from genome assembly GCA_034064705.1 of Bothrops alternatus. Classification (NCBI taxonomy): domain Eukaryota; kingdom Metazoa; phylum Chordata; class Lepidosauria; order Squamata; family Viperidae; genus Bothrops; species Bothrops alternatus. The sequence goes on from JARGCV010000023.1 coordinate 12,325,851, forward strand.
AGCCCCCCCAAGGAGAGTGACCCCTAAGCACAGCCCACATGGAGCAGCACAGCCAAGGACCTGGCAGCGAGGCAGCAGGGACAAGACTCTGCCCTCGTGCCCTTCACGCGCAGATGATGCTGTGGGGTGTGGGCATAGGGCATGGCTGCCATGGGGCTGCTGGGCCACCTGGGCAATCTGTGGAGGCAGTGGGTGGCCCTGTGGGTGGGCAGGGCTGGGGTGGGGGCAGAGTGGGTGGGACAGGATGGAGTGGGAGTGGAGAGGGGGCAGGCAGGGCCATTTTTTTGGCACTCAGTCTCTAAAAGGTTCGCCATCTCTGCCCTATGCTTATGAGCTAAGGAATCCTCATCAAAGAAATATTGTGTCCAGAAGGGTCTACTACTAACAGACATTAAATATCCTTGTTAATTATTTATAATTCAATGTCGATCTGTTTGTTGTCCATGTAATATATTAGGCTTCAATTCCATTACCTTGAGCCAACTTAGTCCATAAGAACTATATTGTGCAACACATCTGAAAGGCACTAGATTGACTAAATGGTCTTATATTGTAGAAGTGCTTAGACCTGAGATGCAACATGTGATTCTCAGCATTTTTCAGACACATATATAAGGAAGGTGATCTAGCCACAAAATGTGCTAGTAGAAACGTATTGGTTTTTCCTTGGATTTTTCTCCTTAAGGTTCTTAATATCTTAGCTCTAGAGTAAAACTCATTTTAAAAGTGAGGTATAACAAATTTCTTAGTTGGATGATCCTGAATATGTCAATTTAACAGTATAATTATGTCCTAAAGAGTTTATGGAAACAAGTGTCTTTTCACTAATAAACATATTATGGTGATAGTGGTTATCTGCATTATATAACCTGTTATGTGTGTTTGTGTACATGTATATGTATATAACTATAAACTCAAACAAGTTTATTTTAAAATAACAATGGATGAAACAAAATACTTGGTGGGAATAATTTTAAAATATTTAGTGAAAGAACTGGGGGAGTGTCAGAGAAGATACTGAGAGTTACGAATGATGACAAAGAGGTTAGCAAATCCTCTGGACATCATGGGACAATACAAATGTCTTTCCCAGGGTTGTGTCATCTTTCTTGGAATCTGTTTGAACATGACTAACATAACGGATGGTTGGTTGTGTGACTAAGACTCAGCTAGACCTTTGCAGTAGTAGAGAAGGTCAGATACTTGAAAGTAATTACTAGTTAAATCCGGAGTGTTTGTCAGCTGTTCCATGTGCTTTGCAAAAAAAATCTCCAGATACTGTGTTGTAATGGAGAAATGGTGTTTGACTTTTGCATTTGCTCTCCTTTCTTCTGCCTTTATACAGCTGTCAAATGATCACTAAGTTGCCAAATGCTGCTGTCTAGCAGCTGTCACATGTCCTTGATCTCCTCCGATTCAAGCAGCAATAACTTTTTGAACATGGCAACAGTTAAAAGAAAGAAATAAAGAAACAAGCAAAAACAAAAGAGGTGTTTTTATTAAAAAAAAAAAAAAAGCAAAACAAGAATCTTCTGTAGGGCAACTTTGCTTGGACCAGAGACTGTTCTCCCATTGTTTTGTGGTACACTAGGCTAAAAATAACATTTCATTTAAATTCATTAATTGCATCAATTTTAATTACATTTTATTTAAAGGATTTAAATTATGCATGTATTGATTCTCCAATTATGTCTTTAACAATTGTCCCTTTCTGTCAAATTCAAAATGGCCATTTTCTGAGAGCATTTTGAAGTCTCTGGGGACCCAAGGCTTATGAGAATTGTGGGCCTTGGGGCCATGTTTAGGAATATAAAGGAGGACTGAAATTCTGAAAATACGAAGGCAAGAAAAGCATATAGGAGGGAGGGAGTAGAATAAAAATAACAAGCTTTTGTATTTTCATGCCAAACATTCTTGGCTACTTGAAGAAATGTCATTTTCCTGAATGCAGAGGTCATTCTAGATAGCATCTTCCCATGCTGCAGGATTAGGAACATAGAGTGTCACCTATGGAAAGGGGAAATTACATCAGAGATATATCAGCACTCTGTTTGGATGTTCATTATTGTTCATTGCAGTAACTGAATACAAAGTTATGATATGTAAAATTCATATTGTGTTGTACCACCCTATATTCTATTTTGTTTATGTTTGCACAGTCTGTTTAGTCTGACAGGGATCATCATACAAGGAAAAACCATAAGCTGTAATCCTTGGCTGTAACCCTTGCCACCCTCTTGGAAGGAAGCCCATGTTGTGCCCACATTTCGTCAACCCTCCGCATGCTGCATTGGTTGCCTATCGGTCTCCGAGCGCAATTCAAAGTGTTGGTTATTACCTATAAAGCCCTTTATGGCATTGGACCAGGATACTTATGGGACCGTCTTCTGCCACATACTTCCCTTCGACCGGTGAGAGCGCACAGGGTCGGCCTCCTCCGGGTCCCGTCAGCGAAACAATGCCATCTGGCGGGTCCTAGGGGAAGGGCCTTCTCTGTTGTGGCGCCTACCCTCTGGAACCAACTGCCCCCTGAAGTCCATGTTTCCCCCACTCTCCCGGCCTTCCGGAAGAATCTAAAAACGTATCTATGCCGGCAGGCCTGGGGATGACTGTGATTGTGTGTGAATGATGAATGTGTTTGCGGGTCTTTTTAAATGCTTTTTAGATTTGGTTTTAGATTTTTGAAATGCTGAGATGTTGTTTTTGTTTATGTTGTTAGCCGCTCCGAGTCCTTGGAGAGGAGCGGCATAAAAATCTAATTTAAATAAATAAATAAATAAATAAATAAATAAATAAATAAATAAATAAATAAATAAGCCACATGCAATTCATGGGGGAAAGAATAGGGTTTTAAAATACTGGGGAAGGATGTTTTTTCTCTCCTAATAAATAGCAGCCCTGATCTGTACTGGACAACTGTACACTTACATTGGATTAAAGAAGTGTTTCTCAACTTTGGCAACTCTGAGATGGGTGGACTTCAACTCCCAGCCAGCAAGGTTGAGAAACACTGGACTAAAGTAAAATAGAATGCAGTGTATCCTTTCAAAGTGATATAGCATTTAATTGACTTATAATTACATGTCTTTGGGTATTCTGCAGATATCCACACCTGTATCTATCCATCTAGTTCTCTATCATCTCCTTCTACATCTTTGAGAGAATAGCAACATTGAAATTAGACTGCCTAATTCTTGGCCAAGCAGATCAGGCTTTCTGTAAATTCCTTAGCAAGCTTTTCCATAATGCTGTCAAGGTTAATGCAGTCAACCTTTCCCTCAGTGCTGACATTATCACCTAAAATAAGAGTGCTGACATTTAAAGCTCTGGCCACGTGAGTATCCCCATTCTCTGTTCCTTCTTTTTCTTTTAAAACCACATTCCCTAGTCCCTTGTACTTGGTTTGATTAAATTACAGGGCAACTTAATAGGCAGTGATAATTAGGCTACCACTGAGGGTGGGTATATTTTATTGCTTCAGATTTTATATACCAGTGTACTGGGAATTCATCAAATGGAAGCTATTTGGCTTAATTTTACCCAAATAAATAAAAAAATATCTTTGAGACATAGGGTGCTTTTGAAACTTTAATGCCCTAAACTGGAAATTGATCCTTTTAAGGCCAGTATTGAGACACCAAATTTATTTACTAAGAGTATTGCTATCCCATCAATTATTAGAGGGTTAACAAAGATAGTTTAAATGAAAGTCTAGATTAAAATGGCCTCTTTGAAGGTTTGATATAAACTCATGGTGTGTGTATTATCTATCAGCAACCTAAATCAGTCTGCAGCAAGATTGAAGATTATGCACCATAATCTATCATATTGGTCCGCTTTGGATTGGTAGGTGAATTTTGACTTTCTAGCAAATGATGGTCTCAAACCAACTTAGGTTTATCCACACCATCCATAAATATGAATAAACATTTTGGATGAATTTGTGAATGGGTGCATATGATTAATTACATGTCATCAAGTCATTTTCAACCAGCAACTACATAGCCCTTGCTTAATGACAATAATCAGGCCTGGAACTTCTGTTGCTAAGCAGTTGGTCATAAACTGTGATATCACATGACTGCATTACTTAGCAACAGCAATCCCAGCAGTCCCCAGCTGCCATTGTTAAATGAATTGCCATGGGTTGTTAAGCAAGGACTTCACATGAATACACCTTCCAATTACTTGCTGGCTTCCTTCCCCCTGGACTTTGCTTATGGGAAGCCAGCAGGGGAGGTTGGAAATCACAATCATGTGACATGTGGATGCTGCACAACTCATAGATTTGGGCTGCGCATTTGGATCACTGTTATGTAACTGAGAGAGAGCTGGATAGGTCACAACTTGAAGTGGCTGTTAAGCAAGGACTGCCTGTAGATAGATTTCTCCCTAACCTGTTCTTTCAAGTCTACCAATGGTGCCCTCATTGGTACTGTAACTTGCTGAATAATGAGATGGGAGGCACATAAATATAAATAAACAAACAAACAAACAAACAAATATCAATCTATCTTGCTGCATATCTCTTCCCTTCCCTTCCCTTCCCTTCCCTGCATTAGAGCCTTTTCCAGAGAGTTGGGTCTTTCAATAATGTGTCTGAAGTAGGATGAATTGAGCCTGATCATTTGTTCCTTGGGTGAGTGGGTTGATTTGTCCAATAATCTATTGGATTATATTCTTGGCTGTCCATAATATCCTCAGGAGTCTTCTCTTCCTAAAACAGCTGAGAGCTGAAGCCTCCATCTGAAAGGGACTCTTGTTCTTTTTCAAATATTTTTTTAAAGCATGGATGAAAACAATACTGACAAGAGTTAATTTAGTTAAGTAGGCTAGTTGTAAATGTAAATTTAAATATGAGAGTCATGGATCTGAAACAAACATGGGATATTTTCCATCCTAGTTCAAGCCTTGAGAGACGAAATGGTTTCTTCATCTCTCTTAAAACAAATAAGTAACTTGAAAAGGCAGCTTATTTTTAGGACAGGTTTCTCAATAAGAGACTTACAGTCATATGTACTGCAGATAGGTGTATGCTAAAATTTCATATAATCATGCCTGAAGCCATATAGGCTCCACCAGTTAAGGGAACAGAGTACCATCATATGGCCTTAGTCCAAGGTCCTTTACTTGCATCCGATTGCCCCATGAGCCAATATGTTTATTCATCATATGTTTCCTCATAACTCTGAGATCAACTGAATAGAACTTTGCATAAAATGGACATGTCACCATGCTGCCTTAGCCTGAGCTGCTAATGTTTACCAGGGTGAATAGCAAACATTTCATGAAAGGCAGAAAGAAAACATTAGGGTTATTCTTAGCAAGGGGACTGAGGGTGGGGTGGGGGGAGGAGAAGACTGGCAGGCATGTTTGAAAGGCCTATTGTATCATTTACACAAAGTAAAGAGATTGTAATGAATGCTTCTTTCAGCTCCACTTGGGCAATGCCCAACCAGTGGTGTCCTGAAACTTCTTGATACAATATAGAGGACTTAAGAATATGGCGAAACTTGGGAAGTAGGTACCATACACCAATCAATGACTCAGATGACTTACTGTATTTGAATGAGGACTGTCCATGCTTTTAACTTCTTGGGGTCCTATTTGATAGATTGTGTGATTGTCTAGCGTAGTGGTTGGAATTGCTCATTTTTTTTCTTCCTTTCCTTTTTTTACACAGAGCAGCATTCAAAATCTTCCCCTCCTTAAACTTGAATTGATTATGTTTCCCAAAGCACTGTTCACTTGTTTCTGAAAATGGGTTGTTCTGATTTCTTGGCAGGAAAGAAATAAATACCCCCTCCTTTCCTACTTCTTCTCCATATCAATACAGAAACAAAGATTTCTGCTGTCGTTTCATTCCCGATGTTCTTCATTCGGCTTGGCGAACAGTTCATTGTGCCAAATTTACTTTTGCCTTTAAAAGAGAAAAAAAAGCTTTTCTTATTCTTTGGCTTTTTTTCTTGTGCATGTTACTATGGCAATAAAATAAAATAAAATAAAATAAAATAAAATAAAATAAAATAAAATAAAATGAGTCATTGGAATTGATTTGAGTGGATCTAAACTTTTGTAAAATTGCTTAAAAGGACAGGAAAGGCCTATAGAGAAGGCGAAGAGAGAGAGAGAGAGAGAGAGAGAGAGAGAGAGAGAGAGAGAGAGAGAGAGAGAGAGAGAGAGAGAGAGAGAGAGAGAGAGAGAGAGAGAGAGAGAGAACAAATGTAATGAAAAGTGGGACAAATAGATGGAAATGCATCTGGGCTGACACAATTCCCTTTTTCCCACAGTGGTCATTCAGCTGGGAGGCTCCAGTGCTCATTCACTGTCTTAAAGCTAGCTTTTCAGAGCCCAGTGAGGCGATCTTCCCTTGCCTGAATGCCTTTTTTGTTGCAAAACAGTGAACTGTTTCTGAAGCCTGGCATAAAGGAGGTGAGTAATTCATTTTAGTTGCCAGGAAGCCTGAGCCACTTGTGAGCTAACAATAGCAAACTTTATCTTCTCCCCTCTGCCCCACCCGCCCAGCTGAAGGTTCTTGTGGAAGATCCAAATGCTAAGAAAGGCCTTTGCCTGTCCTACTGTGGTTATGGTAATATTTTAGACATCTTTTCCCATTAGAACATAGCAACATCTACAGCTCTGCCAGGCAAGACAAGCAGAATGAAAATTTGGAGCACTGTGTGGATAAATTTAAAAGGCAGGGTTTATGTAGCTTTTTTTTTAAAAAAATAAGAAAGTATCAGAAACGATTTGTGATGGAGTTGGCAGGAAGTAGGAGACCTGAGCTGAGGCACGATTGGGTTACTAGTCCTTAAACCTGTTTTGTTTTCCTTCCATATTTGAAGAATAACGTCACATATTTTTAAATCTGGAGATTTTCATCTTTCCCTATTTTCCTTGCTCTATATAGGAATTATTGTTCAAAGAGCAGAAAGCAGAATAAAATCATGCAATTAGTATCCTTAAGTAGGAAAGAAAGAAGAAAGAGGAGAGAGAGAGAGAGAGAGAGAGAGAGAGAGAGAGAGAGAGAGAGAGAGAGAGAGAGAGAGAGAGAGAGAGAGAGAGAGAGAAAGCTAGAGAAAGAAAAATAAAAAGAAAGAAAGAAAGAAAGAAAGAAAGAAAGAAAGAAAGAAAGAAAGAAAGAAAGAAAGAAAGAAGGGATTGTGATGTCAGTAGAAACACTGCTGAGATGAATTCAGAATGGTATCTGATCTGACTATGAATAGGAATGATGTCACTGCAGTGCTTTGTTGATCAAGCCATCCAAATCTGAAACTAGGGGTGCTTCTAAAGAAAATAAGGAAAACTCATTTTTCTAAGCTATTGGCATCTGCTGTAGAAGGAATAATACCACATCCAATGCAGACAAAACTCAGAGTGCTACCAGTGTCTTCAGAACTATGAAAAACAGTCTCCTTATGTTTAACACGCAGGGTAATAGCCAACAAGGTTGCATTTCTTTTTCGGCCTGTCTCTTTAAATTCTCTGGCTGGATCTGAAAGGAAGGCCTATTCAACTGGCTCTTTGCTGCCTTTGGCTGGTGTTCTGTACCCATGGTGCCTTGAAAGAAAACATTAGAAATGCCTGGGCTGAAACAAAGGAAGGCATTTTTGGGACTTCCGCTTAGCTAGCTATTAATTAGGACAGGAAATGGATTCAAATAGCAATACAGATACAAATGAGTTTTGATTTGAAAACTGAGACAAAGACATACGTCCTCGGTTGGCATTCCTTGTACACAGTGGGAACAGGGCCTTGATCTAAAGCACGGGTGTCAAACTCGCCGCATGATGTGTTGCAACATATTGTGACTTTTTTTGGATTGCTGGAGCTGGAATCAGATCATTATATGCCCTGCCTATTTATGCATGCACTGAGGAGTTTGCTTTTCTAATAGCTATGGTCACATTTGCCCAGGTTATTGGAAGAGGTGCTTGCAGAATCATGATTCACACATCTTCACATCCTCCCCAAAACACTTTCCTCCCAATTTAAGAGCTTTATTAACCTATTAGAGAAGGTTCATGCTGGACAGCACTGGTGGGATTTAAATAAAGTTAGCATTTCAAAGCCAGACAATGTCTTATATAATTAGCAGACCTGGTGTTGATGCACAATGCAGAATGAGTCCCTTGATGATTAAATAACATCATCATTTGACTTCTGTTAGTGTAAAATTTTGTAATGTCCTTGCTCCTTTGTTGAACAGGAAATTTCTGCCTGAAGACACTTGCTCTTTACAAAACTGAGAGAGAGAGAGAGAGAGAGAGAGAGAGAGAGAGAGAGAGAGAGAGAGAGAGAGAGAGAGAGAGAGAGAGAGAGAGAGAGAGAGAGAATACAATCTAGGAGAGAGAGAGAGAGAGAGAGAGAGAGAGAGAGAGAGAGAGAGAGAGAGAGAGAGAGAGAGAGAGAGAGAGAGAGAGAGAGAGAGAGAGAATGCAATCTAGTAGAGGTCTTAGCTGCTTGGAAACTAAGTCTTGAGTAAAGAAGGAAAAGACAAACCACATAAATAAAAAACTAAATTAAAACAAGCAGCCTGAGACTATTTGTTTGGAGCATTTTTCAACTAATCTTTTGTATTGCTAGCTTCTTTCTGGCTGAAGAAATAGGGGGAGCTTTCTTACCATCTTCACCTCTAGCAGTTCCACTTGGTCTAATTGTAGAGGGAATAAATCCACCAATCCACCTTAGAACATTTCATACCTGACTCATATTGGATGGTGGAAAAACTGACCCCTTGGAAAAAGTGTTTTCCGGTGAGACCGGTCTATCAGAGCAACCTGGTCTACCCCAAATATGGGATGGAACATACTGCTTCCTCTTTAGCCTTTCAGCTGCAATTTAGGAGCCTTCACAGGCTGAAAAGCAAAAGCAAAAGCAGTATGTGCTGTCCCATATTTGGGGTAGACCAGATTGCCCTGATAGACCAGTCTCACTGGAAAACACTTAATCTCCCCCCCCCTACAGCAAACAAAGAGAGAGCCATGGCCTAGAGCAGTGTTTCTCAACCTTGACAATTTTAAGGCATGTGGACTTCAACTCCCAGAATTCCAGCAATGCTGGCTGTGGAATTCTGGGAGTTGAAGTCCACATGCCTTGAAATTGTCAAGGTTGAGAAACACTGGCCTAGAGGTTAATAATGCAAGTGGCCCGAGTTCGAATCTCAGAACGGTATGGCTAGCTGACAAGAGCTCAAAATAGCTATACTAGTCTCCCTTTAATTCTTTGTCAGTAAAATTTAAATTTAACAGACCAACTGGTCCCTTGGAAGTTCTTTAGAGGTGCCTTACTTCTTACCCTGGACAAGAATCTTGCAAACATAATGAATGACCATCACGTTCTCCTTTGCGTACCTCAAAAAGAGATTTATTGTCTTCTTCTGATGAACAGGTATATCACTAGCAAGTTCCTTCTAACATTCAGACATATTTTGCTATTTCTATCGCTAGTTTTTACTTTGGAACAACAGGAAACAAGTTTCCTTCATTTTGTTTGCAATAATTCTTCAAGTATTTGAAAATGTTTCTCCTTAATTTACAGTATTTGTTTTTAAACTGCAGACCTTTTGGCTGAGTGACATGTCAAAAAGTGTGCAAGATCAGGCCAGATACTGTTTTTGTTTAAGCCTAAAAGTAATTATGATGGCATGTTGTTAAATATTAAGTGAATTACTTAAAAACAATGTAATTCTCCATTTTACAATAGTTTCCTTTTCTTACATTACAAACAATCATTTGATGGGAACTTTGGCTGGGACATTTTGTCCTGGCAAATGTGCTCTTTTCTCTTTTTATTATTTTTTTCTTCTTTTTTTTAATTGTGCAAATTGTCCTGAGTCATTGGAGTTGGTAGCCTTCTGAATTAATAAAAAAGAAAAGGAAAAAAGCCGACATTTTATTTAATCCTCTTCAACTAAGGCCACACAGAATTATCAGCCACTCAGCCAGCATAAGAATCATCTTTATTGGTGTCAACTCTTTATAAAGTCTATGCAGCTGATACAGTGGTGGGATTCAAATACCTGAACCACCGATTCTCTGCATGGATGACACTTCTGGAAGTCTGTTCTGAGCTAGGGAGGCCTCCTAGGCCCAGAATGGACAGCCGGAAGTATGTGGACACCACTTCTGGAAGTCTATTCTAAGCTGGGGAGGCCTCCCATGCCTAGAATGGACTTCTGGAAATGGCCTCTGCGCTCTTCTGGCGGTCCAATCTGGGCCTTGTGAAAAAGGGCTAGGGCATCCCCTGGTTCACTGAAGTCAACAAAAAATTAGCTACTGGTTCTATCGAACCAGTGCGAACCAGCTGAATCCCACCACTGAACTGATGCCAACTACTGTGGAAGTAATTGTGTGTATATATCTCAAATATCAGGAAAAAAGAACATATAAAAACTTTCCACTCTTTTAGCCTAGTGTGTTGTGAAAGCTCATCTATTATGGTTAGGCTATGATACAACGTCTTATTTATCTTAGGAGACTTTCAGCAATACATTTCAGGAGAAAAAATTATCTAGTGGTTTATTACTCCTACTGAAGTCAAGTTTTTGTAATATTGAATAAATTCCAGTTATGGATTTGGAGAATACGAAGCAAATTTATAGAAAGTCAATCCAAAGATTAATTCAAAGTTCCTCTTCATTTGGTATTATAGAAATAATTGAGAGTTGTTAAGTGTGAATCCAAGGATGTCTCACTATTTGCACTTTCATGTGAAACAGCATCACTGCAAGCACCATACTTTTAATTAAAGAACATTCACACATTCAGTTTCAAGTCATCAAATATGTAGCAGCTGAATGTCCCCTGCAACAGAAGTATAAACTGATGTGTCATGACATTTCTTTCCAAGGCTTCAGAATGAATTCTGACTCGATTTTATTTGTTGCATTTGCTTTAAAAAGCCAGTGCTGTTTAATAAAAAGTAATTATTATTATTCAAACATACCTTGAATGTAGCATTAGTTTTATAATGAGCAGGAAAATATTTCTGGAACACCAGATGCTAGTTTGTATATAGGACTGTGGTCTTTTGTTTCCCACTTTGAGGATTTCACTTTGCTTTTTTTTTTTAAAGCAAGGAGTGAGACAGAAAAGTTATGTAGTGTTGTTATAAGTACAACAGAAGTTAAGTCCTTGAAGAATTGTTCTTTCCTGTTTAATCCTGAAACAGTTCCAATGACTTTATGACTCCAATGAAAATATGGGGAGATCCAACATCTGGATGAATGAAGCATTTAGTTTGATGTGGACAGCATGGAATGTTCTAAATGTTAATATTGTAGTTGAATATTAGGCATTATATTCCAATCAACAATTCTCAATAGCAAAAGTAAATAAATGGGTGAATTTGAATGACTATTATGCGTGCCTGTGATAAGTAATGATACTTAGAGTTTATCAGCACTGCCCAATTGTTCTGTCACTAGAATGGGCTGGTAATAGTTTCTGAAGTGCAGAAACAGATGGCATCACCCTTTGTTAATCACCCTGTCACAATTAGGATGCATTTTACTTCTGTATTTCCAAAGTACACTTTCTCATGATTTGTTGCTTCAAGCACTTAATTTCTAATAGCTTATTGCAGGCCAATCGCAGCAGTTCATTGGCTACTTCTCAGAGGCAGAAATGCTTCCTCAAATAAGTTAATGTTGTGTGTATCTCTGTGTTTGTGTGCACATGCACATGTTTGGTTTTTGACAATGTGGTTTGGAAGTGTTTTGCCTTTACCTTCTTCCTTGGGCTAGAACAGGGGTAGGCAACCTTGGCTCTTTTATGACTCGTGGACTTCAACTCCCAGAATTCCTGAGCCAGCCCTAGGCTAGAAGAAAGTGATCCAAAATCACCTCTCTGACTGTGTCTAACCAGTCATCTGGTTTCTAGCTCACTTCAGATTGTACACATCTTATTTGAACTTTGGTATTGGGGAACAGAGAGTAAAACGATTATACTTTGAGTGACTGGACAAACAATGAAATTATGTACTGTTGGGCGTCTTTGTTAAAAAGCAGAGTGAAAAGTTGGACACTCAGCCAAATAATAATGTTAAATTCAAAACTTTATGTTAACAAAGCAAGAGTTATAACCATTGTGTGATTATAGCATTCATGGTAAAAGTAGCTCCAAATAACATTACAAAGCAATAGAGCATTAAGACTGTTTTTTAAAAACTGCTTGTTGTACTTGCATGCATGCAGATTTTGATGCCTTAATTTTATGCATATATACTCAATTTAACTTTATGTTTGTATGTTTGTGCATATATCTCATATACACACGCAACTTGTGTGTGTGTGTGTGCGTGCGTGTGTGCGAGAGAGAGAGAGAGAGAGAGAGAGAGAGAGAGAGAGAGAGAGAGAGAGAGAGAGAGAGAGAGAGAGAGAGAGAGATGTGATTTCTCAGAAGCACTCTGGAAATGCTGCTGGAAATCTGAAAGAAAGAGCCAAGATTAATGCAAGTGATGGCAGGGAGAAAAATGGGCTGGTCTCTGTGTGAAACAATTAGAATGAAAAGGCTAAAAACAGAGCTCACTTGTTGAATGATTTGGGAGCAGATATGTCTGTGAGGCATAGCAGGCAATTGCTGGTGTGTGTGTTATATTACACTGTCTGTCTGTATAGTATAACCAGAAATCTTCATCTTAATATTGGAAAATGTCACTTAGAATCAAACCATTTGTCCCTCATTTCCTAAACCCTATTTACTCTAGTCTATATATGCTTTCTGTCCTGGTTTTAGGTTCTTGTTGTATGTGGTTGCATTCTAATTTTAACTCTCTTTCTTTCTCTTTTCGTTCTCTCAGAAGCAGGAAATATTAAATTCTGAATCTGATTGGTCTCACTGTTGCTTATCCTAGGGCAGTATTTTTAGGCTTATGAACACTGGCATCAGTCGACATTGTCATCTCTGCCATCAAGTGAATGGGAATACAATCCTCATCATTTCCATTCTAACTAGACAATAAGGCAGAGGACCTTAAAAAATGCTGAGGTAGGGCAGATTTCTGTGGGGGAGGTTTTAGAAAATAAAGCTCTTCCTCCATCCCTTCAAATCCCCATCAGTATCATTTTGTGCTGTGGCTGTGTTGCTGCAAAGACTACTGACTGACAGGGTATTTTTGTTTGCATTAACACATTCCTTCAAAAGGGAGGGAAAAATGTGGCCAAAGATGATAATTTATTTGCAGAGGATTATGAATATTGTCCTGTTAGTCCTGCTGCTGTTTTCTTCTCTGATGACTATGTTGGCAGAATGCTGTTGATGGACTGATTCCTCCATAAACAAATGGCCCAATCATGGGCATTACATTCCTGCAATTTTCTCCTGAAACTATCCAGACAGGCCTAAAGTAAGGACTCTCTTTTCCAGAGTTGATAATGATCCTGTGATGAACAAAAAAAATGGCTTCCCCAAATATTTCATGTCCAAGGTTTGGACACTGCATGTTCTCCAGTGAATATTTTTTTTTCTTGGGCAAAAGACAGAACTGCAGTCCTTTAGTCCCTCATGCATGATACTAAATAGGAAATGAATATTAAGTTTAGGAGAACACATGCAACGAAATTAAAATCTCCCTTTTTCTTCCCCGACACCATAGCAATGAAATATTTATTGCCCCATGGTCCTACATTCCACAAGGAACTTAAACCCTATGTCTATGAACACATGAATGAATCAAGGCTATAAGGAGATTTAAAAAAGAAAATTTCAGTAGACTTCTGAATGCTGACTTCCAAGAGGAGCAAAATGCGGAGTACTTCAGCGAGAAATAAACTATAAAGAAAACACAACTGAGGAAAATTGTCCAATTGATCCTATAGAAGCTTAGGATATTTTGGGAGGAGAAAAAAAAGCTCAAAGAGATATAAATATAAATACTTCTAATACATTCCTATACATTTATATTCAGAATTAAGTCTCTCATTGATTTTAGAGTGGTTTATCCCCAGATAGGGGAGTACAGAATTGTAGCCTTAATGCTATAAGTTTTATTCTGTTATTCATATACAGCCTTCTTGCTAAAGAGAAAATAATAGCAAAGCAAAACAAAGCAAAGCAAAACAAAACAAGGAGAATAGGCATGAGCAAATAGGTATTACAGAACACATCTTTTTAGGTGTACATTAGACAGCAGTAGCAGTATCCATTTGACATGGCCAATCTTGAAAAAGCTAAGGAGGATGAAACGTAATTAATACATGGGAGGCTGACGGTAGAAAATTTTAGGACTTTAGGCCAGCCTGGATAATTAAAGGAGTCAATTGAAAACCACTTTAATATTGCTGCCAAGAAAATAACCTGGACTTGTCCATGAGATGTTCAGGAATTGAGCTCAAATTGAGGGGAGGAATTTACCTTTTAAAATGATGCAATGTACAACTAGTGTCCAAGATAAACCATAACCCAACCATTGAAGTCACAATGATTGCAACTAGATTGTGCATGCCTAACACAGGCTATGCAGAGCTGGGAAGAGATAGCAGATTTGTTAAGCATCAGCTTCATTTTATTTTAGGACACCGTTTACATGTTTAGTTGCTTGCCCTCCATGTAACTGAAAAAATATGATTATTTCTTAAATTTCAGCAATATACAACTATGTACCCAAGAAAGCTCTTATTAAAAACTGTTTGCATGTGTTAGCAAGGATTCCTATTGTGGGCAACAATCTTATAGGAAGAACTTTTTTAGAAAATGATAAAAAAAATGAGTGTTGTTTTTTTTTTAAGCAGAAGATGTTAAGAATATTTCAAACACATATTTGCTGTTTTGTAGTGATTCCCCAGTGAGAATTCCCAAAAATACCTAAATATAGGAAAGTAAAGAGGAAAGGATGGGATTATGTGATTTATGAAGAGTTGGGGGAACAGATATGTTTCTTTTTTCTTTTTTTGTGTGGTGTTCCTTTGGCTCTCTTGGTGACTGTTGAGGCCTTCTATCTTATCCACTGTGTATTTGTGTGTATGTGTACATGAGTAAGTGCATCACGCATCGTGTGTATGTAAATAATAATAATAATAATAATAATAATAATAATAATAATAATAATGTTGGAAGGGACCTTGGAGATCATCGAGTCCAACCCTCTGCTCAGGCAGGAACACTACACCATTTCAGACAAATGGCTGTCCAGTTTCTTCTTAAAAACTTCCAGTGTTGGATCTATCCTGAGTGATGCTGTAAAATGTGGCTTTCAGTCTTTGCTTTCCACTTTCATTTCTTTCCCCAGAATATGTCTGGATCATATGGGGAAGGGAAGGGAAAGAAAGGGAAGCAAATGCTCTGTATATCAAAGACAGCTGTGTGTTTTTGGAGGGAAATATGGATTTCACTATCTGGGTTCAGAATCTTCAAGTAACTTATGCTCTAAAGGTCTTTCCCAATTTGCACCTAACCAAGAGAAAACAACAACAACATGCAATTGTTTTCATTTCATCCCCCATCCCACAAGAGGGGCAGGCTTATGTCATTTTTAGCTGCTCCAGTATTAAAAAAGTATTTTCTTCCTTATTCCAGCACTATCCAAGAATAGCCTGAAGGTGTATAATATCTGCCTGGATTTTTCATCTTGTACCATGGAAGGAAATCAGATGCCTGAAGTATTGAAGTATAGTTTTCTATCAGTTCAAGGAATTGTGAAGAGCCAGTTAGGCAGTGGGAAAAGTCTTGAACATCATCATTTTACCTTCTGAGGTTTCTTTCCATGAAATGAACATTTTATGATGAAGACAAGAATGTGGTCTGCAGTATGGGGTTGTGTCCTCAGCTTTTTGCAAAAGTTACTTTTTCTTTGTGAATAGGTAGGGCCTTGTAGCACCTCTTTTATAATTTGGCAATCCCTTCAATGCAACAATGTTGTGATAGCTTTAAAATTTCCAAAAATAGCAATAGCAATAGCACTTAGACTTATATTCTGCTTCACAGTGCTTTACAGCACTTGCTAAGTGGTTTACAGAGTCAGTCTATTGCCCTCAACAATCTGGGTCCTCATTTTACCAATCATGGAAAGATGGAACGCTGAATCAACCTTCAGCCGGTCAGAATCGAACTGTTACTATTGTAACATATCAAATTAATGAGAACTTAGGAAACCTTAAAAGAAATTCAAAAGAAACAACAAACAACATCCATGGGCATGCATACATACATAACCACCCATTAGTATTTGAAAACATTATAGCAGGATGTACTACAAAGTAACTTGCAAAGTGTAGGGAAAACAGAGTAAAGCAAGCCATATTCCTATACCCTGTGTATTTTGTTGGAAGGAATTTACTATATTAGAAATCCTTCTGCAAAAGTTATTCTTGCTGCTGTAATGACGTGTAAAATCAAATATAGGCTTTGTTTGTTAATCTTTTCAGGCATTATACCTAATAAGAAAATTTCAGGCTTAAAATCAACATGTTCACCTAATATTTTTTCTAACCAAGCATGTATATTTTTCCAATAAGCTTTTGCTTTGCTAAATGTCCACAAAATGTGACAATAAGTGCCTGAATTATGCTTACATTTCCAACATCTATCTGACATATTTTTAAACATTTTTGCTAATCTTGCTGGTGGCAAGTGCCATCTATAAAACATTTTATATTGATATTCTTTATATGAAGTTGCCATTGTTAACTTATAGTTTCTCTCCCATAATTTTTGCCAGTTTTCTAATTCTGTATTGTAACCAAAGTTTTTCGCCCATCTTATCATTGTTTCTTTAACTTGTTCACTTTCCATTTCCTAACTCTAACCCTAACTTTTGCGCAATGTTGGAAAAATGAAACACTACCACCAGAAGAAGAAATAATCAGAAAAATATTGGAATGCGCAGAGATGGACAGATTAACTTGGAGATTGAAGGATAAAGAAGATACAGACTACTATAAAACTTGGGACTTATTCTACTATTGGCTAGAAGAAAGAATGAAGGATTAGGAATGGAATATGTATTAGTATTGTTGACTCCAGACAGCTCATTGGTTGAAAAACTAACATATGTATGTAAGAGAAAAATCAATAAAACCTTAAAAAAAAGAAAGAAATTCTTCCATATATGCCAGCGATTCTCAACCTGTGGGTTCCTGTTGAGAACCGCTGATATATGCTGAGAATATAAAATGGTAAAGAAATTTATAGTTTGCATTTTTTAGGAATCTAACACAAACTCTGTTGTATAGTTTAAGAGAAGCATTACTGTATTGTGTACTTGATGGGAAACATATGAACATAATTTGTAAAGATATTCTAAAGATAATATATGTGGGTGGGACTCATGATATTGCTTGAAACTAGGAAACAAATGTACCTCTTTTAGTAGAATACTAATATAAACAAATGTAAAATATTGTATGCGAATAAAAAAAATAGAGTGAAGGAAAACAAAGACACAATCAACTTGGTTTAAACCATGGCATTCTTTTACTAAATTTGAAGTTTTAAAAAGCAGATAAGGACTACTGTGGAAAGACAAATTGACTTTCTGATATAAATGGAATTATTTTGAATAGAATACTCTGATCCATTTTGTACTGTTTCCTATATTCTTCCATGTAATGCAATGTAATGCAAGGAAAACAGGTTTCTGCTTCCTTGAAGAAACTTTAACGTCAAAGCAACATTAAGTCTTGTCCCAAAGAATCTCCCTACCACTGCTACCATCAATATAATTCCATATGGATTAGAGGAATTAGCTGAAAATTAATCCGATCTGATACTTTGGAAGAAATGCTCAACCAGGCTGATAAAAAGACAAAGGCACAATCCTAACAATTTACTTTTTAAAATTAATACATGGTTTGCACTCTCCTACTGAAGGCATGATTTAAAAAGTACATGCCTTTTGTTAGATCATAGCCTGTATTTTTCCAATGCTTCTAAGTGAGCCAACTATAGTTCCTTTCCTCCGTTTATCAGAGCTTGGGGATCTTTTGAAAAGGCAGCCAATGCAAATTGAGTTGAGCAACCTGTGAGAAAAAATGAATTCATTTTAGATTTTCAAATGTGAATTATCTAGCATCACCTGTAGACTTGACATTTAAAGATGGTTTAGTTAATGTATCTAGTCATAAAACAAAATCCAATTATTTGCCTTAGAGCCTTTCCAGATATTTTTGTCTGCCATAGGCTGGCTTGCCAGGGACCATTTAGGACAGACAGACAGACAGACAGACAGACATATAGTAGATGACAGATGGATAGAACTTTATTTATTTATTCTTTTTATTATTTATTAAGATTTAGAAGCCATGCTACTCCAGAGTGAATTGGCGAATTGGCTACAGCGAGATGGCTGCAGTGGGATGGCTGCGGTGAGATGGCCATGGCGAGTTGGTCATAGTAAGTTATCCCATTCCAATCAGATCTGCCCCATTTTTAATTTTATGTGTTTTCAGCCCTTCCTCGTAATATTACTTACCCTACCTTTTTCCTTTGAAATGCATATTACTGATATTTTTCTGCTACTGGGATCCTGTGCACTATACTTAGCCTAAGGCTAAGATTCAGTGGTGGGATTCAGCCGGTCCACACCAGTTCAGTAAAACTGGTAGCTAATTTTTTTGTTGACTTCAGCAAACTGGCTGATGCCCTAGCCCTTTTTCGCAAGGCCTAGAACCGATCACCGGAAGTGCATGGATCCACTTCTGGGGGGGGGTGTTCTGGGCCTGGGAGGCGTCCCAGGCTCAGAATGGACTTCTGGAAATGGCATCCATACAAAGAACCAGTTTTTCAGGTATTTGAATCCCACCACTGCTAAGATTCTTTATTCCTTTGCTTCCTTTCTGAAAGACTTTTGAATGTAAAGTTACCTCTACATCACTAGAGAACTGCTACGGTATGTCTAGAGCACTTTGTTATTATTATTTTTTGGGCTAGTGCTACCACTACTTACAAAATATATTTTTCTGTAAACGTTTTTGTAAACCACTAGACAAATATAGATCCCTATATGCCAGGGGTCCCCAACCTTGGCAACTTTAAGACCTGTGGACTTCAACTCCCAGAATTCCCCAGAATTCTGGGAGTTGAAGTTACAAGTCTTAAAGTTGCCAAGGTTGGGGAGCCCTGCTGTATGCAAAAGAATACACGGACTGTTGGCAGGAATGATAGAAAATTGTTTTCTATGGTGAAGGGGTGATGGGGGGATTTTTGCTGCTTCCCAAGCTAGTGACTTTGGGAAAGATAATATTAGCAAACAAGCCCAAAGGACACTCAACTACCACCAGAATGAACAATGGCTAGCATTCCAGAATTTAAAAACTATAGACATGTCCAGGATTAGAACTACGGATATCATCATGGATTGGAAAACCCAGAAAATATTTAGGAAATTTATGCTTAGGTCAGAGTTCAGCATTGTTCTGTGAATGGCACATTTATTCTGAATCTGAACTTCATACCTACTTAAACTATTATGAATAATCCTGGACTCATCTTTCTACTTTCTTTCTCATATCTGGCAGTAATATCATTTTGATTCTGTTGTGTGAAGAGTTACAATTACATTTTTTTTCAAGAGCTGTTGTTTTCTTGACTGTTTGGATCATTAACACCTTTTCTCTCTCTTGGGCATGGGTGTCAAACTCGAGCATGTCACATGACATATTGTGATGTATCGCATTTTTTTGCCTTTGCGGAGCTGGGTGGGTGTGGCCTGCACATGACGCATCCAGCCCATGGCCCGCCAGTTTGACACCCCTGCTCTTGGGGCTCTTTGTGTAGTCAAAAGTGTTTGTGCATGCAGACACACACACACACACACACAAACACACACACAAATATGAGCAACTCATTTATCAAGCCCAGAATTTGACGTAGAAAATTCCAGGAGGAAATACATTTAAAAAAAAATATTGAGCAACTTTTTCAGTTTTCCCTAGACTGAATATTTATTTTGGATGTGTTCTAGTTGTCAACATTTATTTGTCTTTTTCTTTAATTACAGCTTTGAATTGAGAAACTGCAGTGGGACAGTTGCAGTACACAAGTGTATTTTGCTGTTGTTATTATTAGCACTAGTAGCCGATACTGAATCTCTCTTCTTTTGAAGTCTACTTACAAATGAATGTTTGCCTGTTGCCATTTTACATGGCAATTCATTACCCAGAAACAGAATAACCAGGGATATCCATGAGGGTGTCCAAAAAACCTCAAGATGGCAGCTGTGACCAAAGTCTCACCTTTTTTGTGTGTGTATTGCACACCGGTTGCATGCAAAAATGGGACAGGGCTTTAGTAGTGCCTACTTTTGCAGAATGTGCAATGAAATCCAATGTTGGTGAGGGAATAATAATGTGAAATAATTCAGATACAAAAAGAATTGAGGCTTGGTAAAAGCAAATCAGTAATTACAGTAATAAAAGGTAAAGTTTCCCCTATCAGTCATGTCTGACTCGAAGGGGTGGTGCTTATCTCTGTTTCTTAATTGAGGGAGCCAGCGTTGTCCAAAGACATTTTCATGCTCATATGGCCAGCATGACTATACACTGAAGTGCACAGAACACGGATGTCAAGGTTCTGACTAATGGATCCAAACAAATCAGAACTCCGAGGCTTGAAATTTCGTCAAAGTACATGTTTATTGGATACATAATATCAGCACGGTCAAAAGTGAAACCAACTCTAACTTTTACCCCAGGAATTCAATGTAACTAATTGTAACACTTCCCTCTCCCTATTATGCTATTGATCATGCTAACCAAGGAAGACAATTGGCGGGCTCTGTGACATTTCTTCTCTCCACCTTCCAGCACTTGTGGGAATGACCTTGGTTCCCACAGGATCATTCTGTGTTTAGTCTAGCATTCCTTTTGGTTTCTTTGCCCCCCCCACTTCCTCCCAACCTTTGTGGCAACTGAGAATGACAAAGATTGTTTCAGCCAGGTTCGTTTCAGAAGTTGACAGCTGTTACCTTCTCATCGAAGTGGTACCTATTTATTTATTCATATTTGCATGCTTTCAAACTGCTAAGGTATTGGCAAAAATGTTGTAAATCACAATTATACGATCACAAAATACTACAACTGGCCATAAAGGTAAGCCAGTTGCCAAGTGCCCAAAATGCAGTCATGTGACTTTCTCCCGCTCCCTCTCTCCCCCCTTCTCTGTGTGTGTATGTATGTGTGTGCGAGTGTGTGTAATTATTGGAAGATGAGAACCTGGTCATAACTAGCTTTTGGGAAGGTTTATCAATGTTGCTAAGCAATGACAACCTGTATGGAAACCTGCATGTTTGTCTTATTTTGTTTGTTTAACTCCTTTCAAAAAGAAATGGAAGTTTGGAATATTATATTGAATTGTTGTTTTAGGGAGTAATAATAATAGTGAACAATTCTGAAGTACAAAGTCCAATTGTAATATTTTTTCTTCTATTCAAGAAATTAGCTTTTTCCAAAAATGGGATATATTTCTTTACTAGCAGCTTGAAGGGAGATGACTAACATATTTAATTCTGCAAAGTGTTCATCTCGAAGTAAATGGAGCCCAGCCTTGTTCTTTAATATTTAATACAAACTTTATTAATTTTTTAAAATAAGAATATAAATAAAAGATTTCATTTCTGATTTACTCCTACCTCTAGGCTAGCAGTATCATTTTCTAACACATTATCAGGCTTGCATTTATTTGCTCTTGTGCTTTGCCTAATTATTTTATTTTGTTATGTTTTGCAAATTATGAGGCTCAGGGTATTAAGTCTGCATTTCAATAGAGACATAATTTTACAGTTCTTCAGTTGAATAATATATGGACAGAATTTGAGTGCATAGCCAATGAAAACAGTTCACATATACTTTGGTACTGGATTGAGATCAGTGAATAAGATCCAGAAAGATCCCTTAGACATCCTTAAATTATTAGGCAAAAAAATCATGTAAACTGGAAACTACCATTTTATAACATATCAGAAATTGCTTTGGAATGAATCTTCACCATACCTTGTTGGGTAGGCTACCATGTAAGAGGCAGACTTTTTAAATGGCTACCATTGTACTGGTATTATTTTATGTGATATTGCATTTTATATGAATCTTTTAATGTATGCTTTTAAAATTGTTTTAATTCCTTGTTTTTAAATTGCCATTATAATTTTTAATCTGTCAACTATTTTGAGATTTATTTTTTTTTTAAAAAAGGGAAGTGAATAGAAATGTTTTAATTGCATACTTGTCAGGCCCCAAAACCAAAAATGACATGTGGCAATTCTTCCAGGCTGAGTTCTTTATCTTGTAACAATCTTGCCAGAGTGAGGACTGGACTATCTTTATCAACAATATACTCTGGGATTCATTAGAGAGGGGCTGTCTTCATCCTCCTTCTCTCACACATGACATCTGGGCTATGTTGTCTCTTACTCCTTACTTCTGCACCCCTTCCTTCTGAGGATCCACCTCCTCACTACTTTCCATTCTAATATCTAAAAGTATCAAAACTGACTTTGAAATATATATATATATATATATATATATATATATATATATATATATATATATATATATATATATATATATATATATATATATATATATATATATATATATATACTCGAAATAGCTATCTCAGAAATCCCTTATTTCTTTGTTAACAATTTTAAAAACATATATATATATATTTGTGCTTGCAGATGGCTCTGGGTTGAGCTGAAACAAGCAAAGGAAAGAATGATTTCTTCCTCCCATATTTGGGTTTAGAGGGTGCAATCTAAAAAATAACCACTTGACACACATATTCACTCCCTGAATATTAACAAAGCGGGAGAGAGCCTGTGGCTTGAGACTAAAGCTTCTGCCTAGCATGCAGACTGCCCAGGTTCGAATCCCGGAAAGGGTGAGTTCTGACTGAAGAGAGTTAAATAACTCGAAATAGCTATCTCAGAAATCCCTTATTTCTTTGTTAACAATTTTAAAAACATATATATATTTGTGCTTGCAGATGGCTCTGGGTTGAGCTGAAACAAGCAAAGGAAAGAATGATTTCTTCCTCCCATATTTGGGTTTACAGGGTGCAATCTAAAAAATAACCACTTGACACACATATTCACTCCCTGAATATTAACAAAGCGGGAGAGAGCCTGTGGCTTGAGACTAAAGCTTCTGCCTAGCATGCAGACTGCCCAGGTTCGAATCCCGGAAAGGGTGAGTTCTGACTGAAGAGAGTTAAATAACTCGAAATAGCTATCTCAGAAATCCCTTATTTCTTTGTTAACAATTTTAAAAACATATATATATTTGTGCTTGCAGATGGCTCTGGGTTGAGCTGAAACAAGCAAAGGAAAGAATGATTTCTTCCTCCCATATTTGGGTTTACAGGGTGCAATCTAAAAAATAACCACTTGACACACATATTCACTCCCTGAATATTAACAAAGCGGGAGAGAGCCTGTGGCTTGAGACTAAAGCTTCTGCCTAGCATGCAGACTGCCCAGGTTCGAATCCCGGGAAGGGTGAGTTCTGACTGAAGAGAGTTAAATAACTCGAAATAGCTATCTCAGAAATCCCTTATTTCTTTGTTAACAATTTTAAAAACATATATATATTTGTGCTTGCAGATGGCTCTGGGTTGAGCTGAAACAAGCAAAGGAAAGAATGATTTCTTCCTCCCATATTTGGGTTTACAGGGTGCAATCTAAAAAATAACCACTTGACACACATATTCACTCCCTGAATATTAACAAAGCGGGAGAGAGCCTGTGGCTTGAGACTAAAGCTTCTGCCTAGCATGCAGACTGCCCAGGTTCGAATCCCGGAAAGGGTGAGTTCTGACTGAAGAGAGTTAAATAACTCGAAATAGCTATCTCAGAAATCCCTTATTTCTTTGTTAACAATTTTAAAAACATATATATATTTGTGCTTGCAGATGGCTCTGGGTTGAGCTGAAACAAGCAAAGGAAAGAATGATTTCTTCCTCCCATATTTGGGTTTACAGGGTGCAATCTAAAAAATAACCACTTCACACACACACACACACACACACACACACACACACACACACACACACACACACACACACACACACACACACACACACACACACACATATATATATATATATATATATATATATATATATATATATATATATATATATATATATATATATATATATATATATATATATATATATATGAATTCATTATGGCTTCCCTTGGACTGGACTAGGCAATACTAAGTGATGAAGGAGATATTGTTTTTTATCTACAATTCAACAGTTATTCATAGTAAATGTCTGTCAGCCTTACCTGGTAGACTGGACAGGGAACACAGAGAGATAAACTAATTCTACTTCATAGTAAAATTACATTAATAGAAGACTGAAAGACTGAAGACCGAAAATCCTATTCTCCTGCTGTCACCTTTACAATCTGATAATTTTGGGAGGGTGCCTCCTTTCCCTCTTGCTATGCAGCTGTCCTTCCTATCTGACTATTCCCAAGGCAGCATCACTTTTCCCAGTTTCCAAAGATCATTTCCACACACCATTACAATGTTCCATACTCCATCCACAATTGCTCATAGTTCTCTGGCCATGATGATGGCTCTGTCAGATTCATAATGGCCTGCTTTTTCACAGGTAATGCAAACCCCAGCAGACATGGCAATAGCATGAATAGAAAACTGAAATAAATAAATATCAACCTTGCTTCAACTTCAAATTCTTCTCTCCCATCCAGACCCTTACAGTGTCCAAGACCAGAATAAGATATCAACAGCATCTCCCTACTCCCTGTGGTGGTGATATAAGTTGGATATCATCAGTGTACTGATGATACTGTACTCCAAACTATCATATGACCTCTGCCCCAAGTAGCTTTATTTAGATGTAAAAGAGCAGGGCAGGGAAGACCACAACTCTGTAACACTCTGTAAAGATATGATATTGGGAAAGAAAGAATGAACAGCTAAAGGAGAAGAAATGAAAACTCAGTCCTGAAAAAATGGAAAGTGGAGAAAGAAACTTAGCTTGAGAGAAGGCCTAGGAGATCTCCTCCAGGCCTCTGAGGCCAAGAACAGACTTCCAGAAGCAGCAAGGGTTCAGCCGGTTCTCTGAACTCAATAAAAAAAAAAAAATTAGCTACCAGTTTTATCGAACCGGTGCGAACCAGCTGAATCCCACCACTGTAAACAAGGCAGTTGGGTGACATTATCCTTTGAGAATAATTCAAAAAAAAGGATGCAAACTAACTGGTAATGCTACCTTAAAAGTCTGTATTAATTTTAATATGTGGATTATTTAGACTACTACACCTTTCTTTCAGGGTTGCATGAAAACCTGAAACAATTCAGAATACTTTAGCAAACGACAGAAGGATTATGCTCACTTTAAATATCAAGCACTTCTTTCAAATATGTATAACCCAATTATCAACTTCCAATTTAGTGCACAGTGATTTCCCAGCAATGTAAAGGAGTTCCATGGAAGTTAATGTAGCTTGCATGGAGGAGACTTAAAAACTGGGTGGTTGCCACATCTATGGAACATCTGCAGGTAGATAGACTAAATAAATACATCTCTGCCCTTCAGAACAGCAGGGAATAGGGCTCCACAGCAAATGAATGGTCGTGAACATAGCAATAAAATCACTGTCCTTTTCACTTTTACAGTGAAGAGCATGGGGATCGGCATCTTGGCAAGCAAATGCAATGTAAAGTCTACTGCCAAATCCAAATGCTACATAGGTCACAGCCATGCTTTTATTTTCCATGCTGTCTATCTGGGAAGAAGGCCACAAAAACTAAGCTATTTTCATGGTCTTAAACTTGTTTGATTTTTGAATTTAATTTGTAGACTATTACTGCACATTAACTACTGAGTGTTCTGAATTCTAAAAGCAGGTCAGTTACAAAAATTTCAATTTAGGAATTGGGAGTTACCTTCTTCAGTGGAGTATTTTAGGAAGTGCAGGATATTTTGGAACCAGGAGTTAACTTTTATACCGTTGCTTCATTTTCTGCTCAACTCAATTTATTCTATTTATCTATTTATTTATTTGCCCCCCAAAGCAAGTCACAAATATAATTTAAATCTGGCATTAGCTAAAACAGTTTAACAAGTAAAATACACAATAGACTTAAAACCCCAACTCATTGTTTTGTTACTAAGAGTCTTATTATTATAGTCATAGGTAAAAATCTGGCTGTTGCCACTTATCTGAGGATTTTCATCTGCAAGTAAAAAAATTACCCGCAACTCAACTCAGAACTATAATGGAACTTGCCCATTATGGTTGTATTATGGTGACAATAGTTAAAGTAAGGCAGCCACATGCTTGCTTCGCTTAGTGATCCTTAAGCCTCCTCTCCCCAATGCAGTCATTAAATGACTGTGCAAATCATTAAGCAAAACATGGGTGCCTTGGGGTGGCACCCCATGGGAAGCATAGAGCAAGCCCAGATCTGCTTGCTGCAGTCTCCTGAGGTCTCCCCCATCCTGAAGCATCCATACTTTGCTTTCCCACCTTTCAGGGACTGCTTAGACCTTGGGCCTGCTTCCTACCTACTCCCACACGCTTTTTTCTAGCCCTCATCACCCATCACACACTCAAAGAGCTCTGGAGCTCCAAAGTTCATGTTAGGGCAAGGCTCTATTTCCCTGGCATTTCTGGTTGTACAGTTGCATCTTGGAAGCAGGCACCATTTTTGGAGTAGCCACAATTAGTTTTCCTTCAATTTTGTGAAAGAGTCTTGGCAAATTGTTGAGAAAGAGGCAGGTTGCTTTTGTACAACTAAAGCATATCTTGTCTATTTTTCAGTAAGTATCCATATGTATTTACGCACACATTACTGTACAGCAACTTTAGAGCAAACTGGCTTCTTTTATTCAGGAGCATGAATGTGGTTATTGTAGTAGCAATTAACTGTAGTAAAAGTGCAGATTCAGTGTAGCTTGAAGCTGGCATGTGTACTGGAAAATAAATAATCCACCTAATAAACGGGGACAGTTGCAGGTTATAACAAGTGCTACAGACTAATGTTGGTGATAGACTTTAGGGTCACAAACATCCGCAATGCAATTCTGAAGCTCTTCTGTACCTATAAATAAGTGCAGTATATCTCTCCTTAGCCTTGACAAACACTGAAACTACACAAACCTTCTGTAAGGAAAGGTGTAGTCAATGGATTTGCTCTGCATTTGTAGTGGTGTAATTGAGAGGGAAATTTGCCTCCCGGTCTACAATAAACAAGAGCAACCACAAATGAACTGTGAAGGTGATTGGGTTATTCTCTCCTGTACAAACACAAAACTACATGGCAGATTCCCACTCTCACCGGCTGTGATTAACTCCTCCTGATTTAATTGTGTCTTGAGGGGAGAACTGGGCTTGAGAGCAAAAGTGTTGCTGCCAGCACAGCTCTACAATGTTGAACCAAGCCAGACACAGACAGATGTGCAGACAAGAGAGCAAGTATTAAAAGGCAGCTTCAAATATTTTAATAGCTAGACAGCTAGACAGACAGCTAGACAGACAGACAGACAGGAAGGCAGACAGACAGGCAGGCAGACAGACAGGCAGGCAGACAGACTGATAGACTGATACTGAGTGATTGATGACTTTAGGGAGTTTGAAAAAAACCCAGAAATTTCAGTCCACTTTTTTTGTGTGTATGCTGATGGGGTCTATATTTTGCTGTCTGAAGTTCATCTAACCTAATCTTCCATTTTCAGCAATAGGAAAGCAGCTCAGAAGTTAAAATTAAAGCTGTGTTCATGAAGGGTAATGAAGGTTCAATTAACTAAGCTTTTTCCAAACTGGGCAAAGGTTAGGTTATTAGATCTGGGTGCAGGAATCTAGAAGATCAATAAGTAGCAACAAAGAGATACTGAAAACTCTAATCCTTTACTACAATCTAATGCTTGGATATTTGCAACCCCGGATAAGGGGATGTGTAGCTCAAAAACAGAGCTGTCCTTCACAAATCTAATTATATGTAGCAATAGCAATAGCACCTAGACTTATATACCACTTCACAGTGCTTTACAGTCCTCTCTAAGTGGTTTAAAGAATCAGCATATTGCGCCCAACAATCTGGGTCCTCATTTTACCGACCTCGGAAGGATGGAAGGCTGAGTCAACCTTGAGCCAGTGAGAATTGAACTGCTGGCAATTTGCAGAATTAGCCTGCAATACTGCATTCTGCACCACCATGGCTCAAATATGTGTGCATGCATATGTGTGTGAAAATCCATCCATCCATTTTTCCCTCCATGCTGATATATGTAACTGAGGGTCTTTTTCCTCATGTTTCTTATCACAAGATAATATCTCTGGGTAGCTTCTTTTCTTTTCCTTTTTTTTAAATCATTGCTTTCATCTTGTCTCCGACCCATGCCTGAGGCAGCCCTAAGTTGGGATTTGCTGAAGCAGTTTTCCATTGAAGTCACCCTTGCCTTCTTGTTCCCTGGGCCCTTTCCATTGCTTCCATTTCTTAACTTTACCTCCTTGTAAGTAATAACAAAGAACCTGACTTGAGGGATTTGAAAAGAAGGGATCTCTGGAAATGCACAGCTCTTCTACAACCAACGATCAATTAGCAAGCCATTTGATAATGTTAGCACCTAGAGAGTGCTGTAAAGCAGTGTGAAGCAGCATATAAGTCTAAGTGCTATTGCCAAGTGCCGTTCTTTATCTCTTTACTGCCATCTAACCATCAACTGGAATTTTGCAGCTCAAGTCTGTTAGTCCTAAACGTGATCATTCTCTACCTAAAGCATCAAGCTAAGGTGGCAAGCTTTGTCCTACTTCTACAAACTGTCCTGGATGGATGGATCTCTTACATTGACTGGAAATGTCCAGACGAGAGGATGACAGCAAAGCTGCAGCATGTGCTAACTATATTAAAGAGAACATGCAACACAGGAAATTGGGACACCTCTAATCAGCAAGAAAGTATTTGTTTTATTTGACTGACTGACTGACTGACTGACTGACTGACTGACTGACTGACTGACTGACTGACTGACTGGATTTATAATCCACTTTCATTCGGCCACATGCCCAATAATCCTTTCTCTAATTTTTCCCCACAACCAAGCAATAAGATGAGCTGAAGGAACATAACCAGGTCACTATTTAACTGAATCATAGGAGAAAGTCCTCTTGTCTCACCAGTTAGAAACATTCTTAATCAAGAAAAGGTAAGGAGAAAAAAAAATCCATGTTTAAGTTTATAAGTAAAGCCATGAGATATTGTGGCTGTTTATAACAATGTGAATTGTTTTTGTTTTGATTTTCATCTTCTGGCTGAATTTATTTTATTTATTTATTACAGAATTTCAATAGAAGGCCATAGGGATGTTTTAGATTTGCATTCCAATTAATGAATAAACATATGCAAATGAGCAGTGGCCTGTTTTTTTGTTTTCCTTTGGGACAGAAACAACCTTAATTTGCACTTCTGCCATCATAGCTTTAAAGCAGAAACTATTGCTCTTCTTTGGGTGATTGAACAGAATTTTTATCTCCCTGTCATTGCTCTTAACTGCCACCACTAAAAATACCAAAATTGTTTGGTTTGAGGACACACACATATGTGTTGTGTGCTGGTGAACAAAATTATCTCTGAACTGGAAACCTCTGGATTAAATTAAATACCCAAGTCTACATTCCTTAGACTAGCAATCCTATAAAAATGCATGAAGAGTTAAGCTAATGTGAAGATATTTGTAGGGACATTGTAAGCAACACTGGCCACCCTATAGCCTGCAGGCTGATGCTGGACTGCAGCAATCCATACCATTGGATGGAATTGCTGAAGTTGCTCAGGATTACAGTGTGAGCAAGATTGGGAGTAAGGATATTTAGGGAAAGCCATTCTGTCAAGGGTTATAATAACACTAGAGAGGAAATATGTTCAGCTTGCAATGCTTAGTAAGGCTATAATTGACCTCAGTTCCCCTTCGAAAGAAGTCTTGTTGAAAAAGCCCAAAAAGTGCATTCAGCCTTGTGGGAGTTTAGATAGAATTTCCTACATTTTAATTTTTGCATGAGCCATCAGACCTGACTAGATTTTCTTTGGTGGGAGGACTAATTTCTTCACTTGATTGTTTCTTGCTCATGAAGATGAACATGCTTTTAAAATTGGAGAAAGAAAATCAATAATCTGCACTAATAACACTAGTTTGAAACAAAAGACTGCAAGCTCTACTAATAAAAGTAAAAAAGTACAGTGTTAGAACTAAGAAAATATATAAGTTATTAATGTTATTAAGGATATATATATTCTGGTTCTGCCTCTGGTCAATGCCATCCGTGTCCTGACTTGCTCCTCGTGTATTTTTAATGTCTGGTATGCCGGGAGCAATTCTATGCATCGATTGATTGAATCCATGTTGGAGAGCCAGGCCTCCTTCAGCAGGCATCCTCCTTTGGAGGCATCCTGGGTGATGGCTTCTGCTCCCTTGAAATCAAATGAGTGCCCATTGTTAACCATATGTGTCCATATTTGGGAATATTGCTCCTGCTCTCTGACGGCCAATCTGTGTTCATGTATTCTGGTTTTTATCTGTTTGGCCATCTCCCCCGTACATTGGCAATCCTTGCAGTGTACTCTGTATACGACCAATGACTTTTCTTCCTTTGGTAGCGGTTCCTTGGGATGCATCGCTTTCATCCGAAGTGTTTGGTTGGGTCGGTGAGCCACTTTGATGTTATAAGGTGCTAATATGCACGCTGTTGCCTCCGATACTCCCTGGACATATGGTATCGTTGTCCAGGATGTTGTCCCTGGGTCATCCAGTGCCCTGCAGGGTTCTTGGCATTTGCTATATCTTTGGGTGAAGCTGGTTGGGTAGCCGTTCTACCTACACACCTGATGGAGGTGGGCACGTTCCACTTGCTTGGCCTTTTTAGTGTTACAGTGCGTGTCTATGCATGCGAATAGCTTCCTAACGCGATCTTATGGGCTGCTGGATGATTACTCGTGTAATGCAGCATCCTATCGGTGTAAGTGGCTTTCCTATATACCGTCGTGTGGAGGGCACCATTGGTTTGGCATGTGACCAACACGTCCAGGAAGGCCAAAGTGCCATTGGCTTCCTCCTCCGCCATGAATTGTATGTCTGGGAATATTGCGTTCAATTTTTCCATAAAGGCAGGTTTTTTTGTTTGTTTGATAGTGGCGAACGTGTCATCCACATATCTGGCCCAAAATTCTGGTTGGTAGTCAGCCATTGCTTTAGCCTCCAGGCACTGTAGGACCGCCTTGGCGATGACCCCCGAGATGGGAGATCCCATCGGCGTACCCTTAATCTGCTCATATAATGTGTCCTGAAATGTGAAGTGTGTTTTCAGACATAATTGTAATAACCTGATAACGTCCTCCATCCTAAGGGAACCCTGACTTCACAATCCCTTTAGTTGTAATAAATCCTTTATTGCTGAGATAGCCAGTTCTTGTGGGATGGATGGGAATAGTGATGTCATATCAAAGCCTGTGGCTTGAGGCTAAAGCTTCTGCCTAGCATGCAGACTGCCCAGGTTCGAATCCCAGAAAGGGTGAATTCTGACTGAAGAGAGGTGAATAACTCGAAATAGCTATCTCAGAAATCCCTTATTTCTTTGTTAACAATTTTAAACATACATATGTATATATACACACACACACATATACATACATATAAATATATGGGCAATTCGGAAATAAACCTCTGTTTGAGCATGTGCAAACAATAGAAATAGGCGGGGATAGCAATGCCTGTTCTATGGTACCATGCACAGTAGTTCAGTAGGCAGTGAGGAGTGGAAGAAGAAAGTTGTGTTGCAGTTGACTCATCTGCTAGATCAATTGAAAGCAAATCCTGCCATAGAAAATCCCACCAAATGTGAAGTGTGTGCGGTAACATGATTCTTGTGTGTGAAAAAGCCTTTGGCAGCTGTGATTCATCACAAACTGTGTAATGTTTACGGACCAAATGTGATGAGTGAAGGTGTCGTATGTCAATGGTGACGCATGTTTAAAGATGGACGAACTGACGTGCGCGATGAGGCAAGAAGTGGCCGCCCATCTGTAATCAGTGATGCACAATGCGCTTCACAATGCTGTTACAGGGTGGCTTCATTCCCAGGCAGGAGATTTTTTTTGTTCCAGAAGGAATTTTAAACCTTGTAAGACATTATGACAAGTGCCTCAATTTGAATGGCAATTACGTCGAAAAGTAAGGTAATGCTGTAGTCTTCTAATGTATACAATAAAAGTTCTGTATCTGCAAGTGTCTGTCATTGATAATCAAACAGAGGTTTATTTCCAAATTGCCCTCAATATACAAACTCAACAGTAAAGGGACAGTAAAGGAAGTCAAGAAATATGCCACATATTACCACTTGGTAGAGCAGCCGTGAAAGCCTTGGAAAAGATGTTCACATGCCATTTCTCTATATCTACAACAATCAGAATTGTGCAAGTACTGGTATTTCTTGTGATATTTTATGGAAGTAAAAGTTGGACTCTAAAGAAGCTAGTTAGAAAGAATATGGATGCATTTGAACTTTGGAATTGGAGAAGATTCTCGAGAATACAACAGACATCCAAGAAAACAAACAAGTGGATGATTGAACAAATCAACCCAGTATTCTTACTTGAGGCATAAATGATCAAGTTCAAGTTATCATACTTTTGATATGTTATGTGAAGACCCAGTTCTCTGAAGAGGGCTGTGGTGTTGGAAAGGTGGAGGTAAAGAGAAGGAGAGCAAAACTAGCAGCAAGATGGATGGATTCAGTTACAATGGCATTGGTACACTGTAGAAGACCAAGTTAGGGACAGATTGTCATGGGGAAAAAATATTTCTATGTGGTCAATAAGAGTCGGCACTGACTTGATGGCACATAACCATTCAATGACTCAATGATTCAATTTGTTTTCTGGGGTCTTTAAATTGAAAATCCTCACTTTATTCCTGAGGATATGTCATTCTGAAAGGATGAATATGGCTTAGTTTCTAAACATGGCTTGTCCAGGACATTCAGTCTCAGGAATACTCAGATATTACACTGTGAAAAAGGAAGGAAGGAAGGAAGGAAGGAAGGAAGGAAGGAAGGAAGGAAGGAAGGAAGGAAGGAAGGAAGGAAGGAAGGAAGGAAGGAAGGAAGGAGCACCATCTCTTTCAAACAGAGCAAAAGGGAGTTTAGTATGAAAAGTCTTGAATAGTCTATTGACGACTGTCATCCTGACTGAAATTGCATGGGCTTCCTCATTGTTTCTTTCTCAATGAGTTTTGACCCAGTGTCAGAGAGAAGAACAGAATAAGATATTTTAAGATCTGACATGTTTCTTTCCATTTCAGTATTTCCTAGAAAAGGAAAGGTGGCTCTTTTTCCCATGACAGCATCCTGTGCTTCTCTGAAATGTGCTTCAGCAGTATTTTCTACTTTTATAAATGGAAGTTGTCTATCAAGGACATGCTGCGTCCCATTTTGCTTTTGGGAAATTCACTCATTACCATCCATGGTGAAACAAAGGGCATCACAGTATACTGATTTGCTTTTACTTGGGTCAGAAGGCAAGGAAGGCGATAAAGGTCATTTAGCTCAAAAGCACACTATCAGTGTAGGCTCCTTTTAACGAAAACATTCCTTGGATGCTAATACAGACATGGGAAAGGAGACTACAGTCCTGTTTTGTCCCTGTGGTCTGACTCTGCTCCCTCATTACACTGGAAGAGAGGTAGATCTCAGCATGAACATTTTGTACTAATGCAGTTTCCAATTTAAACTATAAATTCAACATAATTAGGATGTAAATGGCATGGGGAGGAGTGCATAAATATATTATGGGGGTGGGTTTAAAGAAGCCATGTAGTGAAGAAGGAAGCAGAAAGGTTTCAGCCAGTTATCCCACTCTTGCTTACTTCCATGGCACATGGAGAGGCAGTGCTTTCATCTACTGAAACCTTCCCCAAAAGTTGATTAGTAATAAATTATTCATAGCCTCTATCACTTAAGATGGCAGGGAAGGACTCTGCATTCTGAGAGTTCCACTAAAAAACAAACATGAAAAATCAGTTGGTCAGAAAGTAGACCACACATTAGAAATCTTTCTCATGGTTCTACATTTATAATTTTAAGAAGTTCTCTCTCTCTCTCTCTCTCTCTCTCTCTTTTCCACTCCTAGAGTGGAATAATCCTTTGCTGGAGAAAGCATTCCCTTAAGTTGTCCTGGCTGGTATTAATTTTCAATACAGCCACCTGTATTGAATATTATTATGTATATTATAATAATATATTATGTATATTTTTCTAATATACATAACATGCTGGAGATTATTCTGTTGCAAAAGTGAAGAATGGCTAACAATGTCCACAGTAAATTATTATTTTTTAAATCCACAGTATTTGCACCTAATAAAATAACCTGTGTCAAAAGTTCTCATGAGGGCTCCACAAAACAAAACAACCTACCTCCAGAAATTGTGAATGCTCCAACACTGGAAGTTTTTAAGAAGAGACTGGACAACCATTTGTCTGAAATGGTATAAGGTTTCCTGCCTGAGCAGGGGGCTGGAGTAGAAGACCTCCAAGGGCCCTTCCAACTATTATTATTATTATTATTATTATTATTATTATTATTATTATTATTATTATTATTATTATTATTATTATTATTATTATTATTGTTGTTGTTGTTATTGTTATTGTTATTGTTATTGTTATTGTTATTGTTATTGTTATTGTTATTGTTATTGTTATTATGGATCATCGCACAGTCAGCCAAATATTCAGACTAGATTTGGCATTTTGTCTACCTATCGAGTCCTTACCAAAGACTTGGGATAGGCAGATGTGGATGTTTGATGGTATTACAGATATCTTCACAGGATGGAAGCAGTTCCTAGTAAGGCCGCCTTTTGCAATTGACTAATGGTGAATTTGTCAATGCCAATAGTGTTCAAGTGGTGCTCCAGTTGTTTTGGGATTGCACCCAAGGAGCCTATTACTATTGCTTGCTTTTCCCACAGTCTTTCTATTTCTATTTGTAGGTCTTTGTATTTTGTTATCTTCTCCAATTCTTTCTCATCTATTCTGCTGTCTCCAGGCACTGCCACATCCACTATCCAGACTTTTTTGTCTTTCTTATCGACAATTGTTAAGTCCGGGGTGTTATGTTGCAGGTGCTTGTCTGTTTGAATTCTGAAGTCCCAGAGCAGTTTAATTTTATCATTTTCTATGACTTTCTCTATTTTATGATCCCACCAGTTTTTGTTTACAGGCAAATGATATTTCTTGCAGATCTTCAAATGCACCGTTGTTGCTACTTTGTCATACTGCTGCTTGTAGTCAGTCTGTGCGATCTTCTTGCAGCATCTTACCAGGTGGTCCACTGTTTCTTCAGCTTCTTTGCATTGGTGGAACTTACTGTCTGTTGCTGTCTTCTCAATTTTGACTTTATATGCATTTGTCCTTAAGGGTTGGTCTTGTGCAGCCAGAATTAGTCCCTTGGTCTCTTTCTTCATTTTTCCTGCTCTTAGCCATTGCCAGGTATTGTTATTATCTGCTTTCCCAGCTATTTTTTTAATGTACTGGCCATGTAGTGCTTTGTCTTTCCATGCCTCTATTCTGTTCTTCATTTGGTTTTTCTTGTAGTATATCTACAAGATATACTAATTTCAGTGCATCTTCATCATTGTTCTTCAGATATTCTTCCAAAGCCATTTTTTCTTCTTCAACCATCTGATGTACTTGCAGCATTCCACGCTCACCTATTTGCCTTGGTAGTTAAAGTCTGTCAATGTCACTGTGTGGATGAAGGACATGATTCATTGTCATTATTTTTCTGGTCTTCCTATCCATTGCTTTTAGTTCTGCTTGAGTCCAGTCCACTATTCCAGCTGTGTATCTAACAATTGGAATTGCCCAGGTGTTGATTGCCTTTATGGTATTTCCTCCATTGAGTTTGGACTTTAAGATCTTCTTCACTCTCTTGATGTATTCACCTCTAATCTTTTTCTTGACTTCAATGTGCTTGATGATGATGATGATGATGATGATGATGATAATGATGATGATGATGATAATGATTAAACCTGGGATCCTGATTTCATAAAACTAAAATCTAAAATTTTGGAGTGCCATCAATAATGCTACTTATGGTTACTAAGTCAATTATTTGCCTTTTCCTATAACAGCTTTTGCTTTAAGGTATCTTTTCTATGACTTCTTCTTGGCTATAAGTGAAATACAAAAGGCCCTGAAATACCGGTTGCTCACTCAGGCTTTGGATAGGATGACTGAAGCCCAGCCCTTTTTTCTTTTTCTTTGTTCCCATCGAATTTTGCCATGTGTGCCATCCTTATTCTTTTCCTTTTCTCGTCTTCTTTTTAAATGTATGCTCAAAGAACCCGAAATGCTGGTAATTGGGTAGCACATTAACAACAACAACAACAACAACAACAACAACAACAACAACAATAATAATAATAATAATAATAATAAACTTATGGAAAACAGGTCAAAGGCATGTAGAAACTTCCCCTTGCCAATTGTCCTTCCAACTATCACTCCACTGCTGAATCTCTGGACCACAACATGTCTCAAAGGCATTAGTCTCTGTTGCTTCTAGTCTTTTGTAGCTTGAAGGGTTGGCATGAAGTTGCAGAGAGTGGTAGAAACGGTGTTCCCAATCTTGCTCATTCATGGTTTTTTTTTTTTTTGCATCTGTTTCAGAATAGATGAAAACACCCGCGAAAACCTCAGAAAACATATATACACAAATATATATATTTGTTTTCTGAGGTTTTCGCGGGTGTTTGTATGTAGCTCTTTGGTTCTTCGGGTTTTCTCCCACGTAGAATTTGAAGTGTCTTGGCGACGTTTCGACAAAGTCACATTCGTCATCTTCAGGCTGGTGCTTTCGGCTTCGTGCTTCTAGCAGCAATGTGTGATTGCAACTGTTTCTTCCTTTTAACTGCCAATGGGAGTTGTAGCTGTTTCTTCCTTTTAACTGGGGTTTGAACTGATTGGCTGGGAGCTTGGCTGTGTTCTGATTGGGTGGAGGTGTGTTCTGATTGGTTAGGGGCTTGGCTGTGCTCTGATTGGATGGGGGGTTGGCTGTGCTCTGATTGGATGGGGGAGTGTTCTGTTTGGGTGGGGGCTTTGTTGTGTTCAGGGTAGTCTGAGTTGCAGGGGGATTAGAGATGGTGAGCTGCATAGCCGTTTGGCTTCGCGTTCGTGGTCGTGCCTCATCTTCATGGTGGGTGTCAGTTTGCTTCATGTATGGATTGGAGGGGTTTAAAGTGGCTAATGATGCAGCTGTGGTCTGGCTTCTGGTTTGTGGCCATGCTTCATCATCGGTGTGGGTTTGGGTTTGCTTTTTGCGTGGATGTGTGGTGGTGACATCCTGTGTGGTTTTCATGAGTGTGGGTCTGGTGTCATTCTTTGTGTTAGGGACTCGTTTGTCAATAAGGGCAGGTTTCCAAATGGCTGGTAGGCGGGAGGTATCATCTCGTTTGTTCATGCTGTGTGGACATTTTTCTATCTCAATGGCTTCTCTGATTATTCTGTTATTAAAGTGTTCAGTTTGGCCGATAGTTCTGGTCTTTTTGAAGTCAATTTCATGTCCTGTGGCTTTAAGGTGTTGGACCAGGTAAGAAGTTGGTTCCTCTTTTTTGACTGAGTTTTTGTGTTCTTCAATGCGTGCACTTTTTCCTTCTATGAGGTAGCTAAGGTGAGTTTCCTATTTCTTTCCCACAGTTCTTGCCAAATATGCAGGTCGATACAAAAACCAAAATCCCTACTCCAAATTAACATGGTCTCCTTAACCTGTTCTTCATACATTGTCTGATCTAAAAGAAAATGATATATTTTTTAATCATTTTATCCTCGGACCTAATAAAATTTTATCTAGTTCTGTCGGTTCTATCTTTATACCCCACTCTTTTTTATCTTGCCTATATCTTGCTTGTAGTTGGAGGTATGCCCACCATTCTAATTCTATCCCTGCATCTTGGAGATTCTTCCTCGATTTTAATTCTCCTCTCTCGTCTAGTATGATTTTATAGGTTATTATTTTCCCTAGCTGAATGAACCTTGGGTGTATGTACATTTCTAGTGTTGAAATCCAATTGGGGACTTGCCTATAGTTCTATCATCAGATTTTGATCCATACATCTATTAGCGCCCGTCTAACATAATGCCTCCGGAAGTACTGGTGAACTTTATGCTTCTCATCCCATAACATGGCATGCCATCCAATCTGCATGTCATGACCTTCCAGTTTTAATAATCTCCAATTTTCCAGTCAAATCCAATCCCGCACCCACAGTAGAATTGTAGATTGATAATATTTTTCCAGATCGGGGAGGCCGAGACACCCCCCCTTATGATAGGATTGTTAAGAGCACATTTTGCTAACTTCCCCTAGAACAGGGATGTCAAACTGCCGGCCTCTGGGCCGGTTCCATAATACTGAAGCCACGCCCACCCCATTGCCAGCAATGCAAAAAGAATCACGATACGTCACAAGTGGTGAGTTTGACACCCGTGCCCTAGAACCTTCAGGAAACTTTTGTTGAGTTCTCTGGTAAAGTCAAGATATACTTTGTCCAGAGCATTCTCAGGGTCTATTAAATTGGCCAGATTGATTTGATATGATTTGTTTTTTATAATGTTCATAAACATAGTCCCTAATCATCTGTTTCAGAATTTTGTTGGGTACCAACATTAACCTGATTGGTATGTAGCCATGTGAGTCTCCTTTATTAAGAAAGGAACAACACTTGCCCTTCTCTGGTCCTCTGATATTAAACCCATCTCCTTCAATTCTCAGAGATCACAGAAAGATGTTTTCAAATGAGTTTCAGACATGACTAGTCTGGAAATCGTAAACTTAGAAACCAGATACTCCCTCACCATCTCTTTCCTTACTTTGAATTTCTACTCCCTTCTTTTTCATTTGTTCTGTTTAGGTCCATTTGAACCCAGTTTCCTTTTCAGGAGAAAACCAACAAAGTATGAGTTAAGGGGCTCTTCCCTCCCCCATCATTATTATCCAACCACCTTCCTTTTCTTATTAAAAAAGGTCATTTCTGTTGCTTTTAGCTTTGCTAAAGAGCCTAGGTTCTGTTCAAATGTTCTAACATTATCTCTGCAGCTGCTAACCCTCTCACAGGTGTAGCTCCTTGATAGCTACACCCTCATTCCATTTCTTATACACGACCCTTTTAACTCTGCCCTCGGCTGAAAGCTCCCCATGCATCCATGTTTTCTAACCTACTGTCCTCATTACTTTTTCTGATTGGAATGAGGCATGATTCTACTTCCAGTAACTTATTTCTGAGAAATTCCCAATTCCCTTTGAACTAAGGAAGTTTCTGTCCATAGTAGTGCCTCCTAGTATTTGTCTAAATTTGTTGAGATTACTTCCCCTGAAATCTACTATACATATACAATTTCTTTTCCTATAATATCTTGAAATAGAGGATCACATGTTCCCTTCTTCCCACGTTTTCTCTTATTTTAATTCCTTTAACTAGCTGTTTCTTATTGGCTAGAATCAGATCTAGGAGAGTTGATTGCCTTGTTTCTTCTTTAAGGCATTGGAAAATGAAAAAGCCAGCAGGACTACTGAGGAATTTTTGTAAATTTGCAGTTATGACAGAGTTGCCTTTCCAACAAATATCTGGGTAGTTGAAGTGTCCTGTTATGTCTTTCCTTTTTAGAAATTCTTGTGGTATGAAGGCAAGATATCCTGCATGTAGCCTCTGAGAACCAAAATTATTGCTTAAGAAATATGCAGATTTATACTCACAACTAATGTAACATTCCACTTGGGAAAAAGAAAAATGCACTCTGCTGTGATTGGTTAAATCTGTTTTTGTTTTATTATTCCACTAGTTTCTTCCTCTTTAGCTTGCTACCGAAATGTTCAACAGTGGCAGTTATAGTTCTGTGTGAGAATATGTGTAATGTGCCATAAACAAACAGAAATAGACAGCCAGGAAATTGTGGTAATCACTGCTTTGATGTCACATGAACCATGGTTACTGTAAAAGTTTTAAGTCCGAGACTTCAGGTCCTGCATGATAGCAACTGGTCGTGGGCTTGCGGACTGCAGCATCCCTGCGGCCGACTTTCATCCTGCCTGGAGACCCTAATAGGTCCAAGCCGCCCCAGAGAGGCAACGAAGAAAGAATGATGGCGGTCATTCCATTTGTCTTGGGGAAAGCCTTCTAACCCGACAGGAGAAAGGCTGTATTTCATCGATCAGCCCAAGCTACTTGCAACCAGAGTCCAAAAGAACTAACCAGCACTACAGTAAACAGTGTGGTTGAAACTGGGTGCGGAATCTGATTTTCCCTTTTCTATTCTACACTTAATTTCCTGGAAAAGATCCCCAAGAAGCAAAATACCTCCAAAAGTGAAGGAGGGGGACTTCCGCCCCATCCTTATACTAATGGAAGCGGCGAATTAAAATTTCTATGGAGGATCAAATTATATGGTAGTGAAATAAATTTATAAACTTGAAAATTAAAATTTAACTTTGGACAAGTTTAAGATTGTTGAATGGTTAAGACTCTCATTTTAAAGTCCATTGTTCATATTCAAAACTAAATAGATGCTGACACCTAATAGTGGATGAAGATTATGACAACTATGATTTCCATAGAGAATTTGCCAAAACCTGGGAAAAGCTAATCTGTGTTTGTGACCTTCAAAGCTTTAATAATAAAGAACAGCTGTGACAAAAAAAGACAACAATCTGGGCTGCAGAAAAAGAGAGAATTATAAACTTTAGAAAAAAATATTTTTTTGAACTCTTTGAATTACAAATATCTATTTAACCAGGACTCTAAAGCTATTTGCAGATAAGAAGGAAAACTCAAACTTTGGCCATCATGGATCAGAGACATATAGACAGAACACACCAAGAAAACATAAATACCTCTCAGGATGAGATATATAGTATACTGCAATTAATTCAAATAACCCTGAGTTCAAATCATAAAGAAATCCAAAATAACTTTGGAAATATAAATCAATCTATCTCTAAGTTAACTTTACAACAACAACAAAAAAAAATTCCAGGAGACAACAACAGAGAAGAAGCAGACAAAACAAATAAGTGGACATAAAATTGAAAATAGAGACTGAAAGACAGAACTTAAGAAAGCAAGAAATGTAATTTAATTTAATCCTAGTGGGAAAAAATTTACAAGAAATAGAAAAAACAACTCATCCCTTAAGACTACAAAATAAATCTGAGGACAAAAAAACAGATTGGATAAAATGGAATGTAGAGTTGTTGAAAACATCAGAGAGAAAGGAAGTGATAAGAGAAGCAAAGAAAGAGAAAGAGAAAAACATTTTCAAGAAACATGGAAAGGTAAAAGCCTCACATAAAGATACTTTATTCCATTTACTCCTTATACCTACAGCAACAGTCATGAATATATGGAAAAACATTTTAATTTAGCAAAACGCATTGATCAAGAAAGATACTGGTCAAAGGAAAAAGATCGAAGTGAAAATTGAGAAAATAGATGATGGGATCTACCAGAGAGAATATTTAAAAAAGAAACATTTGTTTGAATCTGGTTAAAGAAATAGAAAAGATTTTGAATACATATGTCATTCTAAGAGAGATGAATTCCTTAAATAATACTGTATGCTTTCCCCCCACTTTTTATTTTATTTCTTGATATAAGTAATATAATACTGCTGAAATGGCCTAGATGAAGGAAATGTTTTAGATAATTAAATGTGTCTGAATTTAGGGAAATTATAAAGTATAAAAAAGAAAAAAATGTTTTGAATAAGAGTTAAAGGATTAGATGACTAGGCACATTAAATGAGTATTTAAAGATTAAATATATTTTTAATCATGGTTAAAAAGGATAAGAAATTTTGGGAATGAATATGTTGGAATATTCATGAGCAGGAAGAGTCATGTGGTAACTCAGTCAGGCAATGTGAAGAAAGTGCTACTGAGTCTGTGCAAAAGAAGCTAAAGAGCTAAAGAAAGGAAAATTGATTAGTTTACATCATTGTTCTTCTGAGGATAATTTGGCAGACATGATGACTAAACCATTGGGTGGTGTTCACTATGGAGAATGTATTAAGTCAATAGGTCTGATGTCTCTTCCTGTCATGAAGGGAGGAGTGTTGGAATATTCATGAGCAGGAAGAGTCATGTGGTAACTCAGTCAGCCAATGTGAAGAAAGTGCTACTGAGTCTGTGCAAAAGGGTATTGAGTTAGGAGCTGAATTTTCAGTCTCAGGTTTGTCTCTGTATCTCTCTGTAAGAAGTCTTCATTTGTGCTATGTTGCTGTAAAGAAGAATGTATGGTATTGTAAATATTTTGATATGAATATAAAGAAATTTATTTGAATCAGCTAAATGCAGTCAACTGTGAGAGCTTCTGATTTATTTTTCACCAACAGAGAAATTAAAATTCGCTAACGGTATTTTACTTTTTATGTTTCTTTATTCTTGCTCTCTTTTCCTTTTCTTTATTGTTTTTACCTATTCTTTAAGAAATGTAAAAGTGTTGAGATGGTTTATATGGGAAAAATGGATTTAAATCTTTAAATGTAATTAACTGTTGAGAAAATCTTAACCAGCAAGAATAGTTTGAACTTTATGGGAGAAACAAATCTAAATAAGGACTGTAACAGGATATAAGATGAGGCAACCAGAATGATTAGATAGAAAAGAAATATTATATTGAGCATTATTTCTAGGAATATTGGGAAAAATCATATATGTAACTGTTATTTATCAAAATAATAAGAACTGTATTATTTCAAGGTTTGCAAAGAAGACATTTTGAGGAAAAGGGGAAATCAACTAAATGTACTATGTGGATTATGGAACATAGAAACCAATGGTTAATGATTTTTCTTTACAAATGTAAACACAGCAAATACACTGTTTACCAACTATTAAATGAATTATGTTTTAAAAAATCAATAAAATATATGGGAAAAAAGTTTAAGTCCATGGAGTCTATGGATATGGTCATTTTAGCTCAGTTGGTACTGTGTTAGGAAGACACTTAATCCAGTTTTCATCTTACAATTTTTCCCCTTTGCACTGACAGCTGTTGTCTCATGATGAAGTGGAATGCAATCTCCTCTGATTTCCTTCTTGCAAGAAAGTAGGAGCTCTTTTCTGCTCCACGGCTGTGGACAACTAGCCGTCTCCCAGGAACAAAGTCAAGATAGCAGCTAAGCCTTGGTGCAAATTTCCAGGCTTATAAGAAGCTGCTTCTTAAATCTTGATTGCATCTTTCATTAAAGTCGCTTGTGTTAAGACAGGGGTGTCAAACTCAATTTCATTGACGGCCACATCAGCATTGCAGTTGCCCTTGGGGGGGCCGGGTGGGTGCG
Organism: Bothrops alternatus; assembly: GCA_034064705.1. Lineage (NCBI taxonomy): Eukaryota > Metazoa > Chordata > Lepidosauria > Squamata > Viperidae > Bothrops > Bothrops alternatus. The sequence goes on from JARGCV010000023.1 coordinate 12,369,156, forward strand.
GCCTACTGGGTGGGCATGGAGGGAGTGGGTGTGGCCTACTGGGTGGGCATGGCCAGCTTTACATTATGCGTCAATGGTGCCTGTGGGGGCCTGGGCAGGAGTGGGACAGATCTGAGGGTCTCTGGCAGAAAGGGGTGGGACCAGGGCAAGTGCATGGTCCACTGGAGGAGCATCACTGTTCCTCTCAGGCCATGTGGGGGGGCTGGATGGTGGTGCAGGCTGCCCAGCCCATGGCACCAAGCCCAGCCCCATTTCCCAAGGGGGTGCCCAGCTACACTTACCTCCTCCTCAAGGCTGCTGCTGTTGTGCTTGCTCTCCTTAGTCAGGTTGTTCATGATGGGTACCAGGGCAAAGTCAGAGGGAGACTGAATGCGTTTCAGCATAGATGGCCACCACAAAATTGTACATTGGCTCCCAGCCGTCCGGCCTGGGCCAGGGCCAAGGCAGTGGGGGCCGTTGCCTCACTGTTTCCAGGATGGCTTCGCAGGCCAGACAAAACCACTTTGCGGGCCGCATCTAGACATTACATGTTTGACATGTCTGTGTTAAGATGACACCACAGAGGCTCCACTGGGGCTAGCAACAATGCAGATAGGTTCTGGTTTACACTTTAATCATTATGCTGTCTGGCCTCACTGAGATATTTCTTTTAAACAAACAAACAAACAAACAAATAAATGGCAGGTACTGAGATCAATGCAATGCTTAGGTTTTTTTCCCATTGCTGTCTTTTAACCATAGCTAACCTGTTGACAGGTTTCTAGAGACATTTTTGAAACTTGTGTTTAGTATCATAGTTGTTTAAAATAATCTCTGAGTTACAGTGACACTGTGGCACAGTTTCTTATTAAATCCAGCTTGTGTTTTCATACACACACTTAATGTGCATTAACATTTTACCTTCACTTGACCATTTCACTGTTGTTTTACTTATTTTTCAATCTTTTCAAATTGCTTGGCCTAAATGGCTGCAAATGAGACGAAAACTGCTTAAGTGCTGCCAAGGTTCAACAAATGCGCTGACCTTATGATAATTCAGATGTCACAGGGCACCAGTGAATGGCAAAGAGCTTCCATTCCATAACTAGCTAGATAAGTGCTCTAAAATGCCATAAAACTTCCACCCTGCCTACTAGTACTCTTAATGAACTATGAGCAATAATGTTTGTGTTTCTTTAGACTGGCATTGAGCAGAGTCCTCTAGTGGTAGAAAGTATTAAGACATCAGTGGTCACAGATTCTCCAGCAAAATTGATTTTCACTGAAAAAAAACCCTTCTGTTATAGGGAGACGCGATATCCCAATTCTTTCAAAGGTAAAAAACAAAGCAGTTGTAGAATGCAAGTTGGAAAAGGGATTGAGGCCATGAGACTGTTTCTTTCGTAATTCTCATATCACGGTCCATCGATATTAGATCAATAATATTATAATGCAGTATTGCCAATATTTATCAGCAGAAGCAGCAGTAGCAGTTGCAGGGGAACAATGGCAGAAGAAGGGCATATATTTCTTAGTACCATGGCAATATCTTATAGACAACTATAAGAGAAAAATTAGCTAGACTAAGAAGGCTCTGCTTTAATGGGAATATTCTGCAGTTCGTACAAATATAACAATTCCAACAAGAGAACATTGATTATAGTAGGAAGGTGACATGGTAATAGTGGATGTTGAAAATGCTGGCATGGAAATCTCAACATCAGCTAAATTCCCCATCATCCATGACCGTTTCTGGACTTTCTCACATCATTCCCAGTATGTGCTTTTGCATAGCTGGTCATGCATTGTCAGCATAGTATGTGAATTTTATATATTTCTGCTATAAAACTGTCCTCAGGTTTGTTTTTTCTCCAAAAACTAAAAGGAAGCTATTAATTTAGATGGGTTTCCTTGCCAACTTTCAGTGTTCATATCAGCTATTGCAAGCGAAGCACCTTTCCCCTTAAAATTCAAAGCTAATTATAAATATCAAAAGGACCCATTGAGAATTAAGCCTGCTGTTATCTCTGATAACATATCTTCTGAATCCCATATCTTCCTCTCCTTAGACCAACCTTGAGTTCTGTTTTAAAATATTTGTGTGTGATAAAGCTCAGAACTGCTATCCATCCATCCTAGGAAAGAAGCATCTTTTCTAACCCATGTCTGGGTCATAAAAGCATCAGATGTTTGCTTATACAGTATATCAAGCAATCATTTTTGTTATATTTTATACATTAAATGTAATTTTTGATTATGTATTCTACTTTGAAATAGTCAGTAGAATAGTTTGCATCTGAGTTGCCGCATACATTAACCTTTCATTGGAATGTGTTTGAGAATTGAAACAATTCACATGCATCATTAACAATTTTTGCAGTTTCCCATCTAAAAGACATTTGCATCAGATTCAGTAGCTGGAGAATATAAGATCAACCAGTTTCATGATTATGCTTCCAATGCTTTCTATATTTTTTCCTCAAAAAATAGAGAGGGACATACTTTATAAATATTCCATTGAATTTCTGGTTTCTACTAGGAAATAATGCTAATATATAATAATTAGAGCTATTTATTTTCAAGGCAGATGATCTTATTTCCCACAGTTCATATTTTGGACTGCTGAAGCATTAGAACTAGAGTCCATGTGTCATGTGACAATTGTTTAAATATTCACATGCTAACTGACTAAAACAAGATGTTTTTGAACAAATTGAAAAGGCAATGCATGCATTAACTGCACGATTGTTATTTGTAAAAATTGATCTCCTTTTATAATTTATTATCATTATCAGTTGAGTCCATGCAAAGATGAAGTTGAGTCCATGCAAATGCAGAAGAGAAATATAAGTAAATGTGTCTTCTTTAAGGCCATGACTTCATCTTCTGTAGATAACATCGTAACCGGCTGTAAATTGAGGACATATACCAGTCCAGTATCTGATTTTTTTTTTTTAAATATCAGCAGTATTACACTTCAATGGTTAGATGGCCGACATCTTGATATTTCAACATAGATCTTTTTAACATTTATATTTCATTGTGTTCTACTAATCTGGATGAAATATTATTATATATATTGCTAGTCCATGTATGATATACCATACACTAAATACACAAATACATTCATCTTCTTCCTGGTGCAGTGAGAGACACTGCAATAGTGGTAATGAGCCAATTTGTCTTTTGAATGAATGCTCAAATTTCAAATACTGTTTATTGGGGATCTCCGACTTTTCTTTACTCTTTCTAAAGAAAAAATCATATCAAAATCCATTGATACTATTGATACCCAAATTATTAAATTATCTTAAGATGGTTTAAATTCACCATTGTGCTTAAGAGGTTTGAGCGTAGAGCAGGATTTTAGAGTCAAACAGATGCTAAAATAATCTATTTCCTTCTATTTTCTTGCAAGATGTTTAATCAATGACTAGTATTTTTCTTTTCTTAAATAATTCATGATTCTTTGCTAGTACTAGTATGCATTCTTTAATACTTCTTAACATCTCTGATCTCTCTCCTTTGGACTTTTTCTTATTTTTTAAAAAAAATAATTATTTAGGTAATAATACCAAGGCTAATACTGCCTACAGGTTTTCTGTTTTGTTTAGGTGCTTATTCAACAGCGCTTTTACTTTAGCTTTCTATAAATGCTTAGTATCAATCCCCGGAACTCCCAGTAATAAGTAGGTAACAATGCCCACTGACCAACATGTAATTGACATTGTCTGAACCCTGGTCAGCCAGATTATAGGTCCTCACAGTGGGGAGGATTTCTAAGTTCATGCTGTAGAGTGACATGGACAGTGTGTTAGCCAAAATACATGGAGGATTAGTGTGTTGGAAATGAGGGGGTGGGGCTAGATTGACTATTCAGGAGTTTTATTAAGGAATCTCATTATCATGTCTACCGAATGCATGACATAGACCTATGATTACAGATGATCAGAATCTTCTTTATAGAAGACGGAAAAAAAAGCAAAAACAAAATGGCGGACTGCGACAGGCCGATCAGCGCATGCGCGGCGCGCGCGACAAAAAAAGCAAAAACAAAATGGCGGACCACGACGGACCGATCCGCGCATGCGCGGCACGCGCGACGGGCTGATCCACACATGCGCGGTGCGCGCGCGACGAAAAAAACAAAAAAACCCCAAAAAACAAAATGGCGGACCGCGGTGTCCGGCGACCCCTGCGAAATGGTAGTTCGACCCCAAATGGGGTCGCGACCCATAGGTTGAGAACCGCTGTCCTAGAAGTATTCTTTCTTGTTACACATTGAGTATTCCCAGTGGTTTTTTTTTGTAAAAAAAAAAAAGGTGCCAGAACTCACACACATCATACAACCCGCCTTGCCTATCCTACAAGGTTTACCTTTGTAGTTAAAAAAAAAAATCTTCAATTTTTAGTGTATCTAAAAGACTAGGATTTTGTTCAAGTCAACTCTGGAAAATCCGTCGAAAAAAGGTGCCCTGAGTATTCCATTGTATTTAACTCTGAGGCCTTCCACTGCATAGGAAACATCATTTCCCTAGTTTCTGCATTCCGTAACCAGTGTGTTATACCATTCTTTCTCATTCCTCACTCCAGGGAAATCCACTTATACAAATTAGCTACTAGGCATTTAATAAATCATAACTGACAGTATTGAGAGGATAGGAATTACGTGCATTCTCTGAACTTCAGAGAATCAGTTCCATCTTCTGGTTTGAATCTCTAAAATAGCATCTATCAAGACCAGAATTTTTGCGGTGTTTTATCTGGGATATTCTTTGAAAGGCAGGAACTGAAATATCTTGTGATGCCATCCCCCAAAATAAAATAAATCTCTTAGTATTTAAAAACATTATTATTCCTAATGATATCGATAGCCATGGGACCTTTGGCTGGTTTTCAGTAACTATAAATTATATGCTCTGTTGGAAAAAACTGAATATGTTTATATAATATATAATTGTATGTGTATATAAAATTTGTATCTAATTATGAATCTAAAATACCAACTTTCCAATCTCACAGAAAACATTGTTAAACTCTACTTTCCATAGCTTGCGAAATAGTTAAATACAGAAACAGAAAAGTTGGGCTGAGAATGCATAGGCTTTTTTGAAATTAAATGATTCAGTCCTTCTGTCCCTATATATGTGTGTATGATAAAAGTCTGGAGATGTGAAGATCTTTTTTGTTAATGTTCTGCTAGTAGTGTTCCAGGGAACTTGAAAAAAGATTGTGTTCAAATATATATATTTTTAATGGAATCAAACTGGGGTTACATAGTAGTTTCAAATGCTGGTTTAAAGATTTTCTCCAGCTCAAGGATGACAAAAAAGCTGTGTTGTTTTGATAGCAAATCAGAATGAATAGCAGGCATTACACTTTTTAAAAATCAAATCAATGTTTACATGACATGTTTCTTTCCATTTAGCAGTTTTTAAAGGCTTTCATAAATTAATAGATAAACTTGTTAACATTAGTTATGGGGAAAAACTAATTACTTTGTTGTTATAAATTGTAACTCAGCAGGAAATTTTAGGGTCTACAGAATGATCATAGAATTTTAGTTGTTGACAGCTGCAATGATATAAATCAATTCTCACATATCACTAAAAATTAGTTTGCAAAAATCTGTCCTTGTTGCTGGTGTGATATTTCAGCACCTTAATTTAATCTTTTATTTGAATATTATTTTCTTCACACTGGTTCATTCATAAGGGAAGATGTATATCTTCCTCTCTCCCTCCCTCCTTCCCTCCCTCCCTCCCTCCCTTCCTTCTATCCATCCATCCATCTTCACAAGTGTAGCTCATAGGTGGTGCCTGTGTTCCCATAAAACTTTCCATCTTGATCTTGATGTGATCTTTTTACTTTTTATCACATATTTGGAGATTGTTTTTGGTTCATAAATAGCACACACTAATTACTTTAACAGATGCAGATAAGTAATTATCTATAGTAACTATAACTTAAAGTTAAATTGTACTTCATTAATTTATCAGAATTCCAGGACACAATTCTATTTTAAGAACCTTGAACTGTATTGTTCTTTATGTCAATAAACGCTTTTGTTTACTTAAAAAAAGTCCATATTTTGTGCTATTCGATTCCAAGAAATCTTAATGTATGTCCCTCTCAGCTTTGTTCAGTCTTATCCTCTTCAACTTTTTACAACTTTTTATAGTTTTTTTTTAAAAGAATAAGTTTTTATTTTACAGAATGCCATTATTAACTTTTAAAAAATATAGCTTTCTGGCTGCTTTTTTTAATACTTCATTTCTTCTGCAGTAGTGGAAAGAACTCTAAAGAATTCTAAAGCTTCCTCTTTCCACTATGTATTCAAGATGGACAGTGATTAATATTTATATGTTATTTATATGTAAGGATGTAGGTTTATACATATGTTGTATATAGCAGGTTAAAATGTGTGTTATGTATGTGTACACTTTTGAGAGCAATTTGCCTACAGTAAAAAATGACAAGAAAGGTTATCTATCTAACTCCGGTTATTTATCTTACTCCAGCCTAGCCAACATGACTTATTGGGCATGTTGAAAATTGTATTTCTGTAACTTCTGGAGAACTATGGTTTCTCCCAGCTTGAAACAACCAGAAAATAAGAGGTCTGCTGCACAAGGCAAAAATGCTTTTGAAAATGTTTTGAAGTAGCTTAGTGTGCCATTGGTTCCCTTGCTAATTATATAAAAATGGTTGGCCTGTATTATTAATGTAAATGTATGTATATATAAATACATTATCTATGATAATAATACAGTAGGGATTGGCATATTTGATTTCAAAACGAAAATGCAGAGAAAGTTCAGCCATTTCTATTAGTACTATGGTTGCAAAGAGAACTTGCATTAAAATTTATAATTAGCTACAAAAATCACTCAAGCTTCAATCTTCTACTAATTTTCACTTCCCCCAAAAAATCCCACTATGCAATTAAAACCTACTTCTGAATAAACAAGCATAGATTTCACCATGAGTGACTCTGGCCTATCTATGTTGTCAGAGCCTATGCTATTCTACATTATTGTGATGAGTATTATATGAAGAATAGAAAATCAATGCCCTGTCCTGAATTCTTTGGAGGCATACAGAACAAAAATATACGGTAAACAAAGTATTTCAACCTTCTACAGAGAAACAAGGCTCCTACTGTCTCTTTAGAAACTGCAATAAGTTCAGCATTTTTTTTCATTAAAACTTCTAAAAAATCATATGAGGCAGACTGTAGATCTTTCATTTCAGTGAATAAAACTGTTCTTCCATGTGGCTTGAGGGTTATGCCCTAGAAGGAAACTTTTTACATGCTTAAAACATTTGATTTCTCTTAACAGTTTCCAGCTTGTGGACATACTTTGTTTATCCTCTCTTCCTAGAAGGAATACTTATTGGTGCTATTGAAATGACCTGGAAAGAATCTCCTTTCAGCTTCTAAAAGAGCCAACAGTTGCAGGAGATCTATGCCATTTATTACTTTCTTAACCTACCCGCCGGGCCCCACATGCGCCAAAAACCCTCTCTGCGCCTGCCACTGCCCCGCTAGCCTTGCCTTCGCTGCCGCCCGTTTGGGGTGGCGGCAGGCAGGCCCAGGCACTCCTGGGCGGCCGCGGCAGCGACGGCGTAGGGCGACCATGGGCTGGGCCACCAGCTGGCCCAGCCCAAGGGAGGTAAGCCACCCGCCGTGCCCCACGCATGCCAAAAACCCTCCCTGCGTCTGCCGGCCTCCCACCTCCCACCCCTGGCCCTCTTTTACTTACAGTTTTAGTAGTTCTCAGCAGGGAGGGGTGGAAACTTCCAGAGAGCTCACCTTCGCTGCAGACAACTTGCAGCACCGTTTGCAGACTGGGACTTTTGGTGGGCTCAGCAGGGCGGAGACAGCCTGGACAATTCCTATTGGCTTTTGAAAGCCAATAGAATTAGACTCTATTCAAGAGAGTCTATTCTATTGGCTTTCAAAAGCCAATAGAATAAGAGGGAATAGCATAGCTAAGGAAAAGGGGGGAAAATGGCGTAGCACAGCTAAGAAAAAGGGGAAAAAATGGCAGACTGCGTTGTTTGGCAACCCCTGTGAAATGGTCGTTCGACCCCAAATGGGGTTGCGACCCACAGGTTGAGAACCGCTGCTCTAGAGGCTACATTCAAAGACCTGAGAAAAAATTCCCTAGAAAGCAAAAACTAAATTATTTAAAAATACCACAGTCCCCAGACCACCGTCATTGGGGCCTTCTGCTATGGTGACTCCTGCTATATTTTCTGAATGTTTCCAGCAATTGATGCTGATGGACTGTTAGTTGATCCTTTCAGATTTAATCTGTTAATTGAGATAATTCTAAGACCATTTATCCAGTCATCACTGTCCTCATTAATGTTATTTACATAAAACAATAGATGGATGATTCAAGTTATTATAAATCGCGCATGAGAAAATGAGAAAAGGACCTCTATAAGCCAGATTTCATCAATATTCGTAGTCTTTTTTTTTAAATTGATATGAAAGTATATGTGAAAAGTTTTAAACAACTTCTTAGTGACAGTAAGGAAACAAATTAAATCTCCATCTAGAGAAAATCAGGGGTGGCAACCTGCCCTTTGAGAGATCATATATCATTCTTAGGACTGCTCTTGGATTCCTCAGTGCTCAGAGGAAGTCAGAGAGAAGCTTTGCTGAGAAACAACTTTGAACATTTTTGTCTGATGTGCTAACTGTTTCTTTGGAGAAAAAGCAAGGGCTATCGATAGTGATCCACAAAGGAATCATCGCTTGTTTAATCTGTAATATATTCTTAAATGCTGTTATTAAAATGTTAGATGCTAGTGTGAAATGTAATGCCAAAAATGTTTTTGGAATAAGACACTAACTTATATAAATGTCTCTTACTGTAATTAGTTCCTATATAAAGAACAAAGTGTTGGTTATGACACTTTGGAATATTGAACGGTTTGGAAAGTGTACTGGAAAGATTACCTTCTCCCATATGTATCTATCTTTAATTTATTATTATAATGAGAAAACCATTTAATGTTTAACTATCTTTAGAAGACAGATTGGTGGCTGCTCAGGAGACACTTCACTCTTTCACTCTTTTTGTTTTTTTAATGGTTCTCCTAACTTCTAGGTTTTTTTTAAAAAAAGGATAATCATTTGTAATATTTTTTATGTATTGCCTAGGGAGGGAGAGAGGGAGGAGAAAGAAAGGAAGGAAGGAAGGAAGGAAGGAAGGAAGGAAGGAAAGAAAGAAAGAAAGAAAGAAAGAAAGAAAGAAAGAAAGAAAGAAAGAAAGAAAGAAAGAAAGGCAATGGGTATCTAACATTTGTTTTTTACATTTCTTAAATAATACTCTCATTTTTCAAATGTCCATAAGGTTGAGAAGCACAGGATCAAAGCAGGCACCCACCAAGGGTCCTGATTAAAAGCAATTCCAAATTGAATTACTGTAAATCTACTACATACAAAATTATAAAATTACAAATTTCAAATGAAATATTTTAAAAATAAGCCATGTGCTTACAAAATAAAATAACAGAAAAGAAGGTCATAAAAATGCCAGAACCAGAAGTATTTGAGATTGATCTTACTATATACTATCCTGGGAAATAGTTTTAAAAATTTCTTAATAAATCACATCCCATATTTGCAAGGACTGGATTTTTTTACAGGTCAATTTTGTTATTAGTTTTTATTGCAACAGATTCATTAGGATTTTTTGTGATCATAAAAATCAGTTGCTTGACACTTAGGTTATACAAATACTGGAGCTGGACAAGTATGGTCAACACTTTCATGTATGTACTTCAGGTGATTGTTTATCTCCAGTTATGCTTTATTTCACTGCAGTTTCAATATTTGTATTTATTATGCAAATAGCTGGGATGCATATAAATAACACAATGGTGCTAGCAATAGTGCCCCCCCATACCAGTTAGTTAAGCAAGGTTTAAACATATAGCCCTAACTTTCACCACAATATTTTGAAACAGGTTCTTAGCACAGAATTACAATAATTGTACGCAACAATGATTTTTAATGGGAATAAGACCATTATGAAGAAAGAAATGATTTGGTTATTTAAAGGAGGTTGAGAGTCACACTGTCCAAATATCTTTGCCAGGAGGCTACCACCGAATAAGGCACTCAAAGCTGCGTATGAGAGATCCAGTTAATTAAACCCTTTAAAAAGGCTCCAGGTCAGGGCCACTAAAAGAAAACATGGGGATTGTAAAAAGCTTTCTATTAAAAAAAAAATCTTCATTTGAATACTGCTTCAGGGGACTATGGCTGCCATAAAGAGGAAAAAAAGGGAAGACAGAGCTACTTTAAAACAGCTTGATGTTGCTTTTAGTATTCCTGCAAAGGATGAAATCAGACTGGATCCAAATGCCAACTAGACTGGATCTTTTCCTAGGTCCCAAGATTGGGCAAAGGGCCATTCTTAGCGGGTGCATACACTACTTTACAGAGCCTCTGGTTTTGAAGACAATTTCTCTTTCAAGACTTGTTGAGTCCAAATCTGGCTGAAGGAAAAAACGTAATCACAGAATAGACATTTGGAGAGTTGGCTGACATCAAGACATCATGTAAACAGGACACTGGATAAGCAAATAGGTTAGAACATAGGACATAGAATAACACAGTTGGAAGGGACTTTGGGGGTCTTCTAGTCCAAGTAGAGACTTCATACCGTTTCAGACAAATGGTTATCCAGTCTCTTTTTGAAAGCTTCCAGTGATGCAGCACCCACAACTTCTGAAGGGAAGCTGTTCCACTAGTTAATTGTCCTCACCGTTAGGAAGTTAATTCCAGGTTGCTTCTCTCTTTGGTCAGTTTCTAAACATTGTTTCTTGTTAACAGACTGCAGTTAACAAACTTCAGTCTTCCCAATTACAAGAAGTCCTTATTTCACTTAGTATTATCTATAATCTGAATGCCTATATACGCACTAACCCATTCAAATATTTTGCAGATCATTCTCCCTATCACTTTTATTTTATTTTGCTGATTAATGTCTTCTTTGGTATCAATGCTGGCTAGGGGATTCTGGGAACTGAAATCCATGCAATTTAACATTATTGAGATTGAGAAACACCAATAATAATAATAATAATAATAATAATAATAATAATAATAATAATAATAATAATAATAATAATAATAATAATAATAATAATAAAGTTGGAAGGGACCTTGGAGGTCATCTAGTCCAATCCCCTACTCAGGCAGTAAACCCTATACCATTTTGGACAAATGGCTGTCCAGTCTCTTCTTAAAAACTTGTCATTAAAAAATGACTAACTGTTTACAAAAGAATTAATAGACACAAGATTGACTCAAACAATGGCACAGTAATATGGGGCCATTTTAATATCTAGAGAATACTCGATTGCAGATCTCCAACTGACCATTTTGGTGGAAAAAAACACAACACTCTAATAGCATCATTGACTGAGAGATTGTGGAACACATACTTCAAAAGGTTCCAGACTACCTAAAAAGGTCTAAACAAATAAAATAGGTTTTTGACTCATTACAATTACTAATCGACACTTCTAATCTGTCTCACATCTACATTACCAATCCAATGGTGGAATTCAAATACCTGAACAACCGCTTCTCTTATTAGATGCAGGCCTGGGCCTCCAAGGCCTAGAATTGACTTCTGGAAATGGCATTATGCACTTCCGGTGGGCTGTTTTAGGCTTGGGAGGCCTCCTCCAGGCCTCTGAGGCCTAGACTGGACTTCTGGAAGCCAGCTGGTTCTCCAAATGCAGCAAAATGTAGCTAACGGTTCTCCCGAACTGGCGTGAACCAGCTGAATCCCACCACTGTACCAATCCCTCCCTCCTGCAACATCCTACTTTAAATCCTATATCACCTAAGCCACTTTATGCATCTGATGAAGTGAGCTGCAGCTTATGGCGTTTAATAATATATCTCTTCAGTTTGTAGAGATGCTACCAGACTCCTTTGGATTCCCATTCTATTAACTTAAATACTATTGTGCTCAATGAAGAGAACAAATGGCTAGTTCCAATTGATCGAATAAACACAGTGACCTATACCTTTGTATTCTTTTTTCATCAATACAGATCTTTTTTGTTCGTGTCCAGCAAATTTGAAATTAAATACAGAAATTATCCATGTCAAATCTGAAGGCAAATAAGGATCTAATATAAGGCTGAATCGAGGTGCAGAATAATAATAAAACAGAAATAGAGAGTGCATTCCTATAAGTACAGTTTGAATGGAAAGGAGACACATGGGTGCTTGTACCAGTGAAGTAAGAAGAACTTGGATGCAATTCTAGGAAATGTGGCTTTCCTGTCTGCAATGATGATTTATTTATAGAGCAAAATGAATGAGAATCCCTCTTGCTTCACTAAGATTGTATTTTTACTGCTCCCCTGCAAAAGTTGTGCAATAACTTTTCTACCAGAAAATGTAATTTCTCCCATCTCTTTATATGTAGCTACAGTCTGTGAGATTGTCTGCTAAAAATATGAAAGCCAACAACAAAAGTGCCTTTAGACTGTTGCTTGATGTTTCTTTGGGTAGCTTCCACCTGCCCAGACAAATTTGTCAACAGATTTTCACACATGTATCTTTAGTTAACAGTCCTGTTCAGCTCAGACAAATACATTTAACCAGTGGCAAGCAGTTTCATTCCCTCTATCAACAAACTGTAGTTTTTGTTTTTTTAAAAAAAAGTTGATTATCATTTTTCAAAGTATTTATTTGCTTCTTATTTATTTGTTACAATTATAGCTTTTCTTTCTTCTGAGACTGCAGTACGATACGCATGGACATCTCTAATTCTATTCATATCTATGAGTTGGGTTGGATAGAGAAGAAACGACCAGCCTAAAATCACCTATGAGTTCCATTGCCAAGGGAGGATTTGGACTTGGATCTCCAGTAGAGGACTTGAATTGGGTTGAACAGGTCTGAACAATATATGGCCTTTAGGTCACATGTATCTTGCTAAGAAGCCTTCTGCAACCCACCAGAATTTTTAAAAGATCAATAAATTATCACCACTGGCACTGTCACTATAACTTTCAGGCCTTATCACCAATGCCATTGGTAGCTCCAGCATTGTTGCCACTGTAGTGTCAACTAGAGTGTACCAAGAAATTGGTGTACCAAGAAATTGGTGTATTTCTTGGTGACCAACAAGGATTTTCAATTTAATGTAGTCCTTGCAGAGGTCTGAGGTACAGCACTAATTCTTACATGATTTCAAGTTTTCCAGTGCTGCTTATTTGAAATGAGCTCTTCTGGTGGTGATAGACTTGATGTGTGATTTTACATTGTCCTGACTCTCTTCATTCCCTTTTGGGGTTGATACATGTTTTGGGTTAGAAAAGAAAAGGACACAATAAAGTGCCTTAAATGGTAGCCTGAGATGAGCAGCACAGGGAACATGTAAAAAACATGTAAAAAACAAGAAAAAAGCGAAGGAAATGATTGGTCCATTAGTGGGTGAAAGTGGCAAGAAGGTGACAAGCAATAGGGAGAAAGCAGAACTATTTAACTCATTTTTTGCATCTGTCTTTACACAAAGGGAAAAAACAGACTAACCTATCAAAAATAGTGCCAGAATAGAAACACAAGTTAAGATAGGCAAGAAAATGGTGAGCACCTGTCCAGCGTAGACGAGTTCAAATCACCAGGACCAGATGGATTACACCCCAAGGTTCTCAAGGAACTGGGAGATGTGATCTCAGAACCACTGAACTATATTTTTCAAAGATCCTGGACCACTGGGAAACTACCAGAGGACTGGAAAAGAGCTGATGTAGTCCCCATCTTCAAAAAAGGAGAAAAAAAAACACGGATCCAGGAAATTACAGATCTATCAGCCTGACCTCAATACCTGGGAAGATTCTGGAAAAGATAATCAAACAACGAATCAGCGAACATCTAGAGGCAAACAAAATCACTGCTAAAAGCCAACATTGGTTTGTCAAAAACAGATCATGCCAGACAAACCTTATTGCATTATTTGACTAAGTGACAAAATTAGTGGATCAGAGGAATGCTGTGGATATAATTTACTTGGACTTCAGTAAGGCATTTGATAAAATAGATCACAACCTACTACTCGATAAGATAGAAAAATGTGGGTTAGACAGCATTACCACCAGATGAATTCGTAGCTGGCTGACCAGCCATACTCAGCGTGTGGTCCTCAATGGAACCACATCTACATGGAGGGAAGTGTGTAGTGGGGTGCCCCAGGGATCTATTCTGGGCCCAGTGCTCTTCAACATCTTCATCAATGATTTGGACAAGGGGATAGATGGGGAACTCATCAAATTTGCCAATGACAGCAAGCTGGCAGGAATAGCCAACACTCCAGAAGACAGGCTTAAGATACAGGAGGACCTGGACACACTTGAACACTGGGTGCTATCTAACAAAATGAAATTCAATGGTGAAAAAAGTAAGGTTCTACATTTAGGCAAGAAAAACCAAATGTACAGGTATAGTATAGGGGGTACCTTGCTGAATAGTAGTAACTGTGAGAGGGATCTCGGAGTCCTAGTGGACAATCACTTAAATATGAGGCAGCAGTGTGCTGCAGCTGCCAAAAAAGCCAACACAGTGCTGGGCTGCATCAACAAAGGGATAGAATCAAGATCACATGAAGTATTAATACCACTCTACAATGCCTTGGTAAGGCCACACTTGGAATACTGCATCTAGTTTTGGTCACCACGATGTAAAAAAGATGCTGAGACTCTAGAAAGAGTACAGAGAAGAGCAGCAAAGATGATTAGGGGACTGGAGGCTAAAACATATAAGGAACGGTTGCTGGAATTGGGTATGTCTAGTTTATCGAAGAGAAGGACGAGGGGGGACATGATAGCAGTGTTCCAATATCTCAGGGGCTGCCACAAAGAAGAGGGAGTCAAGCCATTCTCCAAAGTGCCTGAAGGCAGAACAAGAAGCAACGGGTGGAAACTGATCAAGGAGAGAAGCAACTTAGAACTAAGGAGAAACTTCCTGACAGTTAGAACAATTAACCAGTGGAACAACCTGCCTCCAGAAGCGGTGAATGCTCCAACACTGGATATTTTAAAGAAGAGACTGGACAGCCATTTGTCCGAAATGGTATAGGGTTTCCTGCCTGAGCAGGGGGTTGGACTAGATGACCTCCAAGGTCCCTTCCAACTTTATTATTATTATTATTATTATTAGTATTATTAGTATTATTTATTTATTTATTTATTTATTAGACTTATAAGCCGCTCTTCTCCAGGGGACCCAGAGCGGCTTACAACATAGATAAATAACAATCGCATTTAATAAGTCTAATATAATTAAATTAAGATGATCATAAAGTTAAAACAATACCCCAAATTTTTTAATAAAAAAACATTCATCCAACATTCAACACCAATCATTCCCAGATCTGCCGACACAAATAAGTTTTTAATTCTTTTCGGAAGGCCAGAAGAGTGGGAGCGGTCCGAATCCCCGGAGGGAGCTGATTCCAGAGGGTAGGGGCCGCAACAGAGAAGGCCCTTCTCCTGGGGCCCGCCAGCCTACATTGACTGGTCGACGGGACCCGGAGAAGACCAACTCTGTGCTCTCTGACCGGTCGTGATGAGGTATGAGGCAAAAGACGGTCCTGCAAGTAACCTGGTCCTAGGCCATGTAGGGCTTTATAGGTAATAACCAACACTTTGAATTGCGAGCGGAGACTAATAGGTAGCCAGTGCAGCTCGCGGAGCGTTGGTGAAATGTGGGCATACCGAGGTAAGCCCACGATTGCTCGCGCGGCTGCATTCTGGACTAATTGAAGTCTCCGAACACTCTTCAAGGGTAGCCCCATGTAGAGAGCATTGCAGTAGTCGATCCTCGAGGTGATAAGGGCATGAGCGACTGTGAGCAAGGCCTCCCTGTCCAGATAAGGTCGCAACTGGTGCACCAGGCGAACCTGGGCAAATGCTCCCCTCGTCACAGCCGCCAAATGTTGGTCTAAGTGCAGCTGTGGATCGAGGAGAACACCCAAGTTACGAACCTTCTCCAAGGGGTTCAAAGTTTCCCCCCCCCAGAGTAATGGACGGACAGTTGGTCTTGTCCTTGGGAGGGAGAACCCACAGCCACTCCGTCTTGTCGGGATTAAGCTTTAGTCTGTTCTCACCCATCCAGGCCCTCACAGCCTCCAAACACCGGCACATTAGTAGTAGTAGTAGTAGTAGTAGTAGTAGTAGTAGTAGTAGTAGTAGTAGTAGTAGTAGTAGTAGTAAGATGCAAAACGAAATTGCCAGGCCATTTTGGTGACACTTGTGAAGAAAAAAAATCTAGGAAGAAAGCAGCAATACTTGAAGAGACAATGACACCAATAAAGCTGAAATAATGATCTGGGACAAGATAATCTGCCTTTTTTTTAAAAAAAAAATCTGCCTTTAATGGCTTTTCTTTCTTTTTGTTCAATTATGTTTGAATGTCTTGTAAAGGCTTTACAGCAGTGGTTCTCAACCTTTTTCAGGCCGCGAACCCGGCCTGTGCCACGCATGTGCAGCATGACCCCGGCCTGCACCGCGCATGCGTGGCACGATGGCCTGCACTGCGCAT
The DNA here is from genome assembly GCA_034064705.1 of Bothrops alternatus. NCBI lineage: Eukaryota > Metazoa > Chordata > Lepidosauria > Squamata > Viperidae > Bothrops > Bothrops alternatus. The sequence goes on from JARGCV010000023.1 coordinate 12,385,726, forward strand.
GCACGGCGCGATGGCCTGCACCGCGCATGCATGGTGCTACCCTGCGCATGGGCGGTGCTACCCCACGCATGCACGGTGCTGCCCCCTGTGCTGGCCGAAGCGTAGGCCGCCGCTTGTTCGGGGTGGCGGCAGCGAGGCCCAGGTGCTCAGGTGCTCGTGGGCGGCTGTGGCGGTGACGGTGAAGGGCGACCACGGGCTGGGCCACCAGCTGGCCCAGCCCAAGGGAGGTAAGCCACCCGCCGGGCCCCACGCGCACCAAAAACCCTCCCTGCGCCCGCTGCTGCCCTGCTAGTCTTGCCTTCGCTGCCGCCCATTTGGGGCAGCGGCAGGCAGGCCCAGGTGCTCCTGGGTTGCCGCGGCAGCTGGCCCAGCCCAAGGGAGATAAGCCACCTGCCGGGCCCCACACGCGCCAAAAAACCTCCCTGCGCCCGCCAGCCTCCCACCTCCCACCCCTGGCCCTCTTTTACTTACAGTTTTAGTAGTTCTCAGCAGGGAGGGGTGGAAACTTTCAGAGAGCTCACCTTCGCTGCAGACAACTTGCAGCACCGTTTGCAGACTGGGACTTTTGGCGGGCTCAGCAGGGTGGAGACAGCCTGGACATTTCCTATTGGCTTTTGAAAGCCAATAGAATTAGACTCTATTCAAGAGAGTCTATTCTATTGGCTTTCAAAAGCCAATAGAATAAGAGGGAGTAGCATAGCTAAGGAAAAGGGGAAAAATGGCGTAGCACAGCTAAGGAAAAGGGGAAAATATGGTGGACTGCGTTGTTTGGCGACCCCCGTGAAATGGTTGTTCGACCCCAAATCGGGTCACAACCCACAGGTTAAGAACCGCTGCTTTACAGTTTCTTGGCAAGATTTTTCTGAAGTGGTTTACCCTTACCTCAATCCTAGGGCTAAAAGAAAATGACCAGCCCAAGGTCACCCAGCTGGCTTTGTGCCTAAGGCAAACCCACAACTCACAATCTCTCAGCTTCTAGTCTGATGACTTAACCCTTACACAAAGTCACTCTCTAATGACTAGCACACACAACCTCAAATTAAAACTGGAGGTCATTTGGTACATATATGAGAAACTATTATGAAGAAACATTGCATCCATTGTTACAATCTTCCAGTTTCTGTGGTGATAAATTCTGGATTACTGAAATGCTAAAATTGTTATATATTATTTACATATTACACTACTTTGAATTTAATTATGTTATTGAGTGCCTATGCAAACCAACAATTCAATGATATAAACAGATAATAATTAGAAGAGATAGAAAAACATTTTGTATATTGTTGCAGAGATTGGTAGTAACATCTGTGGTTTTCCCCCATGTTCTATAGGAGTAATTTAAGACTAAAAAATCCATTATAATTAGGAAATTGAAAGAGGATGTTTTATAATAAAAATGAATTTCAGAGGTATGATACAAAATTGTATTTTAACTATGAGAATGCAATCTCCTTATCTGATATAACTTTTTCTATCTGCTACTACTTTGTCATGATAGTTTTAAAGTCTCCATACCGTCACTAGCCCATCAGCATACTTTATTGTATGCTACCAAGAGTCACTTGTTTGTGAGATGGGTAACATAAAAAATTGTTGAATAAATAATTGTGTGGATAGAATGTAATAGAAAGGCCTTTGCTTAGTGCCAAAATGATGCCAATGTAGTCACCAGTTGAGCCTCTCTGGAGAGGCAATTCCATAACTGTGGTGCCATCATCAAAATATATCTCTCCTTTGGTGAGATGACTTGGAAAAAGGCATGATTAAATGAACTTAAAATCTGAAGAGGCAGATATGGGAGAAGATGCTCCTTCAGGTGACTTAGTCCTAAACCATCTAGGGCCTTAAAGATTAAAAAAACATCACTTTGAATTGGATACAGAAATACCAGCAATCAGTTCAGATGGCAAAAAACCCTAGCCAGCTCAAATAAGCAGTCTAGCCAGTCTGGTTTGAACTAATTGTAGCTTCCAGACCATTTTCAGTGGCAGGCACGTGTGAAGGAGATTAATATCTATGTTGATCATAGATCATAATATTAATGCTGTATTTACTTAAACAAATATTAAATTTACAAACACAAAGATAAAAAAACTAATACTAAGAAAAACATAAAAAAAAGAGAAAAAAGATAAGTATAAATTAATAGAAAAAATAAATAAAATAAATAAATAAAAAGAAAGAAAACACAGAAAAGAAAGAAAAAAATACGGGAAAAATGACTTTTCCTAGACAAGCATAAACAATTTGGCTAATTTAACACCTTCTCTAATAGTTCAGTTTTTTTAAAAATCCTCATGTCTCATCTCTTATCAATAGTCAAATTTCAAAACACACATCAATCAATCCTAATCAACAAACTCTATAAAAAGCTACCAGAAAATATTAATGTATACATTTTAATTTTAATCAAAACATTCAATTGCACTTTCTGTAAGAAATAAAGCAAAAGATTACCGGTATGTCTCCATTTATAAACAAATCTTTAAAATCTTGACATACAATCCTGGTAAAAAAAATAATAATCCATTAACACCTGCCAGAAAGCATAACACATATATTTTAATCCTTATCAAGGTAATATATATCATACAGGAACTGAACTGAAGAATATGTTATATTTCCTTTATAAAAATATCAGCAATTTCACATGTGACTTTTTTCAGAATTTTAGACACATGCATATGTTTTAATTTTTCAATGCCCAGTTTTTTTCTTATTACTACTATTTCACTCAAGTTTTCATCTTGAAAATATTAACCTACACATATTTATCATATATCTTCAGCAGTGAAAACAGATGCAACAAAAAAAATAAAATAAAAAACCAAGGTTTCTCTGAAATCTCTTTATTTTTTGATAGTGTGGTTTAAATCAAATAAGCCAATTAGTCCCTAGTCAGTTATTTTTCTAATACATTTAAATTGCTTTTTTAAAGTGTTCATTTTAATATTATTAGCAGTGTTTACCCCTGTATCCTTTTTCTTCCTGCATATATATAAGTTATTATTATTATTATTATTATTTATTCGATTTCTATGCCGCCCTATTCCGAAGAACTCAGGGCGGCTCACAACACAGTAGTAATATTCCTTTTGGATTTCCTCATCTGAGCAAAACATGAATGAGGCCCTCATTTTTCCAACAGCTGCCATGTGAACTGCTTGTGAACTGTAACATCATCAGTGCTAGTAAGGAGTGCTGTTTGCTGTCAGTTTATATTCTGGTGTCTTGTTGGTCTGTGTGGGTGGGGGTGGTCTTTGGGATTCTTTGGACTGGCTGTTTACAAATGGCTCTTTGGCAGTTTCTTGACTGGGGTATTGCTTACTTGATTGTTGGTCTGAAGTTGATCTATGCTGATTACAGGTGGAGCGGTGCTGGAGTCTTTTTCTCTTTTGGCCTAGTTGTTAATGTCTATGTGTCTATTGATGGCTGGTTTGTCAGAGTGCCAGGCTTCTAGAATTTCCCTGGCATTTCCCTAATATCACTGTAGGTATATGAGATGATCTGGCTGAGCCTGAAGGTGTGGTTAAACATGTCATTATTGTTTAAGAGACCTAAGTCCAGGGCCCCACCCCCATGAATTCTGTTGCCTCTTATCTGGTACCTATTTAGTAGGTCAGATTCTTGTGTATAGAAGCATAAAATAAACCTGTAGTATTTTTGACTCTATCCTGGCTCCTGGTTTCTTGCATCTGACAATAGATTTGAATAACCCTAGATTCACTGGAGGAATCTGAGTCAGAATCAATATGTTCTTTTTATTTCCATGTCACTGTGTTTCTTTTTTTTTTACCAATCCCAAATCAGAAGGTTTATTTACAGTCAAATCCCTAAATCTGATCTCAAGGTAACAACAAGTAGAGGTAGGCAGCCCTTCAGTCTGACAATCATTTTGTACTTTCAAGTCTTTTGAAATAGCAGAGTCTCTTTGTGTGAGTGCATGTATGTGTGCACACACACACACACACACGTGTGTGTGTGTGTGTGTGTGTGTGTGTATGTATGGGGGAGCTGCTTTCTATTTCTTGAGTCACTGATTCAGATGACATTACCTGGAGTTAGAAAAGGAAACTTGAGTCCTTGTGCTCTTCCTGAAGTATAGATAAATGGTTTTCAGCTCTGATGGGAAAGGACAAGTTTGATAGAAAGACCCTGAGATGTAGTCATGGATTTATTCAAAATTAAACCCTCTCAAACAACTTTCAACATTGGGAGTTATTTGTCTCTCCCCCCTCCCCTTACATACTTCTTAATGGAGATAAAGCTGCTCCTTCTAAATAAAAATGTGTAAACCAAAGGCAAAGAAGAGGAGGCAGCCTCCAGCCCTGCTTTCTTGGGATAAAGAAGCCATGATAGAAAGCCTTTTATATTCAATGTTTTCTGTGCCCAGTCCATGCCATGAGAACCACATTCAGCTACTCACCCTGCCCCTCTCTCCTCAAGAAAAGAGTTAGAAAACTTCTGAAAGAATAGCAGCAGAGAACAGAGTTCTGGAAAGACATTCCCTCATCCCAGTCATAGGTGGCTGAACAAAGCAGTTGTTCTGTTTCGTTATGGTGGTCCCCCTCACCAGGCAACCCCTGCCAAATCATCTGTCAGAGCTCAGATGCTGCTGCCCAAACTTTATTCATTTCAGCACTATTTGTTTCTGTTAGTGCTTTAAATTGGGCCCTGAGGTTTCTGGGGCATGAGAATTTCTCCATCCTGGAAAGTGAATAAAAGACCACTTCCATTCTCTGCAGGCAAGAAGAGACTAAATTCTCTCCATGTGTGTGTTTTTCTTTGTTATGAGTCCAGATACTGTCTAAGATCCAAGCCAGGCCAAACAAAAGCCGATTATCTCACCTTTTAAATAGAAGGATTGGAAAAGCATTTGGAGTGGCGGAGAATCTGTGGCCTGCCACTTGACTAGCTTCTTAGAGTACAGTATCCCATGCAAATAATAAAGGAAAGATTGTAGGGGGGACAACTATAATGCCAAAGCACAGCCATAGATTCAGCCATTTGGACTGTTATGTGAAGGAACTTCATTTTTCATTCTTCATTCACAAGTATTCTCTATCCAAGTCTGCTGGTCAGGTAGAACAGTTGCGTGTATCTCTTAGAATCCATTTAAGGGCAACCTAAAGGCATATAAAATATACTAGACTTTGACACCAATTATCTTGAAGGTCAGTCAGGAATCAAATCAGGATTATTAATGGGATTAGCAAATTTCAAGTTGTTTTGTTCTGAGAAGGAAAGTTGACAAACTTTACAGGTGTTGTGTAGGTGTTGTTGGTGGCAAAAAACTTTAACGTGTTGCAGCAGTGTCCTATGTTACTTTAAAGAGTAACCTTTTTGCTTTTTTGCATGAGATTTGTATTTGGAGACTTTGAATCTATTTGATTTTACTACCTAATATGTAGCTTCTCTGTGAATAAAAAAAACAAATTTCTCCTCAGATGTCATACTAAAACAATGGAGGAAAAGGAATCTCAGAAGATTTTTAAGTGATTGTTCATGGAAAAAACAGGTTTCTAAGTAAAATCACTACTGAAAAATATTCTACAACTGAAAGTAGCTTTTCCTTCAATGTATCCTTGGTGAAAGTGAATTTTCAGCACCCCCTGGAATTAACATTCACATTTCAGACAATGATGAAATATGCCGCCATTGCAAACTCTTTGTACCCTGCTAATAATCCATACATGAAATGTAAAGATACGAATTAAAGCATGCTTTATTTCAGTGCTTTTATTTTTGCTTTTTGAAAAAACGAAACATTTCTAGGTAGTTCCTCACATTTATATTGCTTTGTGTTCCAGGGTCTTGAGAATTTTATAAAGCATTGTGCTGAAGTGCCATTAAATTAAAAAAAGGAGCCATGAGTACTGCTGAGCAGAGAAATTATTTGGCATTTTTCTCCTAGTAGTTCTCATTCAGTTTGATGAATAAGGACTTGTTTTAGAAATTTACTTCAGTGCCCTCCAACTTTTTCACATGCTAAGCTTTTGCCATCCAGCACCAAGGACAAATCATCCCAATAAAGAATGTGACTGATTCAGTAAAATTCCTGCATTGAAACAAGAAAACAAGACTGTTTTCTTTGAACATTTCATTGCCACCTCCACACGTCTGTTCAGCTGTCAGATTATTTTGATTGCAGCCTGAGTCTTTCGCTGAACAAGAACTCCATGAACCATTTCTCCAGAATTCCTCTTATTTATTGGCCCTGAAATAACTGGGAGTTGCCACGATGGAACATGATAAATTGAGTATGTATGGTAAGAAAAATAACAGAAAAATGTAAATTTAGTCCAGACAGGTTCAACTTGTTACCGAAGCAAAGAAGCTGAGAAGTACATTTGCATCTCACTAAAAAATATGGTGGAAACAAAAGTAGTTAGCCCTGCATTAGGCTCACTAGATTACTATGCCTTATGGAGATTCTCAGAATTTGTAGCCTAGATTCATTATGTAGCTGGATACCTCAGTTTGTGCGAGTTGGAAGGAAAGTTTCCAATTCCATCTTTTTGAGTATGGGTTCCCCACAGGGCTGTGTTTTGAGTCCATTATTGATGACACATGACTGCTGTGCCAAGTCTGCTAAGAATCATATTGTAAAATATGCAGATGATACAGCAGTGGTGGGTCTTATCCAGGATGATAACGAAGATTCTTATAAGCAAGAGGTGAAGGTTTTGGTGGACTGGTGCAATAAAAATAACCTGGTTTTGAATGTTAATAAAACAAAGGAGATCATTGTTTATTTTAGAAATAGCTTGCACAGTCATACTCCACATTGTATCAAGGCTGCAGTTGTGGAAATGTTCAATGTTATTAAGTATCTTGGGATGCAGATGACTAACAATCTGACTTGGTCTCTTCATACATTATCTTAGTGAAGCGTGCAAACCAGTGCTTGCACTTCTTGCATCTGATGAGGAAAGGTCATCTTTCTCCTTCTGTCCTGGCCACTTTTTACAGAGGCACAATTGAGAGCATTTTAATAAACTTCATCACTGTTTGGTTTGGTGGTAGCAGTGCCTCAGAAAGAAGGTCCATCAGAGAGTGGTAAGGACAGCCGAGAAGATTTTAGGAAGCTTGCTTCCTGTTACTCAGGATACTGCTTTTAAGAGCTTTTTAGAACTTGAAGCATTGCTAGATACCCCACACACCCAATTCATGGGTGGCTTTTGTTGCTCCCCTCTGGGAAGAGGTTTCAAAGTATTTATAGCAGAACTACTAGATTCTGTAACAGCTTTGTTCCTTCTGCCATCCATTTTGTAAATTTGCAGGATTTTTTCCCCACGATGTATATGCATACATTTGAACTAGACTGTGATGTTTCTCTTTGTGATATATGTGTGTGCATGTGGGCATATGCATAATGGTATTTTTTGAGAGCTGAATGAAACAAAATTTCATTTTAATGTATGCTGAATAGTGTACATTTAAAGTGACAATAAAGTTTTATTCTATTCTACTATATTCTATGTCAGTTCAGAATACTGTAGAGTCTTTCACTATATTCCTATTTCTATGTATTTACTTTTCTCTTTCTTTCTTTCTTTCTTTCTTTCTTTCTTTCTTTCTTTCTTTCTTTCTTTCTTTCTTTCTGCATCAACAGGGTCACTTTTATCTCTGAAGTTTACTCAGGGTCTCTAGATGAGAGAAACAAAGGATCTCAGATGAATCAGCAGAGACTGAACTCTAATATAGATGAAAAGCAGGATTATTTGTATATTAGGTATGTTTTTTTTATTTTTCTGCTTTATTGCAGACATCTCATTTCCAAACTAGGTGACATCATCAGTGCTAGCTTAACATTGATCACTAACACTGATGATGTTACCTAGTTTGGGTAATGAGAAAACTGCAAGGAAACTACCAAACTCAGAGAGCACCAAGGACCTCTCATTTCAACCCTGAGTTACAGATATTCTCCTTTATCAATATGATTAAAGAGGCTGGAACTCTGTACTTGTGAACAGTGTTTCTCAATCTCAGTAATGTTCTCAAAATATGTGAGAACTTCAGCTCCCAGAACTCCCCAGCTGGCTGTATACAGCTTATCCTCTCAGACTATGAGACATTGGAGACACATAAAATGCTATGCCAGAACTTGCTAAATAAATATATGATGAATAAATGTCAATATATTTCTGACACAATACGAAAACTCTATTGAGTAACTGTTTCATATTTCCTGTTCCATTTCATTGACTGATTCTTGTAGAGGCATCAATCATTTTTAGGGCTCTGGTTGTGAAGATGAATATTTTAAAGCATTAAAAAATTAAACTGGAAAAGCAAAGATCTGAATTGCCATATCAGCTTTATTTAACCTCATGCCCACCAGATGTGCTGGACTATGTTCCCATAGTCTAATGGTGCTTATGAGAATTGTATTCATGCATCTGAGAGACACCAGACATATAGCAGTTTAGATTGACCAATGCTTCATTACTTTTCCAGTAATGAAGGATGAGCACCTTGTTCTCATTAAACCATTCATTTTGTGCCAAAACTGTCCAATTTGAATGAAGTGGCAGAATATTTAATCTAAGATTACTTTTACCATCCCTCATTTGCTGCTGTAGACTGTCCAATACTTGTCTGATTTATTAAAGACAAAATATCACGAAAGAAGTACATTTTGAACGTATCTCTACTGATTCCAGGATACAATATGACATTAAAAGGAACATATTTAAGAACAGAGAGATTAACCATGAGAAAAAAAATATGAAGAAAAAAATAAATCTTAGTAAAAAGATAAAGGTTTCCTTATCCAGTCATGTCAGACTCTAAGGGGCAGGACTCTTCTCCATTTTTCAGCTGAGGGAGCCACTGCTGTCCAAAGATATTTCCGTGGACATGTGGCCAGCATGAATGTATGCCGAGGTGCATGAAATGCTGCCCATTTAGGTGGGCAGGAATAAATCTCAGCAGCACAAAGTAATTGGGAATAACAAAAGTTTATTCCAACTAGAAGTCTGCTTCTTAAGGTTCCCTAAAAGTCTGGTGATGATCTCAGCTCTCTCTCTCTTAACAAGCAGCTGTAAATGTAGACAGGAATCCATTAAAGCTAAAGAATCATTTGGCATGTGCATTATCTTAATTCACTGTCTAACATTTTAACAAAAAGGTGCTTTGTTTATATCATGGGTGAGACAACAGTTGGATTCAAATTAGCTTTTAAAGAAAATTTACCTATTTATAAAGTGATCCTGTCAGGGATAAGTTATTTGGGCTAAAATCCTATGCACAGATACCTATGTCCAACTGAGTTTAAAGGAGTTTACATCTGAGTAGACATCTAGAGAATTATATAGAATTAGATTACATAGACTATAATTCTGTATTTCTGAGACAGCGGAAGAGAGCTAGTCATAGGGGAAATCACTTAGACTCATACAACTCAAATTAAAAACATTATTTATTAAGCCTAAATGAAGGGCTGTAGCTTAGCTTCATTGAAGAGAGAAGACTACCTAATTTATAGCAGAAAAACAATTTGGATGGCCTTAAATTGCTTTGAGCTAGTGCTATGAGAGAAGGCACTTGTAGTGCTAGCCAAAATACTTCCAGGCTGCAAAACTTCTTTCATTGCCTCCCTTTTCTCAGCTAATTCTCCTCAAGACCTCTCTTCCAACTGAGAGAGGTCAGCAGCATGGAAAATCTCCTTTTGTGTTCTCTTAACTGTTCCACAATGGCAGAAAAAAAGAGAGAAATGCCAAGAGATATTCTTTTAGAAGTCTTCTCATGCATTCCCAGTTTGGAGAGTTGTTTGCAGTCCAAGGGAATAGCCTTTGGCCATGGTTATAGGAGAAGGTTCTCCTTAGTTACTGTAGAAGTTTCATCTAAGTATTCTTTTCCAGGGTCTGCAGGAGAAGATAGAGAAGAGCTTTGAAACAGGCTAATTGAAGCAATGTTACAGAAGCTGGTCTTTTTAACGCCTCAGTGTAGCAAAACCCTGAAATTCCAAATTGACACTTCCCAGCTGTCTTCAATTTTTGAAATCAGTCAAGGTGGCTAGGTAATGTCACCTGCTTTAGTTTATTCTTTGTTAGAAACTCCACAACTTTTCCGAAATGGCTAAGTCAGGGGTTTACTAGCTTTGTTTTCTGGCAATATGGTGGCTCATGATTAGAAACAGAATACAAAATTCACTCTCTTCCTGGGAAAACTCTCAGGTGGAAAAAAAAATCCAGGGTCACCTACAGAGTTATCTAGGCAACAATAATCAATGCTCTTTAATGCTTGATTTTTGTTTTTTATATACTTACCATCCTGTCATAGGTGGAACACATAATTCAAGAAAAACAAACAAAACTGTATTTCTGACTCAAGGTCTTTGCATTCTGAGACACAAATATAAGAAAGCAAAAGACATGTCACTAGAAAGTCAGAAGATCTGAGATAATTTCTAATATTCATAATCCTTAAATTCAACATTATACAACAGTTAACTAGTCACAGCTTTATGTTATTTTTGAATGTTTTAATATATTTTACATAAGGGAAAAGAAGCATTGGGGGGGGAAATAGAAAAAAAAAGAAAATGTCTTTATTTCATTCATACTTTTGGACGCAACAGATTTTCATTCATATTAATAACTGTGTGAGCAAAGAACCAGAGTTTATAGGCAACAGAACTCGGGTATATGGCACCAGTCATTCGTCTGTAAAAAGTGCAACTCTAAATTTCATTCTGTGGAGGATATAAGATGTCACTTGCCATTAATTTGAAATAAATTGTATCACTGCATTTTCTTTCCTGTGATCTTAAGCATTTTGTAGCATTTAATAAAGTGTAAAGGGCAACTGCTTAATTGGCAGGATTTGTACAGTTCTTAAAGGTCTTCTAATGCAACCTCCCTCCAGCTCTTTTCCTTGGTCCTGGTAATCCTGACAATATTACAAAGTGCTCTCTCTTGCTCTCTCTCTTTAAATGCCTTACCCACTAGATGGAATTGATGACAACAGCATTTCTGATTGGAATTACCTGAAAGCATTTCAAAGACTAGTAACCTGTAAAATACAATGATTCATAGAGAGCATGTGTCATATCCAGCCTTGAAGGTCCATATAGTCTGCCATTTAAAACAAACACTGGTGTGTCCTGCTGTCAGTTTAAAATGCTTATAGTATAATTTATATACTGGCACATCCACACATATAAAATTGCATTCTGGAATCTGACACAGTTGTGGAATGTGGTTCCCCTTTATCAAAGCAAAGCATTTTGTCCTGTTCAGATATAAACCCCTGATGCTAAGTGACCTTCAAGACAATGCATGAGTTTCTTTTAACTTCACTGACATTTTTATTTATTATAATATTCTGCTGTTTGCTAAAACCCAAACAAGGCACTATGTAACAGAGATAAGGCTTGCTTTATGATTGCACTTTATTCACTAAAATAGAATAGTTACAGTTTGCCTTCAGGTTTAGTTTTATAACGAGTCTGTTTGTCTCTAATTCAGTCTGTCTCATTGTGTTTGTGTGTGTGTGTGAGAGAGAGAGAGAGAGAGAGAGAGAGAGAGAGAGAGAGAGAGAGAGAGAGAGAGAGAGAGAGAGAGAGAGAGAGAGAGAGAGAACAGAGAGAACAGAGAGACAGTGAGGGAGCTTATCAAGATACCTGATGGTGAGCACAGAACATAACTTACAAAGATCTCTTTTGGTCCAGAGATTTTCCACCATTCTCTGTGGCCTTTTGGATATACTGCACTGGGGGAACTTCTAAGCTTGGTCTAATATCCCCTTTTCACAGTCACTTCAGTAATCAGTATTTATTACATGCTGTTTATATTTCAGGTAGTTCTAAGCAGCCATATATATTAGATGCCGTGGCAGTCTGTTCATGAATCTGTCTAGTCCCCCTTTAAAACTATCCAAACTGGATGGTTACCTTAATGCCTAGCAGGGAATTTCATGGATCAACTACATTCTATGAAAAGGCATTTCCTTCTTCTGATCCTGCTTTAATAGATGATTGAGTTCAAACACTATGAAAGAGGGACAAAAATTCTCCATGTTTTCCCTGCCAAGTATGATTTTACATGCTTCTATTGTGTCTCTAATTATCCTCCTCCTTTCCAACATAAAGAGGACCAATTGTTGTTCTCTTTCTTCAGATTCATTCATTCATTCATTCATTCATTCATTCATTCATTCATATAGCTCAGCAAATGGCTCAGGGTGGCAAATAATCTGAAAATGAATTAAAGATAAATTTCCAGCACAAATACAAAAATGAAAATGCATGTCAGCTGAAAAAGATGTCACAATCAAAGATCATTAGCACAATTAGGAGATGGGATATATTCTATGGTATATGCTGCCAGAGCTCTCTATAATTGTAGAGCAGAAGTAGAGTACATTTATTCAGTCCAAATTCTACAATTTGGAAAAGGGAAAAGGGTAAACTCCACTGTACCAAAACATAGCATGTCATCCATATATCAGTGCAAATCCTTTTTAATCAGCCAATATGGTAGAGTGGTTAAAGCATTGAACTAATGCTAGGAAAATCAGGTTCAAGTCCATCTTCTGTCATGGACACTTAATGGATCTATCACTCTCTTTAGATCCAAGCTACATCAAAGGGTTGTTTTTATAGGGAAAAAACAGGAAGTTGGAATGCTATGAAAGAAAGGTGGGATATGAATCTAATAAACAAACAAGCCAAAAAAGATGCTGAAGGAAGGGCGACAACTTATAGCTGCTCCCCATTATTAGAAAAGAAACTCACTGCCCACTAATATAAATAATTTTTCTCTTTCATGTCTTTTTACAGCATAAGAGCCTAAAAATGCCCTTGAAAATCAACAAATATGCTTCCAACTCACAGTTGCACTGATTAAAGGGGGCTTAATCAATTATAATTGGTCTCTACCAGTTTAGTGTATTCTTGACTTTCAATTCTACTGATTAAAATCTGCCCTTGCCAATTAGAGTTGGTCCCCATCATTTAATCAACAAAGGCATTACTGTAATTGATTGATATGCCAATTAAAGCTTTGAATTCTATTTTTATTGTAAGTTCTTAGCAGAAATGTTACTTTTATTTAAAGGAAGAGTGGATTTGTGGAATCTACTTCTCCTTTTTCCTTTAGCTAGAATTTCATGCATATTTACTATCTCAAGTACTAGCAACCTGGGTAATATCCTACTTAGGGTATTTAGCTTAACTTTCATGGTCCAGCTCCCAAAGCTGGTCTGCATGTAGAGAATATAGTATTTTACATGCCCACCAAGTTATTCCTTTCTGGAGAAAAGTAAGCAGGAGTAATAAATTAAAATGAAAATGAAAATGAAATTTAATAAATGAAAATGAAAATGAAAATAGAAACCCAAATAAATTAATAACATGAGAAAAAGAAACATACTAGTTTACACCAATATTGTCACTAGACTTCTCCAAACCATTTTACCTTGCAAATCAGCCTTACTTCTGCCATGCTCATACATTGCATTGTATTCTTGCACCACAAAAGTTGCATAGATATTGACATCTGCCATCAATCAGGCTTTGACTAATGTAGGCTTTTTTCTTAATACTGTTTTGGAAGAAAGAGATGGAGTACACTATTTTTCCAATCTTATTCATGTCCAAACCTCACTCAGCAATTCATGGTAATGGTAAGGACAATGCTCTTCATTTTGGGCTCACTTTGACTAATATGTCACAAGTACAATTAGAATCCTATTTTATCCATGCTTCTTTATGTTGTTTTTCTACAGAAGTTAGAATCTGTAATCTAGATATTATTTTGCAAGCCAAAAAACTGTTGTGTACATCTCACAAACTAAAGGTACCTGCACTGTATTGACACACATTCGGGAATGTTTAAGCAGATGCTTTATCTATAGCTAGTTGTTTTATGTCTCTATTTTCATTAATCCCAATCCTGATGAATTACTTATTTGTGACTCACACTTTAAATTTACTGATTACTATTGTTGCTTTTTTATAAAATAATTAAGGCCCCTTACAAAAGTTAAAACAAAACAATATAAAGCAAAATCAAACTGGAATTAAATAACTTAAAAGATGCATATACAATAAGTTGCGAGTTGCAAGATTAATAAGCTTAGCTTGGCTCCTTCTTAGCTGTTCTTCCCTCCTTCCATCCCAACAATTACATTTTGCTTAATCTTTAAAGAGAGATTTGACTGAAAGTTCTTAATAGCATCTTTGTTGCTCTTGGAACATCATTGTAATTTTAAAATAGTTACTCCTGTCTTCATGCCAAAAATGGTGCTGACGCTTTCTAAAGCAAAGCCTATCCAATTTGCACAAATAAAGCTTTATTTAATTCAGTAGGTTTTTAAATTGTACTATGCAACTAGATTTTGATTATATAGTCATGAGGGCATAAATATTTTTGTCAGAATTCTATCAGCCAGATTGTACCACCTCCTCACTATGACTTCAAGTGAATGTTTTCGCCATTCCTGTGATTTTCATGGTGTTTTTGTACCACTTCCTAGGTCTCTGGCTATATGCACGGTTTTTCACAGATGGATAACAACACAGCACTAAACAGATGTATACATGCTAGTGTGTCACAGATATGCTTTGTATTATTTGCAAGCAGTGATTTAGGTCCAAATAATGCCTTTTGATCCATACTCTGTACAACATGAAAAGAATAATAACATGAGTATATGGAGAATAGACTATATGCCAAAGTCTTGTTTTGAATAGGGTTCCCTGTCTGCCCTAGAGAAGAAAAGCTATTTTTTAAAAATATATCAGTATGTATCAGTCTTTTCTAACTGTACTATGTCTAAAGTAATTGAACCAATAAAATATTTTAATGAAGGGGGTTAGGAAGAATGGATCCTATGTAAAAATATAATGCTTTAAGTTTTGCCAATACCTAGATACAGTGAATCTTTTTCACTCAAACTAAAAAAATGCAGGATGTTCCACTGGACAATTCTGACATAGAGATGGGACTATGACTTGAGGCTGATGGGTTAGAGAAAATTTGGGAATGTTGAAGGAGTGTTTTGATGAATTGCATCCTAGGATGGTGACAAAATTTGCTAATGGACTATCTCTGTTATATCTGAGAAAGAGCCCTGGTGGCACATAGGTTAGAATGCAGTACTGCAGGCTACTTCTGCTAACTGCCAACTGCAGTCAGTTCAAGTCTCACTGGCTCAAAGTTGACTCAGCCTTCCATCCTTCCAAGGTTGGTAGAATGAGGACCCAGATTATTGGGGGCAATATGTTGACTCTGTAAACCAGTTAGTGAGGGCTGTAAAGCACTGTAAAGTGGTATATAAGTCTAAGCGCTAGTGCTATTGCTAAATTCTGGAAAAATAAGCAAAATCCCAATTGACTTTAGTAAGATATTGCCTCTAACTCCCACATTAACAAAATATGAAATCTGAAGAAATAAAAACAACTTTGACTTCAATCTCTTGGACATTTCTAAAATATATATGAAGTGTCTCATCCATAAAGACCTTAATCAATGCAATGGCTACAACTAGATGATTTGTCGAGAATAAATCACTCCAGTCTGATCTGATTTCACCTGTGTGCAGAGGTGTGGTGGATTGCATTGAACTGAACTGAATCAGGTTAGAAAAAATGAACTGCAAATGGGTTGTATTGTTAGAATAACAACAGAACAACAGAATTGGAAGGGAGTTCAGAGGTCTTCTAGTCCAACCCCCTGCTCAAGCAGGAAAAGTGGCTGTCCAGATTCTTCTTAAAAGCCACACACAACTTTGTTTTAATATATTTTATTAATTTTTAATGTTTTCTATTGTCTGATTTATTTGTTTATTCTTTATCATCATTGTTTGACTGTTGTTTAATTGTGAGTTTAGGTTAGAGATATGTTCATTTATGTTATCAAAGTTGTTTTTAATCTCATCATGATTTGAAACAATTGTCATTTGAATCTGTCACAGCATTGCATATATTTTCTCCTGGAATGTATTTGCTTTGTCTTGAATCATTGTTCCTGAAGATCTCTGATGTTCCTAGCTGGGGTCTTCAGGAGGAGGTGTTAGGTGAGGCTTTCTGTCACTTTAGATAAATATACAACATCCATTTTTTCTTCCTCCTCTAAGTAGTTTTTCACCAGTACGATAGTCTCTTTAATTAGCTTTATCAAACCAGCCCATCTTAAAATCCAAACAACCAAATCTTACGTAGTTCTTATCTTTATATATAGTTTTTTGTAATCCAGTTTCAAGCATGCTGTTCACCGTTGTTCTAGTTGGTGCCTTTGGACTTCGGCTGCAAGGAGCTTGGACTAGTCATCCAAGGTGTGGCCAGCCTTTCTCCTGTTGGGTTAGAGGGGCTTTTCCTGGATCGAGTGGGACGAACAACGTCATTCTGTGATCATCAGGGAACCCTCTTTCTTCATCACCTCTCTCTGGGGTGACTTTAGACCCATTTAGGGTCCCTTGGCAAGGTGAAACTAGTCATGGGGTGTGGAGCTCCACAATCCCTTGGCTGTGCATGATGGTGCAAAACTGGAAGTCCAGCCACCCACAACTTCTGAAGGCAAGCTGTTCCACTGTTTAATTAGATAGAGAAGGAACCTTTGGAAGGGAGATGTTTTGCAAGCATATTTCAAATCCTTTCCTTTCAACTTCATTTTGGGGATAAGTATTAATAAAAGTTTTTTTTTGTGTGTATGTGTGTTTGTGGCTGTGTGTGTATGTCTATGTGTTGGGGGGAAGGGACAGATTGCCTCCACTCCAAAGCTGTATCATATTCTCTTCTGCTGGACCTTCCTTCCTTCCTTCCTTCCTTCCTTCCTTCCTTCCTTCCTTCCTTCCTTCCTTCCTTCCTTCCTTCCTTTTTTTTCCAGTATTGGAAACCACAGGTATAACTCTCCATTGCTTTCCATGCATGCATTTCTAGTATCTCAGGAGCAGACATCTGCAAATGAGGAGAATGAGAATCATCTGTCTCACCCTTTTAATCTTTTGTTCTCAGAATTCTGGGAATCAGATTCTGAAATGCTGCACTTTGAAAGCTCTGGCTTCACATTAGACCTTGGAGGGCTTGTATCCTTCTGCATCCCTGCATCACACACAAGATCAGAAAGGCAGGACAGGGTTTGGCATGCAGGAATATTTTTTTACATTTCAAAAATAGGTGGGTTATGCTTCAACTCAGCAATGGGGAAAGGCTCAAAGGTTCCTAATCAGACTAGTGGGAGGAAGTGAGTCTGATAATATTGAACAGAGATAAAAGTGAAGTCCTTTATCTGGAAAAAAAATCAAATTCTTAATAAAATGGTCTGGAAGTAGATCCTTGAAAAAGAACTTCAACGTGCAGTTCAACATGAGATCAACATAAGAAAGAAGCAAAATATAGTTGCACAATGTTATGTTGTGTTGATTGAATTATTATTTTCAAATTATATTAAAGTCATAATTATAATTTCAACCCACAATTTTACTTTCTCTGGGTCAGCTACTGCCTCATGTATTCTATCCAGTTTTCATCATTTCAGTTTAAGAAATATTCAGGTAAATTGGAGATAATAATAATAATAATAATAATAATAATAATAATAATAATAATAATAATAATAATAATAATAATAATGCCTTTATTATCAAAGTATAACATGTATACAGTGAAATTGGCTGAGCCTCCCTCTATGCCCTCCCTCGCCACAAACTCACAGTGACTACAAACCCCCAACTTATTTCACCCTGTGAACTAATTGCACATCACGCCGGCCTCACGAGTCTTTCATGCATAAAGTTATAAAGTTATATCCCATTCAGAAGCCTGACGGCCCATGGATAAAAGCTGTTCTTCAGCCTGTTGGTACGGCTGGCTATGTTTCTGTATCTCCTACCTGATGGTAGGAGAGTAAAAAGGTACCAACCAGGGTGTGAGTCATCCCAGAGAATTTTCCTCACTCTGCCAAGGCAACGGGCCCTGGCGATGTCATCCAGTGGAGTCAGGGAACAGCCCATAATGTCTTGTGCCATGCTCACCACCCTCTGCAATACCTTTCTGTCCACGGCCATCAGGCCAGCATACCAAACCACAGTACAATATGTGAGAATGCTTTTAATAGTAAACCGGTAGAAGAAGATCATGAGTCATCGTTCTATCCTGTTCTTCCACAAAACCCTGAGGAAGTAGAGTCTCTATTGGGCCTTTCTGGCCACCTGGGCTGTATTAGTTTTCCAGGTAAGATCTTCACAGAGGTAGACTCCCAGGAATTTGAAGGAGGAAACTCTCTCCACACAGTCCCCTCCGATGTAAAGTGGAGCAGGTTGCTCTCTTTTCCTCCGGAAGTCTAGCACCATCTCCTTTGTCTTGCCAATGTTCAGGTGCAGGTTGTTCTCTAGGCACCACGAGGATAGTTTTTGTACCTCCTCCCTATATGCTGTCTCATCTCCACCTGTAATGAGACCCACCACAGTGGTGTCATCTGCGAACTTGATGATTGCAGTGGATGGGTCTGATGATACACAATCATATGTGTACAATGAATACAGGTAGGGCTAAGCACGCAGCCCTGTGATGAGCCAGTGCCAAGCTTCAGTGGGGTGGATAAGACAGACCCAACCCTCAATGTTTGTAACCAGTCCCTCAGAAAATCATTAATCCAATCACAGATAAAGGGATGGAACTTCAAGTCAGTCACCTTTTCAATAAGAATAGCCGGCAGAATAGTATTAAAAGCCGAACTATAATCAGTGAAAAGCATCCTGACATAACTTCCAGGTTTCTCCAGATGGCTCCAAAAAGAACACAAAATCGATCCAGGAACTAATAATGACTTTTACAATTCTCCAAATTAACTCTGAAATACTGGAATGGGAAGACAAATCTGATCCAAGAATGAATATAACTCCAAAATGTCTATGTTATCCAGGTCATAGTTATCCTAAAGGTGCTTTTACATGAGGCAACTGGACTTTCTTGTTTTTCTTTTGAAGATGTTTCACTTCTCATCCAAGAAGTTTCTTCAGTTCTGACTGGATGGTGGGATGGCCTTTATTTTTTAAATGCAGATGGACTGCTGAACCTTATCCTGATGGGTTTGTTCTCCTATGTTGCGCTATGCGTTTATAAAATGGTTGTTTTGTTTCTCCAATGTACAGATCTGCACATGACTCACTGCATTGTACTGCATATACCACGTTGCTCAGTTTGCATTTAGGTAGTTTATCCTTGGGATGGACAAGCTTCATGGGTTTAAAGTGTGCATGTATGTTGTGTTGGCTGAAGATGCTTCTGAGCTTTTTCAATATTCCTGCAATGTATAGAATAACAATGTTGCTTCATTTATTGTTTTCTTCTTTATTACGGAGGAGCTCCTGCTGGGTCTTTTGGGGGATTTGATAAGGCCCACTTGGGATAGCCACATGTTCTGAGGGCTTCCTTGATATGTTTTATTTCTTTTTCTTTCCCATCTTTACTGGTAGGCAGACCTTCAGCTCAGTGCTGTAGGGTTGTGATAACTTTGTGCTCCAGTAGATGGAGAGAATAAAAATATAAGTATTGATCCATGTGTGTGGGTTTTCTATAAACAGATTTGGCATTCCATCTGCATTTAAAGGACAACGGCCACTTTTTCGAAGACAGCAAAGTCCACATTCTAGACAGAGAGGACTGCTGGTTTGAAAGAGGGGTCAAAGAGGCCATCTATGTCAAAACTGAACAGCCCTCTCTCAACAGAGGGGGGAGGGATACGGCATCATCTATCTCCAGTCTACAACACAGTCCTTTCAGCAGTTCCAAGAAGCTCCACACCCATTTGCATTACTCAGGTGACCCTGATGACACAGATAAACCTCCAGGCCTCAATGACTCTCTAAAAGAATGCAAATGACCAGCTATCTGCAAGGAGTATAAATCCTTCCATTCCCTACCATCCAGTCAGAGCTGAAGAAGCTTCTTGGATGAGAAGTGAAAGTTTTTAAAGGAAAAACAAGAAAATCTAGTTGCCTCATGCAAAAAGCACCTTTCAGATAACTCCCAAACCAGCAAAATCTGGTTTAATGAAATAGAAATGTCCTATTCTCAAAATCTATGAAACTATCATTGACATCATATTACTGTATGATACCTATACAAATAACCAAGAGGAAATAGCCCTAAATATTTGCCTGGATCTACCTTATTTGCCTACTCAAATAAGTGGAAGTAACAACATTTAAAAGAAAAAAAAATCAATATTTCATTTCACTTAGAATATGCTTTTATTATATAGTTCTTAATGCAGTTGTCCCTTTTCATTAATTATAATAATGAAGCCTTGATCTGAGTTCAGACGTTCTAAGCTAATTCTTTTGATAGACCTTTTTGCTATTTGAATGTTAATTTCATCAGATCGATTGGTATTAGCATAACAGTGATAAATAATTGATTAACAGCAGAAGGTTGAATTAAAGTGGAGCAATAATTTTAGGCTGATTTTCCCATAGCATCTATTCAAGTCACTGATGGAAAGCTATGTCCTAAAGCATATGCATATATTCAGAGGAAGATTGATCCCAATACTTAGCATTTATTTGGTAGTTGAGAAATGTTTTTTAAAAAAACCCAGCTGTCACGATGATGTTTAATTGCTCTGGGCCACAAATAGAAAATTTGTGTTATGAGTGAAAGTGAAAAATTCAAGACTCCAAGCAGTGTAACATTCTTATTGTTAGACTATGTAGAAATAGCAAACAGCTATTTTCCTCAAAGCTAGAAAATAAAATTACTCCCGTAGTTTATGTTGCAACAGAATTGCTATCATATGTGAGAAGTGAATTATCTGAAAGGGTATAGGGTCTCCTGCTTGAACGTGGGGTTGGACTAGAAGACCTCCCAAGTCCCTTCCAGCTCTATTCTGATTAATTGGTTGATTCATTGAAGAATTTAGGCAATAATTCCGTATTTGAAAAGTTAATGAAATTACACCCTTCAATTTAGGGAGACTTACTTTTGATTAAAAGTATACATTTGAATCAATGAATTGGATTCCATAAGTAAAGATTCTAGTGAGTTCAAGGAGCTAATCCAATGGAGATTGTTCCTTTGTTACTCTGCATTTCCATTCTTCCAGTCCAGCAGTCTTAGTTGAAAGAGGCGTTAAAAAGGGTTCCATTGTGTTGACTCTAAACTGATGAACTTCAGATATTTCGGAGGATGGAGCGATTTTAACAATGTGAACCCTATGAGCAACAAGAGTAGCAGCAAAGATTTTTCTCTGGTGGCTGCAAATTGGTAGCTTCAGGTAGTCCTCAGTTAAAAAGCATTCATTCAGCAATTGTCATTCAGAGAGATTTATTTATTTATTTATTTATTTATTTATTTATTTATTTATTTATTTATCTATTTATCTATTTATTTATTTATTTATTTATTTATCTATTTATCTATCTATTTATTTATTTATTTATTTATTTATTTATTTATTTGTTTATTTATTTATTTATTTATTTATTTATTTATTTATTTATTTATTTATTTATTTATTTATTTATTTATTTATTTATTTATTTATTTGATTTCTATGCCACCCTATTCCGGAGAACTCAGGGCGGCTCACAGCATGATAGAAATTACATTATATACATATAAAAAAACCCTTAAGTTAAAAAAAAAACCCTTAAGTTAAAAAAAAAAGAAAAGAACCCAATCATTCCACGAACATACACTGGCTAGGGGCAAGATGTTAGCTGCCCCAGGCCTGCCGGCAAAAGTGTGTTTTAAGCAATTTACGAAAGGCGGAGAGGGTGGGGGCGACACGGATCTCCGGGGGAAGTTGGTTCCAGAGGGCCGGGGCCGCAACAGAGAAGGCTCTTCCCCTAGGCCCCGCCAGGCGACACTGTCTGGCTGACGGGACCTGGAGAAGGCCCACTCTGTGGGCCCTAACTGGCCGCTGGGATTCATGAGGCAGCAGACGGTCCCATAAATAACCTGGTCCGATGCCATGTAGGGCTTTATAGGTCATAACCAACACTTTGAATTGGGTTCGGAGACCAATTGGCAGCCAATGCAGCTCGCGGAGTGATGCCGAAATGTGGGCATTTCTAGGCAAGCCCAACACTGCTCGTGTGGCTGCATTCTGCATTACCTGAAGTCTCCGAACATTTTTCAAAGGTAGCCCCATGTAGAGAGCATTGCAGTAGATGATAATTGCAAACAGTTATGATAATAGTTATGACAGTAACAAAGAAGACATATAGATGGTTCTTGAAATTGCAGCCAACATAGCTGTTATGCAATTAAAATTTGGGTGTCCCAAAGGTGCTTTTTCAAGAGGCAACTGGACTTTATTTTTCCTTCAAGACGTTTCACTTCTGATCCAAAAAGTTTCTTCAGAACTGAAGAAGCTTCTTGGATCAGAAGCAAAACGTCTTCATGGAAAAACAAAGAAAGTCCAGTTGCCTCTTGAAAAAGCACCTTTGGGACAACCCTGACCTGGATGATTGAGAATCTCCATAGACATTTACAATTTGGGTGCTTGGCAACCAGCTTGCAATTACTCAGCATCAACTTAAACCACAAGATGGGTGGCATATAAATTTAATAAATAAATAAAAAGCATGATGATCATAGCTCCACAAAGTTGCATAGCTGCTGTCTGCCCAACATCGTTCAGTATGGTCAGGAAGTTGATCTGAACTGTGTGTTACTGACTAGTTCATAGGCAATTGCCAAAACTGAGATAATCAAACTACCATCTGCATCTTGCACTACCACCCATGAAGAGTACAGCTTGTCTTTTCTTTTTATAATCACTATGTCTTCCTGCTTTCTCATGCACTGTGTTAAATACTGCTGTGTGTTGGCTTGATGTTCATCTGTCAATAATTATTTTTTCCTGCATAGTAGCATCAATCCCCACTGTTTAATATTTGTAGCATCTTTAGGTGATTTGTACCACCAGTATAAATACAAGTTATATTCAAGGCTATTTCTTTTGCAGGCCAATATCTAATATATAAGGATACTTAAAGGATGACCCAATACAGCGTAAAAATATATATATTATCCAGCTACATTCAATAATTATTTTCCTGTCCTCCACCTACCAATAGTTTGCATATATTCAGGGGTGGGAAAAAGAGCATATAGTTTTATAGAACTGATTTCTAAATTCAAATTCCCGGTTTATTGAACAGATTTGAAGTGGCTTTTAAAACCACATGTAGAAATCTAGTAACAATTTATATTTGGAGAATGTAATTAGATTTTTAAAGAGTTTTTGGGGGTGATATTCTTAATAAAATAAACAATAACTAGCTTTTCACCCTCAGAACTATGAAAGCAAGATTTTTTTTCTCTGACTTTTTCTACCAACAAAATGCCACCCATATGGATGATTGAATGCCACAGTTAAGACTTTTTAATAAGTTCTTGTTTTGTCTCTGCTATCGTCTTCTCAACTTGCATTATCAAAGACCTCCTAACGTGTTTGCTTTAAGGAACAAAAATTGGACAGATGTATCATCTGTCATGGGACTTGAACCCACTGTCATCCTCAGAGGGAGCTGCTATTAATGGATGGAGATGTCAAACAATGTTACAGCCATATCTGTGGTGGCATATTTATCACGGTGTCACAGGCTCCTTACAAACCGAAGGATTTCACTGTTTATTCACAGTGAAGGCACTTAATTAATGACTAGACCTAATCACACTGTTTTATTATTTACAGGGATACCAACACAGTTTAGCTCAACTGATATGCAAACAAACTGTCCTCGGCCTGCTTTAATTAATAATTCTCAACCAGGCACAGAGAGTGACACTGTCAAGTTGCTCATCCGTGATTTACAACACCTTCTCCGGGAGACGCACAGCTCTTGCATGCAAATGAGCAGCCACCCCTGCAAATCTTACAATTTAAAACACAAACTGTCACACTGGTGCCTGCAATGTCCTTATCTTAATGAAGATAAATGTCTGATTTGACCAAGTTCCTAGGGTCTTTCACATAGACTCTGAGGTACTTGCAGAGACCACACTGCAGAAAGAATCAGAAGTTGAACAAAAAGATAACAGGAATAGGTTTGTTTTTTTTTTTTTAAAAAGCCCTAGCTTTTACTTTATTAAGTATTTATGTAAAAGATTTCTGACTTAACATAAAAGGTTTTTTTTAAACACACATCTCCCCAGCTGATTTAAATACAGTAACATGCAGTATATAAAAATTATCTTGAAACTATTCTCAAGTGGTCCCTCTACACTGTAGTTTGGAAATGTCCATGCAGCCATAATGACTATACCTGGCATACTGTAGCACATAAACATCATAAAATTGTTTAAGTAAAGAGGAGGAATGGGTTACCCAACACTGAAAAGAGAAAGAGTCAGCAATCTTGATGAATTTCTCTTTTACTCACAAGAACCAACTGACAGGGGTTATTGCTAGATATTTATACATATAGACACAAGCACGGAGTATATGGCAAATCAAATGGAATGGAGAACTACAGCAGAGGATCCAACAGAAAAACAGCAAGAGAAACCAACCAAAATCTAAGGCATTTTGGCTGCTTTAAGATGATGGACTTCAATTCCCAGTATATGGCTATGGAGTTGAAGTGCACATATCTTAAAGTTACCAAGGCTGAGGAATCTAAGGTGATGGAAAGAAAATAGTGAAGGCCTTTAACAAATTTGTTTAGAGTCATACTATGGTTGAGTATCTAAATTATGGACAGAAGATTAAGCTTCAAAAGGGCCAGTCAGTTCCTTCCTGAGATTATACTGGCCAAAGATGACCAACTAAAACTCTGTGGACTTTAAGTACCTGTGGGATCACCAAAGTCTCCAGAAACAATTCTCTGACATGAAAAATTTCTTGCATCCTGTATCACTGAGTGATCTGCACAATTGCATCCAGTTCCCTTTAGTGTGGGCCAGCAATGTAATAAACTGAAAAGGGCCTATATTACATTATCTTGCTGTCCCTTATTTAACGTACTTCTATCAAGCTAGAAGATTCTTTTACAGATGTTAAAAGCACATGCCTTTTGTAGCCATATTAGAGATTGTGGTTTACAATCTTCAGGCCTTCTACATATCATAGAAATTCAGCTTAAGTTATGACAGATGTCTTAATTCAAATGACCTGTGATCTGACCTACTTTTGAGTAACTGGAAAATTTTGGGGAATGCAAACACCAAAATATCTTTGGAATAGTCACTTGATCAAATTCAAGTACAGCAATAATAAAGCTGCTATCTGGCTGATTTTTAAGAGAGAAGGATTTTTTTTTAAAAAAAGTATTTTTAAATCACTGCTTTAGCAGTTACTGACCTTGTGTAATAACAGATCTTTTGATTTGAAGTCTGATCTTCTATATAATGCATTTGAATATTTTGTGTTTTTTTTTTCTTGGAACCACTTTTACTTTAAAAGGTACAGAAAATAACTTCCAAGCATCAGCTATGGGCTGTTTCTCAAATCGATGTACCTCTCCTTGTTCTATTGATGGGGAAGCTGTAATTATGTGAGTAAATCTGCTTTCTTTTAAAACAGCAGCACACAACTACAGAGAAGGGGAAAAACTACATCCCAGAAATTATAGTAAATCAACCTATATTGCTCTGGTCTTTGCTCTGGAAATATACCGGTATCCTCTGGTAGGAAAATAATTTTGATTCTTATTTTTATGCCACTTTCCCACAAGCCACTTTATATCTTGGAGCGCACTGACCTTCTGCTGCGTTAGTATGAAATAGGAAGCGATAGAGCAAACTCTACCCACCTTTACCCTAATTTTTTCTCTATGTTGCAGTTTTAAAACTCAAGAGTCAGTGCTGTGACAAACAGAGAGCCCTTGGATGTTACTGAATACTGCAATGCATGTTGTGTTGACAGAAGGGAAAAAATGATTCACTTTAGTGCCTTTTATGGAGAGGAATGTTCTCAAGAAAGAGGAGTTTATATTACATAAGCACAGAGAGGAAATAGCACAGACCAGTACAAAACCCTAGCCCTCCTAACTATCCCCCCCATCACTATTGGGGATAAAAAAAATATCCCACAGTAACTCATTATATCTTCTATCTCAAGGGTCTCCAATCCCAATTCTATCTATCTATCTTCTATCTCAGGGGTCTCCAATCTCTGAGTCTTGAGCTGTTCAGAACTGGGCTGCGGAAGTAGTGAGCAAGTGCACATGCGCATCTCCACTTGTCTGGACAGCAGGCAAATGCATGCTCCATTTGCGCAAGCAGTGGGCATGCATGCCTGCCGCTCACACAAATGGAATGTGTGCACATGCTTGCCTGCCGCTTGTGCAGAATCATCCCCTCTCCCCCGCCTAGCCAAAAATGTCAAGGAACTCTGTTCTACTGCCTTCAGTTCTTTTGTAGTATGACAATTGTTAGTTTTGTGGCATGCTGTTATGTGGCAAAATGTATTCTAAAAATGTTTTTAAATTGTCCAGGTGAGATCTCACTCATTTATAAAGGAACACAATAAATAGCAACAGAATATCCTGTTGTGATTGCAGGCCCCTTCCAGGAAGACCTCTGTATAAATAGCTACTGGAATCTATGTCTTACCTGGCCATCTAACATTAATTTCCTGGAAAACATTATTATTCAGAGAATCCCCACATCTGAATGATGTTCCTGCCTCACCTGATGATCATACATTTAAAGACAAATAATATTTACCTGAGAAAGTAATTCCTTCCTCAGAAATAATATGAAGAGTACTTACTAACACAGAAGCTTTGGGGAGATTTTACCATATATATTATGGGATATGTTTGAGTAATGCTATTTTTCCAATCTGTTATGATAGCTATAGCTCTATATAATAATGGGCATTCTGACATTTGCTGTTTATTAGACAAGGTGGCATGCATATCACTCTCTCTTCTTATTTTTCCCCAGAACAACAATCCTGTGTGGCAGGTTGAATTGAGAGAGTGACTGGCCCGAGGTCCCCTAGTGAACATAAGAACATAAGAAGAGCCATGCTGAATCAGGCCAAAGCCCATCGAGTCCAGCATTCTGTGTCACACAGTGGCCCACCAATTGTACATGGGGATCTTGAGCAGAAAGAGAAGGCAAAACCCTCCCTTTCCCTTGACCCCCAACAAATGGTACCCAAGGGAATCCTGCCTGCCTCAACCAACATAGAGGCGGCACATGGACATCCGTTTTAATAACCACCGATACACTTTGCATCCATGAATCTATCTAGCCCTGCCTTGAAGCTGTCAAGGCTGACAGCTGTCACGACCCCTTCAGGAAGTGAATTCCATAAATCAACGACCCTCTGGGTGAAGAAATATTTCCCTTTATTTGTCCTCACTTTCTTAGCTATGAGCTTTAGGGAGTGCCCCCTTGTCCTGGTATTGTGTGATAGAGAAAAGAATTTTTCTCTATCCACCTTTTCTATCCCATGCATGATTTTATACACTTCGATCAAGTCACCCCTTAAACGCCGTCTTTCAAGGCTGAAGAGACCAAGGCATTGCAATCTGGTTTCATAAGGGAGGCGCTCCATTTCCTTGATCAACCTTGGCAATTTTAAAATTTGTGGGTGTTAGTGCCTAGAATTCCCTAACCAGACTGTTGAAGCTGAAGTCCACAAGTCTTAAGGTTGCCAAGGTAGGGCACCCCTGGTCTAGAATGTGAGACTTTCTGGTGCCAGTCCAACACCTCAACCACTATATCACTAAGGGAATATTAGTCATTGATATTCTAGAAGCCTCCAATAGTTGAGGGAGCCTTTGAATCTGCCATTAGGTCTCACCCTCCAATGTATCACACTCAAAAGCCTTCATTACTGTTCCACAAAAATAAATGGAAATAGCTTGCTGGTGACCCTCCCACAGTCCACACATTTGTTTCCATTTATGTATTGCTGCTCTGAGCATTTATCCTGCATAGTTACAATATCTGCCTGTTCTGCACAGCACTTGCCTAAGCCATACAAATGATGCACTAAGAGGTTTTGTTTTTTCAGCCAGCTTGTCATTGAGCCTGTTGCTGATTACAGTTGAGAGTCACCCAGCTGGATTTTGTACTTCTAAAGAAGGACTAAAAATTGAGTCTCCCCACTCCTAATCCAGCTCCTTAACCACTATGTCTTGCTGGCTCTCTATTTCCATGTATGCATTATTTAATAATTTAAAAAATCTGTTTATGAAAGGGTAGTGAGGGAAAAATGACTGGAAGAAAAGTAAATAAATGGCCCAGGCTTTAGGAGTTCCATGGTAATAAAGCTGGATTCAAAAACCTTTTCAAGTGGCCAGGATCAGGATGGCTGGGATGATCTGTATTCAAAGGTTTTCCTGGATGGCATAGCATAGAGAGAGCTAGGGAATGGAGCCTGTATGATTTTTAGGAAGAGGGAAGAAGATAAGACAAACTGCAGATAACAGTTTCAAATAAGCATACAGTAGAATGCAGAAGCTGAGCTATGGAGACAAAAGGCTCCTTCCCCCCCCCCCCAGCAGAGAAGAGGAAGTACTTATAGCTGTTATCAGTAGCTTAGTTTCTCCAGAATGCCTCTTAACTGGCAGAAAGCAGGGGCATCTATGGAGGGAAGGGTAAAAAAAAAAGTCAGGAGTCTGATCATACAATCATTGGCATTATCTTGGCTTCTTTGCCCCTCTCCTGACTAGAAGGTGAGGTCTTCTCTCCGTTAGTTGGTCAATTGTGAAACTCATAGTCATCTATATTTTATCATTTTATTAATGAAACTTAATGAAAATAACATGAGAGAATTTGCTGAATATTTTACTGAGGTTGACATACACAAGGTCCATCCATGGCATTCTCATAATCTGTCAAGGTAGCAATTCTGTCAAAAAGGGATTCTGATGTTATTTATTTATAACAAACTGATGCTAGTCTTGTTGATTATTGCATTCCTATCGAAGCTCTCAAATCTGTTGTTTAAGAATCTCCTTGAAAATCTCATCCAATGTAGCAGTCAAAGTGAAAGGTTTGGAACTTCTTAGGTCTTATTTGTCCCTTGTAAAAAAATAGTATAGGAACAACATTAGTTCCCTTCTAGTCTTCTTGGTTTTAATTAGTTAGCTGCAGTTCTCAAAATTCATAGTTATTCAGTCAGTCAGTCAGTCAGTCAGTCAGTCAGTCAGTCAGTCAGTCAGTCAGTCAGTCAGTCATTCCATATGATTTTAATTTCATCATGATTCCTGTCAGTTAACATAATGTTTGATTAAAACACTGACAGTAAATTCATGGAAAGTTAATAATGAATAGTACAAATAAAAAATATAACCCAAATAATGGCACATGTTCTAAGAAGTCACTATCAATAATATACACATATTATAGGAATATCTCAGCCTATAAAAATTATGAAAAATCTCAATTTTAAATATTTTTTTGAATGACATCAAGAAAAGGACAAGTCCAAGCTCAGTTGGGAGACTGTTCCAAAATAGGGGTACTGCTGCTGGCAGGACACAACCCCAACTTCAGCCCATCTAGTGGTGTACTGCTTTTTCTGGGAAGATTGCATTGGCTGAGGTGTTTCTAGATGGAGATATCCAATTGCCTTACAGGACTTTATAGTTCAAGTATACAGCATTCAAATTGCACAAAAAGCATTGCCCAAAGCATAGGTGCAATATTCTTCTGGTTAACACATGGGCTACCTCATTCTGCACCAACTGCAGTTCCCAAGTCATCTTTAAAGGCAGCTCCATGTAGGGTGCATAGCAGGCAAATAATAATAAGGAAGGGCACAATTTACCATAGTAAACTCCTAAAGCTCCATCGTTTTTCTCGTATAGTCTCTACTACTCTACTAATCTGACAATTTCTGTAAAAATATTACCTGATGCTTATATCTAAAGAGCATTGGATGAATGGCAAATCTAATATTGCAGAATATTTCATGAGTTACCAAACTATAATTGCAGGGTTAGGTTTGCTGCTTGTTTTTTGTTTTTGTTTTTTTAATTTTCTTTTCCTGGGTGTTACAACTGCCAGTAAATTCGTGCCAAAATGTTTGATGGTCTATTGGCTGAGCTGAGCAATTTTGTCTTTGCCTTATTAAATCTTACTCTCTGCTCCACAGTCTCAGTTACATTTGTTCACATTTGTTCTTTCAAAAGATATTGATACGACACAGTGAGTTTTGCTGAAGTTAGTTGCTCCCTTCTAATATATTCCAAAGGCTGCTTTCAAACTGCTAACTCATCAAACCAGACCCTCCTCCTCCTGCTCAAGACAAATGTCTAGAACTAAAGACTCTTTGTTTATTTCATGTTTATTATAATTGTCTTATTTATTTATTTATTTATTAATCAAATTTCTATACCGCCCCTCTCCCGAAGGACTCGGGGCGGTGTACAGCCTAAAATTTAAAAAACATATAAATATACAAAATTTAAAATAATTAAAAATAAATTAAATAATTTGGCCGAAATCCCCATTTAAAACCCAAAACATACAAAGCTAAAATCTTAAAAAATACTCAGTCCCCCTAAAACATTTTGACCCTATTGGAACTGAAGCTTCTATGCCAGGCCGGCCTGTTGAAAAAGGAATGTTTTTAGTTCCCGACGGAAGGTGCGTAAATCTGTTATTATACGGAGTTCGGGGGGGAGCTCGTTCCATAACGTGGGAGCTCCCACAGAGAAGGCTCTCCCCCTGGGGGTCGCCAGCCGACACTCTCTGGCCAACGGCTCCCTGAGGAGGCACTCTCTGTGGGAGCGTACCGGACGGCGGGAGGTATTTGCTGGCAGTAGACGGTCCTGTAAGTATCCGGGTCCGATGCCATGGAGCGCTTTAAAAGTGGTCACTAACACCTTGAACCGCACCCGAAAGACCACCGGCAACCAGTGCAACTCACGCAGGAGCGGTGTTACGTGGGAGCGCCACGACGCTCCCATCACTACCCGCGCGGCCGCATTCTGGGCAAGTTGGAGCTTCCGGATGCACCTCAAGGGGAGCCCCATGTAGAGAGCATTACAGTAGTCCAGCCTGGAGGTCATGAGGGCATGAGTGACTGTGCGTAGCGAGTCCCGGTCTAGGAAGGGACGCAACTGGCGCACCAGGCGAACCTGGTAGAACATGCTCCCGGCCACGGCCGTCAGATGGTCCTCTAAGGACAGCCGTGAGTCCAGGAGGATTCCCAAATTGCGAACCCTTCCTGTGGGAGCCACTGTTTCGCCCCCAATACACAGCGATGGAATCAGCTGGCTGTACCGGGACGACGGTAACCACAGCCACTCGGTCTTGGAGGGGTTGAGCTTGAGTCCGTTTCTCCCCATCCATACCCGCACGGCCTCCAGGCACTGGGTCAGCAAGGGCATCGTTGGGGTGGTTTGGCGTGGAAATGTACAGCTGGGTATCATCAGCGTACTGGTGGTACTCCACGCCAAAACCACGGATGATCTCACCCAGCGGCTTTACATAAATGTTGAACAGTAGAGGCGAGAGGACCGACCCCTGAGGTACCCCACATACAAGGGGTCTCGGGGTCGACCTCTGGCCCCCTGTCAACACAGACTGCATCCGGCCAGAGAGGAAGGAGGAGAACCACTGCAAGACAGTGCCTCCTATGCCCAGCCCCTCCAACCGTTGCAGCATGATACCATGATCGATGGTATCAAAAGCCGCCGAGAGGTCCAATAGCACCAGAACAGAGGAGCAACCCCTGTCTTGGGCCCGCCAGAGATCATCCACCAACGCAACCAATGCTGTTTCCGTGCTGTAGCCAGGCCTGAAGCCCGACTGGAACGGATCGAGATATGACGATTCCTCCAGGTGCTGCGGGAACTGTCAGGCAACCACACTCTCAACAACCTTCGCAAGAAAGCGAAGGTTGGAGACGGGACGGTAGTTTGATAAAACAGCTGGATCCAGGGCAGGCTTCTTGAGGAGGGGTCTCACCACTGCCTCTTTCAAGGCAGCGGGAAAGACACCCTCACTCAAGGAAGCGTTGATAATTGCTCGGAACCAGCCTCGTACCACCTCCCGGGAGGCCAACGCCAACCAGGAGGGGCACGGGTCCAGTAAACATGTGGTCGCCCTAAGTCCCCCCAGCAACCTGTCCACGTCCTCGGGGGTCACGGGGTCAAACTCAACCCAGGTAACAGTCTCAAGACCAGCCTCCGCCTCTCCCATTGGACATACCCAGTTGAAGTCGAAGCCTTCCCGTATCTGAGCGATTTTATCATACAGATATTTTCCGAAATCCTCAGCTCTACCCTCTAAGGGGTCTCCCCTCACCTCCTGATGAAGGAGGGAGCGGGTCACCCTAAACAGGGAGGCTGGGCGGTTATCTGATGACGCAATAAGAGCAGTGAGGTAGGAACACTTCTCTGCTCTTATCGCCATTAGGTAGGACCTAATATGGTCTCTTACCAATGTTCGGTCAGATTCGGCACGGCTCGATCTCCAACTGCTCTCTAGGCGTCTTTTCCGGCGTTTCATCTCTCTCAACCCCTCGTTATACCACGGGGCCGGTCGAGACCCACGCCGAATCAGAGGCCGCAAAGGCACAACTCGATCCAGGGCACCGGCAGCCGCCCTGTCCCAGGCCGCCACCAGCTCTCCAACCGAGTCGTGTGTCAGAACCTCAGGAATTGGCCCAAGCTCTGCCTGGAACCGCTCGGGTTCCATCAGCCGCCTGGGGCGGTACCATCTCACTGGTTCCGCCACCCTGTGGTGGGGTGCAACGGTCCGAAAGTCCAAGCATAGGAGAGAGTGATCAGACCATGACAGGGGTTCAATGACTATATCCCCTACACTCTGACCACTCAGCCACTGTCCAGAGACAAAAACCAGGTCAAGCGTGTTCCCCCCTGTGTGTGGGGGGCCTTGAATTACCTGGGTCAGGTCCATGGCTGTCATGGAAGCCATGAACTCCCGAGCCTCCCCGGACACCCTGCCCCCGGACGGCAGGTTGAAGTCACCCATGACTATTAGCCTGGGGACCTCAACCACCACCGCGGCGACAACGCTCAGGAGCTCGGGCAGGGAGGTTGATATGTGGCAGGGCGCCAGGTACGTAATCAACACCGCCCTTGGACCCCCTAGGTCCCACTTCACCAGAAGGGATTCACAGCCTGCCGTCTGAGGAACAGTGACCTCCCTCGGCCTGAAACCTTCCCTGATCACGACCGCCACTCCCCCACCCCTGCCTTGAGCTCTCGGCTGGTGGAATGCAAGGAAACCCGGTGGGCACATTTCCACCAGAGGGACACCGCCCTGTGGTCCCAACCAGGTCTCCGTTATACCCGCCAGGTCTGCTCCCCTCTGAGATTAAATCTTGAATGAGGGGGGCCTTATTTACCACAGACCTGGCATTGCACAGCATCAGCCTACAGCCAGGGCCCTGTGGTTCTGAACAACCCCGAGAACAGGTTGAGCCTTGGGGGTTGGAGCGCACGACCGCTCGTAAGCAGCGGGTGCGCACTCCCTTATTATGATACGGCCCCCTGCTCCCACCATACCTGCCCCTCCCGCTAACGGTACTTATTGGAACTGAGTTAGTCTTAATCAACCCCCCGTCCGCACCCTCAGGACTTCGTCCCCTTCCGTCACCTGGCCTGTCTTCTTGTTCCCTTCTGACAATTTCTTCCCCTGCCCTAAACACCCCTTCCCCACCCCTCCCCACCCTTAAAACTTTGACTAAGTACCTATTTAAAAAACCCCAAAGCCCCTTTTTTGATGCATGCCATCTCTCAGGACTCCAAAGTCCATCCTCGAGATGGGCCCTTGATAGAACAGAGGGCCATAATTGTGAGAGGGGGGAGTCTCGCAATGCAAGAAGCGTCCACTTCGAGTAAGCAGCCAGTCAAGTAAGATGAATCGATAGGGTCCAGCAAGAAACCAGGCAGTCAAGTCTGAATTAAGGTCCAAGTACCAAGTTTCTATCAGGGTGATGGTAAAAATAATAATAATAATAATAACAATAATGAAGGTAGATTTTGAGTGGTCCGAGCAGGAAAAGCCCCTATGTTGTTCCATCCTGCTTCGTTTAATCCACTATCCACAGATTCGCATATGTGCTGCCAGGGGCAAGGACCAGGTCTCTGAAAAGGGGTCCATAAGGGCAGCACCAGAGTCATAATCCGGGATTCTTTCTTCAGGGCTGTCTTACTGCCCCTCCTGATAGTGCTCAGTTCAACTTTCCTTCCCGCACAAAGCTCATGGGGTGGGGGAGGCCACTGCAGTTCTCCCATTTGGCCTCACCGTTGGCCGCTCGTTCACCAGTTCACAGGGGAAGGGGAAGCATGACCACATTGTTTCCCTCACCGCCAGGTCCATGCTGCCCCCTCTATCCCCTGCAATTCTCAGCTGTCTCCCCGAACCACTAGCTCACATGATGGTAGGGGGGGCCCGCCGCTGATCTTCCCTTTTGCGGGGGCCTCCGAACACCAACGCCTCTCGACTGCCTACCTAAGCATAATGATGGTAGAAGGGGGGAGGGGGAGGCCAGCTGCCAAGCTGTTCCCCCTCGCGGCGGCCTCTCAAAGCCAGGAGCCTCTCAGCAGTCTTTTCAAGAGTCACTCGTTCACATGGTGGGGGAGGGGGGAGCCGCCGCCGAGCTCTTCTCTTTCGCGGTGGCCTCCCGACTCCCAGCTGGCTTCTCACCTCACCGCAGGCCGCAGGGGGAAGTACGCTGTTACCACCACTCAGCTTCGTCCATTCCCAGCAAGAAGGGAGCCGACAGACATATCTCAGGGAGACTAAGATGTTCTGCTGCCAAAATCCCAGGGGTCCCAGATGTTTCTCGGCCCCTGGGGGGAGGTCTCTAGCCATTCCCCATCGGAGGCCCGGCTGCTCTCACAGGGAAGCGTTCTCCATCTTGCGCATGCTATCTTAATGAAACATAGCTCCTATTTATATCAGAAGAGTTACCATTCCTGATATCATAAATACAGAAGTGTCAATTATTGTAGGTTTTTTATGTCAGGTTATTATATTTTACAAGTCAGCAATTTGCTAATTAGGAATCTATAATGGTACACGGTTCCTGCATGTTGGTAAACAATCCTAAACCGCTATCTTTGGACCAGTCTCTGTATCCTGGTAAAACAGCACCCATGCTGCGTAACTCAGCCTAAATTAATATATGAGAGGAAATTGAAGGAGCGCATGCACAAACTGAATACTTCAATCAAAAAAAGAAGACACATGCACATGTGGTTTTAAAGGTTGTTTTGATCTTTCCCATTTCCAAGTTGTGTACATCAATGTTTGTGCTACTTACATGTAACCAACTAAGCCTTTGTTTGGGGGTTAGAATAAAGTCACAATAACCTATTCTCTTGTGACTTTCTCCATCCTCTGAAGTAAAAAGTTTTCAGTAAAACAAATTATTAATTTCCTAGAAGACTATGCTTGGGAGAGTTTGTCTCCTAAGAAATATTGGATAATTACAAGTCTTTCCATCATTACTCTTTCCTGCTTTTTTGAAAGTTATACAGTTTTCTTTTGGAAGGCACTTTCTGAGTGATACCGTAGTAAACACAATTTCTTTGTCCAGTTATTAACATTCAGAAGATATCTCTAATATTATAAATGTATTAACCTAGGGTGAACAGACAAAGTTATTTAAAATATATAGTGCAACACCTTCTCCCTTCTATTGCTTTTCAGTTGTAATGTTCTAGGTATGGGAGTTTTCCCACCAGATCTCTATGAAACCCATCATATATGGGGTTTGTTGTACTATGTCTTCATGCTCATGTATTTCCTTATTCCAAATTTTAGGATGTAGACAACAAAAAACAGTAACTTGGTAAATCAATGCTCCTTTTGATATTTCACTGAGTGGTTTGTTGGGCTTCATTAAAACAACAGCCCTGCTTCCTTCTATAGTGCACAAGTCTTCTTTTATCTGAGATCTTTATTTCAGCATGTTTTCAACTCCAGTCCCACCAGATTCAATTTAAAATTCTCCTGATCATGTTTCGAGTGCTTTGGTAATATAATGTACATATTTATTTCTCTTTCTGAAATATTGTAGTCTGTTTTGCTGATAACTATGACCATGGTCTCAGAAACCATATTTCTCCCATTGATGCCATTTGGGCCACCAATTGTTCATTGAAAGTGTCTTTGCTTTTTCCAGTCCTCTTTCATAGGTTGAAAGATATATAAGAAAAACACCTGAGCAAAATGTGCCAGATTGTTTTGGGCATCTCATTCTGTTGAACATCTCTGAGGAATCCTATGAAATAACTTTGTTCAAACTTGATCTTTAACATCAAGTGTAAATAACTGTAAGTTATGGGGAATGCCAGAAACATTCCTCATAGACTCTGTACTTAAACTAGCACTATGCTGAAATACTTTATTCATACAACAGGTATATCATTAACTATGAAACAGTTAAAATTTCCCATACTTGCAACAATAACATTTTAAGTAGATTTTTTTCCCTTCCCTTTAAAACATCTAATGTCTACCCAATTCATTCCAGCCAATCTAGGTAGGCCATTAAGAATTATTTAAATTCCCTTCCCTAAAAATGAGTAAATCACAGTCTGTTTTCACAAATGACTCTCATATCAGTTCAACCTTAATTCAGACTGAGTCCAGATTTAAAAAATTGTGAAGAATTTATTGGAGAAAGAATAGACATAGACTTTCTAGGACCACTACAATAATTTCATTTTTGAGTCAAGTATAGAATATGGAATATTGTTTAAAAAGCATCTCTAAAAGTCTCAGCACTGTTGACAAAAGCTCTGAGTGATTATTTCCAAGAATATGAATCTAACCTGAGTAAGGATTAATGAAACAGATTTGTCACTTTTAAAGAAAAGTTTACATAAGAAAGAAGATTGAGTGGCTAGACAAAGCCTAGCACCTAGTTAGCTACATCCTATTAAAAGGATCAGTAAGCTTATTTTATTGTCCACTGAAGCACAATGTGCACATCCAGTAAAAGCATGACAGCAAGCATCATGGAATGAGAATGGAAACAGCGAGAGATTGTGCATAAACTTACTATAGCTTAGTCCTCAGGGCAGAATGCTATGGCAGAGAGTAAAAATCATTCCTTAATTAAAATAATAATAATATTTGTATAATATAGGCTTTTGTGTTAATTTATATTCTTCTCTAGTTTTCCTCTGTGGGTCAATCAGTCTAATATATGAATACTTTTTGAATCTGTATGCTCCATCGTTCCATGCCAGAGTTTTAAACAATGTCTATGACTGTATTTCATTGCTACCCTGGCTGTACCGTCTTCATAGTCCAGTTCAAACAGTTTCTTTTCTTAGAAGATCCCTTTCATAAGCATTATTCTATTTTCAGGCACAAAACAATGATTGACTTACTTTCTGTGGGTTATACTTTACAGACAGCAGATTTGTCTCCAAATCCAGGACATACAGGGCATGCTTAATTGTTAAATTCTTTTACCTAATTCACAAGAGAATCATACTGAACCTTCCATTTCTTCCAGGAATTTTAGTCTGCCTGCTAAGTAGATTGTTGACTTGTATACTACATCTAGTTCCACACATTTATCCTGTACTTTGATAAGATTGGGGGGCAATTCAGAAACAATACATATATCATTTCATGGTTTGGAAGATTAAACTGTCATGGCCTTGTCTGGTATCATTCGCCTTGCTCTTTATTCACTTTGATTCCATTTTCTAATTTTCTTTCATTGTACTGAATTGACTTACTCACTCTGGAATGTTTTCTGACTGGTTTAGGCAGTTTAGATGATCTCTCTTTCTTAGGTCAATTGACCTGCAAAAGACTGAGCCTATTTCAATGGAAGCATTTCATTTCCCTGTGGGTGGTTTGGAAGTTACCTTGAAAGACAATTGATTCCCCTCCTCTCAGAATTATGTCTTGCAAGCAGTTGATTACAAAATTAACATCTCCCTCCCCTTTCATTTCTACTGCATGAACTACACCCACATAGCTTTCCAGCAGGAATTCAGCAGTAGGCCAATTGTACTTCTGGCTAAGAGACATTGAAGAGCCACTGCCACTGAAGCCAAACTTCCTATAGCCACAAATGCACTTTGCTACTCTAAACAACATAGGAGCCATTGTTGAAATGAGCTCTGATAATTGGTCAAACTTTTCCCAGTTCTATTCTATCAGTGTTTGACCCATATGTCTATGGAGATTCTCAATCATCCGTATCATGGTTGTCCCAATGGTGCTTTTTCTAAAAGGCAACTGGACTTTCTTGGGTTTTTTTTCTTTGAAAATGTTTCGCTTCTCATCCAAGAAGCTTCTTCAGTTCTGAATTGTGAAGAAGAAAAACTGAAAAAGCTTCCTGGATGAGTAGCAAAACATTTTTAAAGAAAAAAAAAACACAACAAGAAAGTCCTGTTGCCTTTTGGAAAAAGCACCATGGGGATGTTTTACCTACGGGTCACCTACTTCATCACTTCAAATTCCATGGGCTCACTCTTCGATATACTCAGTGTTAATCAAAAACATTTTGCTATTGTGATTTCTTCAGTTTACTTCCCCAAAGCAGCAAAGAGATATCTTTTATTAGTTCATCTTTGATGTGCCATTCAAAATGTGCTTTCCTCTGAGATTTAGATTCCAGTAGCTTTCATTTCCCATTATTTCAATTATCTTCCCCTACTCATCACATACAGTAATTTAGCATACTTCCAACATTAAAAAAAAAAACCTTTCGAATTTAGTACTATAAAGAGGTCTTTCTTTAACAGCTTATCCCCACTTAGTGAATTATCACAGTTAACCTAATAGTTGCTTTACTCATTTATGCAGCATTGTTGCATTAAAATCAAAGCTTCAGTGCATATAGAACCTTTTAAGCCATCAAGGTGAAATCTATAGAGGAATTAGGGAGTGTTTAATATATTAGATGTGTAAATAGCAGAATTCTACCTGCATTGAAGTGACAAGGGATAAGGAAACATTACTTCGTGTATGCCTGAGCATAAATAAGAGTGAAATGAAATTTTACTGAAATGTTTTCTCCACTCCCACAAATTCCACAAGAGTCTCAAACCCCCCTAATAACTGCTTCCATTACTAGCAAACACATTACTTTTGTGTTCATTTTGTTGTTGAAAGGCTTGTTCAACCTCTGAAACTCCTTAGATTTCAGAAGAAGGAAACCCTGCAGAAACAAAATATTTTTCTCTCATTTTCCCCCACTGCAAACAGGATGGCTGATATTGACTGTAAACTTGGAAATTTTACAAAGCTTCACATAGCCTGGATCCAAATTACTTGCAAAACTTTGTTCTCTTATACAGTCTGCCCTGTACGCTCAGATTTTCACCTTCAGTTGATTCCATCGTGGATAATGAGAGCTATTGAATTTGGGTTCAAAAACTCATGACAACCACTAGATGACAGCAAAAAGAGTGTCCAATATGTCTTACAAATAAAAACTAATCTTGACAGCAAATCCTGAATTTTCCACAGTGGATTCCTTAGTGTGGATTAAATTTCCTTTTAATATTTAATGTTATGTTTTAAAGTTTATCTGTTATGATTATTTTGTTGAATTATTATTTTTATATCTTTGTAACCCATCCCAGCGCCATTCAGGTCTTGGGTAGAGTAGATATTTTCTGAGTAAATAAATAAACTAATACCAATTTAAAATATTAAGAGTCAATTCCATAGTGAGCTCAGGATTATTTCATGAAATGCTTTACTCCTACAACATGTTTTATGAGGGAAAAAATAGAATGTGCAGTCCTCCAACTGAAATTGAAAATAGGCCATATTTCTGTAAGATTTAGCTGTTTCTATACACTCCTGATTTTTTTTTTTTAAATTACTGAAACCATAAATGATTGCTCTACAGGGAATAAACTCTATAGCTGAGTCCCAGTCTCGCTCTAGTGATAAAATGTTCACTTTCTAGCAGATCCTTTAAATGAAGAAAAACAGCCAAGGAAGTTATTTCATAATTATGAAATAAGTGTAACTCTCTTCTCAGAGTAATGCAGGAAGGACATTTAAATATACAATATGTGCAAAACCAGATCAATCAGGACATTTGTATATTTTACCCAATTTTATTATTTATTTCACTAGAAAGGAAATCAGTCAAAATAGCCCATTTATTTGGGGTTACTTAACTCCAAGCATTCCAGTGCTGCTCATAATTGCACATGATCTTTATGGCCAACTTTGTTATGTCCTATGCCAATTTATTTATTTATTTATTTATTTTGGTTTGTATGTCGCTCCTTTCCGGAGACTCGGAGCGGCTAACAACATATAAACAACAAAAAAGTACAATATAAAAAACCCACTGTACCGGAGGATTGGAGGGAAGCAAATATAACCCCGATCTTCAAGAAAGGATCCAGAGGTGATCCAGGAAACTATAGACCAGTCAGTCTAACCTCAGTTCCAGGCAAACTGATGGAAACCATTATTAAAGATAAAATTACAGGGCACATAGAAAAACAGGCATTGCTGAAAGAAAATCAAATGGTTTCTGCAAAGGCAAATCATGTCTTACTAACTTGTTAGAATTCTTTGAGGGTGTAAATAAATACATAGATAAAGGGGCCCCAGTTGATATTGTATATCTTGACTTTCAAAAGGCTTTTGACAAAGTCCCTCACCAAAGGCTCCTAAAAAAGCTCTCCAGCCACGGAATTAGAGGACAGGTCTTGTCCTGGATTGGTAACTGGCTAAATTGTAGGAAGCAAAGGGTGGCAATAAATGGACAATTCTCCGGATGGAAAGAAGTGAGAAGTGGTGTACCCCAAGGTTCAGTTTTGGGGCCTTTACTTTTTAATTTATTCATCAATGATCTGGATGTAGAAGTTAATAGTGAGGTAGCCAAGTTTGCTGATGACACTAAATTGTTCCGGGTTGTGAAAAGTGAAACTGATTGTCGGGAGCTCCAGAAGGATCTCTCGAAATTGTGTGAGTGGGCAACAAAGTGGCAAATGCATTTTAACCTAAACAAGTGCAAAGTTATGCACATCGGGGCAAAGAACCCCAATTATACTTACCAACTGATGGGGACCAAACTTTCTGAGACAATCCAAGAAAGGGATCTTGGGGTTTTGGTGGACAGCTCGATGAAGATGTCAACCCAATGCGCAGCAGCAGTAAAAAAAAAGCAAATTCCATGCTTGGCATGATTAGGAAGGGAATCAAAAATAAGTCAGCAAGTGTTGTATTGCCTCTGTACAAATCGATGGTGAGACCACACTTGGAGTACTGTGTACAGTTCTGGTCACCGCACCTCAAGAAGGATATAATGGAACTGGAAAAGGTGCAAAAAAGGGCAACAAGAATGATCAAGGAAATGGAGCGCCTCCCTTATGAAACCAGATTGCAACGCCTTGGTCTCTTCAGCCTTGAAAGACGGCGTTTAAGGGGTGACTTGATCGAAGTGTATAAAATCATGCATGGGATAGAAAATGTGGATAGAGAAAAATTCTTTTCTCTATCACACAATACCAGGACAAGGGGGCACTCCCTAAAGCTTATAGCTAAGAAAGTGAGGACAAATAAAGGGAAATATTTCTTCACCCAGAGGGTCGTTGATTTATGGAATTCACTTCCTGAAGGGGTCGTGACAGCTGTCAGCCTTGACAGCTTCAAGGCAGGGCTAGATAGATTCATGGATGCAAAGTGTATTGGTGGTTATTAAAACAGATGTCCATGTGCCGCCTCTATGTTGGTTGAGGCAGGCAGGATTCCCTTGAGTACCATTTGTTTGGGGGTCAAGGGAAAGGGAGGGTTTTGCCTTCTCTTTCTGCTCAAGATCCCCATGTACATTTGGTGGGCCACTGTGTGACACAGAATGCTGGACTCGATGGGCTTTGGCCTGATTCAGCATGGCTCTTCTTATGTTCTTATGTTCTTATGTTCAAACAAACCTATCTAAAAAGTCAATAAAAAACACACATTCAATACAACAATCAACTACAATCATCCCCAGGCCTGCCGGCAAAGATGAGTTTTTAAATTTTTCCGGAAGGCCGGGAGAGTCGGAGAAACGCGGACTTCAGGAGGCAGTTGGTTCCAGAGGGCGGGCGCCACAACAGAGAAAGCCCTCCCCCTAGGGCCCACCAGATGACATTGTTTCACTGACGGGACCCAGAGGAGGCCGACCCTGTGCGCTCTCACCGGTCGTAGGGAAGTATGTGGCAAAAGGCGGTCCCGTAAGTATCCTGGTCCCATGCCATGAAGGGCTTTATAGGTAATAACCAACACCTTGAATTGGGCTCGGAGACCAATAGGCAACCAATGCAGCATGAGGAGAGTTGATGAAATGTGAGCACAATGAGGAAGGCCCACAACTGCTCGTGCAGCTGCATTTTGCACTAATTGTAGTCTCCGGACACTCTTCAAGGGTAGCCCCATGTAGAGAGCATTGCAGTAGTCGATCCTCGAGGTGACAAGGGCATGTGTGACTGTGAGGAGAGACTCCCGATCCAAGTAAGGACGCAACTGGTGCACCAGGCGAACCTGGGCAAATGCCCCCCTCGCCACTGCCGACAAATGATGATCCAATGTCAGCTGTGGATCGAGGAGGACTCCCAAGTTGCGAACCTTCTCTGAGGGGTTTATAGATTCACCCCCCAGGGTAATGGAAGGACAGATAGAAGTGTCCTTGGGAGGCAATTTATTTATTTACATACAGGTAGTCCTCCACTTATGACCACAACTGAGCCCCAAACTTCTGTTGTTAAGTGGGACATTCGTTGAGTTTTCCCCAATTTTACAACCTTCCTTGCCACAATTATTAAGTGATTTACTGCAATTGATAAGTTAGTTACCTGATTGTTAAGTGAATCTCACTTCCCCATTAGTTAATAGACTTTGCTTGCCAGAGGTTTGCAAAAGGGGGAGGGAGTCACATGATCTTGGGACACAGCAATGGTCATAAGTATGAACCAGTTGCCAAGCATCTGAATTTTGATCATATGGTCATGGGGAGGCTTCAAAGGTAGTAACTGTGAAAAACAGTCATAAGACACTTTTGTCAGGGCCGTTGTAACTTGGAACAGTCACTAAATGGGCTGTTGTAAATTGAGGGCTATCTGTACTGATTTTCAAGATTCTGGAAAGTTTACAAATTGCTCTGAAAGCAAACAGTATTACAAAGTTAAAATTCCCACCCCATAGCCTATGCAATCAACTATGTTTCCCAATAGAACAGTTTGGTGGGCTTTCTGACATTAAGTTCAACCCACCAGCCAAGGGAACAAAAATAACATTGGTTCCCATGGGACAGAGAATTGTGTTCTAGCATAGAACTTCCCAGTCCTCCTCCCCACAATTACTCTTTTTTTTTTTCAAAAAAGCAGAGCAAGCAGAGATGAGAAAAGGTGAGCAAAGGAAATGATATTGTGTTGGGCAGGTAGTACTCTACTCCAACTTAAAACTTTAAAAGGATGTTTAAAAGGTAACCTGTTGTTTTTCTTGGATTTAAGTTTGGCATGATAGAACGATCGTTGACTTGTAATAGGTTTTGCTCTAATCACTGGATTTTCCGACAAGTTGGCATAGCAAGTTGACAAGTAAGGCTTGTCCTGGAGAGGGCCTCCTTGCCTAATCAGTAGCAGGAGTGTGGGGTTTTTTTTTCAGGATTTTGGCTATCTGCTAATATTGTGCATTAGTTAATAG
Source organism: Bothrops alternatus (assembly GCA_034064705.1). Classification (NCBI taxonomy): domain Eukaryota; kingdom Metazoa; phylum Chordata; class Lepidosauria; order Squamata; family Viperidae; genus Bothrops; species Bothrops alternatus. The sequence goes on from JARGCV010000023.1 coordinate 12,429,266, forward strand.
AGGCAGCAGGGCAGAAAGAGATAGACAAATCACAAAGAAGTAGGCATAGAAATTAGCTCTCTTAAAGACAGCAAACATTAAGGTGGGCACTCTAAATGTTAGCCAGGCATTAAGACCAGCCTACCTCAATCATGCAGAATTTAACGGTTGGGTCAGCCTTAAGTCTTACTGCATGCTGCAAATTGAGTTCAGTTTCTGACTGGGTTAGCAGGCCTAGCAAAGAAGTTTAGCATGCAATTAGTCCTAAAAAAAAAAAAGTGAAGGTTAAAGAAAATAAGATGAAGTCCAAAACAATATTAACCTTAGTAATATTGAAGAGCTCTGATAGGTAGTTTAACAAGGCACTGAAATGATTGGCTAGTTACTATTGTCAATGTCAGAGAATTCATCATACCACTCTTACCTCTTCTTCCTTAACAATTTCCATATATTTTTTTAAAGTATTTTTATTAATTTTTATAAAATTTTTAACAAAAGATGAAATAACAATTCAACTGTGAACAATTATGTACATATACAATTACCAAACAATCAAACAAAACTGCTCGGTACCCCCTCCCCACCACATCCTCCTAAAACAAAACTAACCCCCTCTTCTTCCCCTCTAACAACCTACTTATACCTTTCTCTACTTCCATCCTCTCCTCCCACCTCCATCCTTCTCCCTCATACCTTCTTCCTACTTGCCTAACCTTCACTCCTCCTTCTTCTTCCAACCCATGTGGTGCCCAGAGGCCACCCGAGCAACCCCTTGCCACCTAAAAAGAAAAAAGAGAATCCCCAAAACAGTTGAAAAAACATAAGATAACTATTATTAAAACCCTCCCCCCTCCCCCCAGGCTTCCCAGAGTGAATACAGGGTAAAAACGCAAGAAACCCCGCTAAACTACTTATACATAATTATTTAACTATAAAACAAATATAATTCCTTCAATTGATATTTCTTCTGTGTATAATCTATCCATTTTTTCCACTCCATCAAAAATTGTTCATTTGAGTGGTTTTTCAAATATGCAGATATCTTAGCCATTTCAGCCAAGTTCACGACTTTTAACGTCCATTCTTCAATAGATGGTGTTTCAGATGTCTTCCAATATTGTCCCACCAACAGTCTTGCCGCCGTAATCAGATTCAAAATCAACTTAGTCTCTATGGTGGTACAGTCTTTTATAATACCTAACAAAAATAGCTGTGGTGAAAATTCAATACGCTTTTTCAATATATTTTGAAGAATCCACCATATTTTTATCCAAAAAGCCTTAATTTTTTTACAAGTCCACCAAATGTGAAAATAAGTAGCGTCCATAGAATCACATCTCCAACATTTGGGTTGCATATTTGGATACATAAGTGATAATTTTTTGGGTCTAAATGCCATCTATAAAACATTTTATAAAAATTTTCTCTTAAATGCTGAGCTTGTGTAAATTTTACATTTTTCACCCATATCCTTTTCCAAGTTTCCATCATAATTGGATGTCCAAAGTTACCTTCCCATTTAATCATACAATCTTTAACTAGTTCATTTCCAGAATCAATTTCAATTAAAACATCATATAATCTTTTAATATGCATAATTCTTTGATCTCTAACTTGTTGGATTAATTTTCCATCCTTTAAAGAAAAACCCATTTTAACATCTTTTTGCCATCTAGCCTGAAATTGCATATGTGAGTACCAATTATGGGCTATTCCTTCTTCCCTTAACCTATCTAGTGATTTCAGTTCTAAACTATTCCCCTCTTTAATTAAAAGCTTCTCATAGGGCACCACATCCTGGATTTGTTGTCTATTCATACTCTCTATTGCATGCCTGGGAACTGTCCATAAAGGGATTTTGCCATTTAACTTATAAGAATACTTTTTCCAGACACGCAACAGTGAATTTCTCAATAAATGTTCTTTAAAACCCCTATCCAACTTTTTATCATAAACTAAATACGCATGAAACCCATACAATAGTCCGTACCCTTCTATATTCAATATTCTTTCATTAGTTAAATTAATCCAATCACTTATTGCTACTAGGACTGCTGCATAGTAATATAGCTTAAAGTTAGGCACTTTCAAACCACCTCTCTCTCTTATATCTTGAATAATTTTTAATTTAACCCTTGGTTTCTTGCCATTCCAAATAAATCTATTAATACCTTTCTGCCACTCCTCCAAATTCCCATCCTTTTTAAGTATTGGTAACATTTGAAATAGAAATAAAAATTTCGGCAATACATTCATTTTGACTGCAGCTATCCTTCCCAACATTGATAATTGTAATTTTTTTCCAATTCTCCAACTCTAATTGTACTTTGTTCCATAAAAGTTCATAATTATTCTTATACAATTTCCCATTTGACGCTTCAATATAAATTCCTAAATATTTAACTTTCTTAACTATCTCACACCCTGTTATTCTTTCCAAATCCTGTTTTAATTTATCACCTAGATTTTTAACCAACATTTCTGTCTTGGATATATTTAATTTAAAACCTGATACTCTTCCATAGTTTTGAATAATCTCCATCAACCTCTGAGCTGACTGTATTGGTTGCGTTAATGTCACAAGTAAATCATCTGCAAAAGCGCATAATCTATAATCATGTTGCCTAATCTGAACTCCTTTTAAGTCATCTGAAGCTCTGATCTTGTTCAGTAGAACCTCTAAAGTTAACACAAACAGTAAAGGGGATAGAGGACAACCCTGCCTGGTACCTTTCTCTATATTAAATGAATCTGTTAGTTGACCATTCACAATAATCTGCCCTGTTTGTTTCTGATATACTGCTGATATGGAGTTGATAAACTGGTCCCCATTCCCATCTTGACTACAAGTCTTTTCAGAAATAACCAGTTCAATCTATCAAAGGCTTTTTCCGCATCCAGAAACATAAGAACTGCCGGCACCTGAATATGTTTATCCAGATGTTCTAGTATATTGACAAGTTGTCTAACATTAGTTTTCATCTGTCGCCCTTGTAAAAAACCAGTTTGGTCCGGATGAATTATTTGAGTTAAAACTGTCATTAATCTATTAGCCAAAATTTTTTGCAAAAATCTTATAGTCAGTATTCAACAGCGAAATAGGTCTAAAGTTTTCCACTTGAACATTGTCTTTACCCTCTTTAGGAATCAAGGAGACGTAAGCCATTTTCCATGAAGGTGGTACCCGACCCCCCTCTTGGATATTTACAAATAACTCTCTCATAGGTTTAACCATTTCTTCCTGTAGAGACTTATAATAAATTGCTGTAAAACCATCAGTTCCAGGAGATTTTCCCATTTTCAATTGCTTAATTGCAGCAATAATTTCTTCTGATGTAATCAGTGCATTTAATCTGTCTCTTTGTTCCAGTGTAACTTTCAAAACATTTTGATTTTCTAAAAAGGCATCTATCTCTTTCTCTTGAACCTTCTCTTCAGAGTATAATTTGGTGTAGAACTCTAGGAAAGCTTTTTTGATAATTTCTTGTTGAAATACTTCTTGCCCCTTATATTCTACCTTCTCAATTATACGGGATTTTTGTTTTTTCCTTAATGTATAAGCCAACCATCTGCCAGGTTTATTAGCATTAAAAAATGTATTGTGTTTAGCATATTGCAAATTCCTGGCAACTTGGTCAGCCATCAGCATATCAAATTGTTTCCGTAAAATCTTTAACCCTTCTTTAATATTACTATCATCTGGTTTCTTTATTAATAATAACTCCTTTTTCTTTATTTCCGCTTCTAACACTCTCCTTTTTTCCTCTTGTTTACGTCTATGCCTTATATTCAATTCAATTAAAATTCCACGCATATGAGCTTTACTAGAGTCCCACACAGTTTCTATTGCCGTTTCCCTGTTCATATTTAACATGAAAAATTCCTTCATGGCCTTTTTACAATCTTCCACATTTGCCTCATATTTAAACAAATTTTCATTAATTCTCCAAAATCTTCTAGTAAACTGACCAGTCATTAATTCCATCATAACCGGGTTATGGTCTGACAATACATTAGGTAAAATTTTTACTTTCTTTAAACTTAATATAAAATCACTAGTAGTTAAAATAAAATCAATTCTAGAGAATGATTGGTGTCTATCAGAAAAGAAAGTAAACTCTTGATCCCTGCCATGTCTTTCTCTCCATATGTCTGACAGATTAAAATCATCCTTAATATCAAAAAAAGATTTAGGCAAGATAGAGCGCGATTGAGGAACAGATGAGATCTTTTTCTTATCCAAACCAACATCAAGAATACCATTCCAATCTCCCATCAAAATACAAGATCTATAATCCAATTGTATTAGTTTTTTGTGTAATAACTTATAAAATGTACCTTGTTGCTGGTTTGGAGCATATACACCCATCAGGAGAACTTTCTTCCCATCTTGTAAAATTTCAATAGCTAGAAATCTACCTTTATTATCTGCTTCTATTAATTTAGCTTTTATATGATTTTTAACATAAATAACAATTCCATTTTTCTTCTCTAGAGATGCTGCCACAAAATGTGTACCCAACCTACACCGGGGCTTCCGGTGGCTCCGCTGGCGTCGCTAGAGTCTCCACTGTGAGGCTCCGTTCCCTGGGTCAGTAAAGCCGCTAAAAACAGCGCTCATCAGCTGTTTGTCGCGGCGGAAAAACCCCTCTTCAGGCGAAGAAGAGGTGTAGAGCTGCAAGAGTAAGGTTGAGCCCCTCTAAGATCTCTGGAATTAATTTTCAGAGACGGAGAGGGTGTGCTCCCTAGGCACTTGGAATGCTCCTGCCCAGAGACGCTTCTGTCGGCTGACAGAAACAGACGTCGCGACCGCCTCTGCTTTTAAGAAACACATAACAAGGATTTTATACAGACGGAGTGAATACAGGAGTTCTTTGAGTAACGCAAGTATTTTGCTACTTTGTTTCTGCCTAGGTAACTATTACTCTTTTAAATCAACATAATCCTTTCAAGATGGCGATAGTTCTTTGTCCTAAGTGAAAGTGCTTGAAAGTGAAACTGAACTTTCTCTTCTTTTGCGGAAGTGAAGCTTGAGAAACCATTTTGACTCGAATTTTTTATTAAATTACAATGTAACTGGATTTTAAAATAACTTAAAATAAATTAAGAAGGGAGGAAAATCTGGTAACTTAAGAAAAAAAATTCTTTTTTAAAAAAATGACGACGAGACAGAAGGCAGCTGTAGCGAAGGCGGCTATACCATCCCCTGGGCAGCTAGCAAAATCACAATCTGCCCCTTTAGCCCCCGTATCGCAGATTCCGACAGAACCTCAAGCTTCTACACAACCCCCTCCAGAAATGCTTACAATGAAAGATCTGCAGACTGCACTGGCCTCTGCATTATCTACAGCATTATCTACAGTAAATGATAAGTTGGATAAGCTGGAGGAAAAGATAGAAGAACAGAAAAAAGATTTTAAAGTCATGATAGAAGCTCATAATTCAGAGATAAGAGAAGATATTGTTGAAGCTATTAAAGGAGTATGGGATTATGCTGTGGGAGTTGAAGGAAAGTTGGAAGGTGTGGAGCAACAGATGGAGGAAAAATTAGAGGAAATTAGAAGTGATTTACAGGATCAAACTGTCTTGACACAATATCACCAGATGCAGATGGCTGTTAGAATCAGAGGCTTCAGAGAAATATCAAAGGAGACTCAAGAAGATTTAAGAAATTTTTTTGTTGAAGCTTTAGCAACTTTTTGGGAGGACACAGTTGAAAATGTGGCCTGGCAGATGGACCGTATATTTAGGATGAATTCACATATTGCAGCACAAAGAAATTTGCCCAGAGACATTGTGATATATTTCAGTACAAGAAAATTTAGAAACTGGGTTCTTACTAAAGCTTACAATAAGCAATTAAGTATTGCTGGTCAAGAAGTACAGGTTTTGAAAGAGATACCTCCCAAAATGTTGAGATCAAGGAAATATTATGCTTTTTTGACAGAGGAGCTCAAAAAAAGAGAGATACAATACAGGTGGGAGGTGCCAACTGGACTTTCTTTATTTTTCCAGAATAACAGATATCGTTTAACCTCAGTTGCTAAAGCGAAGGACTTTTTTGAGAATATATTGATAGGTGGTAAATTTGCATCTCCAAGACTTAAGAGGGCAGCTCTTGAAAAAGATATGGAATCATCTCAACCTATGGATCTTCAACTAATTTCAACACCAGACAAGGATAAAGAGGTAGCAGTGGATCAACCAGTGCAGAGTATTGATATTTTTCAACCTTTGGTTGCTGAGAGGCCCAAGGAACAAAGGCATACACGTGAGGCTATCAAGACTACGGATCAAAGAGAAATAGCACAGCCAATTTACATAAAACAAGCTGCATCGACATCTTCGGAAGCCATGGGAGCAAGGCCTAAGAGGAAGGAGGAGGTGGTTTCGGCTTTGCAGAAGCTTTCACAAAAAGGTCATGTCAAATAAATATTTGACATGGAATGTGAATGGTTTAAATTCTCCACAGAAGAGGAAGAAGATATTTCACTATTTGAAGCAATGTAAAAATGATGTAATTTGTTTACAAGAACAATTTCCATATATTAAAGTGAAACTGCAACCTTGTATAGTGACTATAACAATCCTACAGGGAGCCAGGAAATAGTCAAATTTGTGAAATGCTTGAGAAGGCTATGAAGTTCTTCAAAGCCAACCAACATTTCACTTTGCTACTTCAAAATGATCTGATTGGTGGGATGAGTTGATCGAAGCTTCATTGAATTGAAACACTCATTTGAAACTTTTCCCAGCCTTAACTTTTATGTATTGAATTTAAAAAGTACCACCAGCACAAAATTAGGGATTTCTATCGATCATGCTGTGCATAGGTGCCTTAGGTTTATTTCTTTTTCCTACTTGCTTTCTAGAAATTAAGACAAACCAGAACTATAATTAATCACCAGAGATGGGAAGCTATTTTTTCTCTGTGCGGGGATAAACAGCAGTATGCTTGCTCAGAGGTACCCTCTTCATGTCTTCATATATCCCAGGGCCAAATCTTAGCATTAAGCAAATTCAAGAGACAAACATTAGTCAGCCTTAGTGGATAAAGGCAAATTTTTGATGCAAACTTTTTCTTCTAAAATCTTTCAATATTTTGTTCAAATATTAACCCTTAAATACCATAATAAATATCATTATTTACATTTCTCACCCGTGTGTAATAGATGCCAATCGAGTAAAATATCAGACTGGATGGCATGACAATTAACTATATAGTTGGCTTGAAAACTATGCTCGGAGCTCATCAATCTGGAATGAGTATTGAGTGGTATTTCACAAAGTTCAGATCTGTGTCTTCTACTTGATGAATAAATAAAGTGAATATCTACTACAACTGGTTAAGATAACTGATACTCTAGGATAGTGGTTCCCAACCTTTTAGGCACCGGGGACCAGTTCTGTGGGGAGAGGTTTTTCCATGGACTGGAGGGGGCATGATTTCACACGCTGCCTGCATCCCGCAGATGGGGCTTCGCTTGTTTGCATGGTCTGGTTTCTGGTATGCCACGGATTAGTACTGATCCGTGAACTGGAGGTTGGGGACCTGTGCTTTAGGAGATTAAATGAAAAATTCAAAACAATCTTAATAAGTTATAGAAATGGGTTGGAAAAAATGAAAATTAACAGTGACAAATGCAAAATTTTTCTTTTAGAAATTGAATTCTAATACATAGGCATAGCATGGAAAAAAACTGACCCTATAAGTAATACTTGAGAAAAAATATTGAAATAGTAGGTAATAATGAACTGATTTTGAATCAGAAACATGGCATGTATATAAAGGAGTCAAATGTAATTTCAGACTATGTTACCATGACTATCACAAGAATATCACTTTACTCGGCACAGGTGTTGTGTCCAGCTCTCAACACTCCACCTGAAAGATGTAGTAATAATGGAACAGGTTCAGAAAAGGGCAGTGGGGATGATCAGGAAATTAGAAATGATGAATCTTCAAAGACAAATTTAAAGAGCATGTCATGCCTCCATCTGAGCCTGAATCTGCGGAGAAAAATGAACTGGAATGGGATCCTATGGAGGCCGAGGAAGAGTCTGTGGCTTCAGAGAAATGTGGGGAAGAGCAGACCAGGGCCCTTCAGGATTGGAACAGGAGGAACAGGAGAGGCAGAGTTCAGACGATGAGCAAGGGCCACCTCCACGGATCCTAGAGCATGGAGAGTGGAGAGAAGAAAGGAACAATGCAGGCAGGCTCAATTACTCAGGAGGAGAGTGTCCCATCCTTCTCCACAAGGAACACCTGGAGATTGAAATTTAAGGAGATGCTGTGGGGAGGGGCATTTGTCAGGAACAAATACTGATTCCTTGGAGTGTTGTGTATTGTTGCTGATCTCTTGTTCTGTGACTTCTGTTTGGAAACCTGGAAACTTTGACATCGGACTGTATTTCAGATTCTCTCTTTTGAAAGCTGCTCAGGCAAGCTAGGATTCAAACAGACTTGTTAAGTTTATGTTTTCTTCCTTGTTATCTCTATGGCCTTGAGTACTTTCTTATGCTAATCAGACTGTATTTGAACCTACTTTCAGCCAGAGTCGGCTGAAGGGGTGCGTGTGTTATTTTGTTGGAGGCTTGCCAGCAAACGTGGGAGCATTTGGGGAAAATTTTAAGTAATAAAAGAACTGTTTGAATTGCCAGCTGACTGCATTGCCTCTGTGCTGTGCCCTGGATCATCACAGAGCATTTATCCAATACTTTAAAGGATGTCACACAGAAGAAAGTCAAGTCATGCTTTCTACTGTTCCAGGAATAATAATATTTGAACAAGCAAAAATGGTTTTCAGTTACAAGAAAGAAAATTCGGATTGGATTTTTTTTTTTAAAAAAAATGTGTTTCCTAGTGGTAACAGAAGTTCAATATTTGAAGAAATTACCCAAACAGGTGTGAGCGCCAAGTCACAGGATGTTTTCAAGAAGAAGGTAGGCAGCCATCTGTCAATTACATTTTAGCCTGGGTTCCTACATTGAGCAGATAATTTTTGAAATAGTTTATTAATGATTATATTTACAAACAGTATATTCTAATTGTGGGACCATAATTACAAAGAGGGCAATGGCAGTGGGTTCTATCCTGGGTCCATATATGCACAATGATAATTATTATCCCATCACAAAGATAAGATTCAGCTGCCAGTTCAGATTTTGTTTATGTGGGGAACGATGCGGGGAATGGAATATTCTGACGGAGGTTCTACAGGAGGAGACTTATAGAATTGAAAAGACCCATTTAGACCACTTCCTAGTCAATACAGTAGAATATTTTATAGAAACTCTGGTGAGTAAGGAAAAAAAATCTGCCCAACCTTACTATCAGTGCAATAAGTGAAAAAAAATCAACCAAGCTATACATGCCATCATCTTCAATTTTCATAAACTGTTGTATAATACTGCCTTTCAATGGAAGTGGTTAAATATATGTGTTTATATGTGCACATATGTACATGTGTAGGTATGTAAATAATCCATTCCAGTGTTACCTGTCTTCCCCCTTACTTTTCTGACTTCAGCATTACTTCTTCAGTTAGTCATATCTAAGGAACCCTTCAGTTCAGATACAAGAAAAAAGCAAATAGGAAGCTAAGTCATGAACATCAGGTAAAGTTGTCTTAAGCAAATGCATCAGTGGTACACTGGTGGGATTTCTGTAACTAATTAACTTCACACAGACTTCACAATGTCAGATGTGTTACAATATATAGAATGTTCATTCCGGTGTTGCTTATCAGACATTTGGCTGACTGCACTGAGATGATGGTTTTTAGATAAGAAGCTGCTGATTTGGCATAATGCCATTGTCCCAGTATTTCACTTTACACTGTACATAATTAAATTCAATACAAGTCATCTCTGTGTAGCAGACAATGTAACCCATGTTGCCTTGACTATGTTTCATGGAATTTCACAATTTTGCAGTAATTTTGCTCACAGCCTTTCCCGTGCTTGTGTCTACCATTTGCATTAAAGTCACTTACAAAATCTGGTTTCACCATATCCTCAACCAGTCCTGAAAGCATCCAAACAGGTAAATTTATGAAGCCAAACCTGACATTTTGGTAACCAAAAATAACATTTAAATGCCCAAAGTACCCCTATGCAGTAAATATTGTTTCATTACAGGGTAATATATTTCCCTGACTAAACCCACTACAATATATCGCGAAAGTATTTGGGGCAAGAGACAAGAGGCTGAAGAGCAAAATTAGATTGGAACTAGAACAATCAGACAAACCAAAAGGAAAATTTGATGGTTTCTTTTATCAATTCCCCACCCCACTGAAGCAATCTTGAAGAACTATTATAACCAATTAGGGCTGAAGATTTCCATAGTATATCCTTCATGTGGAATAAGCAAACTTTGGGATGTTTGACGACAGTCTGATTCAAAGGCGTGACTCTCGGAATCTTTTAATAAAAAGATGTGCCCTAAGGAACACTTTTTATCCTGTCTAGCATGTTTCCAACCTTCACTACCCAGAGAACTTTAGCCTTATAGAAAAAAAAATGGGCCTTTTAAGGCCAGCTGCAACACTTCAAGGCAGAGGACCATTGTAGCTTATCTAAATATATCCTGTCGGTTGCTTCAAGCTGGTGCTGCAATGATTCATTTGCACTTTAAGGGCTGAATTGCTCTGCTACCTATACTACTAAGTGGGATGCTGCAGTTCATTTCTTCCTGACCCTGCTCAGTTTGGATGCATTCAGATAGGATGCTAAGCCATTTTTAAATAACGGCAAGCCATAAATTACCGATTTGTTTGAAAGGCTAAAATCACAACGGCTGAGTTTCTACATAGCATTAAATTAGAAGCAAAAAAAAAAAGTCACCTTCTATCTGAATGAGGATCAAGAAAGCGAATTAAGTTATTTTTTTTTAAAAAAAAACAACCTTAGAATATTAAGGAAAATTGTGATGAGAAAAAAGCACATTTATTCATAGATGAGTTTCTTCAAATTGAGTAGAATATATGCATGTCTACATAAAGTTGCAAACTCTTAGGAGAAAAATCTTTGTGACTTTATTGTGCCTTTGAATCAGTATTAACTTCTGGAAAGAGGCTGGACAAATCCCTCCAGTTTTCATGACAAGTTCTTTTTGGGGGGTGGGTGGGTGGGAGTTATTAGCCATTGCCTCTTTCCTAGGGCTAAGAAAGCATGACTGGCCCAAGGTTACCCAGCTGGTTTAGTGCCCCAGGTGGGACTAGAATTCACAGTCTCTTGCTTTCTGCTCTGGTGACTTTAATCACTACACCAAACTGGCTTTCTTGATTTATTTACTACATTTTAAAATAATAATAATACCATAAAGAAAGGCTTCTTTGTACAGATAAATAAATAACTAACTAAAAATAACATAGAATATTTGGAAATTCAGAATAATAAAGAAGATTCATTTCAAATGATGCAAATATCTGTTCATTCCTTAAGATTTATACCATCATAGGAAAAGGAAAACTACATCATTATAGAGAAATTTACAATAAGAGCTCTATTTAATCTTTGGACATAAGCCCCTGTTGGACTGTAACCCCTAAACGCCCAAGAGGAGAACCATTCTGGCATAGTGATTTATGAATCTGGCTAGAAAATACGAGACTGTTGGTATTAGTTGCAGATCAATGCTGTATGTTTGTTTGTTTTTTTGCTGAGGTAAACATTTTTGAGCTTAATTTTTTCTGATGAGAAGGGATGACTTACTTTAGACAGCAAAACAGATATTTAGCCAAAAATATCACAGGAAGAAAGCACGGAAAGAAACACCTCATCTGAAACAATGGGTGTTGTTTATCTCTAAGCTTGTGTAAAATATCATCTCTCTGTACAAGAGGTGCAAAATTTGAATGGCAGCAAAGAGAAAACAGGTTCCTCTAAGTCTCCTTTTTTAAAAAAAAAAAAAATCAGAGCTGCTTTCTACCAATTGGGTCTACCAGTATTGGACATTTTGAAATCCCACAAATATCAATGAGAGAGACAAGATTTATATGCATGACAATTTTCCCCAGAAAACAATAAAATTTGTGCTTTGCTTTTGGCTAGATCACACCCATAAGTGTTATGCTGATTGATGGGAAATCTAATCCTTTCTGCAAAAATAAGTGAAAATCACAGTTATTTAATCCACATTTACATATAAAAATTCAGGTCGTGTTAATGTTAATCTTACCAAACAGAAAATATATAATCATTTTTTTCAATGATATAAAATATATCTGTAAATATTCTATCATTTCAGAAATTGTCCAGATAATCCCCTATCAAATATAGTTATAGTCAGGGGAAAAATAAAATACATACGTTTAAGATTTTGGAAACTTTCAGAGCCAAATAGGTATTCTGCTTATTCAATAATTAAATTATATCTCAGATTTCCCTTTAATTGTTTCCTTACTTGTTACACATTTAAAATATTTTTCTGCTGAAGTGAGACTTTAATTTTGTATTTTTTACAAATCCCATGGGATGTTGGACAGCAGGAAAAGGCATAATTCTTAAGTACAATTTAGAAAGGCAGTTTAATTTAAAAAAAAAAAGTTCAAATTTTAGTTCAGGAGCTAAAGGTAGGAGCTCTGATGACATGATGATTAAAGTGCAGTATTTCAGGCAAACCCTGCCCACAGCCGGGAGTTCAATCCTGACTGGCTCGAGGTTGACTCAATCTTCCATCTTTCTGAGGTCAGTAAAATGAGGACCCAGATGGTTGCAAATAATGCTTCCTTGTAAACTGCCCAGAGAGTGCTGTACATATGGGGCAGCATATAAGCCAAAATGCTTATTGCTATTGCTAAAGGTAGCATAAAAAGTGCTCCATACTATTTTTTGTACCACTTTAAGAAATAGATTGGGTTGAGAAAGAATGGCCAGTCAGATCATCTAATGAGCTGCCATAGATACATTATAAACTATTGCAAGTTAGCTTATTATATTATAATCCATCTTATATAAAACAATGTAAACATAAGCCTGTATCATTAACTATATTTCACATAAAGTTGTTAATACTGCAAACTTCAAAGACTTTTGTTTTCTGAAAGGGGCTTAGAAAATTTAAATAAATTTTTGCATTCAGCTCAGTTTCAGGCTGAGAAACAACACTAACAATCCTTACTCAGAACTAATGGAATATTTGACACCTTATAAATTATGGAAATCAGTGAAATTAATTATTTAGGTGTTTGGTTAATTACTAAATAATTAGATTACAAATAACTTCCTTCGGCTTATATACATTGCTCATTCTCTCACTACTTGCTTATTGCCTCTAATTAATTAGTTCTTGAGAATATATATGTAAAAAAAACAAAACATGCAAAATTAGCTTCCATAATCTAGTTTTTTTCCTTCACACCTGAAAAGAGAGGAATCTCTTTCTTCCCTTTGCTCACAATTGTTCTGTCTAGACCAGATATGTCAAACTCGCGATGTCTAATCGCGATGTCACATGATGTCGCACGACATATTGGAGCTTTTTCCCCATTGACTACAATGGGGTGGGCGTGGTTTCTTCATGATGCGTCTGGCCCGCGGGCCGGCAGTTTGACGCTCCTGGTCTAGACCATATTTACCACAGCCCCAGATTGGTGGATTTCCCTACATCTTTTTTCTTCCTAAACCAGTAAGCAAGCAAGCAAGCATAATTTTACCATATTTCCTATCACTTGGGCAAGAAGAGAAAAGCATCAGAATCTTTTCACTTTCACTTGATTAAAAAACAGAATTACATCACTGTTCCAAAAAATAGTGGCGGGGGGCAAGGATTGCTTGATTGAAAAAAGCATTTTTTCAATTGGGTAACCAATTGAATTAGAAGAGGTATAGCAGGGAAATTTGAGCTGACATAAGTAAAAAAATACTACTTTTGACAGGTAGCAGGAGAAGATTGGAGGAGATTGCCTTTTTGATGGGCTGAGTGTGGCTACAGGATAACATTGTGCATTCCTGCTCTTGGGAAAGGATCAATGTTGTGTACTTGTGCTAGGTAGGCTGGTCATGCCTAGGTAGGCTGGTCATCCTTAGCTGAGATTCAGTTTGGAGTCAGACAGTGTGTAAATTGAATAAATTAAGATGTGTTAATGTTTTACTCAAGGAAAAAGAAGTCAAATAGTTTGCCAATAATCACTCTTTCTTATAATAAAAACCAGAATTGTTGTGTTACTTCCTGAATGGGTAGCAGTGACAGCAGTATGGAGAAACAAGACAAGAAACACTCTGGAGGTGTATAATTGTAGTGACTATCTTAATTATTGAATAATCTCTTATAAGGACAGAGACTTTTACAAATACGATATTCCATTAAGAGGACACTGTAACAGCAGGCTTTTGATGACTCAGAACTAAATGTTTAGATTACTTCCATAACACATTTTGCATTTATTTATATAAGGTTATGTTTAAAAATTCTCAACATTTTATTCTAATCTTAAAGCCTGTCAAAGCATTTGGTAATGTTAGCCATCAGCAGGCAAAAAGTGAAAGTGTACGAGCTTATGACTATAGCATTTTCATATGTAAGAAAAATATAAATATGTACATCTTTGATACAATAATTAGTTAAGAAAGAACTTTTAATTACATTCATGAAATGTTCACACACTTAAAGGAGAAAGAGGGTAGAATACTGTAAAATATTTTAGAAAGAATAAATTAGGTCTCAGCCAGCAGAACAGAACAGAATAACAGAGTTGGACATCTTCTAGTCCAACCCCCTGCTGAAGCAGGAAACACTATAACAGGGGTATCAAAATGCCGGCCTATGGGCCAGATGCATCATAGTGAAACCGTGCCCACCCCATTGCCGGCAATAACAAAAAAGTCACAATACGTTGTGACACGTCACGTGACATTGCGAGTTTAACACCCCTGCCCTATACCAGAGATGGCGAACCTTTTAGAGACTGAGTACCCAAACTGCAACCCAAAACCCACTTATGCATCGTTGGGTGCCAGGTAGGTGTGGCCCATTGGGTGGATGTGGCCCATTGGGTGGGTGTGGCTGCAGTGGTAACCACAGACTGGGTGGGACTAAAAAATTCAATCAATCAATTCCAACTTTGCAAGATCTTTTTTTTCCGTGAGAAGTTGAAATTGACTGATTGATTGAACCTTTTTTTTTTTTTTTTGCACACGGCAGTGGAGGCCTAAAGTGAAAAGGTTTTATAAAACCCAGCTGAAGGCCTAGGACTGGGGCGACAGCGTGTATGCCCACAGAGAGGGCTCTGAGTGCCACCTCTGGCACCCGTGCCATAGGTTTGCTACCACTGTCCTATACCATTCAAGTAGCTGTCCAGTCTCTTCTTAAAAGCCTCCAGTGATGGACCACCCTCAACTTCTGAAGACAAATGGTTCAATTGGTTAATTGTTCTCACAGTTAGGAAATTTCCTCATAGTTCTAGGTTGCTTCTCTCCTTGATTAGTTTCCATCCATTTTTTCTTGTCTTGCCTTCTGGTGATTTGGAAACTAGGTTGACTCCCCCCCACCCTTCTTTGTGGTAGTCCCTCAAATATTGAAACACTGCTATCATTTTACCCCGAGTCCTTCTTTTCACTAGGCTAAACATACTCAGTTCCTGCAAATGTTCTTCATACATTTTAGCCTCCAGCCCCTTAATCATCTGTTACCCTTTTCTGCACTTTTTTTTCAAAGTCTCAAAATCTTTTTTATAATATAGTGAATAAGACCGGGTGCAATATTCTCAGTGTGGTCTTACTAAGGCTTTATAAAGCAGTACTAGTACTTCAAGTCATCTTGATTTTTCCCCTCTTTTAATGCAGCCTAGGCTTGCATTCGCTTTTTTGGTGGCTGCTGCACACTGCTGGCTCATATTTAAGTGATTGTCCACTAGGAGCCCCAAATCCCTGTCACAGTTACTGCTATTAAGCCAGGTTTCACCCAATCTGTACCTGTACATTTAATTTTTCTTCCTAAGTGTAAAAGCTTACTTTTTTCTACATTGAATTTTATTTTGTTAGTTAGGGCCCAGCGTTCAAGTCTGTCGAGATCCATCTGGATTTCGAGCTTATCTTAAGAACATAAGAGCATAAGAAGAGCCATGCTGAATCAGGCCAAAGCCCATCGAGTCCAGCATTCTGTGTCACACAGTGGCCCACCAATTGTACATGGGGATCTTGAGCAGAAAGAGAAGGCAAAACCCTCCCTTTCCCTTGACCCCCAACAAATGGTACTCAAGGGAATCCTGCCTGCCTCAACCAACATAGAGGCGGCACATGGACATCCGTTTTAATAACCACCGATATACTTTGCATCCATGAATCTATCTAGCCCTGCCTTGAAGCTGTCCAGGCTGACAGCTGTCACGACCCCTTCTGGAAGTGAATTCCATAAATCAATGACCCTCTGGGTGAAGAAATATTTCCCTTTATTTGTCCTCACTTTCTTAGCTATGAGCTTTAGGGAGTGCCCCCTTGTCCTGGTATTGTGTGATAGATAAAAGAATTTTTCTCTATCCACCTTTTCTATCCCATGCATGATTTTATACACTTCGATCAAGTCACCCCTTAAACGCCGTCTTTCAAGGCTGAAGAGACCAAGGCGTTGCAATCTGGTTTCATAAGGGAGGCGCTCCATTTCCTTGATCATTCTTGTTGCCCTTTTTTGCACCTTTTCCAGTTCCATTATATCCTTCTTGAGGTGCGGTGACCAGAACTGTACACAGTACTCCAAGTGTGATCTCACCATCGATTTGTACAGAGGCAATACAACACTTGCTGACTTATTTTCGATTCCCTTCCTAATCATGCCAAGCATGGAATTTGCTTTTTTTACTGCTGCTGTGCATTGGGTTGACATCTTCATTGAGCTGTCCACCAAAACCCCAAGATCCCTTTCTTGGATTGTCTCAGAAAGTTTGGTCCCCATCAGTTGGTAAGTATAATTGGGGTTCTTTGCCCCGATGTGCATAACTTTGCACTTGTTTAGGTTAAAATGCATTTGCCACTTTGTTGCCCACTCACACAATTTCGAGAGATCCTTCTGGAGCTCCCGACAATCAGTTTCACTTTTCACAACCCGGAACAATTTAGTGTCATCAGCAAACTTGGCTACCTCACTATTAACTTCTACATCCAGATATTGATGAATAAATTAAAAAGTAAAGGTCCCAAAACTGAACCTTGGGGTACACCACTTCTCACTTCTTTCCATCCGGAGAATTGTCCATTTATTGCCACCCTTTGCTTCCTACAATTTAGCCAGTTACCAATCCAGGACAAGACCTGTCCTCTAATTCCGTGGCTGGAGAGCTTTTTTAGGAGCCTTTGGTGAGGAACTTTGTCAAAAGCCTTTTGAAAGTCAAGATATACAATATCAACTGGGGCCCCTTTATCTATGTATTTATTTACACCCTCAAAGAATTCTAACAAGTTAGTAAGACATGATTTGCCTTTGCAGAAACCATGTTTCTGGGATGTTGGCTATTCCAGCCAGTTTAAGGTCGTCTGCAAATATGATGAGCTCCCTTTCTATTCCCTCATCTAATTCCTTTATGAAGATGTTGAACAATACTGGTAGCACTTCTATCTAGATTTGTTTTCCAGTTTAGTGGAAAGAAATGGGAATTTTAGAGTTTTTGAGACATGAAGGGAGGAAAAAAAATATCTTGGCTTAAGAAGTAACAGCATTCAGTGTATGAAGTAACTGAGGATGTTCCCTTAAAACAAACAAACAAACAGACAAACAAATAAACAAGCAGAAGAAAGTCTATCTCTGAGGGACTTTTTTTTCCCTTGGGATAGACAGTTCCCTTTCTATCTCTTTCCAACATCCTTCAAAGAGTGTTTCAGCCTCAGCAAAGCTGTAATGTTGTTACAGCAGGACATGAGGAGAATAGAGTACTGCCTTGTGCATTAGGAAAAAAAATATATAGCAGTCCTGCATCAAAAGTTGGTGGGATCCTTTAGTCCAATTTGTCTGACTGTTTTATCCCAGATATACTTGCAGAAGGCATTTAAATGCTCAGAGCAGCCCTTAAACATCTTTCCTTGACATTTAACAAAAAAGGAAGGAAGAGAGGAAGATACCAACAGAAGAGAAATATGTACAGCTCATGGTTGAATTGTGTATCTTGGTGATCTTAAAACTTGGTTGTTTTCTTGCAGATATCATGTACTAGACTAGGCAACATATTCAGGGCTAGAATGGAATGGGGTTGGTCTCTGTTTAGGAGTGTTTTCTTCGTGGTAGTTCCTTGATGAGGCTGTTGTTTTCTGCATGAGGGTTTCTCTGGTTTTAATCCTGGTGTTAAACACTGTTTATTTGGGTGATAATTGCTGGTGAGGAGGTGTTCTGATCTTTTAACATTTTTATTGTCTCCTTTGAATGGCGTGTAAATGTTGCTTATCCCTATGTGCCTATGATGGTGACTTATCTGAATATCAAGTTTCTAGGAAATCCTTCACATTTTTAAATTCAGTTTATTTTAAAATACTGACAGTTTCCCAGTTGAAACTATGGTTGAGTCTATTCACTGTTGTGACATTAAGAAGTTTTCATCCCCCCCCCTTCTGACTGCTACTAGGATGTTCATAGTTACACTCTGTTAGTCTTCTGCCACTTTGTACTACATAGTTGCTGTTACTTTATACATGTAGATAATTACTGTTTTTTCTTCTTCCAGGGCTACGAGCAAACACCACTCCCTGAAAATATTACCTAGTTGGGTAACAAAACATCTGCAAACACACAAGAAGGCTCAGGGAGCACACACACGGTTCAGCTCTGAGCTACATATATTTTCTTCTATTAATGTGCAAACCTTCATAAAAATACAGTAAGAAAAAATAGTATTTCAAATGTAAAACACGGAGTTACTGAAATTAGCATAAGACCATTTATACTATTTATATTCTTACTCATCAAATTTAACATTAGCTTGCCAAATTCAGCATAAACTTAATGGGAATTGAAAAGCTGAATTGCTCAGATGTGAGGGGGTGGGTTTTTGTTTTTGTTTTGGAAACTGCATTGCATATTGATCACTCTACTGAGAGGGATTTATCATGTCCTGATAAACAGATTAAATCTGTAAAATGTCAAAATTATCTCACCAAAAATGCCATTGTGGTCAACTTAGTTCTATAATTCACTTCGGTGCTTTCACTGCCAGATTCTCTTCCTCATTTTTTTCCCCAGAAACTATGATCAATTGTAAGAACCTCATAGCACATTTTTAAAAAAGAGACCATAGCTAATTCATTTGCTTAGGAAGATTATTGCTAAGTTAGACATATGCTTTCTCTCACAATGAAAATGAAATAACAGCATGACCCCACAAGCTCCAGCATCTTTTGAGAGAAGCATCATTTATGAAATATCGCTACATTTGTGATTAAAAAAATCAGTGAACATTAGCAGGAAATAATAGGGTGGTTCAGTATGAAATAACTATCTACAATGCATAATATAATCTAAAGGAAGAATCGCAAAATCAGCGCCCGCAAATTAAAAATGTTGCTTTTTAGAAGTAGGAGTCTGGCTTCTCTGCAGAGAGCTGCGGCAATATTATTTGAGAAATATCCTCTCTAAATTGTGCCATTTTTCTTCGAATAAATGGCTTTCTAAATATTCATTTAATTTCTTTCTAATATCAACTTGGTGCTTAGAAAATATTAAGCACATTTCCCATGGTGGAGTCTATTTCCCCTGTACTGATTAGGATGGAATGGCTGAAAAGTTTATCTCAGCAAAGTAGCATAGCATAATATATATTACATACGTCATGTATTTATTATTAAAATTGTCAAGAGATTCCTGGCAGTTCACAAAAAGCCAACAATGTAAACATCCATCTTCCCAATCTGCAGTTCCAAAGGATACCATCCCTTGGGGGTGGCGGGGGGTGGGAGTCCTAACTGATGCTAATGAAGTTTCTGTCCTCAGAGATAATACCGGTAGCCACTCATATCTCACTGCTGACCAGGACTCTTCTAAGCCTATTGCACTGTTTTCAGCTTTCTTCCAGCCATGCATCGGGCTGACCAATGGAGTTTTCCCAAGATTTCATGATATGGGAGGAACTTTGTGTGGGGTTAAATAGAGGCAGATATTGCTGTTTAATGCATTCCTCATGGGTTCAAATACAGGATGGCAACAAGCAAACCAATGCATACAAATCAGTTTGCCAAGCGACCATTTATTAATAGACCATTTAGAAACTAAGTAGGTCCAGATGTGTATTAGTTATTTAAAACAAATTTATTTTATAAGAACTCTTCTATTTTTCAAAATTGCTCTGTTGGTACTTTAAGAATTTTATTTTCTACAAAAACTGTCTCTCTCTCCCACCACCCCCTCCATTTTTAATTATATATTTTTTAAAACTTTTGTTTTGTTTTATTAGCAAGTTGCTTGTTCTGCTTCTGGTTTTTCCCTCCTGCCTTGAGTGAGGAAATTCTTCTAACTCTTAAATAAACTAATGTGGGGACTACAGTATTTGCTTTTTGCATGTGCGCGCATGCACGTACACACACATTCACACAGAGAGAGAGAGAGAGAGAGAGAGAGAGAAAGAGAGAGAGAGAGAGAGAGAGAGAGAGAGAGAGAGAGAGAGAGAGAGAGAGAGAGAGAGAGAGAGAGAGAGAGAGAGAGAGAGAGAGAGAGAAAGAAACAATTTTTTGCTTAGTTCATTTTATGGAGACAGACTCTTATCAGTTGCTTTCTGTTCTGCTGTCCTTGTTTCTGCTCATCTTTCTGGAGCCTTCAGCCCAAACAATTGCAGATCCTTTTCTGGAAGCCTTCAGATTGCCCTTTGATACGTTGGAAACTTGTGGCTTCCACTGTTTAGACATACTGCAATTTCTTCTCTTCTGATGAACTGCACTCTCAGACTGCCCAAAAAGCTTTTACATATCTTCTAAACAGCAGTTATCAAACTCATAATGGCAACATCTCTCTTTTTAAACCTTTTCAATCATCTTCTAGAATTGTAAGAAGTCTTTGGACAGGAATGAACTCCTATGACTGATGCATCAGTAGATATATATCAATATCCATCTATCTATCTATCTATCTATCTATCTATCTATCTATCTATCTATCTATCTATCTATCTATCTATCTATCTATCTATCTATTTATCTATCTATCTATCTATCTATCTATCTATCTATCTATCTATCTATCTATCTATCTCCAACCCAAACTTGATATCTAAATGGCAACTCCATTTCAAGAATGCATTGATCTTTTCTATTAACTAATTTCTTACCACTCTATGTATAACTTGAAAAGATCTACATAAGTCCTCAGCCTCCCTGATTGTACCCCAGAAAAATTATATCCTGACAACTGACAAAATGTTTATAAACTAACTTGCCTAGTTAAAATCTACCCATGCATGCTGCTAGATTTAAAGAAAGAACATGGCTATAAGGACATAATGCAAACCATATGGCTATTACTAGCTATAGCTAACTGCAAGTGATGTAGAAACAGATCTAGACGTCTGTGAGAAGCCACAAGGCATCGCTAAGAAATAAAATGCCTTTCAAAATGTGTGGGAAGCCTTGAACAAAAGTCACACACATGTCGCTTTTCAGGCAGGGAACATATCCATTTCACTCAGTACATCAATTGAATAGGTCAGTGTGTAGGAAGAGTGTTTGTCACCCTTTATAAATATGTGAAATATGTCTGGGTAAGTTTTGAAGTACATCATGTTCCTTTCACTTAGCATATTGCTAGCAGCCATTTTGTAAATGGAACACTTTTCTCTTTTCCAGCCAAATTTTAGCTTTCAGCTTGTCAAGCCACTTCGCTTTAACAGCATGAAGAGAGCCTTAATAATATAGTGCACAAAATACTAGATTGCTACATGTTTGTCCTTTTAAAAAAAAAAATCACGCAAGCGCATTTGAGACCAACCATCCACATTATACCCATGCTAAAAAGTAAATTTCCTCTCCAATAAGTTCTGCAAAATTTGTTTTTTATAGTTGTTGTTTTATTTGTTTTTGTTTTTTGTTTTTGTTTTTGCCAGATAGGAATAGCTTTTTCCATTCTCCATGCCACTTATTCACACTGGTATAAATATTCTTTACTAAATATTGCAAATAGATCTTGTGATGTGGTTTTGGGGAGGGAGGCATAGACTTCCTACAAGCAGAGAAGTATTCTCTCCCTTTGCTGCAGAAGAGGATTTAGAGTTGTAAAATAAGTATCTATTTACAAGCATCACACTATAACCATATTTCCAGTGTATCCAAAGTGGGATAATTTGAGCCTGATCATATCCAGATTTCTCGACTGTTTTCTAAGAAGCAGAAACTATCTACCACTTTGATATCTTCTTTGCCGATTCATAGGCTGGTTGTTTCAAAGCCATTTGTCTGATCTTTTTTATATTTAATTTTCATCCTGTTTTTTTTTCATTGTGCTCTTTTATTACTAGAGCTTGCAGATATTTTGCATTTTCGGCTCTCAAGGAAGTGTCATCAGCATAGAGCAGGTTGTTGATGTTTCTTCCTCCAATTTTAAAACTCATTTTCCTCCAATGCAGCTTTTCTTGATATAGATTCAGCAAATAAGTTAAATAAATAAGGGAGAGTATAGAGTCTTATCATACCCCTTTGCCAACTTGGACCCAGTCTGGGTTGTTGTATTCTGTCTGTACTATAGCTTCCAGAACTATATATACATTTCTCACAAAAAGAATAAGACCGACATTTATTTTATTTTATTCGGTCTTGTATGCCGCTCCTCTCCGGAGACTCGGAGCGCTAACAACATGTATATAAAACATCAAATTTCAATACAAGTCCAAATAAAAATATCTAAAAAACAAACCAACACCCACTCATATTCACCATTCAATCCACAATCATCCCCAGGCCTGCCGGCAGAGGTAAGTTTTAAGGTTTTTACGGAAGGCCAGGAGCGTGGGAGAAATGCGGACTTCAGGAGGCAGTTGGTTCCAGAGGGCAGGCGCCACAACAGAGAAAGCCCTCCCCCCTAGGGCTGGCCAGCCGACATTGTTTCACTGATGGGACCCGGAGGAGGCCGACCCTGTGTGCTCTCACCGGTCATAGGGAAGTATGTGGCAGAAGACGGTCCCATAAGTATCCTGGTCCCTTACCATAAAGGGCTTTATAGGTAATAACCAACACTTTGAATTGCGCTCGGAGACCAATAGGCAGCCAATGCAGCATGTGGAGAGTTGACAAAATGTGGGCACGATGGGGCAGGCCCACAACCGCTCGCGCAGCTGCATTCTGCACTAATTGTAGTCTCCGAACACTCTTCAAGGGTAGCCCCATGTAGAGAGCGTTGCAGTAGTCGAGCCTCGAGGTGACAAGGGCATGTGTGACTGTAAGGAGAGACTCCCGATCCAAGTAAGGGCACAACTGGTGCACCATTTAAAATACATGCAAGTAAAATCATATATATAAAACACACAAACACACATTAAATATAAACCTAAAGGACAAGCAGAGAGAATATAAAATCATAATTAATAAATAGCAATAACATTAAAGTTTGAAACATCAAACCAGTTCTTTAAACTGGAACTGAAAAGTCTTACAGGTTCCGGGAAATCAAACTCTGTAAAGATACTGCCCCAAAGCCATTTTGAGTGTTATAGGTTAGTTCTAGCAATCAAATTTGGGCTCCAAAGTAGACTATAGCCAGTGAAAATGACATAATATGGTTCCATTAGACAATCCAAATTAATACTCTACCTCCCTCTTTTAGATTAATTGAAGTTTCTAGGCCATTTTGACAGGCAGCCAAACTTATAATACATTCTAATAATTCAAACTAGGAAGTTACGCAAAGCTGGCACAACTGTTTGAAAGCTATCTCTATCCATATCAGGTATGCTGATTAGTTAGCTGAAGTAGATCAAACCTTATCATAACTACCAAGACCACTTTAATATCCAATTGAACAGTTTTGTATCCAACACTTTAGAAGATGTGCAGAGTCTTTGGGAACAAATTACATAGTGTCTCCATCTTGCCTAGTTTGAATTCCAGTTTACTAACCCAATCCATTGTTTCACTCAGGTTCTCCTTCAGAACATTGATCGCCTCTCTTTATTAGGTGAAAAACTGAGGTAAAGCCGAGTGTCATCAACAACTTAGTAACATTTTAACTCATGTATCCAATGATCTCTTTTAGTGATTTCAGATAAAAGTTAAACATCAAGGAGGATAAGATAGATTGAATTCATGACAAGAGATGAAATTCAACTCTCTGCCTGCCTTCAGATCACCATCTTCAACTGAGGAAACCATTTCTGAATTGTGTTCTGCCCAAAGGACTGGGTCAAGGCTATGTTGTGACAGCTTTATCATTGTATAGGCCAGAATTTTATCTGTTTCAATTGTTCAGTATGAACAACGTTGCAGTTTTTTGGAAGCTATAGATCAGCAACTTCTACCCATAGTTATCTTTTGATACTTTAAAAAAACTTAATTTATTTGTGGTCAGATATAGTATCTGCTGAATAAATTTCCACTTGCCTTTATCAAAGTAGGCTACTAATAAAAAATCAAACAAAATTAAACCAACAAAAAAGACAGAATACCTGCCCTAGATCTCTTGAAATGAAAATAAATGCAAATGATTAATTCAACTTCCTTAATCCATCCTTCTTTACTACTCCTAACTAATTATTGAAAATGTGAAAAGCATAGCTACTTTGACTGGTGGTCTCAGGGGAAGTATTGTCTATGTGCATATACGAGCCTCCACAGATAATTGAGACCAATTTTTAAGAATCTGTATGAACCTTCTAAAGAATTCAGCCACTTAATGTTTCAAGGATGGTTGCTTCACTCATATAACAAAATTCGCTAAGCATTTGAACAAGTTGCTCAGCCCTACTAATTATCCTCCAAGATACTATTACTGATGACTTAAGCATGCGCTTACAAGAACTGAAAGAAGTATTTGCCAACAGGCAATCTTGTAAAAAAAAAGTCCATTGGATCACAAAAGGGTTACATTCTGAATAAATTTATTTTTACTATCTTGCCACTAGAAGTTAACATTGGGGACATTTTAAATTCAGCAACAGTATACTTGACTATTATTACTTTTCAGTGAAAACATCTCTGGCCTTTAGAGTCAGTGATAGTATTTCTAATCAAACTTGTAATTTTAATAAAGTTATTTATTAAACGTCTTATATTAGATCTTGGATATAAGCTGGAATTGCATTAGCTCTGATAGAGTTCTAGACCTAGTTGTTGAGGACCTCTGATTGATTGATCATCTGCTATCAAATCAATGATGACTCTAAACAACCTTATAGACAGCTCTTCTCTAGGATAGTCTCTCTCCAGTTTGGTCTTTGGTCTCTCAGGCCTTCCAATGGTGCACACTTTACCACTGTAGTGGAAACATCCATATTGCTGTTGGATATCCTCATTTTTTTGGGGGGGGGGTCCACTTTTTCCAGCATTATAAACTTATCATGAAAGTCAGATCTTCACATAATGTGTTCAAAATTTCATCCTGCCACATGTAACCTCCAAATCTGCAGAAACCACTCTAACTAATTTTGGGCAATTTTGATACTGCAATTGCTCAAAATTATCACAGCAGTGATAATGTAGTGTTGAGGTAGGCAACTCTGGGTCGATTTGTTCAGTGATCCATTTGTTTGTTTTCTTGGCTATTCATCACATTCTCAAGAGTTTTCTCCAACACCAAAGTTCAGAAGTGTCAATACCCTTTCTACTCTGCTTTTTCAAAATCCTACTTTCAATTCAATAAAGTGCCATGGGAAAACTTTGCCTGCACAGTTCCGATCTTTGTAATTCAGCATATCTGAGGTTAACTCAATTGTTAAAGTAGTTTCTTTATGGATTGCTCCTGAATTCATATTCCATTTTAAGATCATCATGAATATTTGATCAGGGAGACAAGAGCTTGCATTTAATATTCATTACTTATGGGCACCGGAATGGCTATTTCCAAGATATTCTGGGGAAGAGTTTGCTTCTTTTGTGGTTCTTTATTTTCCTGAGACTATATTCTTTTTGACATACAAAGTGACACTGCTTCTACTACTTTTATGATTTAATGTATGAAAAAAATACACACTGATGTCTGTTTTCAAGGCCCAAAATACGTGTGTAAATAATTGTATAACTTTAATAAAAGTATAAAAAGAATTTAGAATCCAAGTCTTCAATACATTGTGAAATTTGGGGGAATCGTTGAATTCCTGTAATCTAAATTCATTGGCAGGGCAATTAAAACGTTAATTCTAGTCCTCTTTTGGATGCATTTTTCCCTACATTTGGCTTAAATCAGTACATTCATTTTAATAAATTGTCAAGCAATCATGCAAAACTACATAGACATGACACTTTGTTATGGAAAAAGTTTTCCACATATCAGTTTTCACAATAACCTTTGATAGCCTAAACCTCTACTCTTTTAATATATTGATTTAATGCACTGAATATTGTGCCAGGTTAGAAGCAAAATGGTGTAGAAATGATGAAGGTTAAGCAAATCTAGAAAAGACTAGATACTCCAATAGTGTAAATCAATGATCAGGTTCCTACTTCACAGATTACCCTAATCCAAGGCTTGCTCAAATATGGTTTTTTGAAAAAGCTAGAATGGTCACAATATCGACCAATCATAATGGCTAGGTACATGAATTGTACTGAATGATGTAATGTATTAAAATTAAACACATTATAGATGATCATGGTTATGAATCAGGCCATGTTGTTTCACTCTGTGTCCAATCCTTTTGATCCATTTCATCAGACTATCCACTAATTTAGCTTTTAATAGAGAGCTGCATAAGTTTCCTTTTAGTAGCAAAACTTTATCTGTTTGATCATACAAAATATACAATATACAAAAAACAAGAAACTTATGGATAGCAAATAGTGAAACCAGAGTGAGTCATTCCTTCCTTGAGGGGAATTGTTCACCACCTCCCACAAACATTTCCAGGAATAACAACTTCAGAAATATCATTAAAACTGGAAGATAGACCACATGTGTCCATACATGCTAGCAATTCCATTTTAGTATTAGGAATACTAGTAGAAGAGAGATAATAAACTGGGATCTTATTAAAAAAAGTTTGATTGCAAGTATATTTTTAAAAAATCTATTAGAATTTCCATGAAAAAGACTTCTGGTCATCAGTTCTTGAGTTCTAAAGTCCTTTAGATATCTCTAAGTCTAGAACAGTATTTGTAGAATAGCATAGAGCTGGAAGGGACCTTGGAGGTCTTCTAGTCCAGCCCCCTGCTTAAGCAGGAGAACCTATACCATCTTAGACAAGTGACTGTCTAGCCTCTTTTTAAAAATCTCCAGTGATGGAGTGCCCATGATTTCTGGAGACAAGCTGTTTCACTGGTTAATTGTTCTCACTGTCAGGAAGTTTCCAGATATCTTGCTTTCAGAATATTTAGCAGCTTGGTAAAAATTGTTAGTCACTGCAGCTTTTTAAATGTCATATTGCACTGATGTATCACCAGCTTTATGACAATAACAAATGTATAATGTTTATTGTACTGGAACCATCTCTCCCTAAGCCTTCCCAGTTTGGGGGTCTGCATGTTACATTGGACACTACTAAGTACCAAGATTTCTTTTTACAGACAGTGCCAACAAAAATATTTTGAAAAAGATTTTTTCACCCCTCACAGGAATCCAAAAGTCAGCATTCTATTCAGAAATCACAGGAACTAATGTGCATTACTTAAATAAGATTTACTTTTAAATGTCAAAACTTCTTAAAAATGAAATCTAAGGTAAGAATATAACTTAAAAAAGGTATTTTTAAACTGCAACATCTAAGAGTTAGGATGAGCTGTAATTATTAGTATTAATGAAAAAATATAAGGTAAAAAATTGGCTTGGTTTTGAATTTGTATGTCTGAAAAAGACTGTAAATATTGATAATCTGAGAAAGATTTTCACAAGTCATATCTTGTAGAAACATATCTACTGTGTCATTTGCTGCATGGAATGATGTTCCTTTTGAATTATATTTTGTTATAATACTCAGGCAAAGTGCATAAACTGTTTTGACAATCTTCATTATCCTGGTTTCCCACAGATATATTAAGATATATAGAGAAAAATTAAGGGCTTTGTGCAAAGCACAAATAAATCTATGATGTCACAGATTTCATTTTTTGTCATTGACAAAAAATAAGATGCTGCAAATCTCAGAGCTGTTTTAAAAACTATAATTTAAAGTTCTGGTCTTCAGAGTGTGTCGAAAAAGCCCATTGAATATAAGGATGGAGAGATTAGTCTAACTCATTGTTCTTATAAAAGGGAAGGAAGAAAATTGGTGGCGTGTGCCACATGAAAACCTCCAAATCTGCAGAAACCACTCTAACTAATTTTGGGCAATTTTGATACTGCAATTGCTCAAAATTATCACAGCAGTGATAATGTAGTGTTGAGGTAGGCAACACCAAAATTGTACTTGCAGCCCTAAAATCGGCTTAACTCAGTTAAAAAACAAATACAACAGCTAAAAACACCAACAGACCCTACATCTTAGACATCACTTCATTTCCTCAATATTCCTAATTCCATGTGACCTCAATATTGTCAACAGAACAAGTTCTTTGCATTGTAGGGTCAGTATATCTGGGCAGCAAACAAGTGGATGGCAGAAAAGAACTAATGTTTTCTCTATCTCTTAGCTGAGTCTATCTAGTAATAAATAAATTATTTTATTATTATTATTTATTTGACTTCTATGCCGCCCTATTCCGGAGAACTCAGGGCGGCTCACAACATAATAGAAATCAACATTTAAAAATACATGTATATAAAACCCCTTAATTTTATATATATATATATATATATATATGTGTGTGTGTGTGTCAAGTGGTTATTTTTTAGATTGCACCCTGTAAACCCAAATATGGGAGGAAGAAATCATTCTTTCCTTTGCTTGTTTCAGCTCAACCCAGAGCCATCTGCAAGCACATATATATGTTTTTAAAATTGTTGACAAAGAAATAAGGGATTTCTGAGATAGCTATTTCGAGTTATTTAACTCTCTTCAGTCAGAACTCACCCTTCCGGGATTCGAACCTGGGCAGTCTGCATGCTAAGCAGATGTTTTTAATTTAAATTGCTAACATTTATTTTGCTAAATATTTATATATATTAATATAAATATTAATCACTGTCCATTTTGAATACATAGTGGCAGTGCTTTTTTTGTAAGAAAAAAGGTGCCGGAACTCACATCTTGTTAATCTTTTATTTACCTTTCACATGTAGTCAATCACTGTACACACACCCACACATGCCAGTTGTGTAAGGAAACATAATGGTCGTCATCCACAGTAAGCACTCAGCATGCAACCACATGACCATTCATAAGCTGAGCAGTGCCCCAAGCCGAGCAGCCGGACAAAGCATCCATGCATTGGACTCGACACACAAGCAGCCCGCATGCACCATTTTAATGATTTTGCCGCTGACCTGCTATGCTCGACAGGGTGATTCAAGTGCATGTGGATCAAACATCAAATTTTCAAAAGTTACTTTTAAAACTTGGAAAATCTGTCAAAAAAAAGGTGCCAGAACTCTGTTCCGGTGAGTTCTATGACAAAAAAAACCCACTGCATAGAAGAAAGAGGAAAGCTGATATGGCTGAATCTGGATGTTCTGCTATGGATACCACAAAGCCTTCTCCTAGAAGGTAACAAGGAAAACAGGTTGTGAAGAGGATGTGTAGTGTCCCAGACAGTCTTGCGGACCCTGCTCAAGCAATGCTGGATGGAAGGAAGTGAGTAACAAATTGTTGCAGTTTTTCCTTTTGCAATCCTAGCAACATAGATATAATATCTTACTCCCAAAAGCTCCTAGAAACCATAACCTTCCTGTCTTAACTAAGAATAGAAAAAAAAAACAATTTCTCTATTCTATTTCAAACAGCTGCTATGATGATTAAAAACTCTGCCCTTTCCAGTTTAACAATTTTGGTATGAGCTCAATTTTCTATCATGTCATAAGATGCTCTCCCAAGAATTCTGTTTGTCAGTCTTTGAATCACTTGTCTGGCATGATCTGTTTTTGACAAACCCATGTTGGTTTCTCGTTATGATTTTGCTTGGTTCTAGGTATTCGCAGATTTGTTGCTTATCTTTCCCAGGATCTCCCTAGGTTTTGATGTCAGACTGATAGGGCTGTAGTTTCTTGGATCCATTTTTTCTCCTTTTTCAAAGATGGGAATCACATCAGCTCTTTTCCAGTCATCTGGTAGTTCCCTGGTGCTCCAGGATCCTTAAGTGGAAATCCTTCATTTGAGGTTTTTTTTTAGGTTTTCTGCAAATTTGGGCTTTCATTAAATTTTCTTGAATCATCTGTCTAACATCTCACAACTCTTTTGGCAGACTTTGAATACAGGAGTCTATTTTGGGGGCTGATGAACATAAGCCAAATATGGAAAAGCAAGGACATCAGCCTGGCAACCAAATGTAGGTTAGTCCACTCTATTGTGTTCCTCCTAGCTATCAATGGACAGTTGGACCTTAATAAAGCAAGACAAGAAGAAAATTGACTCATTTGCACTTTGGTGCTGGAGAGGGCTCCTGCGTATTCCTTGGACAGCAAAGGTGACTAACAAGCAAGTACTGGAGCGCACAACACTAGGTATGTAACTGGAAGGCAAAAATCACAAAACTCACCTATTTTGGCCACGGCATCAGAGGAATTTATTGGAAAAAGCAATTAGTGGTAAAAGGAAGCCAGGCCAACAAAGAACATGGTGGATAAACACTATCAAAGCTGCCAGCAGCCAAAGCATGGAAAAACTGAAAGTAGTGCAAGATTGGAAGATGTGGAGAGACCTGGCCCATAGAATCATCAAGAGGCTGATACAAGTGATTGGATAACATCATCATCATCATTTTGGGGGGCTATCAGAGATTCTTCAGTTTTTAGTTATAAAATCCAAAGATCTTCTTACTGTCTGCTCATTGAACAGGTAAAATAACAATATTTACCTATCTAACCTCCCTGATACATAACACAAAGGAATTCAGACATGCATCTTGGCATGTCTCATACCCATTTTTCTTAACAATACAAGTTTGATCAACATCTTTAACTACTAATCCATCAGCCTGAGGAAAATGAATTCCTGTTCTGTTTACAAATGCTTCACTTGGACAAATTGCTATAATTGTATGAAACACAGTGACATAACTCTGATCTGTTAATGTCTATTCAAGATAACAGATTAATCAATGTCCTTAAAATTCCAGGTAGTTTATATTATCCAGAGGATATACCTCTAGCTGCATAATCTACATTGACCTGACTTAATAAATCTATGACCTCAAGGTTTTTTTTTCCTTTATGGCAAGTTAATAAAATTCATGCTGACCGACTAAAAATGCTATGAGGCATTATAAGAAGTGCTTAAAGGTAATATCTTTAAACTAGCTTGAGCACATGTGGTTAACATGTATTTATGATATGCAATTTATCTTTGC
This sequence comes from Bothrops alternatus, assembly GCA_034064705.1. Classification (NCBI taxonomy): domain Eukaryota; kingdom Metazoa; phylum Chordata; class Lepidosauria; order Squamata; family Viperidae; genus Bothrops; species Bothrops alternatus. Next base: position 12,460,730 of record JARGCV010000023.1, read on the forward strand.
ATCTGTCTGAGGAGGGGGAATCTAGGAGGTTTATTGGTATTAATAAAATAAATAAATAAAATAAAACATAAATAACAATAAGTAACACAACATTTCCTAATACTGTAAGATTAGCATAGGCATTGATGGATACAGCTAATCCCCTGGAAAAAAAGAGATTTTTAGCAACTTCCCAAAGGCATAAGAGTGTGCCAGGCTACAGGATTCATGCTGATCTTGATAGCACATGATAGATTTCCCATCTGGGCCTTGTGACTCTAATTGCTTTCTTGCCAAATCTCTGAAAGCTGTGGTGAGCTCAGTTGGACCCTCTGCTTTGACTTCATTATAGTGCAAAACTTCAATGTATACATCTCTTCAATTATTTGATATATGTTGAAAATTGCTGCCTTCCATGTATTAATATTAAAAACCTATTTGAAGAGCATTAGGTAGGCTTCTATAATATGACTTCTATATTATGACTTTTTTCGCACTGCCGGAGCTGGGGTGGGTGCGGCCTCCGCATGATGCAATTGGCCCACAGGCCAGCAGTTTGACACCCCTGTTTTATATCATTCTCTCTTGATAATTTTTAAGACTAAAATTAGCATTCCTAGATCTGCACTGACTTCATCGGGATATAGCTTGCTTGCAATTGATGCTGTCATGGAAGCCTCTTGAGATACTGTTGGCCAATAATCCAAGTCACTAAGTCTTCCTGGTGTTTTTGATCATACTCCTTAATTTTATGGTCTTGTCATCAAGATGAACAGCACTTTTGGTGTTATTTGCAATACATTTTGTTTCTAAAAACTCTCAGAAAGTGTAGCAATTTATTGGGTAGTGGTCACTTAAATTTATACCTATAAAATGTTCTTTAAATTAAAAAAAACATCCCCTTTAACCTGCCCCACCCCCCATCTTTATCCAACCTTTTCATTATCCTGCTTCCCATAATTGTTCTTTGTGCCTTGGTGTATCCTAGCAAACATAAGATTCTATTCCACCTATTCGTCCTTAAACAAAACAAGTTACAGGGGCACATATAGTGGAATAACATTTTTAAAATCCCTAATGTAACTATTACTTTTGTCCACATAACTCAAAGGCATGATGAAGAGTAGGCAGGACTGGATAAGTGATGTCTAGATGGAGAAATTATATGAGCAGCTTTGTTGCTGCTTCATATTTAATTGGAAATCATTGCAGCAAATCCCAACCCTGTGTGGGCTGGTTATTGCTATTCAGTATTGAGCAAATACTTAGAACTTAATGTTATATTTCTCTCTTTTCTTCCCACCACTTTGTACTGACAAGATAAAAAAAAGGGGGGGGACATAACAGCAAAGTAAACTCCTTTCTCTTTTATGATCCATATTTAGTTCAACATAAACAAACAGGATATAACCCTTAGAGATACAACTGTTTAGCATATGGTTCTATTGGCTGTAATGAATTGTGAAGAATTTTCTTTGGTCCACTGTTAAAAGAGAAAAGTTGTACTCTGCATGTGATAATAGGAAATTATCAGAACATTGCAGTCCAGTTCTTCATTCAAAAATGTTTAGAAATTGTATATGTATGCAATATATATGCATATAAAATACCTAATGTTTGTGAGAAAGCATACTAAAATGCGTATGTCATAGGCAAATGACTACAGAATGCACATTTTATAGAGAAAATGTATCCAATTTACATGAAATGGATTTTCTACCCTTATATTACATTTTTTCAGAAAATGGGCCAGGCCAAATTTATAATTCAACATATAAAACATAGACCCCCATCGTCGCTTGCAATATTAAAATCTTGGCACTTGAATCATTTCCTTTTTTTTTTTTTTGCATGATACCAAACCTTATGCAAATCAGCATAAGTGGTGGCAAACCTTTTGGGCTCAGTGTGTCAAAAATTCAGAAAATGCCCAACTTGACTCCACTGGCACATCATTGCCCCCTCGATCAAAAGAGAAACAATTCTGTTCATGTTCATTAATTTTTTTAAAAAAAAATGGGCGTTGCTATGCATTACATAAACAAGCTAAATAATTATAAAAATGAAATACAAGTAAAAAAAAGAAAACCACCTCATTTTCAGAGACTCCAGAGACTATGCAAGAGCACACCGCATTCTCCTGCCACTTCCACAGCCTTCAGAAATTTGGGTGAGAATGGAGTGTGCTTTCAAGAATAATTGTTGAGTGTTGATGAATGTGGGCATGTCACCTTTGACATGTGTCTCATAGGTTCACAACCACTGTCTAGATGCAAAGCTACCGTTCACAGGATTATTTTAGCACTGAAGTTGATCAAACATATCAATAAGAGCTTGTTCTTAAATGCCGTTTAATCCATTCCATTTGTAAAGAAATCAACCAAACAAACAAAAAATACCAGTGAATGGTCTGAAAGAATGCAAACTAAGACTCATCTCAGTGTAATTCTTGAGATTTGCTTCAATCACCTTTTGCAATACAGTAGATGGAACAGATTTTTGAACAGAAGATTCAGAAGGATCTTGACAGACTTGAACTTTGGGTCCTATCTAATATACAGCTCAATAGTGAGAAAAGTAAGGTCCTGTACTTAGGCAGAAGAAAAAACACAAACCCAAAATGCACAAATACCAGATAGATTTAACACTACTGTCTGTGAGAGGAAAGTAGGTGTTCTGGTGGACCATCACTTAAATATGAGTCAGCAATGTGCCAAAAAAAGCCAATGCAGTCCTAGACTGAATCAACAGAGGGATAGCATTAAGATCAAGGGAAGTGATAGTACTATTCTATACTGCACTAGTGAGGCCACATTTGGAATACAGTTCTACCCAATAAATAAATAAACAAATAAATAATAAAAAATGCTGAGACTTTAAAAAGAGTTCAGAGAAGAGCAATAAAGTTGATAAGAGGTTAAATTGTTTGATTAATGCCCAAGGAAACTAGGTATGTTTAGCCTAACAAACAAAGGGAAAACTTAGAGGAAACCTGATAGCAGTGTTCCAACATTTGAAGGGCTGTCACATGGAAGAGGGGGTTGATTTAGGGTTGTTTTATTCTCCATAGCACCTGAGAGTAGGTAAGAAGCAATGGATGGAAGCTCTTCAGAGGGAAATCCAATCTGGAAATGAGGAATTTCCTAATAGTGAGAATGATAGAAGAGTTTGCCTCTGGGAATTGCTTTAGGTTTTCAAGAAAAGATTGGACAATCATTTGTTCAGGATGATATAAGGACTCCTGCATTGGGCAGGGGACTGGACTAAAAGACATCCTTTCTATGATTCTAAGATTCTTTTAAAACTATTGATGGAAGCTTCAGAGGAGAGGCCTTATGAGTCATCACTTCACTTTATAAGGGAGCCATTTTGTTTCATGAGGGGAAGTTTCAAATGAGCCTTTATTAAAACAATACATGCTTTTGAAGATCTGCAGATCCTTCACGTAAATTTGGTTACTGCTTAAACTACACCATGAATGAATGAGCTACTTGCAATTTTTTAATTTTGAGCTTTACCCGTCTGTCATAAAGGAAAAAAGTTTCTATCCTGTTGTTCAGGAACACATTATACCTGCAGGAATATCGGTGTTTTCACAATCCACAAGCATTTTGACAGGCCTGATTCTCTCATTTGATTGACGTATTCCCATCCACATTGCTATCAAATGGTTAAAAAAGATGTTTTCAATCAAGCAGTCCCAAATTTAAAAGTCATCAAGCTTTTTCTATTCAAGGTAGAGGCAGACAAGAGGTAGACAAGATCAGGAAACAATTCACAGAAATAACAGAGCTACAATGTATTAAGATTGTCAAGTGATAACAAAAAATTGTAACTCTGATTATACTTCTCCAGTTCCTCTTATTTTATAGTGAGTTAGAGAGGGGTCACCCCAAGTCACTTCTTAACACTATCTCCCTTCCTAGAATTTAGAGAATGTTTCTGTCTTCTTTGTTTACCTAACAGTTACTGAATATTTGCTTCAAGGCCATCTTCCTGGCTCTCTCCATCCATCCCAAATCTACTAGGTAGCTGCTGCATAAAATGTCACTATTTGATGTTAAGGAGTGAAAGTGAGAAGGAATGAGATAAAGAATGAGCAGTATATCTTGCCAGCCTTTCTATAAATCCCCCAGATACTGATATTCTGTCTGATAGTTACTCTGTGGGAGAAGCTTATGAGATGATTTTTGTCATCTTTTCCTGAAAGATTATCCTTCATGCTGTGGAAAGAATAGTTTTATTAGACAAAGTATTGGCATCAGCCTGTGTGGCCCTCACAAATAAGAATTTTTTTTGCAGACTCTGTTGCAGAGTCTGAATCATCAAAGGTGGGAGTATATCAAGTGTGTTATTATTCTCTTTCAAATGTCCCATCCATGGTTAAGGGAGTTCTAGATGCAGGCAGCCTGCTCAAGTCTGGTCTCTTTGCAGCTATATTTGGAGCTTAAGATCAACCATCATGTAAAGTCAGTTTAACTCTCCCATTAGTAAGAGCAGCAGGGGGGGGACAACTTTTGGTAACCATGGGATTGCATTTAATGTTTGGGAGAAGGACAAGGACTTCAGTAGCCAAGCAAATAATGCAAAGTGGGTGAGGCAATGTCACATGTATATCTCAGAACAGATTTTCTGCTCCCCCCCCACAGGGGTTCTGGATATAAATCTATTCAGGTTTCAAAATTGATTCAGAAGGACTATTTTCAGCCTCATGAAAACCCAGAAGATCTATGCTATTCATCCAAGCAAGAAAGGTGCAAATTGCTTTATGGGTCACATTAATCAGCTGACTCTTTACAGCAGAAGGACCTTTTTTCATGTTCACCTGGAAAAGCTTGAAAAAATCGGAAGAGCTGCTTTAATGAGTAGAAGGGAGGTGCTGTGTTTTATCTACGGAAAGTTAAAGGTTAAATAACTTTTTCCCTGTCATTTTTTTAAAGTAGTCATAGCCATATTCTCTTTTATATTGAAATTATGTTAAGTCTATTATATTGTAGAACAGTTGCCACAAACGTCTACAAGTACTGTATTTTCTGGCGTATAAGACGACTTTCTAAACCATGAAAATCTTCTCAAAAGTCGGGGGCCGTCTTATACGCCCAGTTGTCTTATACGCTGGAAAATACTGTATTTTACGGCGTATAAGATGACTTTCTAAACCAGTGGTTCTCAACCTGTGGGTCGAGACCCTTTTGGGGGTCGAATGATGTTTTCACAGGGGTTGCCTAAGACCATCAGAAAACACATATTTCCGATGGTCTTAGAAACTGAGACACCGCTCCTCTGTCCGGCCACTGCCGCCGCCCTCCTCCTCCTCTGCCGCCTGCTTCTCCGCCTCCAGGGCACCCTTCTCCTCCAACAGTGCCTGCTCCTGCCACTGCAGCGCCATCGCGCATGCCCTGACACTGCCCTGGGCTGGCTAAGCAGCCGGTCTGAGCTGAGCCGGGTCTCGACTCCTGGTTGCCCGGCTGCGCTCCGCCCCTGGCCTGAGCTGCAGCGCTGAGCCAGTCTCCACGCCTGGGTCTGAGCTGCAGTGCCGAGCCGGTCTCCATGCCTCCTGGTTGCCTGGCTGAGCTGCAGCGCCAAGCCGGTCTCCACGCCTGGGTCTGAGCTGCAGCGCTGAGCTGGTCTCCACACCTCCTGGTTGCCCGGCTGCGCTCTGCCCCTGGCCGCCCTCTGCGCTGCGTGGGAGCCTCCCCCATGCCGCCCGGCCAGCCTCCCTTGCCATTGGAGGCCACCTCGGCCCTCCGGCGCCCAGCGTGGCTGTGGGGCTGCCGGACAGGAGCAATTCCTTCCCAGCCCGCCAGGCTCCAGGCCTCAGAAGCAGCCAGTGGGTGGGGAAGAGGCTGAGGCAGCGGCGATGCCCGCATGTACATCGGAGGCCAGCCGACCGGGCCACGAGGGGAGAAGTGGCACCTTCCGAGCTGGATCTGGTGTTCCGGCCGTGCCCCTCTTGTGTGCGATGGGCTGTGTGGCATGGAAAGGGGCTCCAGTGACCCCACCACTGCGATGGCACTCAGGAGGCTGGAGGGGCAGGCAGGTCCTGGGGAGGCAGCTGGGAGAGGGCAAGAGGTGCTGGGATGAGGATGGGGGGCTCCAGGTAGGTGGGTGTGAGAGGGTAGCCGGCGCTCTGAGGCACACGGATCCTCCGCGTAGCTTCCGAGGCCCCGGATGTGCTGCCGCTTTTCTCTCCACCAGGCTCTCCGCCAGAGCCTCCTCCCCTCCCTGGGCAATTGTGTGGAGCTGCTTGTGCGTCCTTGGCAATGCCTCTCCCCTTCAATCTCCTTCCTTCTCCATCTATTTCCTTTCTCCTTCAATCTTCCTTCCTTCCTTCCTTCCATCTCCAACTCCATCCCTTCCCCTTCAATCTCCCTCTCCTTCCTTCCTTCCTTCCTTCCTTTCTTCCTTCCTTCCCCGTTCAATCTCCTTCCTTCTCCATCTCCTTCCTTTCCCCTTCAATCTTCCTTCCTTCCTTCCATCTCCATCCCTTCCCCTTCAATCTCTCTCTCCTTCCTTCCTTCCTTCCTTCCCCCTTCAATCTCCTCCCTTCTCCATCTTCCTTCCTTTCCCCTTCAATCTCCTTCCTTTCCCCTCCAATCTTTCTTCCTTCCTTCCTTCCTTCCTTCCATCTCCATCTCCATCTCCATCTCCATCTCCATCTCCATCCCTTCCCCTTCAATCTCTTTCTCCTTCCTTTCCCCTTCAATCTCCTTCTTCTCCATCTCCTTCCTTTCCCCTTTAATCTTCCTTCCTTCCATCTCCATCCCTTCCCCTTCAATCTCTCTCTCTCCTTCCTTCCTTTCCCCTTCAATCTTCCTTCCTTCCATCTCCATCTCCATCTCCATCCCTTCTCCTTCAATCTCTCTCTCCTTCTTTCCTTCCTTCCTTCCTTCCTTCCTTCCTTCCTTCCCCCTTCAATCTCCTCCCTTCTCCATCTCCTTCCTTTCCCCTCCAATCTTCCTTCCTTCCTTCCTTCCTTCCTTCCTTCCTTCCTTCCTTCCTTCCTTCCTTCCTTCCTTCTTTCCATCTCCATCTCCTTCCCTTCCCCTTCAATCTCTTTCTCCTTCCTTTCCCCTTCAATCTCCTTCCTTCTCCATCTCCTTCCTTTCCCCTTCAATCTTCCTTCCTTCCTTCCCATTCCCTCCCTCCCAACATTTTTGAGCAAGGAAGAGTAAGCTTCTCCAGTGAGCATTGCTATATTGTTTTTGTGATTAATCACTATGCTTTAATTATGTTCAATTCGTAACAATGAAAATATACCCTGCATATCAGATATTTACATTATGATTCATAACAGTAGCAAAATTACAGTTATGAAGTAGCAACAAAAATAATTTTATGGTTGGGGGTCACCGCAACATGAGGAACTGTATTAAAGGGTCATGGCATTAGGAAGGTTGAGAACCACTGTTCTAAACCATGAAAATCTTCTCAAAAGTTGGGGGTCGTCATATGCCCAGTTGTCTTATACGCCAGAAAATACGGTATTCCTGGTGAAATGGTGAGAAACCGTGCCATGGATTTTTGCAATCAGAGTCATCCTTTTTTTAAAAAAAAAGATTCTTGGAGTTATAAGTGGGACCTTAAGTGGATGCCATTCTATCCATCCTTGCTACAGAAGATTAATTCAACCTTTCAATACACATTATTTAGCATGTGGCATATCATGCATGGACTAGCTAGTCCATGTAAGATACGCTATATACTAGTGGTTCTCAGCCTGTGGTCTGCAGAGCCCTGGGGGTCCATGATGTCATCACAGGGGGTCCACAAAAGCTTGAAGATAATGTCATGATTTAAATCTTGAGTTAGTCTTGGTGGTCTGTGGGCCATGGTCTGTGGCTACAAAAGGTATATAAAGGTGGTCTGTGGTAAATAAAATACTGAGAACCACTGCCATACGCTAAATAATCACACACAATACACCAGTAATACTCAATACACAAATTGGTTCTTACAAGAAGGGCAATTCTAAAATACACTACAGAGATGCCTTCAAATAAACTCTGACTCTCAGGGATGTCCATAGAGACTGTTCACAGGATGGGTCACAACAGGTCAGGATGTCAGCCACAATCAAATCCTCCATGCCTACATACCTGAAAAACAGACAAGCTTCATTCTCATAGTTTCAGCCTCCACCTTGACTTTTTTTTAACCTCACAAAGTAGGGTCAAGAAGACACTCTTCTTAGCATATGTACAAAGGATTAGCCTGGGATTGTTTTGTGTTGTGTCATCTCTTCTCTCTGTTAGAGCAAGCGGGGTAGGGGGGACAGCTTTGCTAGAAATCTCAGATTAAAGAATTAGATAGATTTAAATGAAATACACACTATACACATACACACACACACATGCCCCATATAAAATTCATTGAGTATTTTCCTGAATCAGAGTTTCCATTCCTTTACAAAGCAACTATCACACTATCAGCATCAGAGTTTAGTGTGAAGAATGTATAAACGAACTACAAGAACAGAAGAAACCTGAGCAATTACCTCCAGTCTGCAGTTTATTTTCTTTATAGCATCTGATTGAGTCTTAGACTGACATTAGAACTATATTTGCAGTCAAGGTGTAAATAAAACCAGAGGTTATTTCATAGCCTTGAGTCCAGCCTGTCAGTGTGTAATATGAAAGGGAGGGGAGAATAAAAATGGATGACAGAAGAAAGATTTGATAGCTGGTGTTCCAAAATCTCACAGCATTTATGCTACTCTGCTCTTCTGAATCAAGACTTCAGATAGTTCAGAACAAGTCTGCCTTTAGCTATTATGTGAATCATCTGCTTTGTTCCATTAGGTAGTTAATGTTGCAACTATATACAGATCCAAATGTTATTACTGCCTTCACTTCATCTTGAGTTTCCTTGAAACTATTCATTACATTGAACTTGTGGCTTGAGAAATATACTCAGAACCTGGTTTCATACAACATATTAAACCCTAACCTTAGATTAATTAAATTATTTCATGTAAGAAGAAAATCATAGTATGACTTGAATTGATAGTTTAGTTTGTCAGCATACCATGACATCAACCATAGTCCTCTAAACCACAAAGGTGCAAACCCATTTTAACTTCAAAGAAAATATTGAGATGGTGGTAGTGGTGGTGATGGTAGTTCCTTTTGCTATACAGAATATTACAAAGGTCAAATTTTATGCCATGATGCCTACTTCCAAAATTTGCATTGTTCTGTGTCAAAAAGGGAAATGTCATGGAATTTAATAAATACTAAAACTCCCCATCTCTCTGAGTTGATCCTTATATACCTCCCAAAATGATATGAATATAGTCTCAAAACTACTTTTCTATCATGTGTCATCAAGATATATTCATTTTATATTCCAGCCACAGCTTAAAAGCTCGAGGTTGCCTTTAGCAGTTCCATTCTTCTTCTTCTTCTTCTTCTTCTTCTTCTTCTTCTTCTTCTTCTTCTTCTTCTTCTTCTTCTTCTTCTTCTTCTTCTTCTTCTTCTTCTTCTTCTTCTTCTTCTTCTTCTTCTTCTTCTTCTTCTTCTTCTTCTTCTTCTTCTTCTTCTTCTTCTTCTTCTTCTTCTTCTTCTTCTTCTTCTTCTTCTTCATCATCATCATCATCATCATCATCATCATCATCATCATCATCATCATCATCATAATTTTAGACATTGTCTATCCACTGCAGGATGAAGGCCACTTTCGCATGTTTCCAATCAATATGGTCCTGAGCTTTCTTTTGCCAATTGGGCCCACAATACTTGCTCATGTTGTTGATCCATCTTGTTTTAGGTCTCTTTTGTGGATGCTTTTTATCAAGTGGGATCCATTCAATGTTCAAGACATTCTTACTGGTTGAGATTTTCTCAAAGTTAATTACATTTAAATATTTAAGTCTGTGTTTCTCATGTAAACCATACCAATACCTTTACCTTTCTTAAGGAATAAATAAGACTAAAAAAGAAAAAAAGAATAAGAGTAAAGAAAAATTAAAAGGTAGTATACTACTTAAAATACATGTTCCCCCTAAACCAGTGATGGCAAACCTATGCCAGAAGCGGCACTCAGAGTCCTCTCTGTGGGCACCACCTCCCCCCATGGCCTCCTCACCAGCAGCCCCCCTGGAGGAGAGTCACCCCAAGAGTGACCCACGCGGAGCAGCACAGCCAAGGACATGGCAGCCAAGCAGCATAGACAAGACTCTGCCTTCATTCCCCATCGCGCAGTTGATGCTGTGGGGCACGGGCAGATGGTGTTGCTGCCATGGCACTGCTGGGCTGCCTGGGCAATCTGTGGTGGGCTGTGGAGGCGGTGAGTGACCCTGTTGGCAGGCGGGGTGGGGGAGGAGTGAGGGTGGGGCAGGGGGTGGAGCGGGGACAGGGCCAGGTTTTGGGTACTCAGTCTCTAAAAGGTTCGCCATCACTGCCCTAAGCTAATACATATTTATTTCCAAAATTTTTCCGTTCTTTTTTACCATGATTAAAAATATGTTTAATCTTTAAATATTCCATATAATAAATCTAGTCATCTAATCTTTTAACTCTTATTCAAAACATTTTTATCCATTGTAGTTTTCTTAAAGTAAATCACATTTAAATATCTAAAACATTTCCTTTACATAAGCCATTCCAACTTTTTTATATTACTCATATCAAGAAATAAAATATGAAAAGAGAAGAAAAAGAGAGTACTATGTTACTTGAGGGGTTTATCTCTCTTAAAATAAAATTTATATCGAAAATCTTTCTATTTCTTTAACCATATTCAAACAGATGTTTCTTTTTTAAATATTCTCTCTGATACGTTCCATTGTCTATTTTCTTAATTTTCACTTCAGCCTTTTTCTCTTGCCCAGTATCTTTCTTAATCGATATGTTCTGCTGAATCAAAGAATCTGTCCATATTCTTGTGGATGTTACTGTAGATAAAAATGGTAAATCAAGTCCAATGTCTTTCTAGAAGGCTTTTGCCCTTTCATGTTTGTTGAAAATCTTTTTCTTTCTTTTTCTCTCTGTTTCTCTTATCATTTCTTGTCTATCCCGTTCTCATGCTGTTTCTGACATCTCTGCAGTCCATTTTGTCCAATCTTTTTTCTTGTCCTCAACTTTGTTTTGTGGTCTTAAAGTATAAGTTGTCTTTTCCAAATCCAGTATTTCTTGTGAATTTTTTTCCACTTGGGTTAAATCATACTTCTCTGTTTTGTTAGGTTCCATCTTTAAGTCTCTATCCTTGAATTTGTATTTATCTGTTTTATCTGCTCCTTCTCTATTGTTATTTTCTGGAATTTTTTTTCTTGTAAAGTTAAATTGGAGATAGATTGGTTTTTATTTTCAGAGTTATTTTGGATTTCTTTGTGGTTTGAAATCATTGTTGTTTGAATTAGTTGCAGCATATCATATAGCTCCTTTTGAAAGGTATTTGTTTTTTCTTGATAAGTTTTTTCTACAAGTTTCTGCTTTTCCATGATAGCCAAGAATCAAAGTTTTCTTTTCTCTGAAAATAGATATGGAGTCACAGTTAAGTTGATATTTGTAATCCAAAGAGTTTATAATTCTCTCTTTGTCTGTAGCCCACATTGTTTTCTTTTATGTCACAGCTATTCTCTATTGTTAGAGCTTTGAAAGTCAGAAGCACAGATTACTTTATCAAGATTTTGCCTATATGAGAGCCATAGCTGTCATAGTCTTCATCCACCACTAGATGTCAGCACCAGTTCATTTTTCAATTTTCAAAATAAACAGTTATCTTTAAAACGAGAATCTTAACCATTCAGCAATTTCAAATCCAAATTTAGGTTTTATATTCATTTAATTTCATTTCTATATGTTTTAGTCCTCCATAAAAAGTTTAATTCGCCACTTCTGTTAGTAAAAGGTTGGGGCAAAGATCCCCTTCCTTCACTTTTGGAGGTTTTTTGCTTCTTGGGATTTTTTTCCAGGAAATCAGTTGATAAGTACTGAAGTTTTTAAGAAGAGACTGGACAGCCATCTGTCCGAAATGGTGTAGAGTTTCCTGCCTGAACAGGGGGTTGGACTCGATGACCTCCAAGGTCCCTTCCAACTTTATTATTATTATTATTATTATTATTATTATTGTTGTTGTTGTTGTTGTTGTTGTTGTTATTGTTCTTATCCAGATTCAAACACGCTGTTTGCAATCAGTTTAAATTAGTACTTTTTGACTTTAGTTGCTTGTAATTTGGGCTAGACTCTGAAGTTAGGCTAGCCTTTCTCCTGTTGGTTTCTGGAAGGCTTGTCCCAGACCGATCGGGTTGACTGCCATCTCTCTATGGTCCATGGGACTTCCTTCCTTCTTTGCCACCTCTTTGGGGCAACTTCTGTCTCATTTAGGGTCCCCTAGCATGAAGAAAATCAGCTGTAGGGTGCGGAGCCCTGCGATCCCTTGGCTGCTGCAGTATTGCGCAACACCGGAAGCCAGTTTTACTGTTTTTATTACTGGGGGTTCAGTGGCATTTTGCCTATGCCATGTGCTGTGTCTGGGTGTTCCCAGCCTTGGCCCCTCATTGTCAACAGTGGCATTCTCTTGCAGAATTAACAGAAGACAGAGATTGCTCAGCTTCTCCTTCTGGATCCTGCCTGTACTACCTTCTGTGCCTGCAACCTGACTGTTTCTGGGCATGACTTTAGTGCTGTTATATATGTGTGCATAATTAACCCAACTGTCAGATTACAGGCATGGTGCACTTCTACCCAGCAACATCTGAATCACGTCAGTTGAAAAGTGGCCAGGTGTCACCCCACCTCCCCCAAGAATCAAGAAAGTCATGTGGAGTTACTTCTGAGTAGATTCTTTTATTGTTCCTCACCTAGAGTCAGAAATCTTGCCAAACTAAAGCAACTTCTTGCATCACTATAGATATACTCTGGGAATTCCTAGGGAGGAGCCGTATTTACCCTGTTCCTCGCTACCAAACATTCTATGCTTTGTTGCCTCTTTGCTCTCTGCAATGCAGCCCCTCCCTCCTGGAATCCAGACTCTGTTCTACCACATCAGACTAAAACACCTGCTTAAATTTGCCCACCTTTGCCCCATCGCATATTAAGGACAAAGATTTTTTTCCCTCTTCTACCAGTGGATGATATATTCAGTGGGAAGAGAAACAAAAGCCAAATTTATTCAAGAATTACTTTTCTTAAACATTTAAGAACTTTCCAGCCCTGTTATTGAGGCAGAAAAGAGATCAATTGTTGGAGCAGCAAATATTATGCTGATATACTTTTGATGCTTGCTGAAGGACTAGTGGATTGCATTTGAATTCAGTTGTCTGGCTGAACCATTCATCATACTAGTAGGAGTTATTTTCTATTCTTTATGGAAAATAGGCTGTTGCTAATAGTTTGAAGCAAGCTCTGATAAAAAGCACAATCCAGATACCTCTAACAAAAATCATTCAGAGCTCATACAGTATGAAAGTAACTATTGTGTTAGAGGCAGTCTGGCTAGGAATTATCCTACCTGAAATCAGTGATTTAAAAGGTTGGGTGGGGAAGAAATAACTGAGCAATCTTTGAAAACATTTGTGTTAACACTCATAAATATTACATTACTGCTGTTCTGAATCATACCATTTCAAACTGCAGATCCATTATCTCTGCCTAGTAAATTGGTGATGTGGTCAATTTCATTTTTGTTTTCTTATTTTTCTAACAGTGTTGTTTGTTTCTGCCTATTTTTTTTACAAAGTTGGGAAAATATTATTCAAGAAACTTTGTGCGCATCTCTAGTCATACTCCTAACGTTCATACTTGTGTACATATCTGTCCTATTATTATGTTTGTTCTTTTGCAGACAGTTTTTTACCATAAGAAAATGCATTTTTAGAATGTGCATGTATAGATATTTCTCTCTACATATTACTGAATAATTGATTTAGTTGCATATTTTCTTAATTGCGATTTGGAACGCAACATTAAGATAACTGGATTTTTATTTTTACTTTTATCGCTAGTCAGTCCAAAATGAGTAAGCTATTTGTGTAGCTTTATGAATTGTCTTTTTTTTTCTTTATTTCCACAGCAATTAGTCCTGGAATTTGAGGAACTGTCCCTCCAATTATAGGGCTCCTATCAGTTTTCTTATCCAATTTCTATTGAAAACTCTTCAACCAAGCCTATTGTTAACCACTAGATTCTAAAGTGCATTCCTCCCCTTGGGTTCACTAAAATCCAAGATCAGTTTCTGGCTGTAGACAAATTACTTTGCAACTTGCATAGAACCAAAGTTTAAGAAGAAACAACTACTACATGTTTTAAAACAATAACTATGCAGATTTACAACCAATTTATATACATATAAGAATAATTGTATACAACAGTAACAACTGAACTCAAGGAGCGGGAAATCTTGGTGCCTAGAAATCTGCTCAGTTTCTCCTTAAACCAACCTAATTGTTTCTTTCCAGGGCCATATATTTTCAACCACATAGTACATAAACTATCACATAATATATACACACCACTGTTCCAACTTTAGCAAAGATGCTCAGCCCTAGCAGCTGAAAACAAAAACTCTCATTTTTGTTAAATTGCATTCTCTTGGGCTTCCTTCTTGTTGGTCCCAAACATAACTATTCTGACAGTTCCACTTTGTTTATCCAGCTGCTAGACCAGGGGTCTTCAAACCTGGCCCTTTTATGACTTGTGGACGTCAACTCCCAGAATTCTGGGAGTTGAAGTGCACAAGTCATAAAAGGGCCAAGTTTGAAGACCCCTGCATTAGACAGAGTAAGGACCAACATAAAAAAAAATCACTTAAATGTGGCTGGTTTTCTATCACTAGAGCTCTGTCTTTTGATCAGGAGTTTTGGTCTGTTTCTCTCTCTCTCCTTCCCTCCCTTTGGACTAATCTTTTCCATAGCCTGAACAAGTTTGAAGCCCCTATTATAAGAGTACTCATATGGGTTTAGAAATACTTTTATTAGAAGAAATATGATATACATTCTTCAGGAAAAAAAAGAACAAGGAATTAAGGGTTCATAAATTTATAGCAGTTATTACCAGATTACTTTATTTACATGTTATCTTGGCATCTGCTTTTTTCTTTCTCTCTCAAGCACCTAAATCTGTTATCTTCAGAAGGGCAGAAAGTTGTTTGCTTCTTGATTTATTGTAATTTTACCACCAGGAAAGCTACTTGTAAGATTTTCCTGCCTTGACTGCAAAAATAATTTGTTGAATCTTGAGTGTTATCCCTGTACACTTTGGGTTGAAGAATTAGAGCAAGCAAGGTCATCATCAAAAGCAGAGGCCTAATTTAGCAGCTACTTCTTATGTTGTTCAGCAATTGAACAAATGTAAAAAAAAGTATGTGATGAGCTTCTTATATTTCTGCACAAAAAGTGTTGAATCTGTTCAGTATAAGCCATGTATATTTGGGTGTTCTCCCAGCCCTTTCTAACCTTTTTGAAAATTATTTATTACATGTTGTTTTTTCTTAGCTTTTGTAAAACTTCTGAATTGAATACAACTAATCAAAACTTACAGGTACCCACTTCTTGAAATACTCTGCTAACCTAGCCATACCTGTGGTGTTAGCATTTCACCATTTATAACCAATTTCAGGCAAGTGGTTAAAGCTTGCTTTTCCTGTGAGCTTACTGGTCTGCTATAGCTTTCAGATTCTGAGCTCTCAAACATGAGATGACAACATTCTTAAAATGGACTGCTGATCCAGGTAAAGATGCATCTCATCTCCAAGATGGAGTGGAAGGAGGGAGAACAGAGAATAATCAGATGGCCGGCAATAAATTATATTAATTGGAGGGAAATATTATCAACTAAGTTTTGGTGAAGCAAACCTAGTCAGTCTATGCAAACAGTGGACCACTCAAAAACAATTCAATCTCAAGTACTCTTTTTTCTGTCACTGGGTGACAATGATCTAACTAGTCTGACATTTGATATAAATATAGACAAGAAAGCAGAAATAGCAGCAATCTATCTCCATTTACTCTTCTGCTAATATACTTAGGACTTCTCTAACTGATTTGTGTGAGTGATGATTTTATAGCCAGTCCTGTCTTGCAGCTGCCCAGCTGAATGAAAGTACCTGCTTCCTCTTGAGAGGCACAAAATTTAACTTGCATCCATCAAAAAATGCTGCCTATAAAGAGGGAAGGAGCAGCGAGCCATTTAGCAGTGCAGGGGGGAAAAAACCCTAAGCACAAGTCATGTTTCCTGTAATTTAAATCCATTACTCTCACAGTAACTAAAGGGGGGAAAGGAGATGGGGGAGGGAGAGTGTATTAACTTAATTTATAGGCATTTTTTAAAAAAAAATAGGCAATATATTTATCATAATTTGAGGGAGGGACAAAATCTTAGCCTCTCTAGTAAATCTCTATGAAAGCTTGAAAGTGAATTCAATTCAGTTTTCAATTCAGAACAGAGCTTGGAGGTCTTCTGAAGACCCTATACCAGGGGTGTCAAACTGCCGGCCTGCAGGCTGGACGTGTCATCCGGAAGCCGCGCCCACCCCATTGCCAGCAATGGCGAAACCACCCAGATACGTTGCACGACATCACATGATGTCATGAGTTTGACATGTCTGCCCTATATCATTTCAGACAAGGGGCAGACCAGTCTCTTCTTAAAAACCTCCAGTGATGAAGCACCCACAGCTTCTGAAGACAGGCTGTTCCACTGCTTAATTGTTCTCACTGTTAGGAAATTTCTCCTTAATTCCAGGTTGCTTTTCTCCTTGATTAGTTTCCATCCATTGTTTCTTGTCTTGCCTTCTGGTGCTTTGGAAATAAGCTGACCACCCTCTTCTTTGTGACAGTCCCTCAAATCCTGGAATACTGCTATCATGTCATCCTTAGTCCTTCTTTTCTCTAGACTAGCCATACCCAAATCCTGCAACCATTTTTCCTATGTTCTAGTGTCCAAGCCTTTTATCATCTTAGTTGCTCTTCTCTTCACATTTCCCCAAAGTTTCAACTACTTTGTAATGTGGTGACCAAAACTGGATTCAGTATTGCAGGTGTGGTCTTACTAAGGATTTATAAAGTGGTGCTAATACAATTTCCACTGTAAGATTTTGGTCATTGTGATAGAATATCAGGTTATCCATAAGAAGCTAAAGGGGGGGCATCACTTTATTTGGCAGCTTTGGTTCAAATTCCTGACTCCAGGTATTATGGTTCCGGCTAATGAAACACTTCAAAGAACTTCCAGGCATTGATTTCCCTAAATTTCTTTTATTGATTCACAATGTCGACACAGGCATAACAGAGTCTTTATGCTAAGACCTAAATTCTCTTCCTCTGAGCAGTTAATTTATCAGCATGTTCCCTCCCTAAATTAGCTGTCATATATCACATTATCCAATTAGTGTGAAGGTCAAAGGTTTCCTTCCTCTTTCTTTCCCCAGGCTTTACCCCCACCCCCTTCTGCTCTGTATTAACTCCAAAAATACCAGACAGTTCTGCCTATTGTCAAAGCAAGAATATACAATATTTGCAGTGTTGACACCAGGTTTCTAACAAACAACAGAAATAATCTTATATTTAGTTAGTAAGATGTGATTTCACTTCCCAACTTCAGGTATAAATTATTATATTGTTTATGGTAACTTGTATGTCAGAAACTCAGAAATCAAGGTGTTGGTGAAGAAAAATCCACATCTGCCTTCAATTACCATCGTACTCTTCTTGGTTTGCTCAAATCATTGTGCTGACTCAGAACTACAGCAGATGCGTTAAAATTAAGCTTGAATCCTGCCTACTTCATGGAAATGACATTTTCTTGGCAGCAAAATGGAAGTGGTTGGCCATTGCCTTTTTAATGCTTTTTAAAAAATTTTTTGCCAGTTTAGCTGTGTAAGTATTAAATGCATTCTTTTCCTGATCCAAGTATCCTATTCAGATATTTAGGAAGGCCCTTATATGTTTCAGAAATTCTAAAGCTATTGTTGGAAGCCAAGATTGCCACTAAACTCTTAGGAGTTTTTGAAAAGTGATCCAGAAGAAATCCAGCTATTATTGCAAAAATGAAACAAAACACATCGAGTCATACAGGCCATAAATCAGCAATTTAAAGAAGTTTTTTTTGTTTATTTATTAATTAAATTTATTGGCTGCCCATCTTACTACAGGGTAATTCTGGGAGGCTTACAATATTAAAAGATAAGACTTTATGAATAAAATACTCCAGAAATATAAAATATAATATATAATATATAATATAATATACAAAAAAACAAAATACAATAGTGAAAAATGGGGACGGACTAGGATTAGCAGAAGGGAGGTGGAATCTGATATTAATCTATCAACTACCCCCAACATGAAGCCCCTTCTATGGATCTTCAAGCCAACTAGCTAAACCAGGTCTTTAGGCTCTTACGAAAGGTCAGAAGGGTTGGAGCTGACCTCACTTTGGAGAGTAAGATATAATGGAAGGGACCTTGGAGGTCTCCTAGTCCAACCCCCTGCTCAGGCAGGAAACCCTATACCATTTAGGACAAATGTCTGTCCAGTCTCTTCTTAAAAACTTCCAGTGTTGGAGCATTCACTGTTCTGGAGGCAGGTTGTTCTACTGATTAATTGTTCTAACTGTCCAGAAGTTTCTCCTTAGTTCTAGGTTGCTTCTCTCCTTGATTAGTTTCCATCTGTTGCTTCTTGTCCTGCCTTCAGGTGCTTTGGAGAATAGCTTGACTCCCTCTTCTTTGTGGCAGCCCCTGAGATATTGGAATACTGCTATCATGTCCCCCCTCGTCCTTCTCTTCATTAAACTAGACATACCCAATTCCAGCAACCGTTCCTTATATGGTTTAGCCTCCAGTCCCAATCATCTTTGTTGCTCTCTTTTCTGTACTCTTTCTAGAGTCTCAACATCTTTTTACATCATGGTGACCAAAACTGGATGCAGTATTCCAAGTGTGGCCTTACCAAGGCATCGTAAGGTAGTATTAACACTTCACATGATCTTGATTCTATCCCTCTGTTAATACAGCCTAGCACTGTGTTGGCTTTTTTGGTAGCTGCAGCACACTGAAGATGATTTTTCTATAATGAAAATGATGGAGCCCTATTCATCACATTTCTTTTCTCTCTACTTTGGCATTAGTTGGACAACTTCACCAATTCTCTTGGTATCTCACTAGAATTCAAATGGCAGATGGAGAAAATCCAGTTTGTGGATATTAAGTAGTCTGCAAGTGCCTTCAGCTATTTTAAAGTATGATGTGCTTTCTACTGCAATTGTATAATTGGCTAATTGGAAAATTGGAAAATGTATACTTTTGTTATGTCACGGCAAAGGAAATTTGGAAATACCTGTGATTTGCCATTTTTACTTGGTGGAGATCCTTTGTCAAACGTACAGGAATAAACCTGGACATATACAGTATTTTATAATTGTATTTTTTTAAAAAAAATAAAGACAAAATAATTGCATTTTGTTGACAGCTATCCATCTTGAAAATTAGTCATTCTGTAAGAATTATGCAACACAATTCTTAAAATGAATTAATCTTCAGAAGATTCTGGGACTTTGTAGTTAGATCGTAAATTCCATCCAGTGCTTTGCATGCCTTTTATGCAGAGCCTTCTGGAAAAAAAGAAAAAGAAATGAAATGAATTCTAGTCACCCTGTCCTCTTGCTTTTTTCTTTAGTCATGCATAATTTCATTACACAGTCATGTATGTACAATAGGCATAAACCAGAATTACAAAGTCATAACTTCAATGGATCTCTAGGACAATGCAGGGCTCCACTTCACAAAGAAAAAAAAACAAGAAAGAAAGTGGCACTAATCCTTTGTAGACAGTTTGCAAAGTAAGAAATGCAGAAGATTTCCAACTACTTCTGCACCAAAATTTTGAGTTATTGGATGTGCGATGGGAAAAACATCCATCTCAAAGGGATTCAAAAAAGTCTACATGGAAAAATCCCTTTTCTACCTGTACTTATTTTTGCAAAGGTTTATGCACTTTTTGTAATAATTGCTGATCCAAGCTATTGTTGCATCAGTGCCACTTTTGTTGTTCTTTGAGGTAATTTTTATTTTATTTATTTATTAAATTTAATTGCCACACATCTCATATTGAAATGACTCTAGGTAGTTAATCTTGACCACAATCTACTCTCTCTCTCTCTCTCTCTCTCTCTCTCTCTCTCTCTCTCTCTCTCTCTCTCTCTCTCTCTCTCTCTCTCTCTCTCTCTCTCGCTAAATACATGCTGAGGATTTTCTTTTGCTCATTGTGCATATTAAGTCAAACATACATAACAAACATCAGAACTCTTTCCAATCACGAGAAATATTAGTATTGCTTTATAAAATCTGGAATATTGCATCCATGTATGATAATTAGGTATGATAGTCTAGAGAAAAGAAAGACTAGGGGTGACATGATAGCAGTGTTTCAATATTTGAGGGACTGCTACAAAAAAGAGGGTATCAATTTATATGGCAAGACAAGAAGCAATGGATGGAAACTAATCAAGGAGAGAAGCAACCTAGAACTAAGGGAAATTTCCTTAACAGTGGGAACAATTAATCAGTGGAATGGCTTGCCTTCAGAAGTTGTGGGTGCTCCATCACTGGTAGTTTTTAAGAAGAGATTGAACAACCAAACTCTATTTGTCTGAAATAGTATAGGGTTTCTTCCTTGAGTAGGGGGTTGGACTAGAAGATCTCCAAGGTCCCTTCCAACTCTATTATTCTGTATTTCTATAGAGGTGCCTTTAGAGCATCTGAAAAATAGTGCTTCTTGCCAAAATTGGGGTGAGTTTTTGTTTCTTGCCAAATATTGGGTGTGTGTGTTTTAAGACATGAAAATATGCAACTCTAGCTGGCTGCTTTGACTGAGCGTTGTATTATATCTTGAATCAATAAGGGACAAATTCACTTAATATTTCAAAGGTATATCATATATTGCATTATTTCCCAAGTAAGTTATTATATTTGTACCTCTGAGTATTGATTTTGTGCACAGTAATCTACATTATGTCAGGATTTTTCCATGTGTTTTGCATTTTGAAAATTGCTCACAAAATAGGCTATTTATTTGGTTTCTATCTTGCTTTATTTATTTTATTTATTTATTAAGACAATTTATATCAGGGGTGTCAAACATGGGCCGGATGCATCACACCAAAACTGCACCCACCCCAATGCCGGCAATAGGGAAAAAGTTGCGATATGTCACAACACGTCATGTGACATTGCAGGTTTGACACCCCTGCTTTATATGGGGTGTCACTTTCAGTGAGTCTGCTTTATATCTAGTGTGTACAGGAGTAGTTAGAAAAAAATCACCCACACAAATGTGTATATCAGCAAAATACAAAGACCTAGTAGGCTGTCAAAAAAAAAACTTTGCAAAAATAGTTGTCAATAAACATAATAGAAGAAATGTGCATGCTGTTTTTTTTCTGCAGATTTTTCCCCAATAGCATAAGCTGATTTGGAAGCAGATTCCAATGAAGTTAGATCTGGGAAACAAAAATGCAATAATACCAAAATGGTCAGATTCAGCCATCCACAGACTTTATTGATATGACAGTTCCTGCTGGGTTTTCAGTGTGTTGAACTGGCACAAGACACAGAATTAAATCCCTCTTTGCTGCTTTTGTGATTCAGTATGCGGTGTTTGAGTGAAGACAACATGAAAGCTGCATTGCACCTCATGGAAAAATGCCTAAAGAGCTAGTTATAAATTACTGCCATTAATACTAATAGTACTTTTGATGATAATGATTACATGGTTAAAGTACTTTGAAAATATCTTAAATGTTTAATTGTTATTAGTAAATGTCTGTTTGCAATTCTGCCTATGGGCAGAAATAAAGTTAAAACATCTCAATCCAAATTAAAGGATGGGACTAGAATGAAAATGGAGAAAATGGCAAGCAAGCACAATTCATTCATTAGACATTAGAAGGGGTGTCCTAATACTGTAGTAAAAACTGCTCAACAGGTGGTGGTGGTGGTGGCGGGAGCTTTAAATACAGGTTGGATAGTTTCCTGAAGTTGTTATAAAGTCCTTCCCTGAGCTGGGGAGAAAAACCAGAGCCTGTCCTCTTCTTTCTTACAATATTTGTCCCCAGTGGACAGAATGACCACGGAATGCAACAATACACAATCCAGCTATCATATAGGCTTGTTGAACCAAAGCTTGAGTACAGTTATCCAAAGGGACATACATACATTTCTGGGTGGTTAATTAGACATACAAACCATTGGTCAACATGACTTTCCCATCTAATGCAAGCAGAAAGATTTTTCTAAATTAGTCATCAGATAGTTACCAACAGTTGTCATGTATCTATTTCATTCCAGAAATACTTCCCAACATGGAAAAGGAAGCAAGGGAAGGAACAGGCATAAAGCAGAAAATAATATAGAATGGAAGCTATAGAATGGAGAAGCTCTTCCTCACTACTTGCACATACTTCTCACAGTTCTCATTTTAATTTCCTATTTTATAACTTAAAAGTGTTGGATTCTGAGAAATTGGTTTTCATCTAACCTAAGCTGACATGGAAAATTGTCACAATTTAGAAGATACCTTATGAAGAGGGTGTAACTATTCTTAGGATTTCTGTAGAACTGATTTTCTGGTCTAGTCTATCTAAGGGGCCTGATCTTTAGCTAGCCTTTGGTTTCTTTCATACAAATTGCTCTTCCATCAGGGTTTGAACTAAAGTCCTTTCCATTCTGAAAATTCTCCAAGTCCATATTAAGTTTTCCCATTTTGATTATTTTGGTTACTGTGATTGAATTATTTGTTTTCTAAAGTTTGTTTTATGGTGAATTTTGCCTTGAACATTTCAACTATAACTCAACAGCCTTGAACATTTCAACAGTTATAACTCAACTATAATACTGGTAAATAAAATGTATTTCAAACTTTAGCACATCTGGAATTTACTTCGCTTGATATAAATGAAAGCAGCTATCCCATTTTAACATAGTCTCAGTGTTGCCCTATGGTATCAACTGTATTGTTTGGTAAATTAGTCCTAAGAAGAGAAGATCAGACAAACCAAAATTCAGTTTTTATTTATCCATATGCATCTCCAACATAAGTGATTTCTTCTCATGAGACTCCTATTAGAACAAATGTGCTGCATTGATATTCAATTACAGGGTCATCGGTAAACAAGATTTTGCTAAATAATTTTCTTATTAGTAATTGCATTAAATTATTTACAGGTTTTAGTGTAGCACCACTTTGTACTCAAATAATCAGAAATGGAGTGCATTGGATATGGTAAAACATTCTATCAACTGACAGTTTGGCTTTTGTTTAACTTTGCATTGTATAAACTGAGGAAACCACTGCAAAGAAAGAATAAAAAAGCAGTAGAACTCGTCTAAGAATGTATAACCCAAGATGTCCTCTCTGTAATAACCCTATTTGCAAGTGAATGTGGGCATTTTTAAAATGTAATTATCTTACTTGGACTAGCTTTATTTTTAATTCTCTATTTGATTGTTACACTAATAATAACACATTATTGAATACATTTTCTTTACAAGATGGACCATTTATCCATTGCCGTGATCTCTAACTTTTTTTTGTGTGTTTCCAACATAAATGTTTAAAACATTATTTCCTTCAAAAGTGCCATATTTTTGGTCATAATTCAAAATTTTCTGACACTACTTGTTATTAATTTAGTGTCCCAAATGATAGAATGAGGAAGTTAAGCACCCTAATCAAGTGCTTAAAGACCATTCTTGTATGAGAGGCCTGGTCTCTTTCCTGAATGTGTATATCTCCCTAATTAAACACCACCATGTTTAAGAGAGAAAGTATGCAGAGCAGGGTTTGGGGATTCTTATCAATTTCTCTACCAACTACAGCCATAGTAGGCATCTGTAAAGAATTAATTTCATTAACTTGTAATGAACTCTCTCTCTCTCTCTCCTGTGTATGTGTGTGTATATGTGTGTGTGTGCATGTGTGCGTGTACGTGTGAGTTCCTGCTGTCCCCATATACTGTATGTATCTCTGTGTTTTTATGTATGCCATGTTTCCCCGAAAATAAAACTGGGTCTAATTTTTTTTTGCCTCCAAAAAAGGCACCAGGTCTTATTTTTGGGGTAGGCCTACTGGTCCACTTCTTTTGGAGCCAAAGTTCTGCAGCTGTATTTGGGCCTGCATTTTGCAGTCAGGCCATTCCAGATGGCCTAAGCAGCCGAGTACTGAGCTATGGATTCATCCATAGCTTGGACCTCAGCTGCTGAGGTCTTGCAGAACCGAGCTATGAATTGAATCCATAGCTCAGATCTTGGCTGCACAGGTCTTCCGGAAAGCCCTGGGACTGAGAAATGCAGGCCTGGCTGCAGAAGAAGCCTGAGAAGAAGTAGACCAGCAAGGAGAGGCCTGGCTGCAAGGTAAGCGGGTGTGGGATGAGTGGGGCAGCTCCACCCTCATCCCCGCTGTAGCTTGATTTTTAGGTGTGTACCTTGCTCCAAAACTAGGGCTTATTTTTGGGATAGGGCTTATATTAGGCCCACCCCCAAAAATCAAGCTAGGGCTTATTGTTGTGCAGGCCTTACTTTCGGGGAAACACGGTATGTGCACTGGAAAACATGGGATGCTCTGAGTCATGTGACCCATAGAAATTAGGCATAGAATGAAGCAGTCAACAATGTTCCAGGTTACAAATCCACTCCCTGACTCAGGGATACTTCACTTTTTTTGGGGGGGGGATATTTTTCTCTGCAGCCCTGATCTGATCCAGCCCATTGTCAAATTCTCTGCTCTACTCTGCTCCGTCTTCTCCTCCCCTCCCTCTCCTTCTCTTCCCTTTTACCATATTTCTCCTCCCATCAAATTTGGTTTCTTATACTTTTCAGCATTATCTCGATGGTAGATGGAGAGACAGCCTCTTTCTGTAGTTTCTCTCTACTTTTGCTTGGACTGAAAAAAGTAGCAACACAGGCTAAAACAAATCAAAGGGAGAAATTCAGATTTGTTCTTTTTTTAAATAAAAGTGGTTCCTTTTGCACATTATTTTTCATAATAATTATGCAAATTATTTCATTTTAACATGATTCATGGTTATGGCAGGTCTAGGCGCTGCATTTTGGCTTAAAATGTTATTGCAAAGGGGTTTGTTTAATTATTAATGTTCAAATATATGTTATGTTTAGATATAGGTGTGAGTTGCCTGAAAGCAGGAAAGTTATCCTTACCCTAAAAAGCATTCAGTTCAGACTGGGGATAAACAAAACATCCATTTCCTAGTTGTTTGGGGTTGGAAATGAAATACAGATTTGATCCAGACATGACATCAAAATGTGTGTTTTTGGCAGAGTGCTTCAGGATGGGGCTAGAGCAAGAAAAAAAGCAATAGATGGGATGGCTCACTTGTCCACAATCTTCCCAGCATCTTCCTTTCCCTAACATTCCTTAGCTGCCACTCTCTGTCCTCAGTTTCAAGGATGAGACATATCCAAATCTTTCCCATTGTCCTTAAGATGGGAGAGGAAAATGAAGGCACTTGAAAGATTGAGGATAGGTTGATATGCCATGCTTGAAGCCAAGAAACAGCAGTGATAACTAAAGGGAGGTAGGAAAGAGAAGACACTGTCTTTCAGGATAGGCTGTGCAATAGAAAAGGGAAAAATGGATGACATACACCTGTTTTGTTCTAGTCAATAAGGTGATCCTGGATATTTGAATCCAAAACATTCTAGATCAGGGGTTCTCAACCTTGGCAACTTGAAGACTTGTGGACTTCAACTCCCAGAATTCCTCAGCCAGCTTTGCTGGCTGAGGAATTCTGGGAGTTGAAGTCCACAAGTCTTCAAGTTGCTAAGGTTGAGAACCCCTGTTCTAGATCTATTTCTACAGAACTTCAGTTGATCTGAAAGGTTTCAGCAGGCTCTCTGAGACACAATATGTGGATTTTGAGTTTGAAACAAAACTTATTTTCTATTTTGCACCATCTGCTTCAGATAAAACTCTTTCTTCCATAGGTCTTGCAAAATTTCTAAAGAATTCAAGAAAAGGGCAAATCATAGTGCTATTGCACAGGAATGTTAAAATGATTTCATGGGCATAAGTATTCATTTTCAATTTCTTCCAATTAAAATTTAAAAGCCATCAAATTAATGACACTTTTGTTATTATTCTGAAATGAAGATTACTGCAAAATTGAACTCTTTACTGAAACACGGAGATAGCACAGGTTATTGGCAGATCTTACATAGACTGGCTATCAGTCAGAAAAGCTAATAGAGCTATTCTTTGAAAACTTTTGGATGAAATACCATCACATGCTACCTAGTTGGAAATGAATACTTTATAATAATACAAAGAGAAATGAAAATGTTAATTTCAAATTGAGGATTGATTTGAAAAAAACAACACCACTTTTAAGATTAATAGTAGAAGAGATAAATGGAAGAGAATAGTGGAAGCGATTCTGTAGGAGGACAGCTATTGTTTTTCAGACTGATTGATTGATGTCTAAACGGTCTTTCAAGATTGGTGTATAGAATGACTATATATAGTATATATAGAATTCTAAGATTTTATTGTTGCTGTTGAGCAGTTGTGCTATGGCTTGTAACTGGTTTCCTCCATCCCGCCGCAAAGTTTGTAGCCTAGCCATGAGAACAGCCGTGATAAATGTGTTTCTGCTACTTTTAATTTTGGATCGGAGTGGGTTGAAGTGTATTACCATCACCTTATTTTACAGGAAATTAATGAAAAGATGACTGTGTGTGCACACAAATCCCATTGGTTCAGTATTATTTTGATTGCTTTCCTTAGCTTTAGTGTGCATGTTTTTTGACCTTGTTGGACTTGATATTCTACTTAGCTTATGTTGGTCTCTGTTTCCTGGATGCATATTCTATGCCTACTGTTATGTCATCTTGGTATTCAAGATATCTCTTACTGGTACACGACAGGAAGTTTGCCAAACAAAATAAAACAAAAACTAAAATGAAGAACAACAACCACATGAAAAACTTATTCAGCTTTGCTGAACAGGTAGTATGTTCAGTGCCTACTGGAAAAAATTACCAAGAAGGTAATTTTTAAAAAATAAAGCATTAAAATATATCTTGGGAAAGGAAGAACAATTTTTATCTTGATGTCTGGCTTATTTATTTTCAGGCAAGGAATGGTGCTAATTGAAAGGAATGTTAAGATCACTTGCTGTGTTGTGTAGAATTTGTTTAAATTATTAAGAAACTTTCTTCATATCCAGAGGACTTTTCTGATTAAACAATATAATTTATACTAATTTATTTTTTCATTGAGTGAGACTAGACTGCTGTTCTCATCGTTTTCCACTGAGTTTCTTCTTTTTTCTATTTTTTTTTTCAAAAATATTTTAAAATAATAGCTTTGGCTAATATATATGTATGCTGATAGTCAATAGCTGTCATCATGAATGCTAAACCATTTACGCTTGTGGCCTAGGATAAAAAAAAACCCAAGGAATTAAAGAACTTTTTTCCAAATTTCCACTCTTGACTCTATGACTGAAACCCTTGAAATATTTCAAAACTGTCTTCTATTGGAGCAACGGACACTCAAGATTTCTTTCCATCAGAACACAGCCAGATAGAAATGTTGGAAGAATATGTTGTACTGTTTGTCCCAAAGTCAAAATGAAACATCTTTTCAATTCATGTACACACATTTTTTTTCAATGTACAACTTTCTTAGAAATTGTAATTGAAATAATGATACTAGATATGCACAAAGTAAAACAGAAGTGAAATGTAGAAGCAATTGCAACCAAACATTTATTTTTTTAAACTGAAATTAATGTGACTTAATTATTTGTTTAAATCCCATCATTGAGATTCCCTATAATCAGGGCTTTTTTTTGTCATAGAGCATCCGGAACGGAATTCCGGCACCTTTTTTGGATGGAACCTTGTAGGGTAGACAAGGCGGGTTGTATGACGTGTGTGAGTTCCGGCACCTTATTTTTTTCCTCAAAAAAAGCACTACCTATAATTATTTTCTCCAAAACAGTTCAGAGCAACTACACTCAACTTTCTGTAGAACAGGATACAGTTTATTTTTTCTTCCCAAAATTCTTTTCTTGCTAGCTTTGTGTTTTAGAAATGCAATTTTCTTGAAATAGAAAGGCAAAAAATAGCAGCAATTGAGATAGTTTTCAGCCGAAAATTGCAAAGGGGAAAGGGGCTCGCATCCTCCCATGGCATGTCCTATGTCCCTGCAGCTCTTTTTTGAGGGGAAAAGAGATATGATCAATATCAAGAACATAATTTAGAAGAGGCTTAGAATCTTATTTAACTCAACCTTTCATAGATACACAGTAGGGAACTATCAACTGCTGCAGCTATTTCTAAGTATGGACAGGCTTACCATAAAAAGAATCATAGAGATGGCAATGGGCATTAAGGGTTTTTTTTTAATCTGTCAAAATAGTTTATTGTGATTCAGATATTTTGCAGAGATCCAAGTAAATACAAATTAAAAATATTTACAAAATGAATGTATACAGCAATAGCCATTTATAAACATTGTAAACATAATTTTTGCTAGAAACAATGCATTTCAATTCCAAACTCATACAGCAAGCTCAACATTGCACTTTTCAGACCCCAGCAGACCCTTAGCATATAGAAGTCAGTAGTCCCAGTCTAAAGAACCTAAAACTCTGAAAGCCATCTTTCAGAGAAAAACATTTGGTGGTTAAAAAAGAAAAACATTTGGTGGTTAAAAAAAAGAAAAGCATAATTACTCATCCACCACCAGAAATATAATAGGAGCATGATGATCTTTTGATCTAAGTCCCTCTTATTCAGTTGTAGAGTGAGAATTGTATGGTTTCTGATTTGTGCAGAAATACAATTTAAAATATTCACAACAGACTACTGTCTAATCTGTGCAAAATCCTCCAGTTCTACTTGAACATATCTAATTGTCTAAACAGTTGGCTCCACTGTTGAACTATTCTTACTCTTTGGAATTTTTTTCCCTAACATTAAACAAGGGAGAGATAAATCACTCCAGATGGCTTGTTTAAAGCTTTTTTTAAATCCGTTTATTTATTTTTTTAAAAAATAAATAACTCAAGGCTAAATAACTCAACATACCTAATACTCCTTCCTTCTCCCATTTTCTCTATAACTGTGAGGTAGATTGAGCTAGAGAGAGTAATTGGCAGATTATGCTCCTATCTTAAACCATGTTCATGTCCTGCTTTCTACCTTAGGGCAGCATGTCACAAAATAATTAAGATTTAATTTTATTTTGGAAAAGATCATATCAATATGAAGTGGCAAGGAGAGTGATATGTTTAATTCTCATTACCCCATGAAGGGCAATCAGTTCTGAATCAGAACCAAGCCCTCTGTGCTTAATCTAGAAGTAAGTTACCTGATATTCTCTCCATCAAGCCTGGCCATCATAAAAGATTGTAGAAACAATAGTCTATGGAACTACAGAAAAAAAACATTAGATTGGCTACTACTGGCATTCACCAATTCAGATTATTATAATCTGCAGTGGAATGTAGTCTAGAGTCACAGGAGGAAGAAGCAAAGAGACAATTTAGTTTGGTATGCAGCAAGAGAACAAAGGCAGACCTACCCAGCAGTTCACAGGGTATATTTAATAGTTATAGAGATAATTGCTTTAGTCTGGCAAGACTTTTTTTTAATTTCTACTTTTTTAATTTTATTCAAAAGAAAGTTAAAATACAAAACTCAAAGACCACCACAAAACAACAAAACAAAATCAAGACATTTTTTTAAAAAAAGTGTATTGAAAAGAAAACACATTTACACATATTGTCCCCCTTAGTTGAATACTGATTAATACATTACTACAATATTAGTTCCCATCCTTGCAAAACAGGCCCTCCCAAAATTGGCAAACTGATAAATCTATTTGCAAATTATCAACTTGTCTTCTATATATTATGTTAATGACAAAATAGTTAACAGGAAAAACAATAATTATAAAAAAAGCAAAAATTATAAAAAAAAGTTTGAAAACCCTCTGTTAACAAACAGTTATTGTAATTAACTCATAGAACATTTACTATGGCATCTTATCTATCCAAATTGTCCCAAGAGTTATGAGTAATTAATCCTGGATAAAATATCCATGTTTGTTTCTTAATGCCATCTTTTATCAATTGTTGTCTAATTAAATATAATAAATTCAGTTTCTATAGTCGGTCTCTCTTCCCAACAAAGTCCAAATAGAAATGGTTACCAGTTATGTGTAATAAATCCTTTCTCCAATCTAACTCAGTTGTCCTAGGGAAAAAAAACATTTTGTCAATTCTCCATTCAGACAGGCTTCTAGTATTATAGAAGAATGCAGGCTTGAACTTGAAGGAGATGTATGCAATCAGCTCAATTAGTTCTCTGTCTGTAGAGTACATATCTCTTTGATCTGCACCTTACAAATCAGATTCATTTTGTGAATCTAACTTATCCAAAACTACATGCCTCTGAATGTTTTCCATGGCCATTATCATTTCATCAACCTTTTTTTGTTTTTAAAAAAACCTATCAACTAAAGATTGCATGTTACCAAAAGTCTTTTCTTAAATTTCAGTCACCCTTGCTTGTATGTAATCTGATACAATGTTGCTCTGTGTAACTTAATCAAGGAACAAAGAATGCTGAAGCAGAAGGAAAGAGGAAAGATATTTTCTGGCTATTTTGATCCAAGATTTAAAAATTAAAAAAAAACTACAAATATTTTGTAAATACAAAAAAATGCAAAACCTCTTTGGTGAGAGTCCAATATTAATGGTAAATCAAATGAAAGCACTTTACCATCCAAAAACATGCTGTGTTTTCTTATGGGAAAAATGAAAGTTATTCAAAGCAACAACATACATCAAAAAGAAAAGGGGAAAAAAAAAGAACAGCTAAAGAACAGCAGGGGTTAAAAGAAATCAGCATTCAACTAGCCAGTCAACTTTTAAAAGTAAAAACGAAAGTGAAATAGAAAAATCAAAAAATGAAGTTAAAAGCTAGGAAAGCAACTTGCTAAGAGAAAGATGGATTTGTGCAGTGACTTTCCAACAATTTCCAAAGGGAACTGAAATATTCAAAACTCCCCTTTTCAGATGGTCCAAGGCTGTCCAAAAGTCATCTTGGGTCATTCCTAAGTGCTCTAGGGAACAACACTGTCAGAGAACCAACTTTGGCAGCAAGATCAGCAGATTGTCGGCAAAAGAGAAAAAAAAGTCTCTTATCATTCAGTAGCTACCTTGAAGAGCGCAAGATTTCTGTCTATAAGTAAACAACAATAAAGAAATTACTCTGAAATAATTGCTCATGTTGTTCTTGGTTCCTTGGCCAGATGCAGTCATTTGTTAGAGGGCATATATAACCTTTTCAAAAGGTTGTGGTATTTTCTCTTCCTTGAACCAGAGCACAGTGAAGACATTATTTCAGGGTGATACACTTCTGGAGTCAGTCTTATAGTGTTGAAGGTTCTAATTCTTACCTAAGGACTCAATACAGCATTTTGTGCCCAACCAATATCTATTGGCTGCCAGGTAATTCACATATATTTTGTAATCCCATAAACACCTTACTCGATAATGCTTAGCTGTGGAGGAGATGGGCCATTTCAGTGGACTCTGAATATATTTAAACACAAGCAAGTCACTGAGCTGGAAAATTGCAAATCTGCAATTTTATTTAAAAAGAGGGGGGGTCACCCTATTCTTTTGAGACAGATTGGAGACAGGAAGATAATTAATGGATCCTCACACAACAGTGAGGAAAAAGCTGAAGCTTCAATAACTCAGTTAAATGTTGAGGAAAAGGTTGTTTCTAACAAATGGAGACACATCCAAATAAGCTTTGTTAATTTTTATAAAACATAAAGGCTACTGAAAATTATTTATTTCAGCCAAACCCAAAGAGTTTTCAGTTTTGATTTTTTTTTAAAAAAATAATTCCTTAGACTATGCAAATTTATGATCAATGAAAGGAAATTACTATACTGCATTTCTGTCTGTGTCAAGGACATGTTTGGGTTGCTATCTATTAACACTAGTTGAACAGAATGGAATGAATTTACAAATTATATTTATAGAAGTCTGTGCCTGCTAGGTTATGATAAAAAATAACATACATGATTGCAGTTTGTAATATTCATATTACTGAAATTCAATCTCTGTATTTTAAATTGATCTAATCCATCAACAAACTTTCATTTAGTTTTCTGCAGAAGAAACTGCAGTTAGGAAACAGGATGAGTAAGAAGATAGTGAATGCTATCATTTTTTTCCTGCAAACTGTTCTTCCTCTCTGAATTTTCTCTTTGCTTTTCCTATAGAATCTTAGTTCTCTATACATTTCCCCACTGAAAAAAGGGGGGGAAAGATAGGGGGCAGCGTGACAAGGAAAATTTTCAAAAGAAAAAAGACTTTTTGGTGGAAAAAATACCAACTTCTCTGCAAAACTCTTTGATTACTCCTGGCTGCACTTCAGTCTCCTTCCTTCCTTCCTTCCTTCCTTCCTTCCTTCCTTCCTTCCTTCCTTCCTTCCTTCCTTCCTTCCTTCCTTCCTCCCTTCCAGGATGTATGCATATGTATATATGTAAGTATGTGTTTATATATGTATATATGAACTTAAAGGAAATACTGTTTGTTTTGCTATTGCCATCACCTTTAGATATAAGTAGATAAATAGAAATTTTTACAATGTCCATCTAATTTTGAAAGCCATTTAGTAGAGCAAGTGAGGGTGATGGTTACCTTATAGTCAGACACAGAGAAAATGGAGGTAAAATATAGGATTTCATATTTCTCTTTGTGGCCTCTTAAGGAAGAAAACCTGAGGAAAGTAGGATAACCGCATATTCTTATAATACAGCACTCAGTAGGAATTGCAATAATCTGATGCATGTTTGTGCACATAAAAATATGTTTGGCTTCTTCTAGGAAAGTTACTTTCTCTGGAGTTGATCACACAAGTGTGCTGATATTTACTTAAAATGAGCCAATGAACTAAATCACGTTGGAAGCCTTCCAACAAGAGATTACTATTGAAAAGTGTTATCCATTGGGCATGAAGGACTACAAAGCAGAGCAGCCAACAGTTGATAGAAAATACACACAAAATGACATAGAAAATGTATGCAGATGTATATTAGAGCTATGAAGATCCTTAGAAGAATGACTCGTTTTCATGAGACAAAATATCAATGGTATTACATCCACATGGAGAGAAGTAAGCAGTGGGGTACCACAAGGCTTCATCTTAGATCCAGTACTCTTCAATATCTTCATCAATGACTTAGATGAGGGAATAAAATTCATCAAATTTTCAGATGACATTAAACTGGCATGAATAGCCAACACCCTAGAAGACAACTCAGGATTCAAAAAGATCTTGACTAACTGGAACAATTGGCCCTATCCAACAAAATGAGTTTTAATGTGGAGGAAAGCAAAGTTTTACATTTATGCAGGAAAAAAAAATCAAAGATATAAGTACAGGTTAGGTGAGACCTGGCTCAAAAACAGTAACTCTGAGACGGACCTTGGAGTCCTGGTGGACGATCACTTGACTATGAGCCAGCAATGTGCAGCCGCTGCCAAAAAAGCTAATACAATCCTGGGTTGCATAAACAGAGGCATCGAATCAAGATCATGCGAAGTATTAGTACTGCTTTATAAAACCCTAGTGAGACCACACCTGGAATACTGCAACTAATTTTGGTCACCATACTACAAAAAAGACGTTGAGACCTTGGGAAAAGTTCAGAGAAAAGCAACTAAGATGATCCAAGGACTGGAGATTAACACATATGAAGAACAGCTGCAGGACTTGGATTTGGTAGTCTGAAGAAAAGAAGAAATATGGGTGACATGATAGCAGTATTCCAGTATTTGAGAGGCTGCCACAAAGAAGAGGGTTTCAAACTATTCTTCAAAGCACTAGAGGGCAGGACAAGAAACAATGGTTAGAAATCAATTAAAGAGAGAAGCAACCTGGAATTAAGGAAAAACTTCCTGATGGTGAGGACAATTAACCAGTGAAACAGCTTGCCTTCAGAAATCATGGGTACTCCATCACTGGAATTTTTTAAGAGACTGGACAGTCACTTGTCTGAGGTGGTATAGGTTCTCCTGCTTGAGCAGGGGGCTAGACTAGAAGATCTTCAAGGTCCCTTCCAATTCTATTCTATTCTATTCTATTCTATTCTATTCTATTCTATTCTATTCTATTCTATTCTATTCTATTCTCTAATTGAGGTGGACAGCATAGGCATCAGGGTCTTGTTTTTTCTTCTGCAAGACCACAGATCAAACACCTGAACACATTAATACCAAAACAAGAAACTTCAGGAAGTTGCATTTCACAGTTTTGCTTTGAGCACATCATTTGAGGTGGGCTTCCAATGATTAGACAGCTACTAATTATCTATTTTCCATTGGAGAAACATGAAGCAGTTCCATTTTATATCCTTGAGACCTATTCATAAAATATAGGTTATGGCCATGCTAATGAAAACTATTCATTAGTTATTAGTGCTCCTGATAACAAGAGCCAGATACCAATAGAAGAAGATATGTATAGCTCTGGGATGAATTGTGAAGTCCTTGGTGCTGTCTGAGCTTGGTTGTTTGTTTGAAGACATTTTATCACCCAACTAAGTAAAAATATCAGTGCCAATGAATGTGGGGTTTGCCTCCTTCAAGTAGCTTGCCCTGCCAGTGTTGGTAGGGGTGTGGTTTTCTGAAGCTTGGCACTCAGACAAGTCAGATATCGCAGACACCTAGAGATAAATCACATTTACATACCCTTCAAAAGAGACAATTAAAAAAAGCTAAGAAGAGTACAAGAAGATATCTTCTCCAGCAACCTAGATAAGCAGAGATTATCTCCAGACAAACAATCAAGCAGAAAATAATATTCTATCAAGGCAGAAAGCCAGACCAAGCAGAAAACCAATGCTGGCAGACGTATATAAACAGGGAGAAAACTCACATTCACTAGCACTGATGATGTTTTCTAGTCAGGTAATAAAATGTCTGCAAGCAAACAACCAGGCTTAGATCACACCAAAGACCCCCACAAGAGCCAGATAAGGTAATTCAATCAAAATACTTCCTGTCACTTTTGTGCTTCTCACAATTTTGTTATCTTCATCAGGTTTCCCAGAGAATAAACACAAACAAAAAATAACGTACTTTGATTTCTTTGTCCAGTGAACAGATTTTCTACGTCTGTGAGTGGGCTACCCATGTCTCTATAAGTGGCAAACCAAAACAGCCAAACTCAAGAAATGTTATAAAGAACACAATTTCCCTTGTGATATTTTCTGCTTGGCTTATTTCTGATGTAAAATGGTCCCTGATTATTATTATTATTATTATTATTTATTTAATTTCTATGCCGCCCTATTCCAAAGAACTCAGGGCGGCTCACAGCATGATAGAAATCACAATAAACACATATCTATAAAAAACCCTTAAGCTAAAAGAAACCAATCACTCCACGAACATACACAGAAACATACACTGGCTAGGGGCAAGGTGTTAGCTGCCCCAGGCCTGCCGGCAAAAGTATGTTTTAAGCAATCTACGAAAGGCAAAGAGGGTGGGGGCGACACGGATCTCCGGGGGAAGTTGGTTCCAGAGGGCCGGGGCCGCAACAGAGAAGGCCCTTCCCCTAGGCCCCGCCAGGCGACACTGTCTGGCTGACGGGACTTGGAGAAGGCCGACTCTGTGGGCCCTAACCGGCCGCTGGGATTCATGGGGCAGCAGACGGTCCCGTAAATAACCTGGTCCAATGCCATGTAGGGCTTTATAGGTCATAACCAACACTTTGAATTGGGTTCGGAGACCAATTGGCAGCCAATGCAGCTCGCGGAGTGATGCCGAAATGTGGGCATTTCTAGGCAAGCCCAACACTGCTCGCGCGGCTGCATTCTGCATTACCTGAAGTCTCCGAACATTTTTCAAAGGTAGCCCCATGTAGAGAGCATTGCAGTAGTCGAACCTCGAGGTGATAAGGGCATGAGTGACTGTGAGCAGAGACTCCCGGTCCAAATAGGGCCGCAACTGGTGCACCAGGCGAACCTGGGCAAATGTCCTCCTCGCCACAGCCGAAAGATGATGTTCCAAATTTAGCTGTGGATCGAGGAGGACGCCCAAGTTGCGGACCTTCTCCGAGGGGGTCAAAAGCTCCCCCCCCAGGCTAATGGACGGATAGATTGAAATATCCTTGGGAGGCAGAACCCATAGCCACTCCGTCTTGTCGGGGTTGAGTTTGAGCCTGTTGGCACCCATCCAAACCCTAACAGCCTCCAGACATCGGCACATCACTTCCGCTGCTTCACTGAAATGACACGGGGTGGAGATGTAAAGCTGGGTATCATCAGCATACTGATGATATCTCACCCCGTGTTGTCGGATGATCTCGCCCAGTGGTTTCATGTAGATATTAAACAGCAGAGGGGAGAGGACCGATCCCTGAGGGACCCCACAAGGGAGGAACCTAGGGGTTGACCTCTGACCCCCTGCCAACACCGACTGCGACCGACCAGTGAGGTAGGAGGTGAACCACCGCAAAACAGTGCCTCCAACCCCCAACCCCTCCAGTCGATGCAGAAGGATACCATGGTCAATGGTATCGAAAGCCGCTGAGAGGTCAAGTAGCACCAGGATAGTGGATAATCCGCTATCCCGGGCCCGCCAGAGATCATCCGTCA
Organism: Bothrops alternatus; assembly: GCA_034064705.1. Lineage (NCBI taxonomy): Eukaryota > Metazoa > Chordata > Lepidosauria > Squamata > Viperidae > Bothrops > Bothrops alternatus. Next base: position 12,497,358 of record JARGCV010000023.1, read on the forward strand.
GCGCGACCAAAGCAGTTTCCGTGGAGTAGCCGAGCCTGAATCCTGACTGTTGAGGGCCCAGATAATCGGCCTCATCCAAGGACCGTTGGAGCTGGAGTGACACCACCTTCTCAACAACCTTATGGCCTGGAAGCTTTAATTGTAGAAGAAAAATCTATTTCATTTGGTGGGTGCTGATAGCAGTTGATGGACTAATTTATGTTGCATTCAGTGCAAGTGGCTATTCTCAGAATTAATCTAAGAGATTTTGGTGCAGGATATAATTCCGTAACTACTGTCTCCATAAGCAAGAATTTAAAAAACTGTGTTGTAACATTCAGATATTAATCATCCTCTTTTTCAGACCTGCCTTACACTGCCATTTAAAGCAGCATAACCAGCCTTATGGTGCCATCTGCTGCTCTGCAGGATTGACTGGTTAGTTACTCTCTCTGTGGTTGATGATATTGTAATAAAATATTTACTAAATAAAGGGGGACAAAATGTTACCTTTGTCCATTGGTCTATGATTGGCTCTGATATGAAATAAATGGAGCCTTTTCTTCTGTAAGTGACAAGATATATAGTAAATACTAGCCAATAGATTCTAAGGCTGATCCTGTGGTCCATGACAACTAAAACATAGTGGTCTCTTTCTCTCTTGTAATATTTCCTTCAACTAAGGGCTATGGGCTGGTGTATCCAGAACTGACCACAGTTGTCCAAATGGGCTTAGTCCAGGGCAGAATAGAGAGGACAATTTCTTTGTCTGATCTGGATTTTATACTCTTGTTAATTCAGGCTAAGAAAGCATTTGCCTTTTTTGCAGCTGACTGCTGTGTAACTTGATTCGACAAAAACACTTAGATCCATTTTACATGTACTACTGCCAAGCTTCCTATAGTTGTGGCTTATGTTTTTTCCTATCTAACACAAAACTTTGCATTGCTTCCTGTTGAATTCTACTCTATTCATTTTACTAAACTCTGTCTAGCTGAATTTTTCCTTTTCACACATGTTTGCATAGGAAGGAAAGCTTTCTTTCTTTCTTTCTTTCTTTCCTTCTTCCTTCCTTCCTTCCTTCCTTCCTTCCTTCCTTCCTTCCTTCCTTCCTTCCTTCCTTCCTTCCTTCCTTCCTTCCTTCCTTTCCTCTTCTTCTCTCCCTTTTCTCACAGGGAGACGGAGGAGAATGTTTTCTTTTGCTCCTCTTGTTCTAAGTGTAAAACATAAAAATTAGAATAGTTCATTCCTGTATCTGGAAAACTGAATTAAATAGTCTGCAGAGGGAAGTAATTTCCAAATTACACAGAGATATCCATGAAGTCACTAGATGTTGATCTCAGTTCCTCAGAGAGTTTATTTTTACTTCAGTTCTTACAAATCTTAATATGAGCTTGCATCTAAGGCCAACCAGTTTAAAAACTCGTGAAATAGATTAATCCTTCTTCACTGTAGTAAACAACGTGGAATATTTATCCAAGATATTTCAAGCACATGCATGGAACTCAATTAGTTATGGACAGATCAAAGAGAAGAAAACATAAAATCTTCTCATACAATGCTCATAGGAAATTCAGAAGGCTTGTGATATGATTGTTCTGGGCATTATATATATTCCTGAAATACATGCAGTAAAGGAAATTGCTGAGGAGCCAGTACTGGTGCTCCTTTTGGAACTAATTTTGTTAAATATTCTGGGAGGCCTTCAAAGGAAATGCCTGAGTAACTGGTATGGTTGGAATTAAATGGGAAATTGCACACCAATTTTCTAAACTGCCTGAAGGAACTGGCCAGCAGGTGCTGCAGCATCAGTCTATGGGTGATAACATTTAGAAAATAGCATAGGAGGAGGAGGTGAAAGAAAAAATGAGGGAAATGCCTGCACATAGCAATCAAATAGATTAAACTCCCTTCCTTCCTTCCTTCCTTCCTTCCTTCCTTCCTTCCTTCCTTCCTTCCTTCCTTCCTTCCTTCCTGCCTGCCTGCCTGCCTGCCTGCCTGCCTGCCTGCCTGCCTGCCTGCCTGCCTGCCTGAACATTAAAACCTACTGTTACTAATATCACTGATATTTATTAGCTATAGTTTGTAAAATGATGAAATTCTGATCTACTTGTGATAGACTTGAAAATACATTATTATGGCACATTGCATAGTCAGCCAGATGCATTTGGCATTTTTATCCACCTATTGAGTCCTCCCCAAGGACTTTGGGTAGAGAGATGTTCTTGTTTGATGGTGCTGAAGGTATCATCACAGGATGTAAGCTGTTCCAAGTATCTTTTGCAATTGACTGATGGGGATCTCCTGACAAACAAAGTTAATGGGGAAGCCAGATTCACTTAATGATCATGTTACTAACTTAACAACTGCAGTTATTCACTTAATAACTGTGGCAAGCAAGGTTATAAAATCTCACTTAGCAACAGAAATTTTGGGCTCAACTGTGGTTGTAAGTTGAGGACTACCCATACCTTGTTTTTGTCATTAGGGGCAATGTTGCTTGCCCAAAGATGCTTATAATTCTGAGATAATATTTAGGAAAATCAGAGTTCCAGAGTTCCAAAGCTGGGACAACCAAAGGCTATTCAGATTTGGACTATCCTTGCTAATTCTCCACAATGTTGCTATCTTTTGATTACTGTAGATGTGCTGATAATTCACATTCTTACTTGTTGCTCTTGTCTGTCTTTCCTTATCTGTGCCTGTCTCTTATCCCATGTTTATCAATTCACCAATGTTTAAATGTTTGCTGATATTTAATAATTAAACATCAAGATATATTTTAGCTAAGTGAACTGACGTGCAGATGTACTTACTCTGACCTGGATACAGAAATTGATTGGGAATATGCTAGATGCAAACAGAACTGGAAGTAGCTGACAGTAAATTTCCAACACATTTCACATCAGTGTCTTGCCTTGCACTTAAACCATGTTTAAATTCATATTTTGTGGTGTTTAACTATTGGCAAGAACTGTGTTATATTTCAATCCTGATCAGAAGCCCTCCATAGTTGTGGGTGTTATGTTTCAAGACAGGTACATGGATGAAACAAAGCAATAAGATAATCACTCCAGACAAATCCACTAAAAGCTTCATTTTGGAGGTCCATGTTTCCTTATATTATTTTTATAAATTTGATGATCCCAACCTCCCTGGAAATGAAATGATAAACTCAATATAAATTCATTGAGAATATTTGGGAAAGATTAAGAAGCATAGCCCAGCATTTTAAATCTAACACTAAAAAATAAAAGAAAAGAAAAAAGCCACCTTAAAATAGCCTGAATTCCTTTTGAACAAAACTCAGCTAATATATTATTTGTTGTCACAAAAGATAAAATAGCTTTGATGCTTATGAATTGCTATTGTCAAAGCTGTACAAGCAAAACACAGTACGTGGCATGTCTATACACAAATGCCCCAATTTCATCTTTAAAACATGGCAGAGAACTTAACAAGTGATAACTTCAGATAAAGCCACTGTTAGGTCAAAGGATGGATTAAAGAATATTGCTTTTAGTCTGGACTTGAAAGCATTCAAAGAGACAACATTCTAAATCTCTACTGGCAGAATATTCAGGCTAGCCATGGAAGAAGCACTTAAATGCAGTCTCTTTCAGCAGTAGATTTATAATGATATTTCTGTAGAGTATTTGTATATTATAAAAAAAGAGAAAAAAGAAATAATCAGGCTTGGAGGGCAAGGAGGTGATATCTCAGCTGGATACTCCAATCCTAGAAGGCAGATCAAAATTAGGAATACTTTCAAGCCTGACAACAAAAGCCACAAAATGGATTGCTTACTAGGGATTCTAAAATGGTCCCCGAAAGTAACTCCCTCCATTTCCTGTTGCCTGCCTTTGGGTTTTCTTCCCTGTGCATGGTTTACTTTCCCCGTTAGTCCATGCTATTCATGCTACCATTTCATCCAAACTCCTAAACACAGTATTTTCTTTTGTTTCAGGGTTCTGTGAGGAGAGGCATCCTGAAGCTGATGCTTATTCTACAGGAACATGGATCTAAGCAGCATTCTGCTGATGGAAGATATCAAAGGGACCTTGAGGTCAGGGAGGACACAAAACTGGAGATATTGCCTTAATGACAGTCTAATGTTTGGCAAGTCCTTGCTCAAAAGAATATCAAGTTATGTATAAGGCATTGGGATTTTCCTTGAAGGACAAGTGGAAGAACATTATCAAGGCGATGGTCAGAAAAGTGGGTTTGAGCTCAGACCAAAAAGTTAACTTAAGAAAATGTTCACACTATGATAAAGCGAGGGAGGATGAGGCACATTCATACTTGCAAAATTCTGTTATTCTAGTTGTTGCCAGATCTTACCCTTCTGAGATTCGAACCTGGGCTGTCAGCATGTTAGGGAGTTGTATTAACCTCTAGACCACAGGCTCTGTCTTGCTTTGTTAGCAGTATCAGGGAGGGAAGAGATGTATATCGAGTGTTTCTTTTTAAATTGCACCTTGTAAACCCAAATATGGGAGAAAGAAATCTTTCTTTCTTTTACCTGTTTCGGCTCAACCCAGAGCCATCTGCAGGAACAAATATATATATATGTTTTTATTTAAATTGCTAACAAAGAATAAGGGAGAACTGGAATAGCTATTTCGAGTTCCTTAACTCTCATCAGCCAGATCTTACCCTTCTGAGATTCGAACCTGGGCTGTCAGCATATTTGTTCCTGCAGATGGCTCTGGGTTGAGCCGAAACAGGTAAAAGAAAGAAAGATTTATTTCTCCCATATTTGGGTTTACAGGGTGCAATTTAAAAAGAAACACTCGATACACACACACACACACACACACACACACACACACATATAAATATAATTCCTCACACAATTAATCAGGGGAGGTGATTTGAATAGGTCACTACAATGGAATGGATTTTTATACTCATGTAGCCACATTCTTTTAATAGAGCTGTTCAGAAAATCTGGTCTTCCCACTTGGCAAAATGTAGAGGATGAGAAAAAGTGAATGCAAATATTTTCTAAGCTACAGCCTTGTGACCACCCATGATCACTAATGAGAGTGATGACAGGTAGTCTTTCTCATTATTGCCAAATATACACTTGGTAGGTGCCATTGTCAATGGGAATTTGATGAGTAAACAGAGTATCACTTCTCCTCATCTTGCCACACACGTTTAATAAATGGTCCCTTCCAATATTATTATTATTATTATTATTATTATTCTTGTTGTTGTTATAACATATGGGATGAAAATAACTGAAGAAGAGTCCCCTTCATGGCCATATTTCATGAGGGCCCTACTGATTGTTCAATGTACATTAAAAGTCTTGTTTTGGATATCCTTAAAATGGCAAAATATGTCCGCATGGCTAAAGTCACCCAGTGAAGTTTATGAGTTTTCCAAATACTAATTTGTTGCTGGTATCAGTCGATGGCCATGAGATTTATTTCTTATGCCGTGTTTCTTTATATCCCTGTTCACCACCAGTCAGGACTAATATATCATGTATTAGAGATTTTCAGCTCAACTTCAGGCATATAGTCTGTGAGAGGGTTGTTTGGTTCTATATTTGAGAGGAAAGCAGAAGACAGATGAGAGCTACCACAACAGTATAAAGCAAGGGGAGCTTTATGGCCATTGCATCATTATTTATTTATTTATTTATTTATTTATTTATTTATTTATTTATTTATTTATTTATTTATTTGCCACCTATCTCCCCATGGAGCTACTTTAGGCATTTTAACATGATAAAAACAAAGAAATGTAAACAAAACAAAAATAGAACAAAATAGAACAATAAAACAATAAAAAAGAAAACAGTGAGAATATATTGATATGACAACAAAAGATGGATGGATAGAGAGTAGAGATCAAGTGGGGGGAGGTGGACTCAGGCATCAATCTAGCAGCCACCTCCAGCATGGAAATCACTCACTGTATCCCTAGGCCAATGATGGCGAACCTTTTAGAGACCAAGCACTCAAACTGCAACCCAAAACCCACTTATGCATCGCCAGGTACCGGGTGAATATGGCCCTTTGGCTGGGTATGGCCATTGAGTGGGTGTGGCCCATTGGGTGGGTATGGCCCATTGGTGGGTGTGGCTGCGGTGGTAATGGCAGACTGGGTGGGACTAAAAAGTTCAATCAATCAATTCCAACTTTGCAAGATCTTTTTTTTTCCCACGAGAAGTTGAAATTGACTGATTGATTGGACCTTTTTTTGTTTTGCACACGGTGGCGGAGGCCTAAAGTGAAAAGGTTTTATAAAACCCAGCTAAAGGCCTAGGACTGGGGTGAGAGCGCATGCCCACAGAGAAGGCTCTGAATGCTGCCTCTGGCACCCATGCCATAGTTTTGCCATCACTGCCCTAGGCCAACAGGGAAAGCTAGATCTTCAGGTTCCTAGGACGGTTGGGGCAGATCCTATCTTGGAGGTTAAGATATTCTAAAGGTTGGACATTGTGGCAGAGAAGACTCTTCTTCTGGATCCTGATAGTCAGAATTCTTTGACAAATAGGATCTGCAGTAGGCCCTCTCTGCTCACACAAGTAGGATGGGCTTGTCCTAGTGGGACGAGACAGTTTCCAGAAAGCCTCTGATGGCAAAATGCAGGCCGGAGCTCCATTCTCAGCTGAAGAATGAAGATGCTCCTTTGGCTACAGAAGAAGTGAGTCAGCTGGGTGGGGCTGTCAGTGCTGCTGCCATGAGGTTAGTGGAAAACACCCCCCCCCAAAATAAGACCTGGTGCCTCTTTTGGAAGCAAAAAAAAAAAAAAGACCGAGTCTTATTTTCGGGGAAACACAATACTATAGAAACAAAATATTCTGGCTGCTTCATTGAGTATGAGTATGAAATTCTGAGATGCCATCATCCTGAGCATTGTTGCATCATTTGAATATTTTCCATTTTTTATTGGCTTGAGAAAATCCATTGTCAGTAGAACAACAGGCAACCCTTTATTACATCTATTTAGATAATCAAACTGTCTTAAAATGACTTTGTTTTCATATTCTCTTGAGATTTCCCCCCCCCTAAACAGACGTTCCTTCAATAGAATGCAATAATATAATCTATATGCATCCCTTTTTTTCTGTCACACACACACATGTGTATATTGTCTTCATGAACATTAACCAAGTTGACCTTTGTAAGTACAGCTGTACAGTTCTGGGAGGCATGACGGGTACTTCTAGCTTGCTTGCTGAGTACTGAACAAATGATAAGCACTGGGACAAAATGTGTCGAGTACCAAATTCGATGACTTTCAGAACAGTCTAGTACTGAGGTACCAGTGTATTCTTAGAAAATAAAAATTGTAGCCAGTGCTTTCTTTGGAATCTGTGCACATATAAAAAGAAATAGAAAAGGGATAGAGAAAAAAGGCATGATAAATGTAATTTAATCCTCAAGAATAAAACGAAGCTTTTCATAAAACTGCACAGAAGGACAAGGCTGGCCTTATGCCTAGCAGAGGTGGGTATTTTTGAGTCAGGATGAAGCCTTGCTGGCAGAGGTTTGCCTATCATTTCTGACTTGCAAATTACAAAGTAGCTGGTTATTTGTCTTTCACAAATGGCAAACCCAACTGTGTCAGCCTGTCACATTACATAAATTGGCTGATAATGAAATAGTTCACCTTCTCTTATTGAATCACTCAACAGCCACAAATATGGGAAATGAATGCTTTCAGTTTGTGTTATCTGGGAATAGGGATATAGTTCATGAACTTTTCTATACTGGGCTGGGAAAATAAGGATGGGATTCTGATACTTCTATGAATTTATAAAAGCCTCCCCCCCTCTCTGTTAGCTTTTGTTCTCTTGTTGCTCTGGTTAAATTATCCTGAATGCAGCAGTTAAATAATGTTGTCTCGGTTGCTAATGTGATTCTGGATGCTTGTTATTTTGGACTCGCCAACTGGTTACACTTCAATGCTTTTAATCTCCATCTATGCAGGACAGTGCTTGAGTCGATTCCAAAGGCTAATGCTTTCTGTTGTTTCTGCTGCTGCCACCACTGCTGATTTCTCAGTGCTTCCGGTGATTCTCAATGACACGACAACAAAGGAAGGAAAAGCAACATTTGGGGCCAAATATCTTTCTTGTTGTGGCATATAAGGAAATGCGATAAAGTGAAGTTTGCGTAGCAAAGCTGCAAAAAAAAAAAAAAACCCCACCAAACTACCGTAATTTCTATATTTTCTGATTAAAAGTTGAAAATCCAGGAAAAAAGGAAGCCCAGATAGTTGGAGCAGACAAAACACCTAATATTAGAAATCATATATTTCCATATCAACATGTAAAGTGCTTTAGCCAGAAACTTTACTAGATTTTTTTTATTTCTGTTTCTGAATGGTGCTAAGTCAAATTTTCTACATTTTTCTGTATAAACTATGGAACTAGCTGCTTGATACTTGCATCTATGTAAATTTTAGATTATAAACATGAAGCCCTGACTTTCATTTAATACTTTCTTATAGCTGCTAATATTAATTTCAAATTGTGTATTTCCAGAACAGATCAGCACCACCTTGTGATCTGTCCAAAGAACTGTATTTTCTTCTTTCTTCTTAAAATGAATTTGCAGGCTCCTGTATCCCAAAGCAGTGTATCTCTGTAATTTATCTGTCCAACACTAAATATTTGCATTTCAAGTTTTAAAATAAAAAATGTTTCTTACATCTCAAAAAATAGGATAAAGTTTTGTTTTGCTTATCTCTTGTGAGATTAATTATCTCCCAAGGAGGAATGGGCTGAATCCTTTAGACAACCTACAACATGTATTTATGCTACATAGCCAGGAGGTATTGTTTTCTTTTTACATTTATTTTTAACTTTTCACTTTCTTTCATACAAGAGATATGAATGCAATGATAAACAGTGAGCCAAGGCAGGCAAGAAAAGCTAGGTAAGCTGGACAACAAACTTAGGGCAAAGAGGAAAAAGAGCTGCAGTAAGAACCAGAAAGAATGAAAACACCTATTTTACATTTTTCAGACCCCATTCTTTGTTCAGTCTACAATAAGGAGAGGGGGAAAGGATGCTGACAGCCTTAAAATGGAAGCTAGCTTGCATTTCGGTGTAGCTAGCTTTGGGTATGTACTTGAGCAGGAAGCAGGAGTGAGTTATTTCTCAATCCAAACTTTTCTGAAACATTCAATCACTGAATGTTGCTTAATGTTACTATTGCTCCTAGATAGACGAACTTAAATGGAAGGGCATTGAGTTTCAAAGTTGTGTATCTATTAAAATGTTAAATGTAAAGTGGCATTTGTGATTTACCACTGGATTATGCACGTTGCTATCCACAGTGAACCTCTGAAAATAAAGTGGTGCTAATGAAAAATATCTCTCTTTCCCATCCCCCTCATGCTAGGAACAACTGTGTAGTACTAGGAGCTATATACTACAGAATATATCCAGAACCCTCAAACTCCCAGGTCTCTAGTAGAGGGCCCAAGATTGAGGAAGTCATTCCTTCCACGGGGGGGGGGTATATATAATCCCAAGTAAAATTTTCAAATAATCTAGACTTTCAATGATGTTCTAGCCATTCAGTGTTGATTCTATGTAGATTTTCTCTAGAATGATCTATGCCCGATTTGGTCCTGCAGGTATTTTAATGTTGCATTCATCACCACTGTGTGTCCCTGTAGCTCCCTGTTGGATAGCATCTTCTTTTCCTTCCATCTTTCCTAACTTTATAGACTTCTCAAAGCACTTAGGTCTTTACATCATTGTCTAAAATATGATAATGTAAAAGTCATTTGTCCCTTGCATGAGAACTCTGGATTGTTTAATACTACCATTCATTTATTTGTTTTTGTCACTGTCCATGGTACTCATCTTCAATGCTAAAATTTAAAAACATCAATACTCATTCTATCCCTCTTATTCAAAATTCAGTTAGTAAGTTTGCAATAAGATCCAGGACATTCATGGAATTAAAATTTGTTAGGTAAATTTTCCCCATCAGTTGCACTGAAAAGAAAATTTTGTTGAATGTCTCCTTTCCACAAAAGATATATGATATGATATGATATATGATATATGATATATGATATATATATACACACATAAATATATATACATACACATTCAATAATATACAATCCTCGAACTCCGGGAGGAATATAAATCAGCTGTTTATTGTTAAAAATTTTAAAACAATAAAAGCAACTATTTACAATACTAAAACAAACTTAACTTTCACTGATCCACTGCCAGCATCTTCAGAGTAAAATGTTGGGGGTGGAGAGATCTCTTATAAGCCTTGCTAACCTACTTTCTTACTCATTGACTGTGTGATAGGGCCATTCGTCTTGACCGACCGTAATTGCCTTAATTGTCCCACCTCCCCTTGTTTGCACTCCAATTCCACAACTTTTCTCCCTCCCTCCCTTGTCTATCTTCTCCTTCCTGGTGCTGTTACCATTGGTATGCCTTCTAGCTGCTCCCCCATGCTCACTTTTGGCCACATGTCCAGATTCGGTATCCCAGGTGCCCTTCCACTGCTGTTCCCCTCTCTTCCATTCCATTTGTCTGCTTGTTGCTCCTGTCCTCTACTGGTTATCATCATGAATCCTATTCCCTCTAATTTCCCCTCACGTCCGTGTGTGTGTGCATGCAGCCCTGCCCCATCCCTTCGTCCCATCTATCTGCAATCAGCTGGACTGCCTGCCAGTTCACCCCCTCCCCACCCTCTCCCCTCCCCACCAACCCCACCCTTCCCAATCCACTGCTGCCCCCCCTTTCTTACCCTGCTGATCCATCTGCTGTTTTTGCCTTCCACTGTCTGTCCCTCTGGGCCCTATTTCCTCTGATCTTTCTTCGTGCTTGGGTGTGCGCACACACAGCTGCATCCTATCCTTCTGCCTCATCCACCTGTGCTCAACCAGGCTGCCTGCTGACTTGCCCTTAGATTCATTCACTCTCCTCCTTGCCCGTCTTGTCCTTCTGGTGCCATTGCCGTTAATGTGCCTTCCGTCCCTCTCCCCATGAGTGTTTTGGGCCGTACAGCTGGGTCCGGTCTTACCACTGCCTTTTTCCTGCCGCAAACAAGGGGAGGCAGGATAATTAAGGCAAATACGGTCGGTCAAGACAAATGGCCCTATCACACGGTCAATGAGTAAGAAACTAGGTTAGCAAGGCTTATAAGAGATCTTTCCACCCCCAACACTTTACTCTGAAGACACTGGCAGAGGATCAGCGAAAGCTAAGTTTGTTTTAGTATTGTAAATAGTTGCTTTTATTGTTTTAAATTTTTTAGCAATAAACAGCTGATTTATATTCCTCCCGGAGTTCGAGGATTGTATATTATTGAACAGATATGCCCGGGATTCGGATTTTCACAGTCATTAAGGACATATACATACACATATATATGCATGCACACATATACTATGCGTTTGTGTGTATCAGCCTTGTCTGATATGCAAGATGGCAATAAGGTTAATATTCAGAAGATTTCCTATCCACATACACACCTACACACATTTACTTTCTTTTCCTACCCCAAATTTCTCACGCAAATGAAGAGGGAAAATATTTCAGCAGATTCTCCAATGGAAACATCCATTTCTGTATTTGAGAAGTTATTAAAAGTTTGTTCTTGATAGGTGAGCCTATGGAGGGGAGGAAGAGGGGGAGAGAATAAAGACAGAAATGCAAAAGTCAGACTTCCTTAGAATGGAGACCAAAAATTGCTGACCTTTTCACTTAGTAGCTTTTTATCTTTAATGCACTTCCTTATCATCTTGTCTCTGAAAAAAATTTACTGCTTTACAAGGGGCTGACAGCACCAATAAGTCAAGGAACACTTGGCTTCAGTTTTGCACTGGAGGGTGAATGTCACATGATAATTGGAGGCTTTGTACTAGTTCGACAGAAACATTTGAATACTCTGAGGGATCAGGAGAAAGAAGAATGTTTTGTGAAGGGGGAACAAGAAAGGGACGCAATCTAGAAAAAAGGAAGTTTACTACATCTGAAACCGCCCCATAGAAACTGATTCTAGCTCTTTCTTCTTCATCCTTATAGCAGCATGCCTGTTTCCAATATCACCAGGAATCTACCATTTCTGTTCTATAATGCTCATCATCCATTGGCCATGCTAGGGAATTAAAAAATTTAAGAAGGTTCAGGGATTCTGAGGTCCAGCTTACCTCAGCCCAATAATGGGTCATCTATCTTCCATTTTAGGAAGATGACTTCCAATTGCCTTTTTTTAAAATCCTGAGTGAAAAGTAGTGTTTTCCCCTCTCCACTGGCACGGGGAAAGCAACCTGCTTGCTTCATTCCATCCTACACAAAGTCCCCCCTTTCAAATGGATGGCATGTCTCTGGCCTCTACTGTTTTTGATAGTTACAGTGGTACCTTGGTACCGGTGGTGGGATTCTGCCAGTTCTCATCACTATGGCAGACCCAGTAGCTATTTTTTTGTTTCCCAGGCCCAGAATGGACTTTCGGAAGTGGCATCCACACAGACAACCGGTTGTTCACATATTTGAATCCCACCACTGCTTGATACTCATCGTTAATTGGTTCTGGGAAATGCAATGAGTACCAAAAATGATGAGTACCAAACAAAATTTTACCATAAAGAATAATATAAGAGGGGGATGTGGTGAAGGGGATACTACCGGGCAACACCCATAGTTATATTAAGTATTTTAAAGTTGTAAAATATTGTATTAAGTTGAGTGGTATTCCATTTGTTTCTCTTTTTTGTTTATGACTATAAAAAACTAATAAAAAATTTTTAAAAAAAAGAATAATATAATAATGAGTCACAAAGCAGCCCACACTGACAAATTCTACCTTATGCATTGAATACCAAACAAGCGATGCGTACCAGGACCAAAATCTTCAGGTCAAAATAGATTGAATACCAAATTTGATGAGTTTCACTTGTACTTCAGACTAGGGTGCTGGCTGGCTGCCTGCTATGAAAGGAGGGATCTTTGTCATTTGTTTGTAGATTTTGTAAAGATTCAGCAGAGAAATGCATTACATTATTTTTTTCTCTTTTAACTGGGTGAACTTAATAGTTGAATGCCTCATTAACCACAATCTGAACTGAGGAAAAGTTCATGCAGTAATTTGCAGGTAATCAAAGGAACTGCCAATATGTTGTAAGGAGAAAGAGGTGAATTGATAATGGAAGAGGAGGAGGCAGAATGTCTTAACAATTGTCATTTCTCAGGGAAACAAAACCCTAGTTGGCCCTCATTGTGTTATTAGTGGAAGTAAGGAAAGGTAAAACCCTAAGGATATACTTAGCTAATTTAAATAAATGCATGTCTCCAAGATCAGAGGAATTACATCCTTGAATACTGAAAAAATTAGCAGAGGAGGTTGTAGAACCAATACTACCTTTGACAACCCCTGGAGAATGGGTGAAGTCTCAGAAGATTGGACCACAAATGTTTTTCTGTCTTCAAAAAAAGGAAGGAGGAAATTACATGTCTGTCTATCTGGCATTTACACTAGACAAGGCCCTCAAGCATATTATTAAATTAATTATTTATTACATTCATATGCTGCCCAGCGTGGCTTAGACAGTGAGATGGGTGGAATAGAAATGTAATAAATAAATAAATTAAATTAAATTTTTAAAAAGTTGCTTATTTGTTACACACTGATGAGATTTAATAGAGAGAAATACAAAGGGCTTGCAGCTGGGAGAATAAAAACTAAAACACAATTATAGGGGAGATCTGTTTTGGCAGTAGTACGTGTAGGAAGAATTTGACTATTTCAGTAGATCACAAATTGAACATGGGCCTGGTGTGTGATGCATCTGCTAAAAATGCTTGGTCAGTCCTTATTTGAAATACTGGATCCAGTTTTAGGCACCACACTACCAACAAATAGAACCTGGTTACCTTCAGAACTGCCTTCTCCCATTGGTTTTCCTTGTCCAATAAGATTAGGTAGAACAGGGATGCCTCCACCAGGGAAAGCTACATCCTCACTGGCCGAGCCTGTCATCCACACCACGGTCAGGTAGGATTGCATAGAAGGGGCACTGGGCAGGGGGATGGAGGGGGAGCTGCCAGCATGGGGCGGGGGAATCAGAGCAGCTGCATCTCTCTTCTCAGTGCAGCCCCATTGGTGTAGACAGAGAATGGCCCTGGGACAGCCGGAAGTGGGCCCTCACCCACCCTGAGCTCCATCCACTCGGCAGCTCTGATGGGAGCGGCAGCTGCTGCTCTGAGCCCCTCAACCAGCCGGCCACACAGGGAAGCAGGATGTGGCGGCAGTGATCCTTGCATCACCAGGCCTGGCCGGCAGCAGCTCCGAAAGCGAAGTGGGGGAAGACGGGCTCTGGCTCACCCCCACACCTCGCTGCTTCATCTCCATATCATCCCCAGAGTTCAGAGGAACTTACCTAGATGACAAAGAGATTGAAAACTTAGTTCCATCAGCAATGGCTAACGGAATAGAATTTCTTAACAAAACTGAAGAAGATGTAATAGCAGATTTCAGATATCTGATGGGGTTGTCATATAGAGAGGACACAATGATTTTGTTTTCTATTGCCCTGGAGCAAAGACTCAGAATCATGGGTTGATTCTATAGGGTAGTTAGATTCAGATGAGACATTCAGAGGCATTTCCTGGTGATAAGCGCTATCAAGCACTAGAATATGTTAATAAAATGATGTGTTCCCCTGCAAAAAATCTTAAACAGAGGCTAAATATCTGTCTGAAATGCTTTAGTGGAAAGCTTGGACTAGATCAGCGGTTCTCAACCTTTTTCAGGCCACAACCCTGACCTGTCAAGCACTGCGCATGCGTGGTGCTACCCCCTGCGCCACGCATGCATGGTGCTTCCCCCTGCGCTGGCTGAGGTGTAGGCTGCCGCCCATTCGGGGTGGCGGCAGGCAGGCCCAGGTGCTCCTGGGCGGCCACGGCGGTGATGGTGTAGGGTGACCACGGGCTGGGCCACCAGCTGGCCCAGCCCAAGGGAGGTAAGACACCCACTGGGCCCCACACGTGCCAAAAATCCTCCCTGCGCCCGCCGCTGCCCCGCTAGCCTTACCTTCGCTGCCGCCCGTTTGGGGCAGCGGCAGGCAGGCACAGACGCTCCTGGGCAGCTGCAGCAGCGACAGCGCAGGGTGACCATGGGCTGGGCCACCAGCTGGCCCAGCCCAAGGGAGGTAAAAAACCCGCTGGACCCCACGCATGCCAAAAACCCTCCCTGCGCCCACCCGCTTCCCACCTCCCACCCCTGGCCCTCTTTTACTTACAGTTTTAGTAGTTGCTCAGCAGGGAGGGGTGGAAAGTTCCAGATAGTTCGCCTTCGCTGCAGACAACTTGCAGCACTGTTTGCAGACTGGGACTTTTGGCGGGCTCAGCAGGGCGGAGACAGCCTGGACAATTCCTATTGGCTTTTGAAAGCCAATAGAATTAGACTCTATTCAAGAGAGTCTATTCTATTGGCTTTCAAAAGCCAATAGAATAAGAGGGAGTAGCACGGCTAAGGAAAAGGGGAAAAATGGTGGACTGCATTGTTTGGCGACCCCCGTGAAATGGTCATTCGACCCCAAATGGGGTCGCGACCCACAGGTTGAGAACCGCTGGACTAGATGATCTTTGAGGTCCCTTCCAAAGTTATATTTGCATCATTCAGTGAATTGACTTATAACTGACTTATATTCAATTGTTCTCCAAGATAACTGTTTATCCTCATGAAATTACTTGAGAATTGATGTCTGTATATAAGCAGATAAAAATATGTAGGAGAAGATATTTATTGTCACAATGCCTCTGGGTTGCTACAATTTCTCTAGCAAAAGGAATATGAGATACAATAGGTAACATTAGCTACATTTTTTTTTAAAAAAAAAGCAAAGTTCCCCCACCTTCTCCACAGCATTGCTTTAATAAATTGCTGTAAAGGTTACATTTACATGCTTCATGCCTTTGGGGTGTACCTGACTTTTTTGAACTTATAAATTCCTAGCCAATTGATTGTTCAGGAGCCCCAGCATTATTCTGTAAATTATGCTATCATTTTAGAAAGTTCTACTCAACTGTAGCAATCACAAAGTTTATGAAGAATAAGAGGTTAAAGAAACCAACCGTTGAACATGCATCATTAAGCTGGACCTGAAAATCACTCCTAAGAAAGCAGGGCTACAAGAGTAGAACACTGACTCACAATAATTTCCAATTTTATTCCAACAATTTTAAGTGATTTAACAAAACAACGTAAGAGTTAATCATAATGTGGGGAATTCTTATCCTCAACAATGCTAACTTCTAGCATGAACATGTCAAGAGAAGCTGTGAGTACTAAAGTACTGATATAATTGGTAACAGATTGGAAGGTCTTATTGGCTGGAAGAGGGAAGCCACTCAATTGAGCAAAGTCTCATTTTTACAAGAAAGTCACTTCTCATGTAACATATACAGCATAACTGAAGTTCTAACAAGAGCCATAAAGATTCTGATTGTTCAGTGGAATTGCATGGAAGTTTTTCTACTTGACTGGAACTTCTGTGATGTCATGCCATAAGGCTATGCTTTGTAGCATTACCAAAAGGAAATGTTTCATTGCCTTCAGTGTGGGAAGATCCACAGCTCAATAGCAGAGGACGTGTCTGGAGAAGGATTTAATCACTGGCAACTTCAGTTTGAACCACCAGGTAACAGATTTGGTAATCTAAAAGATTCTCAAAGAATATTGTTGACAATGTTGATTCGTAATAACAATAATTTAGCCTTTTCCAACTTGGTGACTTATTTTCATACTTAGTAGGCAAGATATGAATTAGAATCTGGTACATCTGGAAAATGTATGATTCAGTATTCAGTATATTGGATATATTTCATTTCTGCTACAGGCACAACACCAGCACAGTGAGATTCATTCTAATTAGGCACCACAGAATCATTTTTTCTGATCCTGCATCAGTAGCTCATGCATGATTGTGTGTATACTGTAAGTAGGACACTAAAGTATTAGGGTTAATGGAAGATCTGCACATACCCTCCTCCCAAACTTCATCTTCTTTCCTTGTTGCCTTGATACAAATTGCATTCTATTGCCAGTGAACATTCTTTAATATATGTATAGCTGAGGCAAGCCCCCAGCTTTCTGGCCTTCTGGAAGTTATTGAAAATATGATTTCCCACTAAGCATTGGACCAGGGTTAGGCTTGAGCTCAGTACATGTAATTTGAGAATGTTGTGGCATGGCTTTTGTTCAGTACATGTAATTTGAGAATGTTGTGGTATGGCTTTTGTTCAGTACATGTAATTTGAGAATGTTGTGGTATGGCACTGCGAGTTGCTTTTTTTTAATACTAGCTTTTGCCAGGTGCAACATTAAGATGCAAACTCCATCCCTTTTGTGCATGCATGTGTAACTGATGTATGTACAAAATACAAAAAGCGTAAAGTATAGTGTTGTGCCCACTATCTTGCAATTTTGTTCCTCTTATAGTGCCATTAGGACAAGGGGCCGCAGTGTGTGGCAGCAGCTGAAATAGCTAATACTGTACAATTCTTGGTTGTATAAACAGAGGCATAGAATAAAAATCACGTGAAGTATTAGTACCACTTTATAAAACCTTAGTAAGACCACACTTGGAATATCAGTATCCTGTTTTGGTCACCACATTACAAAAAAGATGTTGAGGCTTTGGAAAAAGTGCAGAGAAGGGCAACTAAGATGATTAAAAGCCCGGAAACTAAATCATATGAAGAACGGTTGCAGGAACTGGGTATGGCTAGTCTGGAGAAAAGAAGGACTAGGGGTGACAGGATAGCATTATTCCAGTATTTGAGGGACTGCCACAAAGAAGAGGGATCAACTTATTTATTTATTTTTAAGCACCAGAGGGCAGGACAAGAAACAATGGATAGAAACTAATCAAGGAGAGCAGTAACCTAGAATTAAGGAGAAACTTCCTAACAGTGAGAAGAAGTAACCCATGGAACAGGTTGCCTTCAGAAGCTATAGGTATTTCCCGCTGGAGGTTTTTAAAAAGAGACTGGACAGCAACTTGTCTGAGATGGTATAGGTCAGACATGTCAAACACAAGGCCCAGGGGCCGAATGCGACCCGTGAAGTGGTTTCATGTGGACCACAAAGCCATCCTGGAAACAGTGAGGGAACTGCTCCCGCTGGCTTGGCCCTGGCCCAGGCTGGCCGGAAGCCAATGTACAATTTTGTGGTGACCATCTACGCTGAAACGCATTCAATCTTAGCACCACAAGGCCGTCTAGAAACAGTGAGGAACCAGCCCCTGCCATGTTGGCCCTGCCCCCTGGGTGCATGCTGGGGAGGTGTCACCCTTTGTGAGGAATGAAGAAATGGACCATGCCTTGGCGCTTGCCCCGGTCCCACCCCTTCTGCCAGAGACCCTCAGATCTGTCCCACTCCTGCCCAGGCCCCCACAGGCACCCTTGATGCAAATGATGTAGAGCTGGCCATGCCCACCCAGTAGGCCACACCCACTCCATCCACGCCCACCCGGCCCCCGAGGGCAACCGCAATGTTGATGCGGCCCTCAATGAAATTGAGTTTGACACCCCTGGTATAGGTTCTCCTGCTTGAGCAGGGGGCTGGACTAGAAGACCTCCAAGGTCCCTTCCAGCTCTATTCTGTTTGAAGGTCTTCATTTCCTATGTCAATGGAAAGCTATTTACTCATCATACCAGGCACTTTCTGAACTGCATAGGCAAATGGAAGAGGAGCAAGTTTGAAGAGCTAAATTTCTATTTACCCTCTGCCTTGGGCAAGTGCAGATTTAGCTACTCCTTTTTTGTAGGGGAAGTCAAAGGAAAGAGCCTGCTCTTTCAAACTCCACGGTTCTCTGATTTGGTGGTCCTAGGCTCCTCATGATTAAAAGCACCATGAGCACTAACATCAGCTGGAAGATGTATCAGATGAAGAAAAGGGAGCCGGATTGTTACTCACCAAGTCTCCAATTCCAAAGATCAGTTAATGTGTGAGATCAGAGTCCAGGGACTTTTAAAAAGTCAGCTATTCAAATATTTAAAGTGATGATTATTGAAGCCATGAAATTAAGGCACATCTGCTACCTGTAAGAACAACTAGGACAAATATAGACAAAATGTTGAAGTCTGCCCTGATAGCAAAGGTACATATTATCAAGATTGTGGTTTATCTATTTATAATATTTGGCTGTGAAAGCTGGATCTTCAGAAAGCTGAACAAAGAAAAATTGATGTCCTAACTTTATGGTGCTGGAGAAAATTGTTGAGAATATTAGGATTGGAATAACCACAGTCATTCAGTACCAGTAAATCTAAAGTGCTTTCTAGAAACACTAATAATGAATCTAAAGATTTGTCTCTCTCTTAATTTTTTTTAAAAAATTTAATACTATCATTTTAATTTTTACATACTGTTTTTATATTCTGGCATTTTATTGTAAACCGCCCAGAGACCTTCTTTCAGGGGAAATGGGAAGTTGACCAATGCGATCAATAAATAAATAAATATTCTAACCAACATGCAAAGGTAAAGCAGACATTGAAAGCAAACTGATGCTTGGAAAAAGAAAAAACAATTGAAAAAGATACTAACGAAAGGCAAGATACTGTCATCACTGACCACATATGTATGAGTTTACATGGATTCAGAGTAGCAGTTACTGATAGACAATTCTAAAAAAAAAATGGTCTCCATCAGATAAGAATGAGTCAGAAGTAACTGAACAAAACAACAATGTGGACTGAGGACCAGATCATGAGGAGATAGCACAAAAACAGGTTCTAAGGGCATAGTGAGGTTCAAGGGGGAAAAAAAGTCTGAGCTCTGTAAATTCCATTCCATTAAGTATGTGTCAGTTTGAAAGAAAAAAAAAAGATCCTTGCACAACTAATTTCTTCTTAGCTGTACACAAGCAACTTCAAAGTCTCTTCCATGTCACATTAGCAGTCACAAGAAGCGTCATATCTTATACAATGTAGAGTACTTCATTAATTGAAACACATTTTGCAGAATGCATATCTCAGTTTTTCAAAACCAACACATAGTTAAAATATTCCCCCTTTCCCTATATTTCATGGTACATAAGTTAAAGTTCTCACACATCTTCAGTTAAATTTTATTGGCTAGCCCCCCAAGATGTCTTATTGAATCTTATTGCATCTCTCCAATTTATTATATCCTATTTGTTTCTCTTTTGCAGAACAGCTAAACCTGTGAATACATTATCAAAAGGGATTTTAGAGAAAGATATTCAATCCTCAAGAGATTAAAAAGAAATGATAAGGGTGATACGCAATTATTATTTTTATTCCAGAGCTGTCATAAATATTAGAGTATCCAGAGGAAAAAATGTATCACATAAGTCAATACAGTAGGGAGTATTTGAAATTACATAGCAAGTTTTCCTTCCTTTGCAATGCCTTAAATATTGGCCTAAAGTAAAGCAAAGGAACTAGAGATAATAAAGATTACTATCTCTCTTCAATGGACAGTGCAGTTGGAAAAATATACTGAAGCTCATTAGTATTAGTATCTGAGATTTAATCATAGCCAATCCAACACAAAACAAAAATTAAAATAATTTAAGGAACCAATAAGATGGATGTTGAGATGAGTTACTGCTAATGTGATAAAATATATTTATAAGCATGAAGTAATTATATCATCTATTTACAAGCTATGAGAAGAACATACCAAATGGTTCTTTAACCTGTATAAAGATCATACATACACACACACATATACAATTGTTCTCAGGACAATATAGGAATAATATGTCCAAATCAAATTAGACAATATATGGAATGTTTAACATAAGTCATAGATCATGTTAAGAACATTTCATTTTTCAAATGTATCTTATAATTATTCTTTATCCTACATGCAAGCCACTTACATTTGAAATAGCTTTCAGACATCCTGTTCATGAGAGCAATTCTGAATAGGTAGGTAGGAAAGCTGTGGCAGTAATATAGTGGACATGGCAGTACCCTAAAACAGCTCTATAGAGGAGAAGGAACTGGAGAAGACAACAAAATACAAAGACAAGCAAATAGAAGTAGAAAGACTGTGGCAAATGAAAGCAAAGATAGTTCTAACAGTAACTGGGTACAATTCTAAAACAACTGGAGCACCACTTGAACACTATCATTATTGACAAATATCTTCAGCATTATTTTACTACTATGTGGCATAAGTGCAATGTCTCAGTATGATCATTTTTTTTAGCACTGTCTCTTTTTTGATACTGGAATATACTGGAATATAAATATATTTTTTCTAGTCTCTTGGCGGT
Organism: Bothrops alternatus; assembly: GCA_034064705.1. Classification (NCBI taxonomy): domain Eukaryota; kingdom Metazoa; phylum Chordata; class Lepidosauria; order Squamata; family Viperidae; genus Bothrops; species Bothrops alternatus. The sequence continues at coordinate 12,518,601 of JARGCV010000023.1, forward strand.
AATTTTCATGTGTGCCTACAAATACAAGTAACACTTGGTAACTGAATCATCTTGCAAGATTTCAAATGGCTCTGTTGGTATTTCATCAGTTCTTGCCACTTTGTTGTTGACAATATTTCCTACTTCTATTTAGTTTCGCTTTCCAGAATGTCTGACTCTAGGTCACAATCAAACGTTCATAATGTATTTCCAATGTTGGAATCTATTGTGCCGTCTCTTCTTTATATATTGTTTCTTTAGGAAACCTTTGCCTTCTTCATATTCTATTGTGCTCATTTTTACATAATACTTCCCTTTGATTTCTGCAACTTTCTAAAATACCATTCCTGTTGTCCTCAATTTCTTTGCACTGCTTATTTAGATATAATAATCTAGATTAACCATAAGTTATCCTTTTTTTTTCTTTTGCCCTTCTGCTCAAGCAATGCTGGTGTTCAGCAAAATTGCAGCAGAGATAATAAGGACACATATAGAGTATCAAATCAATTCTTCATTATGGTCAAAGACCAGCTTTCATATATAGTATACCTCTCTCATGCATCTTTGAATGAATGTTTGTCTCACAGGCTTGTGCAAATTGTATATATAGTATACCTCTCTCATGCATCTTTGAATGAATGTTTGTCTCACAGGCTTGTGCAAATTGTTTGATGAGATGCTTCTCTCACTGAACTCCCATTTGCACCCATTCATCAATGCCAAGTAGCAGCCAAAGGGACTGAAGAAGCCACACTGAGTCTCCAAGTAGTATTGGCTGCTTCAAGGCTTCAGGACAGGAATTTGAGAAGATGCTATAACTTCTTTACTAGACAAAAAGAGGGCATTACACTTTTAAGCCTTTCGCCAGACTTAATCAACTTGCCTTGAATTGTCAAAAAGAAGAGAAGATCCTCTTCCTAGCAGGCACTGTTGCAATATTAAAGCCAATTAAACAAAATCAATTTTTCACAGCATCCCTCCTCCCCCCCCCAAAAAAACCCAACTCCTTGCCACAGAGCCATGAACATACATTAGGATTGTATATCTGCACAACATGAATAACAGTAATTTTTTTCCCCATATCATTTTGTCCCATTTAGCCAGTGGGAATCTAGATGAAAGAAATAACTCTAAAGGTTTCCCTTTTAACATTGCCTCCCAGGTACTGTTCGTACCTTTTAAAACCCATCTCTCTGCATTCCAGGATTCTCTTTCATTGTTATGCTGAACAAGAGAGTTTCTGGAGGGGAGTGCAATAGGTTCTTAAGGGTGCTGCTTATACCGGTAGCTACCATGGCATACAAAAACCATATGGGGAAGGCAGCTTCAAAAAGGCATGCATGAATCAGTGTCGAAAGGTTGAACTGCTTTTGATCCTCAACGGCACCTGTACAATGCCGCTTAACGGTGGGTTGCCTATTTATTATATGATTTCCCAAGGCTTGAGAGAGCATTGTTTGAACAATCCCGAACTCCACACTCCAACTTCAAACTATTCCTTACCATCCCACCAGACTTCAAAGCTTTTAGTTTCATTCAGTGGTGACTGTCATAGAAGATTTTCCAGTTGATTTAGTGACCTTTTAATTGAGTGCCACTTCACTTTGCACTAAAGCTTAATCTTGGGGAAAGAATGAAACCTTTCAGAACAGAGCAATCCAACATGACTACAAGCCAAAGATGAAAGTTGGATTTTAAACAAAGGAGAGCTTGAGCTTCATAATATTTTAGTATAACCTCCTCCACAGTGAAATAAATCAACCTTCAGAATTATCTCCTTTCTTTCTCTTTTTCTATCTGTTTCTTTCTCTTTTGTATCATTGGGCCTTTTAAAAAAGAAACTTAGAATGTGATTAGCTATTAAGACTAAATCATAAAACTAACAATAAAAGAAGCTATTATGATTACATTCAGGTAAATGCACATGCTAATGACAAGCTAAGAGTTCTGAACAGATTATAGACCTCAAGGATAACGCACATTTGTGCTTCCCTCGAGAGCCACCAATTCGTTCATGGCCCCTTTTTCTCATTAATCCCCAAATCTTTTGTAGGTTAATGCAATTAACAATAAGAATGAACCTCTTCTGCAATTAATTAACTTCGCATAGCATCTTCTTTTCATTTTCGCCAGCAGAAATCACAAAAAGGCCTGCCATCCTCCCTCTTGTCTAAGGAAGTCTGTTGCCTTATTTAATAAATGTTGAGACCCAAAATAGAATAACTCAGAAACATGAATTGCGAAAAAAGATGTAAGATATCGGTAACAAAAGCGATATCAAAATCATCTTTTTTTTAATATAAAGAATTACCTCTGCTGTTTCTCAAAGATCAAACATAAGTGATACTTAGTTTTAGAACAGTCAATGTTATTATTGCCTAGAATTATTTTTGTATGTATTTGGGGAAAACTACTCCTCCATGCACTATCACTGCATTGGCAAAAATGTTTTATAAGCTGCAGGCACGTGCTTTTACAAAATGTCATTCCTCCCAAAGTGTACATTTTTGTGCAATTTTAAATAATAAACTCTACTTTTATAATCTTTTTTTAAAAATCAACTTTAGCTACACAAAGATGGATTGCATCTTCACTACCATAGAATCTTAATACCACACAGTGATTTTTCTTCATGTCTGCTTCTGTAGATTCCGTAGCCAATCACAAAATATTGAGTGTAAAATAGTGCTGATGAATTGCAGATTCTTCAAAGGCTGGGATTATGCCATCTCTGGGGGGAAAAAACCTCCGCCATCTCCTTCACCTCTTCCTCCTTTTTGTCATGGCTTCTGTTGGAGATGAAATTCAACTTAGGTTTATGGGTGTTTATTTTCTCATTTGAGAAAGTACTACATCCTACTCACTTTCTAGCTTGCATAACATTCAGATAAATTCAGGAAAAAGCCTTAAATGAAGCTTTGTGGATATGCAATTCTCACTGATTCACTGCCATGCAACACACTAAGAATGTACAGATAGTCGGCTTCCGGTGGCTTCACCGGCGTCGAAGGAGTCTCTAACGTGAGGCTCCGATCTCTGTGTCAGTTAGCTGTCAACAACAGCGCTCACCAGCTGTTCGTTGCAGCGGAAAACTCCTCTTCGGGCAAAGAAGGGGAGTAGAGCTTCAAGAGCCGGGTTGAGCCCTTCCAAGACCCCTGGAACAAGTTTTCAGGGGCAGAGAAGGTGTGCTCCCCAGGCACTTGAAATGCTCCTGCTCAGAGACGCTTCTGTCGGCTGACAGAATTAGACGCCGTGACCGCCTCTGCTCTTAAGATTGACTTACAAGGACTTTAAACAGACGGTCTGAATACAGAAGTCTTTTGATTATCGCAAGTATACTGCTATTTTGTTTCTGCCTTTGTATTTATAACTTTTCTTGAATCAACAAAAACTTTCTTAAAATGGCGATCGCTTTCTCTACCTAGTGAAAGTGAAAAATCTAAAGTGTGGATTGCGCAGGAAAATGAAAGTGAAATTTCTTTCCTCTTTCTAAAGAGAAGTTTGAGTGATTATTTGGATTGGATTTATTTGGACTTTAAAAGAAATTGATCTAACTGGATTTTAAAAGAAATTTAAAAGGGAGGAAGTGGCAATCTTTTTTTTTTCAAGCTATTTTTTTTTTCTTCCTCTCTCCCTCTTTTTTTTTAATCATGACAACGAGACATAAGGCAGCAGTTGCTAAGGCGGCTATGCCCTCTCCAGGGCAGCTTGTAAAATCACAGTCTGCTCCTTTAGAGTCTCAAGAGCCTGTACAGCCTGCTTCAGAAATGATTACAATTAAAGATCTACAGACTGCTTTAACAGTAGCATTATCCCCAGTAAGTGCTGCATTATCCTCACTTAAAGACAGAATGGATAAAATGGATTATAAGTTAGAGGAAAAGATGGCTGAACAGAAAAAAGATTTTAAAGCTATGACGGAAGTATCTAACCAGGAGATGAGACAAGACATTGTCGAGGCTATCAAGGGTGTTTGGGATTATACCATCGGTGTTGAAGAGAAATTAGAGAATATTGAACAGCAATTTGAAGAAAAATTAGAAGAAATTAAAAGTGATGTACAAGATCAGGCTACTCTGACACAATTTCATCAGATGCAGTTTGCAGTTAGAATCAGGGGACTTAGAGAAGCCCCAAATGGGATCCAAGAGGATTTAAGAAAAATTGTTATTGAAGCCTTATCAAAATTTTTGGATGACTCAATTGAGAATGTAGACTGGCAGATTGAACGGTTGTTTAGAATGAACTCACGCATTGCAGCACAAAGAAATTTGCCTAGAGATATTGTGATATATTTTAATACAAGAAAATACAGAAATTGGGTTCTCTCAACAGCCTACAATAAACAACTGAGTGTTGCTGGTCAAGAAGTACTGGTTTTGAAAGAGATACCTCCTAAAATGCTGAGGTTAAGGAAAGATTATGCTTTTTTGACAGAGGAGCTCAAAAGAAGAGAGATACAATATAGATGGGAGGTTCCAACTGGACTTTCTTTGTTTTTTAAAAATAATAGATATCGTCTGACTACTGTTGCTAAAGCAAAGGATTTCTTTGATAATATATTGATGGCTGATAGATCTACCTCCCCAAAATCTAAGAGGGCAATTTTGGTTAAAGATCTAGAATCATTGCAAATTTCGGAATCTCAACAACCTCGTACAATTCTTTTGACGGATATGGATAAAGCAGTTGAACAACCAGTGCAGTTAATTGATATTTTTCAACCTCTGGTAGCTGATAAGCCTAAAGATCCAAGGGGTTCACGTGAATTAATTCAAACCAAGCAAGCTGATCTGACATCTTTGGAAGCCATGGGAGCAAGGCCTAAGAGGAAGGAAGAGGTAGCTTTGGCCCTGCAGAAGCTTTCACGAAAAGATCATGTCAAATAAGTATTGGTCAATGGTTTAAATTCTCCACAAAAAAGGAAGAAGATATTTCATTATTTGAAGCAATGTAAAAATGACGTAATTTGTTTACAAGAAACTCATATAAGAACTTTGGACCAGAAATATTTGATTAATAACAAATTGGGTACACACTTTGTGGCATCATCTTTAGACAAAAAAAATGGAATTGTTATTTATGTTAAAAATCATATAAAAGCTAAATTAATAGAAGCAGATACACATGGAAGATTTTTAGCTATAGAAATTTTATTGGATGGGAAGAAAGTTTTGTTGGTGGGTATATATGCTCCAAATCAAAAACAAGGTATATTTTATAAAGCATTGCATAGAAAGTTAATACAGTTGGATTATAGATCTTGTATTTTAATGGGAGATTGGAATGGAGTTCTTGATGCTAGTTTGGATAAGAAAAAAATCTTATCTGTTCCTCAAACGCGTTCAATATTGCCTAAATCTTTTTTTGATATTAAAGACGATTTTAATTTGCTAGATATATGGAGAGAAAGACATGGGAGGGACCAAGAATTTACTTTTTTCTCTGATAGACATCAATCATTTTCTAGAATTGATTTTATTCTAACTACGAGTGATTTTATGTTAAGTTTAAAGAAAGTTAAAATTTTACCTAATGTATTGTCTGATCATAACCCAGTTATGATGGAACTAAGGACTGGTCAATATATATGCAGATCCTGGAGACTTAATGAAAATTTGTTTAATTATGAAATGTATGTGGAAGAATGTAAAAAGGCTATCAAGGAATTTTTCAGGTTAAATTTGAATATAGGCTTACCAATAGAAACGGTGTGGGACTCTAGCAAGGCCCATATGCGTGGTATTTTAATTGAATTGAATGCAAGACATAGACGTAAACAAGAGGAAAAGAGAAGAGTTTTAGAAGCGGAGATAAAAAAGAAAGAGTTATTATTAATAGATAAACCGGATGATAGTAATATTAAAGAAGGGATAAAGGTTTTACGGAAACAATTTGATATTTTGATGGCCGATCAGGTTGCCAGGAATATACAATATGCTAAACATAATACTTTTTTTAATGCTAATAAACCTGGCAGATGGTTGGCTTATATATTAAGGAAGAAACAAAAATCTCGTTTAATTGAGAAGGTAGAATATAAGGGGCAAGAAGTATTTCATCAGGATGCTATTAAGAAGGCTTTTCTAGAGTTCTATACCAAATTGTATGCTGAAGAAAAAGTTCAAGAGCAAGAGGTAGATGCCTTTTTACAAAATCAAAATGTTATGGAAATTACTTTGGAACAAAGAGATAGATTAAATGCTGTGATTAGATCAGAAGAAATTATTGACGCAATTAAGCAATTGAAATTGGGAAAATCTCCAGGAACTGATGGTTTTACTACGATTTATTATAAGTGTTTACAGGAGGAAGTGGTCGAACATTTGAGGGAGTTATTTGTGAATATACAAGAAGGTGGTCCGGTTCCACCCTCCTGGAAAACGGCTAATGTTTGTTTGATTCCTAAAGAGGGTAAAGATAATTTACAAGTAGAAAATTTTAGACCTATCTCATTGTTAAATACGGATTACAAGATTTTTGCAAAAATTTTGGCCAATAGATTAATGACAGTTCTGATACAGAGGATACATCCGGATCAGACTGGTTTTTTACAAGGGAGACAAATGAAAACCAATGTCAGACAACTTGTTAACATACTGGAATACTTGGATAAACATATTCAAGTGCCGGCTGTTTTAATGTTTTTAGATGCAGAAAAAGCTTTTGACAGATTGAATTGGACATTTCTGCAAAGGCTTGTGGTAAGGATGGGAATGGGGGACCAGTTTATTAATTCTATAACAGCTATATATCAGAAACAAACAGGACAGATTATAGTAAATGGTCAATTAACAGATTTGTTTAACATTGAAAAGGGTACTAGACAGGGTTGTCCCTTATCTCCTTTATTGTTTGTTTTAACCTTAGAGGTCTTATTGAATAGGATTAGAGCATCAGAGGAATTAAAGGGGGTACAAATTAGAAAACATGATTATAGATTATGTGCCTTTGCAGATGATTTACTTGTGACATTGACTCAGCCAATGCAATCGGTTCAGAGTTTGATGGAAATTATTCGAAACTATGGAAAAGTATCTGGTTTTAAATTAAATTTATCCAAGACAAAGATGTTGGTTAAAAATCTTGATAACAAATTAAAACAAGACTTGGAAAGAATAACGGGATGCGAGATAGTTAAAAAAGTTAAATATTTAGGAATTTATATAGAAGCTTCAAATGGTAAATTATATAAGAATAATTATGAACTTTTATGGTGTAAAGTACAAAAAGAAATGGAGAATTGGAAAAAACTACAATTATCCATGTTGGGCAGAATAGCCGCTATTAAAATGAATGTATTGCCGAAATTTTTATTTTTATTTCAAATGTTACCAATACTTAAAAAGGATGGAAATCTCGATGAATGGCAGAAAGGTATAAATAAATTCATTTGGGATGGCAAGAAACCAAGGGTTAAATTTAAAATTATTCAAGATATAAGAGAGAGAGGTGGTTTGAAAGTGCCTAATTTTAAATTATATTATTATGCAGCAGTTCTAGTGGTTATAAGTGATTGGATTAATTTAACAAATGAAAGAATATTAAATATAGAAGGATATGGGTTAGTATATGGGCTCCACGCGTATTTAGTTTATGATAAAAAATTGGATAGGAGTTTTAAAGAACATATAATAGGGTTTCACGCCTATTTAGTTTATGATAAAAAATTGGATAGGGGTTTTAAAGAGCATATATTAAGAAACTCTGTGATGCGTGTCTGGAAAAAGTATTATTATAAATTAAATGGTAAAATTCCTTTATGGACTGTTCCCAGACATGCAATACAGAGTGTGGGTATACAACAAATTCAAGACGTGGAGCCCTATGATAAACTCTTGAATAAAGATGGGAATAGCTTAGAATTGAAATCACTAGACAGATTAAGGGAGGAAGGTATAGCTCATAATTGGTATCATCATGCACAACTTCAAGCCAGATGGCAAAAAGATGTTAAGATGGGTTTTTCTTTAAAGGATGAAAAATTGATTATACAGATTAGAGACCAAAGAGCGATGCATATTAAAAGAATATATGACGCTTTAATTGAAATTGATTCTGAAAAGGAATTAGTTAAAGACTGTATGATCAAGTGGGAAGGGAATTTTGGACATTCAATCAGGATGGAAACTTGGAAAAGAATATGGGTGAAAAATGTTAAGTTTACACAAGCTCAGCATTTAAGAGAGAATTTTTATAAAATGTTTTATAGATGGCATTTAGACCCAAAAAAATTGTCGCTTATGTATCCAAATTTGAAACCCAAATGTTGGAGATGCGAATCTTTGGATGCAACTTATTTTCACATTTGGTGGACATGTAAAAAAATTAAGGCTTTTTGGATAAAAATATGGTGGATTCTTCAAAATATTTTGAAAAAACGTATTGAGTTTGTACCACAGTTATTTTTGTTGGGTATAACAAAGGATTGTTCCACCACAGAGACTAAGTTGATTTTGAACTTGACTACGGCCGCAAGACTGTTGGTGGGTCAATATTGGAAGTCATCTGAAATACCATCTATTGAAGAATGGACATTAAAAGTTACCCATCTGGTTGAGATGGCTAAGATATCAGCCTACCTGAAGAACCACTCAAATGAAACATTTTTGATGGATTGGAAAAAATGGATTGATTATATGCAAAAGAAATATCAATTGAAAGAATTAGATATGATATATAGATAAATAGTTACTAAATAGTAGATTAGCGGGGTTTCTTGCATTTTTTTTACTCTGTATTCACTCCGGGAAGCCTGGGGGGGAGGGGGGAGGGAGATAATAAGTAATAGATTATGTTTCTCAACTGTAGTTGGGGATATTAAGGGAATAGATTTTTTCTTCTTTTTTTTTCTAAGGTGCTCGGGAAAACTTTACACCGCATTGGATGGCGAGGGAGGTTAGGGGTTAGGTTGTGGGAGGATGTGGTGGGGGGGGTTCCGAGCAGCTATTTGTATTGCTTGTTAAATTTGTTATTTCTCTGTTATCAGTTGAGTTATTATATTTTTGTGTTAATATTTGTTAAAACTTTATAAAATTTAATAAAAATAATTAATAAAAAAAAAAATAAAAAAAAAAAAAAAAGAATGTACAGATAGTCCTCAGCTTACAACAAATCATTTAGTGACCATTCAAAGTTAAAACCACACAGAAAAAAAGTGACTTATGACCATTTTTCACACTTATGACTATTGCAGCATCCCCATGGTCATGTGATTTACATTCAGATGCTTGTCAATTGGTTCATATTTATGATGGTTGCAGCGTTCTGGGGTCATGCGATCAGCTTTTGCAACCTGCTGACAAGCAAAGTCAATGGAGAAGCCAGATTTAGTTAACAACCGTGCTACTAATTTAACAACTGCAATGATTCACTTAACAAATGTGGCAAGGAAAGTCGTAAAATCAGGCAAAACTCACTCAACAAATTTCTCACTTAGCAAAATAAATTCTGGGCTCAATTGTGGTCATAAGGTGAGGACTACCTGTATTGAGATGATACAGTAACTTGTAACATAGATCTGGCACTATGGAGAGAAGGCTTTTTAGACTTCTCAAGGTATTTGCCAGTGGACAAGCCTCCCTTGGAACCTGCTCTCTCTCTAAGACACCCCTCAGAAAAAAAATTATGCAAATCAAAGTGAAATGGATTGTTTCAGAGCATTTAGGGGCCTGAAAGTAGCATCTATTTGTATCTGGGGATTCCAAAACATTTTGTGCATTCCAAAACATTTTTTCTTCAAATACATTGTGCTGCCCTAATGGGTGAGGGTTGGATGGGACACTTCTCCTCCCCTTCATGTGAAGCAGTTTGTTAATTCATACAATATCAGAAGTTCTGTGAGGGACAGTAAAGTTGGTAACAAAAAATCTGAAGCCCAATGAATGATCGATGATGAGCTAGCATTTTTGTCACTCAGCTCTTGCCTAGTTTGGGCTAAGACAGGGGTGTCAAACTGCCGGCCCAGGGGCCGGATGCGTCACGCAGAAGCCATGCCCACCCCATTGCCGGCAATGGCAAAACAGTCCCGATACGTTGCACGACATCACGTGACGTCGCAAGTTTGACACTTCTGGGCTAAGCAAACCTTCAGATTGGCTGAAGGTGTTATCTGTTAGTTCCAGATCCAAATATTTATTCAACACAATGTCAAATGCATTTCTGATCTGTGGTTCATGAAGATTACATGGGGAAAATATGGGATGGATTTAAAGTACACTGAAAATAATAAATACACAGTGTTATTGGTAGCAAGTGTTTCTGAATCATAGTGGACTGTGAAAATCAACAAAGGTGTCCACAGAATCTGAGATATTGTTTCAAAATAAATATTTTATCTTTTTTTCAGAAGGTAAATTTGTCCTACTATAAGAGCAACACCCAAGATGCCTACCCTCCCTTTAAATCTGCAAGTCTACCTATCTTATATGTTGATTATTGGATTTATTAAAGTCCCCAACATCAAAAGGACCCTGGGTGGTTTGCAATATGTGCAATTCTTCAGTTTAAAAACACAACTAAAAAGACATATGATCTCAAGTAAAAGCACACTTTCAGTATTTGCCAGTTGGGTGACCTTGGGCCAGTCTCTCTCTCTCACCTCACCTCACAGGGTTGTTGTGGAGAAAATAGAAGGAGGAAGATACATTGAATATGTTCTCTGCCCTGATTTATTTGTAAAAATAATAAAGGCAGAATATAATAAATAATAAAATAATATGATATAAAATAAAACACAAAATATAAAATAAATAAAACAAAATTGAAAAAGACACAATAGGGCTCCTCATTACTGGGAACAGAACCAGGTCATAAAAGTCTTCTAGAACATTTCTAGAGTTCCAGAATGTTTGATTAATTAAACATTTTCACTTCTTTTAGAACTGTCCAACAAAAACTAAGGCATCTTGATGCACACTTTGAAAAATTATCTCAAGAACACATCAAATATGGTGGATCATGAAAAAGGTTACATATACACAGTGTGTGTAGCTACACTGACCATAATTCCCATCCCATCAAGAAGACTATGGATGAGCCGAACTATTCAGGACAGCACTTTTATTCCTTCTATTCAACCTACATCTGGAGATAATCATACAATCCAGATGGTGAAGTGAAAAAAACTCTCTACTCCAGACATGTCAAACTTGCGATGTCACGTGACGCGATGTATCGGAGCTTTTTCCCCATTGCCGGCAATGGAGTGGGCACAGTTTCTTCATGACGCGTCCAGCCCATGGGCTGGCAGTTTAATACCCCTGCTCTACTCCTTAGTCTTTATTTAAAAATAAATAAAATTGTTGCTTCCCTATTCAAGGTGATTATTTCTTGACTTCAACATTTCAAGTGGAAGATTAAACAATTTCAAAAGGAGCTTTGGGCAATCTTGAAAGTCAACTGTGCATCTTGTTCCTCAAAAACATAATTTGAAAGGACTATAATTTACTGATATTGATAGTTGCTTGCTTAATCCATCCTGAAACCTAAGAAGGTAGAGGAGAGATCTAACTAATGTTCTGCTTATTGTGCAAGAAACTCTGTTCAACCTCTGCTGGGAAAGCTTGAAAATTAATTTACTTCTTCTCAATATCACCCAAATCAGCCAGGCTTTGCTATTTAAAAAATAATGCTGTTGGCCAAATTAGAAAGTAAACAATTAAGTCTCTATCCTAGTGTTCTAGTTTATTTCATTTAAATATTTCAGAGAGAGACAGAGAGAGCATCTCCTGTTCCACTTAAAGAAGTTTTCAACAAAATCAGATTCAGAGAGAGATTTTAAATCTGTCACTGAGCTGCTCATCCTAGTAGCCATTGTATGGCTAGTAAGCAAAACACCTCATAACAACATTTGTTATTATGGTTTCTTTTCTTCAGATGTGAAATTGGAAAGCATGGGCATTTTTGTATTTTTCTCCAAATTGAGATTCCCTCCTCTCCCAAAGCTTAATTATGCTAAATTCTGTAAATGAAATAGCCCTCTTTAGTCCTACTTTTACCCAGTCCTGATATAGTTAGATCAGGGTGTGATTTTGAGTATGTTTTTAAGCAGGAATACAAGGATGAATCCCTGGGGATCCTGAATGGAACTACAAAAATTCCATTTCAATTTACTACAAAATTAACTCCACTCCTGGAAAGATTTTCTGCCCAGTGACGAAACAGCTTCCTCAGTGCAGCTAGAAAGTGGATGTTGGAGAGACCAGAAGTGGGCAAATTTCATTGCACAAATCCTAAGGATGCTATCCTATTCTAAGATGTTAGATTTGAGTTAATCAGTTCTGGGATTATCTCTAGATATTGTTTGGAACTCATCAAATATTTTTGATATTGGAAAACAATGTTAGCATTACTGCTTACTCCAAGTAGGACAATCTGTTTTCAGGTCTGGCAAAATCTATAAGGCATCTCAAGCCACACTCTGTTCTCCAGTACATGGTTAGTCTCTCCAACCATCTGTCACCATGAAACAATTGCCTTATTTCTAATGGACCTAATTTGGAGGAAAATGAATTGGAATATCTAGCAGACCCAGGGAACACAGCGGAAGCTAGACAATTAAAAGAGGGAGTTGGAACATGACAGAAAGTCCCATTAGTCCATGGGATGTGGAAATAGGAGAAAGAATCTTAAGAGCATCTCTGTTTTAATTACTCTAAGTTGAACAGGAGAATTGCTTTGATGGGATTTCAAGATTGAGTTACATTACCCTGCTAGCAATACAGCTCTTCCAGAGTTTGCCTGCCCTGTGGCAAAATATCTATTTCATAATTCTGAGAAACAGTGTAGTCCCATGATCAGTGTTGAAGATGAAATAAATGACGCTGAAATTCAATTGTTTTGCAATAGCTTTCATAGTTCCATTCATTATCTGAGTATAATTTCTACCAATCTTTTTAGAATGCATCATTTTTTTTACAGTTGCAATTATAATTATAGCTAGTTTGATCTATAGGTTAAAGCACCAGGTTAGAAATCAGGAGACTGTGAGTTCTAGTCTCTATTTAGGTGTGCAAATTAGCTGGGTGACTTTGGAACAATCAGTTCTCAGCCCAACTCACTTCACAGAGTTATTGTAGGAAAAATAGGGGAGGAAAGAGTATTAGACATGTTCAGTAACTTGAGTCATTTATAAAAAAAATAAAGGTGAGATGAATTTTTTTTAAAAAAAAATCTAAATCTAAATTATTCTTAATATGCACATTTCTTTTTTTCACCTTCCCCCAACATCCCCTAATGCATTAATTAATCTCAACCCTTTACACTTCTTTTTATGAATTAGCTTTGTATTATTACAGCTGTGGTTGTACTTATGCCCCAGTTTTAATACACAGACACACACATACAAAACTGAATGAACATTTACTCAGAGCAAGCAGGCTGTGGTAATCTGTCGGATTCATAATCTCTCCCCCCACCATTGCATAATTATTTGTCAAGTTACTGTACTTGAGAAGATTCTGTGTTGCCTTTTTCAATAAGGCAGTCAGAAAGGCTTTAAATACCAACTATTTGACACAATTAATGCCATTTAGACATCTTGAAGAGATCATTAAAAATTGAATTACTTACTGAGTAATGGCACAAATGTAGAACTGGGAGGAACTTTGTATTTTCTTAGCTTATCTTACGCTCTGGTGAAGTTCATTAACTTATCGGTACTGCAAGATGGGACTTGTGAGGAACTCAAATTAAGATTTTGCATGCTTATTTACATGCAGATTATTACGGAGAAATTGAATTAAATTATCAGTTGTACTGAGAATTTAAATTTGGTTTCCTTTTCTTTATGAATAGGAGGAAGAAAAACCATTAGAGAGAATGAGAATCGGGAAACGTGGAGATTAATATAGACAGAAAATAGTGTAAATTCTTTAGCCTGTACAGTAGTACACAGAAATTAATCTGTGCATCTTCAAAGGTCTCTGAACTACAATTTCCAGCATTATTTATCATTAGTTATGCCTGTTAGGATTGCTTGGAGTTGTAGACCAATAATATCTGGAGAACTCCAGCTCCCATCTGAGCTCAGGAGGAAGGAAAACCATCCAACAATTTTCTATAAAGTGGTTTCTCGGTGTAATACATAGCAGAACCTTTCTTTTTTGTGAGAAAAGTGGGGGATAACATTATAGCTTGTCTATGGGTTATGGCCATTTGTTTAAGTGTTGAATGAATGGTGCTTCTAACTTGAAGTTGTGGCTGTTGCAGCATCCTACAATCACATGGTCCTCAAGATTACATTGCAGTGAGACACAGTCACATGATCACCATTTCAAACATTCCCTGCTGGCTTCCCATAAGCAAAGTCAATGGGGAAGATGGCAGGAAGTTGGAGGTCATTGTCACATGAAGTCCAGTCCTTGCTTAACAATGGCAACTGGAACTGCCAGGATTGCCATCATCAAGCAATGTGGTAATATGACATTGCACTTTATGACTGCATTGATTAGCAATGGCAATTCCGGTTGGCACAATTGGCACCCGTGCACCTGGGCCTCAATGGCTTTATCGAGCCCAGGCCAGAAAAGTTAGCTGCACGTGAGCACTTTCATCCTGACAATTCCAGGATGTCCCTCATGCAGAGAGATCAAGATTCTAGACCTCAATGAGGCTGGGATAACTACCCTACTACCCCATAATAGGCAACCCTTGAAAGTGCTTCTTGTGCCAGAGGCTTTGGAACTCAGTATCAGGGCACTTGTCAGGCCATCCTGACAACACCCATGTCAGCACGCGTGTAAGCATGTGATCAGTGGTGGTTTCTGCAGCCACGTCCCTAGCATTGAGGGGAGATTCAGGCAACTCCTGAATGGAGAGAATATTGATTGCAGGAGGAGGGTCTGCTTCTACCTGTTTTAGATATAATCTGCTTAGGCCATCTGCATGACCCATTTCTTTTCCAGGTTTGTGAACTAAAGTGTAGTCATATGCTGACAGGAAAATGGACCTCAACATTCGAGGAGAAATGATATGTGGGGTCTGTTTGTTAGTGGTAAACAAACCCAGCAGAGGCTTATGGTCAGTATAGACCATGAAATGGTGGCCATATAACAAATCATGAAATTTCTTTATGCCAGCCACTATGGCCAAGGCTTCTCTGTTAATTTGAGCATAATTTCGCTCTGCAGAAGACAGAGTCGTTGAGTAATAGGCCACAGGGACTTGTGTCCCATCAGCCTTCAGATGGCTAAGTACAGCTCCCATCCCATAAGGAGATGCATCGCATGCGATGCAAACAGGCAGTTGCTCATTGAAATGTGCTAAAACAGCATTAGAAAAGAGCAAGGCCTTAGCCTCATTGAAACTCTTGTCATGGACTTTAGTCCATTGCCAAGGAGCCTGCTTGTCTAAGAGCCTGTGTAACGGCTCTGCCACTGCAGCTTTATGTGGGAGAAATGCATGGTAAAAATTTAATAGCCCCAAGAAGGCTTGCAGCTCACTCTTGGACTTGGGGCTTGGGGCCTGTTGAATAGCTTGTAGTTTAGCTTCAGCAGGGTGAATGCCTTGGGCATCAATCCTGAAACCTAAGAAGTTAGTGGAAGTGACTCTTATCTTGCATTTATCCTGCTTTAGCTTAAGGCCTGCTTTTCAAAAACGAAGCAAGACAGCCCTTAACCTTTCTGCTAAATTTTGAGATGACTCCCCAGCGATGAGGACATCATCGAAGTAGGGACAGACCCCAGGAATACCTCGAAGTGTGCTCTCCATGACACTTTGGAATATGCCAGGGGCTATATTTACCCCAAATTGCAGTCTTTTGACCTTGAAGGCTCCCCTGTGAGTTACAATAGTCTGGGCCTCTGCAGCTTCCTCATCAACAGGTAGCTGTTGATAAACCTGTGCCAGGTCAAGCTTCGCAAAAATGTGCCCCCCCTTGAGGGAGGCCAGGACTTGGCTTACAACATGGACTGGATAAGCGTGCTGTTGCAACGCCTTATTCAGTGTACACTTGTAGTCTGCACATATACGTATTTCCCCATTAGCCTTTAGAGGCGTTACTATGGGAATATCCCATGGACTAGAATCCACAGGTTCTAAAATGCCTTGCTGGAGCAATTTGTCCAGCTCAGCATCTATCTTACCTTTGAGGGCAAAAGGTACCCTCCAAAACTTAACCCTGATGGGCGTGATGGTTGGGTCTAGCCGTAGCAAAATGGGAGGCCCCTTGTAGGATCCTAGCTCTGAACTAAACACATCTGCAAACTCCTTGCAGACTTCTGCAAGGCTCAACGTTTGCAAATGGTGCAGCCCAGTTACCTGGATTCCCAGAGCCTCAAACCAATCGAGTCCAATAAGACTCGTACGTTCATCCCCAACTACCACCACATCTAGGGGACCTTCAAAATCCTTATGCTGTACACTAAGGGTGGCCTCCCCCAACACACACCATAGAATTCTGAAAATCAGTGAGTATTAGATTTGATAGCCTGAGTTTAACTGCAGTCAGCTCGCTTGTGGTGTCCTCTGCACCTGAAGCATTGAAGAGATGCTGGGGCCTTGTCTGGACGTCCCTTCTGCCTCCTTTCAGCTGGCTGGTGAAGTCTGTCCACCTCCTCTTCAGGACCTGCTTTCAATCCTTCTCGAGTGTCCTCTTGATGGATGGTAGCTGTGTCTGGAGGGTTCCTGGTGAGCCGTAAGGCCTTCACAGCCCCACCTGCTGCTTCCTCAGCTGCCACCTCTCTTAGCGCACCAGGGAAGGAGACATCTCCTTTTGCAAAAATCTTCTCTGTAAGTCTCTGCTCCTCAAACTGCATACAAAGTCATCTCGCAGCCTCTCCTCCAGATCCTTGAACTCACAAGGCCTGGCTGCTTTCCTTAAGGCAGCAATAAAGTCCACAGCAGATTCACCCAGCCTCTGGTCTCTCTGCTCGAATGCGTGCCTCCAAGCAATGACAGATAACTTCGGCTGGAAGAGCTCCTTCAACATCTTTTTCAAGTCAGTATATGTTACTGACATTAGAGGTGCAGGGGCCACCATATTTCTGCAATGTCAAAAGCTTCTTGTCCACAGGCACACAAAAGAGTTGCTGCCTTCAGGCCGTCTTCTCTTATCTGATTTACTCTGAAGTAGTTCTCCACTCATGCTACATAGGAATCCCATCCCTCTGGGTGGGAGACATCGAAATCAGACAAACGGCCAATCTTCGACATCGTAAAGTTTATGACCTTCACCACTCGCTTCCTCTGCAAACTGTTGTTTGGGGAAAGGGTCCTTTAGCCGAGCTCACCCTCCAGTGACACTATACTGGCAGGCTGGGACGCTGATTCAGATGCCGTTTTCCCCTCTTCAGGACTTCCTGGGTAAATCCTTAAATCTTTTGTTTCAGCTTGCAAAGGATCCCACCTTCGTTGCCAGTGTTAAATCCTTTGTTCGCGTGCGAATGATGAAGACACATGATGATGATGAACAAACACTTTATTCTCCTTCTACAACAACCAAACAAAAACAAAAGGCATGCAGGCCTTTTTATATGGCCAGAAGCCTGGACAGTGTCAACCAATAGGAACAGAGCGTTTTCACGTCTTGCACATGCGCACAAGGCTGGCGCCGTTCTGTCTGGCCCCGGGCAGCTTTTGGAATTCTCGGGACCAATACAATGTCCTGAGCCTGCTTTTGCAAACTCAGGACACAACAACACCATTTTGCTGAAAAAGAATACTCTTGACATTTGTCACCAACATCATTTGGTGAAGCTTGAAAAATCAACACAGTTTTGAACATAGAATATCTACACCAAAGATACATAGATACATATCTGAATTAAAAAATACATAGAACGTTTAATAAAACATTAAGTTTATGTTCCACTCCAAATCCTAAATGAAGTTTTCCAACCAAAAAATAATAATAATTGCAAACTGAAATCATGTGACCATCAGATGCTCCAATCCAACTGCAAAAGTGCCTGAATTGTGATCACATGACTGAAGGGGACAGTGCAACAGTCATAGGTGTGAATTTAGGTTGTAAGTGATCTCTTTGGAAACCATCATAATTCTGAACTTTTGTTAAACGAATGGTCATAGTCAAGAGCTATCTGTATATGACAGCAAGGAAATGCAGAAACTCTCCTTGTTGCTATCATGCTATCCATACCCAGATATGGATGCTTGGGGGTACTGAGCATACTGTTTCTGATATGAACAAAAGTTCCAGTTTGATAGAGAAATAAAACACAATAATCACCCTCCCATCACAGCTTGGGATATACAACTACTTCAAAATTGGAATTCAGAGTAAAGAGATCTGAGGCCCAAATAGGAACTTTAAGTATCAATTTTGATTTTTTTTTAAAAAAAAATCCCCTTGGGAGGTGTAATTCAAAGTGAAATTCAAATGTATTCCTTGAATATATTAATCATGAATATATGTCAAAATGGCACTGCAATTTTAGGTGCTATTTAAACACACTCACACAGCTAAAGAAACAAAACCTTAACTATAACATTATAATCCTTGTTCGAGATTGTATTTCTAGCTTCATTTTAGCTATTCAGACTGGCAGTGAGCTATAAAGAACTTATTTGCATTTAGAAGTTCCCAGCTTTGGACCTTTAGAAGAGTTATTGCAGATTCTGGGCTGTCCCTGTAGTCCAGGGTCAAATGGAAATGCCAATGACTGGACACTGGTTTTCAGCAGGTCACTGAGTTATGGCACTTTAAAGCTCCATATGATCTCAGCTTGAAACAAAAGAGGTCATGAGCTCCATTTTTGCATGGCATTTCTCATCCACGTTTCATCTGAGTTGGAACACATGCTAGGCAGCTTTTACAAAGTTCTGGGTAGAATAGAACTTGGATCATCCATGCCTCCATAAACACCTGCACCATAATAGGCAAATGAGCTGAATTCTTAAAAAAAATAAAGAGGCAAATGGAGATGGCTCTTTCTTATCTATCACTCAGTCAATTTCATACTTTACTCATTTGTTATGCGAAATCTATCATATGAAGTGGATTTATGATGGGCAGGTTGGTGGATGCAGAGGTACAGATAGAGATGATAGAGATAAAGATAGAAGGATAATAGAGGTAGAGAAAATAGTGAGAGAGAGAGATTTAGAGATAGAGATGATAGATACAGATAGAAAGATGATAGAAAGATAGAGATAGAGATAAATAGAGTAAAAAAAAATCAAAGGAAGCTGGCACTGCCAGGACAGAAAGAGGAAAATAATAGCACCTATATTTTCAATATTTGAGGCAAACAGTGTAACAAAAAATGAAGGATATAGAAAGGAAAAAGTAAGCTGTCTATCTAAGGTCAGAACAGCAGGAAAAGAAAATTAAACTCTCTTACGGTCATCCATGAAAGACAAGATTTTCAAATATAAACATCATGATAATGTTCCTTTAAATCCAGCAGTTGTTTATGGAATTAAATCCACAGGTAGCCTTTATCAGAGGAAGACTGCTATGCCACATAATGAAGCTGTGTGTATTTTCACTTAGGAAGAAAAGAGCATTTACTATCATAAAAAGAAATAGCTTGTAGTGACCCAGGGGAGCTGCCAATGTTTCCTGGATGAGGGCAATTAACTAAAACAATATTGCTAATTTTGTTACAGGTTCTAAATGATCTAGAAGGCAGAACAGCAATGCCAGTTTAATAGAATTAACTGGTAGGCTGCAAGATCAGGGCATTTAAGCAATATCACTTAGTATTTAGCATTTTGAGATGCCAGGGTCATTAATGCAAAAAACCGAGCGTATAGTATTGGTTATGAAAATAGCTTTGCATCAAAATGTATGTGGTAACTTTGTTGTGTCATTATAACCCTCTACCAAATGTTTTTACATTCATGATTTCAAAATTATAGCTTGCAACCATGTCCTGAGAGTCTGGTCCCTATCTCCCTTCTTATTTAGTAAATTGGTTTTTGTTTCTCATTAACTTTTCCAAGTTGTACTACAAATCTAAACTTCCATCAACTTGGAAAAAAATAAGAAGAGCTCTGAAGAAGAGGATCTTCTTGGTTTTTCTTTTTTAACTTAGGGGTTTTTATATTCATGTATTTTACTGTGATTTCTATCATGTTGTGAGCCGCCCTGAGTTCTCCGGAATAGGGCGGCATAGAAGTTAAATTAATTAATTAATTAATTAATAAATAATAATAATAATAATAATAATAATAATAATAATAATAATAATAATAATAATAATAATAATAATAATAATAATAATAATAATAATAATAATAATCTTATTTTCCAACAATGGCCACCATAACTGGGACTTTGTTTTGGGAAACCCAAAAATAGAATACAAGGAAGCAATCTTTCTGTCCCCCACATTTTCATTTTTTTAACCAGGATTATTTAATAAAGCTGTGAGATTAAGGAGAGAGAGACCAAGTAAAGTATTTATTCACTCCTTACACAATAGGACTATGGAAATTGGTCACCAACAGATATATTGATAGTCGACAACAAAGACTTCAAAAGTCACTGGGACAAATTAATGGAGGATAATGCTTCCAGTGGCCATGGTATATTACTTCTAGTGTCAAGCAATATGACTTCAACATCACTTGGTATTTAGAATGGTTAGTTATTGATCACAGTTTGAATAAAATGGCCATTTTGTCATCTGCCAGAGCTCTAAACGCACCAGAGACCACTCTCTTCTAGTCACCTTATGAGAAGCAATAGTCTTGAGCACTTTTGGGTTATCTCAAGCCCTCTCCATGTCCAGAGAGGAATTACAAAGAGTCTTTATATTCACCAGTTCTTCATTCCATTTCTGCATTTCTGCATATAATCCATGACAATATATGAATGGGAAAAAACACTACTGGCATTTACTTTTTACATATTCAAGCATATGTGAGTTAGATCATACTTTGCCACTTGAACTGGAATGATTGGGGGGAAAATAGAAGGGCAACAGGAAGCAAGTTGTCCCAGCTCTTCAAAGTAGAGTAGATTAAGAAACCAAAATTATGGTTTTCCCCCTCCGTCCCTATATATCTATGAGAACTAAGGAGGGTCAAATTTGAAACATTTACTCAAATTACATTTCTGCCTGAGTCTCACATTTCTTTTATCTAACCACTGCATTTGTTGTAATTCTTCCTCCTGTTCTTAGGGTCATTCCTACTGCCCATTATAGTCTGAGACAAGGCCAGTGTGTATAATCCCAGGGGCTATTGCCTGTATTTATATGTCCTACACATCTCATGTTTTTGGATCATATCTTATCAGATCCTGAGTAACACAACCAGTCCACGGGAGAAGAGTAGCCTTGGCCTGCTTGCCTTTCTCCTTGAAACAAAGACAAAGGATTTTTCAAGGGTAGGAATGGAATGTTCATCCAATGGCAAATATTTTGAGAAAACTTTCCTGGATTTTCTCGATAGTAATGTTTTTCCAACAAGATGGCACCTATCCAACCTTATGCCTCACAGTTAGGTTAGGTAAAACTCTCTTAACTTCTTTTATTTACCAAATCATTGGTGTGCACTGACAAAATATAACATCAGAAAACTTGATTTATATATTAAAAATGTATACAAGGTCAGACGGATTGATAGTGGAAACCATGTGACCAATCCAACTTGTGAGTGACCGGTAAGAAATGACCATATTCAGCAGGCAAAAAGGCAGTGCAGAGGTTCCCCAGGGAACTGGTAGCATATTTCTTATAATATTACTGTGACTTCTATGCTTCTTTCACCTCCGCAGGATAGGCCTGTCTCCCAGGTGGCCTCACAGCTGGAAGATTGGAAATGTGTTTTCTTTTTCTCATTTGAAACATGCTGTATTGAAGCAATTGGAGAATGAAACAGAGGAAATAGCTATTAAATGAAAAGACAAGAAAGACTCTGGATCATGTTATTTTCCTTACACAATAGTACAGGGCAGCATAAAAAAAGAGCTTGCTTGTGGGGACATAGCAGCAATGATTGGTTTGAGCTGCAGAAAACTGTGGAGTGACCCATAACTCACAGAGGAGCTCCAGATCCAAAAACAATATCTGTGAGAGCAAACTTGGAGTCCTAATGGACAATCTCTTAAATATGAGCCAGCAGTGTATAGCAGCAGCCAAAACAGCTAATGCAATCCTTGGTTGCATTAACAGAGGAACAGAGTCAAGATCACATGAAGTATTAGTACTGCTATATAAAACCTTAGTAACATTTGGAATACTGTATCCTGTTTTGGTCACCACGTTATAAAAAAGACGTGGAGACTTTGGAAAGTGTGCAGAGAAGAGCAACTATGATGATTAAGGGCCTGGAGACTAAAACATATGAAGAACGGTTGCAGGAATCAGGTATGGCTAGTCTAGAGAAAAGAAGGAGTAGGGGTGCCACAATAGCAGTGTTCCAATATTTGAGGAGCTGTCACAAAGAAGAGGGAGTCAATCTATTCTCCAAGCCACCAGAAGGCAAGGAAAGAAACAATGGATGGAAACTAAACAAGGTGAAAAGCAACTTAGAACTAAGGAGAAACTTCCTAATAGTGAGAACAATTAGCCAATGGAACAGGTTGCCTTCAGAAGTTGTGGGTGCTTCATCACTGGAGGTTTTTAAGAAGAGACTGGACAGTCACTTCTTTGAAATAGTATAGGGTCTCCTGCTATTGCAAATGATTGGATAGAAGATATCCAAGGTCCTTTCCAACTCTGTATTTTATTTGAGGGATGCTTTGCAAATTGCTTTTTGGAAGGTCCCTCCCTAGGCAGGTGGGTCCCAGCAGGCTTAGGTAGCAAAAGCAGCGGTGCAATTAAGATTGGGGAGATTGGAACTGCCATTTTCACTCCTCCTTTGTGATTAAGAACCTCCTATAAAATTGTCAGGAATTCAGGAAAAGCCAGAAAAAGGTACCCACTGGAAAACATAGTTAATTAACATGATTTAATAAAGGTAAATATATTAAGCAAGAATGATCAAATCTTTTATGGCTTATATCCAGCAGAAAGGAGTGAAGGAGGAAGAGACCGAGTAAAATCTGGAATGGCACTTGCTGTATATTCTATGGTTTTGAATATTTATTTTGAATATTCTCAACTTCTTCAAAGCATCAGGTGAAACCCAGAAGGAATTCAGAGAGTTCCATGGATTTATTAACTTTGGTAGTATCAAAACCTAGGATTTGCTGGCATCTGTCTATTTCTCAGAAAAAGAAAAAGAAAAAAAATCCACAGTTCAGAATGGAAAGATCCAAATAGATCATTTCCATTGCTTGATTTTTAAACTGCTACTGAAAGGGTGGTGTCTTGTTTAAATGAACCATTCTCTTATTCTCATGAAAGGACATTCTTCTTATTATCAAGAGCGTGTAGATGGTATATATAAGTGCAGCCTCTCCAAAAAAAAGTCAAATCTTGAAAAAACCCTATGGCACTTTGGGAAAGGATCACTCAGAATAAACAAAAATGATTCATTCTCCAAAGGCTATAGATCATCATTTTTAAAATTGTCTCTATTTTTAACAAAATTAAATGTCTCCTCATCCATTCTAAGTGTAGTCTGGATCTGTTCCTATGTCAGATACTGAAATCAGCAGCATTTTAAATAGATTGATCAAGTTGTTCACATAATATCTGAATAATAATATAAAAACACAATGAATTAATCAGACTATTCTTTTCAGCACCCACTTGAAATCTTAACTAAATTCCATTTTACTGTGCTGATTACCAGCTGGTGTAGATTTTTGCATGTTACTCAGTCCTCAAACCAATTTCTGTTTTGAATGTTATTTTGGGTCTGGTAATTATTTGTAAAGTTTCAGTGGTTCTTTTTCACAAGCAGTCAAGTGATATTTTCAGGTTGCTCTATTGTATTCTGAAATAGCTACAGGTAGTGACAATTTTTATTAAGAAATCAAATAGCCAAAATTATATGAAAATCCTTTCTTATTGCCAAGAATTTAAAATGCAAGCTGTGCTAGAAGCAAGAGACAGAATTAGTTTTCCTTGAAATTAAAAGGTGCATATGACTTATTGACTGCTGAATATTTTTAGTAAACATTATTTTCCCCACTGCAAATACCAAACTTTTGTAATTTAATATTCAATTAAAGTGTTTTCTCTGTTTTGGATCTTATAACTGGCATATCAATGCATTTGTTCTTGGCATTTCAGCTTTTGTAAAGTAAAACTTTGCACTTTAATGGATTTCTCCCCCCAAAAAATCAAAGTCTGTTTATGGGTGAATCAGTTATGTTAGCTGTATCTTTTAAAGACATGTATGAAACTGCTCAGTGTGATCATCCACAATCTGGGAATTATGTGTCAGTACTCCTTATTTCATTGCCTACAGATCCATGGCCACAGAACCCTTTTTGAGGAGCTGAAAGTAGGATAAAGCTTTTTAATAGCAGTTCTTCATCACCATTCATTTGGACTGGTGGAACTTAATTTTAGTCAGTGATAGCAACTGCACTCAGCAATTGCCTTCTATCAGCCATTTTAGTTTTTGAGAATGCCTCAGTCATTTCCTATTTCCACAATATTCTGAGGGAAGATGGCTATCAGCAACTTTTTCTAATAGCCCAGAACAACACAACATATAGGCATTATAGGAAAATACAATTACAGCCACTGGAAGTAATGGACATTTCTCCCCTCTAAATGAATAAATGGTACACAGTGATCCACCAATTGTTTGATTATGTGCCATCAAGTCAGGATCGATTCTTAGCAAGTGCATAGTTAGATTTTTCTTTCAAGTTTTCATGGTACATAATAGAAAAATTAAATGAGTTTATACCTATAAAAACAAATTCACCTCCACTGAACAAAACCCTAAGCTACTTATAGTATATGGACACATCCATGAAGTTTTCTTGGTATAATAACGAAATGGTTTGCCAACTGCCTTTTTGAAGTATTTGTTGTTCTTTTTTACTTTCCTCTCTAGCCTATAGCTAGACAAGAAAGTAATTTCCAGGTGATTTCCCCCTCCAAATCCTAATAAGAGCCAATTCTATTTAGTTTTATAGATCAGCAAAAGCCAATTACCGTAGATGCTTCTACTCTGATGTGATACCTGGCATCCATTCATAACAAGAATAATTAGTTCAAATAGATTCTATTCACTTCAGTGTTCCATTCCTTACACAATAAATTCAAATCTTTCCATTATAATACTGGAAATACTCTGTTCAGAATTGGCGGGTGTCTGAAAACAGAAAGTTGTGATAGATAGTAGCTTTGATATAGATTCATGTTATATTGGAGTAGTTAGGTTGCTACTTCCCAGTCTAAATTCCATAATACTTCAGTAATATGAAGGACAAGATCACAGGAGGATCCTAAAAGTAGTAGCTATATCAGGGCTTAAGACAGCCAATAGTATGGAATTGGCTTTGGAGATGCTACTTGAATCCCTTTTCCAGATTCACATTACAAATCAAGTGGCTATTATATTACTTTGATAACAGAAAAGTTCCTCTATAAGGGCTTCCTAAACCATCACCATTCCCAAAGCTATTCAGAGAGACTGACACTTGAAAGCTGAAACAATAGAGCTGTTCCACTATACAAGTAAACTTCAAGAATCTCTGGAAAGGGATATGTATGCTGGTAGCCCATGTTTCAAAAGAACCGGTCTTATGTAAGATCAAACTCAGACGGAAACAATAGCCTGTGTTATATAGATCCCTCTGCTTTCCTGTGGAATCCTTCAAATCCCACACTTCAGAATGAATGCTTGTTATTGATCTTGGCTGTAAATGAAATAGCATCACTGTGCACTGGGTAGCAAATAGAGAAAGGAGTGAGCCACCTGGTGTTTCTGTCAGGAGACAGAGACTGTGCAAAGATGGGGATTTGTGAGCTTCCTGTAGAAAAAGGAAAACAGGCATTGGGGTAAAGAGGGGAAAATTGGAGTTGGATATATTTTTAAAAAAAGAAAAGGGATTTGGCACACCATGAGAAAGTTGCATCATAGATTAATACTGTATCTGCAGATCACATTTTGTGGCTAGGGAAAAGAATTATATTTTAAATAATAATTGAACATAAGTGTGTGCATGCATGCATCTATCTATACACATTCACATCCCATATTCAATTAACTTTCAGTGGGGCACTAAAGCTACAATCATATACATACATACATACATACATACATACATACATACATACATACATACATATATATCTGGGACTAAGCAATATTTCACTCCATGGACTGACTCATGAGTAAATACACATAGAACAGGAATGCAGGTCATTGTTCAATATGTAGCCTGGTGTCAAAAATTAAATATTAAGAATGGAATGGGGAAAAATACAAGGGAAAATGTACCGACACTACAAATTCCGCACTGACTCTCATTTGGAAAGCTGTTTGCACTGTCCATTATTTTAAGTTCAAGAATCGATTATGAATTTGGAAATAGGTCAGGGAGGAGAAATTATTGTTAAAAAAACCTGTATGAAATGAAGCTGAAAAACTTGATATTCTAAACAGCTAAGGCAACAAGATCAACAAGATCAAATATATTTAATAATAAATGAAAAGGGAGAAACTAACTCTCTAAGAACAATAAGACAATCAATGAAATTAAATTTCTGATAGTTAGCTGCCTAAATCTCACTTTTTCTGCAATCTTAGTACTATAGAAGTCGCTGAAATTGAATTTCTTTAGATTCCAAATTCTCCATCCCAATTCTGGTCACATCTACTTGGAAGCAAAGGCCACTGAGCACAATAGGTCTTATTTCTTGAGGAACACTGCCCTAGTGAGGCTCTTAAGTTGCATGTGGGAATGGCTAATGGCTAGTAGGAGTATTCAAATCCAACAGAAAGACTTTGCTAGTGTGTTTTCTGTAAAAAGAAAGGTAAGAGGTGACATAGTCCTGTATTGAAACTGATACAAATGTTTACGAAATTATTGATAACATGGATTTCAGAGGCTTTATAGCAGACTTTAAGGCTGCCAGCACATAATCTGCCGAGTAGAGGAAATTGGAAAGCAAAAAACATAAGATACAAATGAAAGATAAAAACATGTTGAGATTCTAGAAAGAGTACAGAGAAGAGCAACAAAGATGATTAGGGAACTGGAGGCTAAAACCAGTGGTGGGATTAAGCCACTTCGCACCACTTCGGCAGAACCAATAGCTACTTTTTTGTTGCCCAGGCCCAGAATGGACTTCTGGAAGTGGCATCCATACAGAGAACTGGTTGTTCACAAATTTGAATCTCATTACTGGCTAAAACATATAAAGAATGGTTGCTGGAATTGGCTAGGCCTAGTTTAATGAAGAGAAGGACTAGGGCCCTTCCAACTCTATTATTATTATTAATATTAGTAGTAGTAGTAGTAGTAGTAGTATTATTACTATTGTTATTGTTATTAAATTAGCTGTTGCAGCCTGCCTTGCTTTGCACAAAAAGAAGTGAAGATTTCACTGAACATTTTCCACTCAAGAAGTAGAAGCCTCTCATGTGTAGGAAGCGAATAGGTGATTCAGAGTTTCCATAGGCATGCATATAACAATGTCAGCATCTTTGTAATTAAAAACACTTATTTTCTCAGGATTCGGTAATGGCAACCATGCAAAGGTAATGGCAACCATGCTTTTTCAAGAGGCAACTGGACTTTCTTGTTTTTCACTTCTGAACTGAAGAAGCTTTTTGGATGAGAAGCAAAACATCAATATATTCTTTTAAAATGAAATTTATTTTATTTATTTATTTATTTATTTATTTTATTCGGATTTGTATGCCGCTCCTCTCCGAAGACTCGGAGCGGCTCACAACATATATATATAAAAAAATTTCAATCTAAATCCGAACAAAAAACATTAAAAATAAAACCCCACACATACTCATGAAATGTGTGTGGAGGGACAAAATGAAGTGAAAGACACCGTGGATAAGGGAAAAAAAAGGCATGTAATGGGATGAATGAAACAAAAAAGGGAAATAAAAAACCAATATATTTTATACAAAGCAGAAGAGAGTTGCAGAGAATGGACTAAAATTGTAGGGAATTGGGAAAATGGAAAGAGGTAAAGAAAACACAGAGTGATTTTGATGGAAATAAAAAATGTGTGGCAAGTTGCGGGAAGAGCGCTAAACAAAAACACATTCAGCAAAGTGAACAGAATGAGATGATTTGGGCTGACCCTGAAGTGAGTTCATGGTTGGAAGAAAGCTCTTGCTGTTCCCCCATACAAAGTCAGAGCTGACAAGACTGAATGCAAAAGCTTCAGGGGATTCAGCTTGTTAAGTAAGTATGGAAATCGTTGAACAGACTGTGCATGGGTGCAACAAGATCCAGAGACACTCTGAACAAATGGGGTTATCTGGTGGCTTCTGCTCTTTGTGGTTGTGGTGACATGCAGACAACAACAACAACACACACACACACACACACACCTACCCTTTGTGTCCCAATCAGTGTACACTTGAGGACCACATGGCAGTGCAATCCTCAAGTGTACTTTAAAGTGACTTTAAAGTCAATGCTTCTTTTAAAGCAATCATAACATTTGCTTTTCACAATTGCATGGGACAAAGAGGCTCTGCTTTAGTGAAAGCAAAGAAAGCCTGGACTCATTCAAATCCAAAGAATTACTTCTGAATTATTTTGAAGTGTGCAAAGCCCTGCCAAATATTTTTTAAAAATTCAAAAGTGGGAAATTGCAGCGACAGAAAGCATTTAACCATAGGAGTAAAATGATGTGCCTAATTTGAAAAGGCCTATCTTGTGAAGACATTTTCATAAAGACATTCATCAAGCAAAAATCAGCTACAGTTCTTATCTTGAGACTGTCATTCAGAGTTTAAAAATATCACTGACGGGTGATGTAAATACACAGAAAGAATGATTAAAATCTGGAGTCAATTGGAAGCAGGCTATTTAAACATCATGGAAACTACCTGGATAACTTTTCTAGTAAATCATGACCCTAATAGAGAACATGGTGTTAGATTGCATCATATTAATGCATTTAATCTATAAAATCTTACTCAAATGTATGAGGGTGCCAAGGCTCATACATGGGTTTCAGAGCAGGGTGAAATGCCCATGCAGTTGCCAATATGTTGAGTAAAGCAACTGCCACTAAATGCATTACAGTTTATGCTATTGTATCAATAAATATATAAAGTCAAAGGAGCAGATATATTGAAGTACAAATAGCATTCACTACATATTTTTGGTTGAGCTTGCTTTTTTTTAATACACATTTTATTGGTTTTTTTTATTTTTTACATCAAAATGCTCAGGAAAACACCGTGGTGAAAGGGTAATCAATCATAGCAAAATAAGTCATATATGTATAGTTAAAATTAATACCTTAAAAAATTTCCTCCTCTATTTCCCTCACATAATATAACAAATTTAGTTTAATCTATTTCTTCTTAAAATTCAATCAATCCACAAAATCATCCCTATTACATCTATATAAATCACTCCTGCTTTTAAGCTCCACTAATTAATTAACATATTCCAATTAATCTTAAACAAACATATTAATAAGACTTTGGGTCTTATTTGGGTCTTATTGGGTCTTCTACAACACATAATATTCCAAGAATAATATTCTAATATTTTCATATATATTCCATCTCTTAATTTAATACATCATTAATTAATACCCTTTCTTCTCTTATCATAGATCTCTCTAACTCTTCCGCTATTACAAAATAGTTTTCTATATAAACAAAGTAAAAACAAACAAAATATTTCATTGGTTGAGCTTGTTAATGGAATTCTGTGGATGCATTGATTTCCTATATCTATAAATATTCATTGTTCACAGAGATATTATCTAAGTTAGACAATTGGTTCTAGTATTAAAGCAGTTAATAATCTGCTTTGATATTTATGAGGCATAGCAATGCTTCTTCTTCTTTTTTTTTTTAAAGAAACTTTTATTTCTTTAAGGAAGATCTGCATTCAATGCCATCTGGCCAGGATTAAGGCAAATTGCTTAGTTTTACTTTCCTCTCCTTCCAAGAGCTACTTCCAAGGCTGCACAGCCACTTGAAGCAGCCTGACTATGCTGGCTTCCTGTCTTGAGATTTTATCCTCCTTGAAGAATGAAAGTAGATGTTGTACCTGCCTCTGCATGCACATCCCCAGGACCCAACAAGTTCAAACAAAGGAAAGAGGAACACATTAGTGTCAGAAATACCATTTATTTAGATTGTTGTCCGTATATCAGTTTTTGATAGGGGCTGAAGGTGGTAGGTATAGTGCTTGCTCCTTTTTTTCCCTTTTAAGGAGAATCTTATGAGGTAGGTTAGACTGAGAGAGGTGAGGGATCCAAAACCACCTAACCGAGGGATGTGACAGATCCAAAATCACCTAGCTGAGAGTGGTCTAGGACCCAATCACCCCATTGTTTGGACAACCACATGTCAGAATTTGTTTCCTACTTGAGCAGGGGGCTGGATTGGGAGACCATCAAGTTCTCTTCCAACTCTGTTATTCTAGTTGAACACCCACACTGGCTATTATTTTATTAATAAGTAATATCCTTTAGCATATTTTAAGATGACACATCAATGATTTCAGATCCCATTACACTAAAAAAAAACAAAAAAAAACAAATAGCCCTTTCATCAAACAAGTATTATGAATATTAGGACACCTTTCTGTTTGAGTTTGTGTAGATGATATAAATTGCTTAGAATCACTACAATAGTGAGGTAGGAAAGCAGCGGAAGGGAGAGTGGATATAAACAATAAAAAAAATAATAAAAACAGAAAGCAGGTCCTTTGGCAGCTTATCTTTTAAATGTCAATCCAGCCAGCAAGATATCTAAGAAGCAAGTATTTCAAAGGCCTGCCTTAATGAACTCACTATGGATAAAGGTGCAGAATTCCTCTTGAGGTATCCAGAATTCTGTCTTTATGCCAAGGATTGGTATTCAAGATACCTTACTGAAGTTGGTGTAGTTCTTAGCTTCCTTGATTTTACCCAGATGTGGAGTGTGATGCATACACATAAGATGTTTTGAAAAGCAAACTAGGAGTAGATTTGGATAGGTGTGGTAGAACTTCAGATGGGCTGGTGATGAAAAGTTGATGAAAAAGAATGAAGCAAGTGAAATCCATGCTTTATGAATGGGAAAGAGATAAAAAGAGAGAGCAAGAAGGAAAAAGTGTAACTCTGATTGGAAAATTCTGTGGATTAAAGGAAAAGGAAGCCTTCATCTGAAAGTGGCACCATCAAAAGCCACCTTCTCTTCTCCTCCCCTTCCCTTATTTTCTATAGAACTGAACACACACATGCCTCATTTTTAATGCCACTTGTTACCATGGAGTTCAAGAACAGATTCTGATTTTCTCTGTGACAATCTAATATATTACAATGTGTATGTTACGCTTTATGTGCAATCATTCAAATCAGATATGTGTACTTGGCAAATGTGCTACTATGCAGGATTAATCTGATGTACTTCTTTCTTTATATTCTTGCCAAATGTTAAAATAGTCAGTTGTATCATGTAAAACAGATTTCTTTCAAGCTGGATTGTCCTAGAATAGAGTTTTAATCTATTAATTTAATAAAAATTAGTTCATTGAGTTTGGAATTTGAGTTTTAAGATATTAAGCTTAGAGAGTTGGGATAATATGTCATTGATGCCATAAATTATAAAGAATATCAAGAGTCTTCAGAAAAGGGACTATAAGCACATTTTTTTGCTCATCTGTCAGCCCTCCTGGCAATTTTGACTCTGGTTGTTTTATTTGAATGCAAATCTACTTTCAGCTGCTTGTCTGATACCACAGAGGAAAAGCAAGTCAAGTTCCTTGTCTGCTTCATGCATCATTAGCAAAATTGCTAGCTAAAGTCTTGCCTGCAGTTTTGTTATTAGTAGTGATAATGCAAGAAGCAGAAGGAAACACAGCTTGACTTTCATCTCCCAGGTGGAGATTTCATTTAGGAAAAAAAATATCCCTTTATTCATAAAATAAGTGGATTCCCTATGGAGTTGTCAATAGGACATAAATCTGTAAGTAGTTTTGTGTGTGTATCTATATATCTATATTTATGTGTACATATAAGTCTATGCATACACATGTACACACACAAATGCTGTGGCCTAGTACAGGTGTTCCCAACCCACGGTCCATGGACCAGTACCAGGCCGTGGCATGTCAGCAACTGGTCAGCACAAACAACCAAAGCCCCATCTGCAGGATGCAGGCAGCACACAAAGCCGTGCCCCCTCTGGTCTGTGGAAAAACCTCTCTCCACAGAACCGGTCCCTGGTGCCCAAAAGGTTGAGGACCTCTGGCCTAGTAATTAAAAGCATTTTCATATTTTCATCATTATTTGGAAAGGGAATATTTCCAAAAGATAAAAAAAAAGTCTTCAGTACGTCATACATTCTCACCCAAGTGTGATACATACAACCAGTTTTTATTGGGGAGTGATAAACTTAGTATGAGTTGAAATTTGGGTGCTAGTTTTTGTTTGATGTAATCTTCTGAAAGCAGCATTTTTGGCTATATCTACTTTATTTATTTTGAAAGACTTGTATGCCTGCCCCTATTGTAGCCACGAGCCTGGATGGCTCACAAACAATAAAAACTTTAAAGTCCCCCCAACAAACAGAATAAAAACTCATGCTGTCCTAGGTCAATACCATCTTGTCAGGCCACAGCTTCATCCTACCCTGAAACCTATGGGAACTTCCAGCTCTTCAAAGCCTTTTGGAAAGCAAGGAAGGTGGGGACCTCCTGGTTCTCTGGGGGAAGAGTGTTCCACAGGGCAGGGGCAGCTATGGAGAAGGCATACTTCCTAGGTCTCATGAGATGACAACATTTAAGAGAAGGAACTTGACACATGCCTATACTATCTGAAAGGTGGATATACTCAGAGTGAAATTGTACTGAATATATCCTGGGTTCGTGACACTGTGGACTTCAAAGGTAATAACCAGCACCTTGAGTTGAACTGGGAAATAAACTGTAAGCAATATGGACAAACTGTGAAGTATCCAGAACTGCATGCACTACTGTATTGTAATTTCTACATTTCAGAAGAAGGTAATGGAAAATTACTTCTCTACTGATTAAAAAACAAAACAAAAACATAATCCATGAAATCACTAGAAACTGAACTCAACTGGAAGAACATTTTGCTTTATTCTCATATTATGGGCCAAACTACATTTAAACTTTTGTGTAAGTTTTGGAGATATGAAATAACACTTTTTTCCTTAAAAAAATAAAACTGCAGGATGTGTTAATTGTTAGTGGAATCAGAGCAAATATGAAAAGGGTTGCAGAACAACAACAACAACAAAAAACCCTCTCACTTTCACCAATGGAAAATCCCTTTTCTGAAGCAAATCTTTGCACCGGTAAGTTTATGTGAGAAGAACTGAAGAGCTTTTTAGGTTATTCTAATGCCAATCTTCCTTCCCATCATAAGCAAGATAAGGGCAAAGAAACAAATATAGATGTTGTTCCTTTGTGGGAAATTATGATTAAGGTGAAAATGTGTGCCTCTCTATTTTTCTGGGCTTTCTTGCTCAAATGTAATGTACAACAAATCTGTGGTAACTTTGTTTATCCACTGATTCCATGCCAGATGCTGTGGGTAGTTTTGGCGGTGTGCCATAACATTCAGAGTGCCTATGGACTGTGAAGAAGGAAGCACAGTTCCATAGTAGTGTCAGACCATTAAGTTCTGGTAGTCTGCCATAAGCTTGCTTCTGTTGGCCTTGTTCTCTTACCCCGTTTGTTTTATAATTTTGGAAGTAATAAATTTCTACTGGCAGGAGATAATGATAAGTTGCTTTAGTGATGAGGACACAGGTAGTCCTCAACTTATGATTACAACTGTGACCAGAATTTTGGTCACAAATAATTGTGGTTGTAAGTTGAGGCACCCATGTGACCAGACCTGATTTTTCAGATTTTTTCTTTTTTGGCAGTTCTTAAGTGAGTCACACAGTCATAAATCTAAACCATATGGTGGTTAAGCAAACCATGAAGTCATTAAGTGAATTCGTTCTCTTAAATGATGTTTTTCCCAGACATTTGGTGGGGGGGGGAATGGAAAGTAGAAAAAAGGCACAAATCACAGTCACATGACTGCAGGAGACTGCAACCAGTCAAAAATGGAAACCAGGTAACAAGGACCTGAAATGCCATCATGTGACCTTGGTGGGGGTGGGGGGAGGTGGCATGACTCTTATGATAGCCAGAAGTACTTTATAGTTGCAAAGCATCCTTTCTGAGGACAACCTACCTTTGAATGGTCATTAAATTGGTCATGAGTCAAGGACTATCTGTATGTCTCATATATCACTGTGTAACCCCTGATGAAGGACAATATCACTAGCCAACAAATTAACTCAATATCTTTGCATCCTGAGGATATCTCAGTTTATAAATGTAGCGTCTATTTCTGAACATACCGATAGAAGTTCTTTTTGCCTAGTATTATATTTTATGGCATTTTTGGCAATCATTTGAATAATGAATACTGACCAGTGGCGGGATTCAAATATGTGAACAACCAGTTCTCCTTGTGGATGCTGCTTCCGGAAGTCCATTCTAGGTCTGGGCAACAAAAAATTAGCTACCAATTCTGCTGAAGTGATGCGAACTGGCTGAATCCCACCCTTGATTCTGACCCTTTATTTTGCCACACTTAAAAAACCAAAGGGCTCAGAACAGCTGCTAGTTATAGCAATAGCACTTAGACTTATGTACTGCTTCACAGTGCTTTACAACCCTCTCTAAGTGGTTTACAGAGTCAGAAAATTGCCCCCAACTATCAGGATCCTCATTTTACTGACCTCGGAAGGATGGAAGGCTGAGTCAACCTTGAGCTGATCAGGATTGAACTCCTGGCAGCAAGCAGTGAGTTAGCCTGCAATACTGCATTCTAACCACTGCGCCACTACAGCTCATAATTATGTAGATTTCAGGTCAAAACAGGAGCATAAAAACATGTCTTCTTTCTCATCTTTTCCCTGTTGATTTCCTGATAAACAGTCACATCATTCCGATCTCTCATGCTCCATCTACGCTCTCACCATAGAAGGCCATTTTCCTCTGGAAAAAAAAAAATCCTGCCTGAAGTATTCATTCACTCAGCACTGGGGAATTACTGCAAATGGGCATCATCCTAATTTTCACCAAGCTGTCTCCAGTATGGGCAGAGCCAAATTATGTATCTCATCTTATCTTGCTGGCTCTGAAAAACCATTACAAAGCAATAAAGATCATGAATTTAGATCGGTGTCCTGCCTCTTTGGTTTAAAGCATCCTAAGGGAGCTTTATATTAACAAATCATATTGAGTAGCTATTTAGCTCAAGGTTGTGAAGCCAGAGAAGGCCTCCTCTGTTAAAGCAGTAAATACAGTGGAGTCACTGAACAGGAAGATTTTTACTGGCAATTAGTCTGGGAAGGATACAATCACTTCTCTCTTTCCCTCTGTCTTTGCTCCTGAATTCTTCCTGTATAGTACTTTTACTTTGCCTGAGACATAACAGATGTTCAGAGGAACCAGCTGCTCAGTTTTCTAATTTTGAAAATATCCTAACCCTAACTATTGATTGCTCACTTGGGTATTTCCTTGGCTGTCAGACCATATTCATAATAATTACGATAAATTATGGTTTAATTTTTGTATTGATGCATTGTATTATTATTATTTTTCTTATAAGCTGCTTTCGAGAAAATACTGCATCAGCATGGTACAAGTAACATTAGGATGGTCAGAGATTCAGGTCGTGAATATAATAACCTAAACCAATTAAGGCTTTGGATATGTAACATTAGGGAACAGCTGAAACAAGATTATGTAATGTGTGGCGCTTGGGTCACAAAGATGCAACATCTTCTTTTTCAGTTTGGTGTCAGCATCAAATCCTCCCTGCAGATGAAATGCCTCCAGTTATTCCAGTTATTTCCTGATGACTGTACTCCTGGCACATGAAGAAAGTAATCTACAGTTGATTCTGAACCAATTCTCAGGTATTGCTATGTTTTTTGGCCTGGCTACATCTATCTATCTATCTATCTATCTATCTATCTATCTATCTATCTATCTATCTATCTATCTATCTATCTATCTATCTATCTATCTATCTATCTATCTATCTATCTATCTATCTATCACGTTTGTGAATCTCCTTCAACTAGGGGCTCTTTGGGCACTTTTATCAGCCTGTGCCAAATACTAAGCCAGAATAATAATAATAAAAAAGTCACTGTTGATGATACTCAAATGACAAATGTAAACAGCTGCAAATACTTGTGAAGCATCTTCTCGAGCAATGGGTCTCTGGATAAAGAAATTGACTCCAGGATCAGCAAGGCCAGCCAGGTATTGGGGCAGCTGTTGCTGTTTTCTCACTCCATGTTTCCCAATAATTCTGTCCTAGTTGCCACTGTCTTCCATACCCTAGTGCTGAACTTGCCCAGAATGATGAATTTGTCCCTGACAAGGGTTGTTTCTAAAACCTGTTTTAAGTGGAACAGCCATCGCACAGGGGCAGCCCCAGTTTTTTAGTAGAAGAGACAAAAAACAGCAGCATGGAGAACCACTACAGCTGCAGACCCCTCCTGCTGCAGTGAATGACCAAGATGTCAAAATGTCTTGTCACGCACTTAGCGCTCCACAATGACTGCTGGGCCTACCTTCTTAACCATTGGATTATTGATCAGATTCCTCTGTCAATCTGCCAAGGCCAGACTTCACACTCTGGGAATGATGAATCCCTATCAAACCAAGCATCAAAGACTCACTGGCTCTCCTTAGCCCATCTGCCAAGACAGTGTGGCCTCTGCATATATTACAACTACTTGGAGCCACAGGTTAGAGCTGAGCACCCAATGAGAATGAAAGGTGAATAACCAACCTTAGAAAGGGAACATCAGGTTCCTCCGCCAGAGGTGCGCTACCATCCCTGAACAATATTAGGGTCATTTTCTTCTTTCTAAGTATTTATTGGGGAGAGTTTTGATTAAACTCATGCCCATTTGTGGATGTTCCCTATACATCTACTTTGGCCAATGTAAGAACTGAATAGGCTTTGACTTTGACTACAGTTTTCCCTTTCCCCCCATCTTCAAGTGATTATGGAGGGTATTTGAAAGAAAATCTCCAGGATCAGATGATCAGATGGAAAAGTTCTCAAGTCTAGGGACAAAACTAATTTTGATAACTGCTATTTCAAAAAGTTATTTCTGTTTTTGTAGGAAGAATGAATTTGGAGCTTTCACTGTGTCTGGAATTCACCTGTGGAGGTTCAAGACCTAATTTATCTTGTTGCTTGTAAATTCAGTCATGTATGGCATGTCACTTGATCCAATAAATGTTGGTAATAAAACATATTCCACATTTTTAATGAGGGTTTTTTAAAAAAAATCTATTCACAAGTCCCTATATTCCTACAATACTGATACCTTGATTTTTTAAAAAAAAAAAACCCTCCATTTTTACTATGAGTTTACAATCTAATCTAATCTAATCTAATCTAGTGATTATATTACCTTAATACTTCAAAATTAGCTCTTGGATCCCTTATCCCCTTCTTTAGATATGTATATGCAGAATTAAAATCATTGTAGGATATCTCTGACTTGGTTGCTCATGTTTAGAATTATTCCTCCTCTCCTTTTTGAAAGATGCCTGTAGAACAATGTAAGCAGGATATTAAAAAGCCTTTCCCTTTTTAAATATTTGCCCTTTTTAAAGAATTGTATACCATTTGCTCTTTTGTATTCTTTTATTAGCTTCCAGCATGCTTTGTTAAGCATGACATAGCAATACAATTTAAAACTGGAAAAGAGTGGCCATGATTAATGTGTTTTTAAGAAAAGGCTAATCCACCATTTAGTTTAGTTTCCCTTTCTTATAACAGCTTTAAAGAAAAACAGTCAAAAACCATAATGTCTTTGGTAGTTTCTACAATAACAACAATTAAAAGGGCAAGAACTCACCTAGCTCCAGTAGTAAAATCATTGAAAGGGCTCAGCTAGCTTCCTTGTGCTAAAAGTAGGTACATTTCAATCTTCTAACCCCAGCAAACCTGAAAAAAGCAATCTAGTATAATTCTTGCCCTCCTTCTATTGCATTTTTGGATACAAAACCATTATTAGGAGAACCAATAAATCAACTTCAGTACTGCTGATGAGAAAGAAAGGCAAAATAAGTCCTTCCATAACAAATCTGGCAGACATTATCCAAATATAGCTGCTTTGAAGAATTACGAATATTTATTTGTTTGGTTGATAGTTTGTCATGTATCCAGGCTTATAACACATTTTGTATACATATAAAATATCAAAATTGTAACCTTGACCGGGATTGTAAGATCTGAATTGCAAACAGTGGGATAACCAGAAGATGTCAGGAAAGAGATGAAGAATACCCTGACTTTCTGTTATCATCTAATTCAGGGATGTCAAACTGCCAGCCCGCGGGCTGGATGCGTCATGTTGAAACCACACCCACCCCATTGCCAGCAATGGGAAAAAAGTCATTATATGTCGCGACACGTCCCGTGACATTGTGAGTTTGACATCCCTGATTAATTATTCTCTGGATTTTTTTTAGTCCAGAGTTGATGGCCCTGTCCTTCACTCTGATCATATCCATTGATTTTTCTAGCAACCATGTTGTCTTCCATATGCTAAGTTCCCATAAAAAATAAACCATAGCTAGGTTGGTTTGTTTTGGACTTAGTGTGCTTTTAATGGGGTTTTCTTGACCAGGACTGAATTACAATGCTTTCAAGATTTGTTTATAGATAAAATATGGGAAAAAGATATTTTTTAGTTGTATTTTTAGAGAAAGTGATAAGCTATAGTATTAAAAGGAAAATGTTTAAACTTGACAAGGAGTTTCTGAGAAGAGGCAAGAGAAAATGACAAATTAATTACCGAAGTATTATTTGAAGGGATTAAAGCTCAAGATTTTTAATATGTTGGTGCTTTTGGTGGCTCTGAATAGATTTTTTTTCTTGATTGAGTTTGAATGATGAGGCTTTAAAGATTTGTTTATAGATATGAGATAAGAGATTGGAAGAAGAGATTTTGTTTTGCTTTATTCCTAGAGAAAATTATAAGTTCCTGTGTAAAGTAAAGGTATATGAAATTGTTTTACTTGTTTAAGGTTAAAATGTACATATTATTATTTCTGGTAAGTCTTAATGGATTTTTGCTGATTAAGATTGAATGATGAAGCTTTATAATTTGCTAGTAGATAAAAGATGAAAGATGTGATAAAGAGATTTTTGAATGAAATGTTAAAGAATATGGTAAGTTATTGAAATTGTTTGTACAGAAGTTTCCTTGATGAAGAGTGAAATCATTTCTTTATATATCGTTTCTCTTTGTATTTTTCCCTTTCTCTCCTTTTTCCTCTTCACCTTTTCATTTTTATTCTTCTCTGTTTGTACCCATTTTTAATCATTTTAAATCAATTGTAATTTTAAACTTCAATAGCAATTATTATAAAACAATACCTTGAAAGATTATTTTACCACGTGTGATAGACTTGCAAAAAACAAAAGAAAAATATTGGATACAAATATATACAATGATACAAAGAATGTTAAAGACTATTATGAAACCAGAATTTATCTTATTGGGATTTATAGATAGCTCTTTACAGAAGACTTATAGAAGACTTGTATATTGTTTTATAATATACATATTATTTTATACACAAAGTTGGAAATATACTGAAATACCCACAATGGTAGAGCAGATTGTGAATAAAATGGAATAAGATGGCAAAATTGACTTGTTTGATCAGGAATAGAACAAGTATTTTCCTGAAGACTGGAAACTTCTTATGAAGTTTTTGTTGGAAATGGGAAACAATGAATTATTGATTTATGGATTTACTTATTAATCTATTAAATTATAAAGTTGAATATGGGAACAAGAACAAGAAAATTATGGGGTAATTTTAATGAGGGAGAAGTGAAGTTTGTAATTGTTGTAGATAGTTCAATAATTACAGATAGTTGGAAGTTGTTTATACTTTAGTTTTTATCTATAATCTTACACTATATATTTTTTTTACTTTTCTGAAAATCATGAATAAAAATTATTTTAAAGAGATATAAAATCCTGATTTCTCCATCCAGTTGAAAAAGAATTTTTTTTTCACTCAGATCCCTAGATTTCTAGCTCCCATTTTCATCCTGGAATGTGTGAACTCTGTTATTTTTAAAGGGCAAAGTTTTACATTTGCAGAGGGACTTTTTTTGCAATTCTGAAATAGGAGTGTATATGAGAGAGAGAGAGAGAGAGAGAGAGAGAGAGAGAGAGAGAGAGAGAGAGAGAGAGAGAGAGAGAGAGAGAGAGAGAGAGAGAGAGAGAGAGAGAGAGAGAGAGAGAGAGAGAGAGAGAGAGAGAGAGAGAGAGAGAGAGAGGGAAAATAATTTGGGATGTTCATACAATTCAGGATTAGTTTGAGTCGGCAGAGGAAAGCATGAAGCCAAGTATTGGTCAGGATCAGGGCTCAGGGAGTGCTAGCATAATGGAGCAGCCTCAGCTGGGTCCATTGAACTAGGAACAGGCTAAGGCTGACTGAGGCAAGCCACAGCTGCAGCAAGTTGGCCAGGAGGCTTCAGGTAAGGACAGGGAGTAGCTGCTACTATTAGCAATGAGGAGGAATTGGAGTCCATACCTCCTCCTGATCCAACGACACATAGAGCAGAGAGGAGACAGGCACAATGCCAGTCAGCTATACCAGGGCTTTTCAACCTTTTCATCCATTGTACCACTTTTAGGATATGGCAACATCCGAGTACCACCAGTCGCCTAGCAAGGTGTCAAAAACTTAATGACCCCCCCAAAAAAGGAAAAAAGTGATAAAGTACAGGTAGTCCTCGACTTACAACAGTTCGCTTAGTGACAATAGCACTGAAAAAAGTTTCACCCGAGCCACAGCTGAGTAAGACACCTGCCTGCCCACCCAGCGGCGCTCTTCCTCCTGCCAGAGGTTTCCATTGTTGTGAGCATTTCTGTTGAGGATTGGCAGCTTGGGTGGGGTGGGGGGTGTTTGGTTTTTATTCCCCTCCCCATTTGCTGGGTGGTTGCAGCAGGTTTTGGTTACTTCACATGACCCTGGGACACTGCGACCATCATAAATATGAATCAGTTGCCAAGCATCTGAATGTAAATCACAAGACCCTGGAGATGCTGAAACATTCCAGCTGATCGGCACTTCTTCTGGGCTCAGCAGAAGCGCCAGGATCAGCGCCAAGCTCCAGCTGGAGCCTGGCGCTGATCCTGGTGCTTCCACTGAGCCCTGACAGCCCTGCAGCTCCAGCCATCTCTCACTCAGGCTTATGTGGTGCTGCCACCGTTTCAGCTCATTCCCCTCCCCTGCTACTTTTCTAGAATGGTTGTGTACCACCTGCCAGGTGTCAATGTACCACAGGTGGTAACTGTACCACTGGTTGAAAAGCCCTGAGCTATACTATTCATGAGGAGGCAACCTCACCTCTCATGAAGGGCTGCACTGGCATTGCCTATTTAACCCCACTCTGAGGAGTGTTGCTGGTGCAATGTGCCCCGTTCTGAGCTTTGTGTGCTTGTTCTTTGTATCCTGGCCTGTTTGACTCCTGGACCTGCTTTCCTGGATTTCATGTGTACCCATTGGACTCAGTTGCCCAGTGACTCTTACTGTACTGAGCTTGGAATCCAAACTTGTGCAACAGGGGTGCTTTCCAAGGACCTGTTTATTTGGGGGGGGGTTGAACACCTGTGGAACTCCTGCCATACTTGTGGGGGGGGAGCGGGGCAGCACAAAAACTTGTAAAAAGTGTGGGTAATTGGAAAGTACATATGTAATTATTTATTCTTTCATTCAATTTTATAACTGACAGTCTCAATCCAATATAAAAATGTATTTTAGGGAAACTATGTCTAAAAGTGTACATGTACTTTCTGGTTTTTTTCCCTAAATTTATATGTGCCTTGCTTTAAAATTTCATAATTAATGTATGTTTTGAAGAAAGGGAAAGAACATTTATTTTACTAGAAAATAGTGTTCCTTACTGAACAATATATTTATCTTACTGGAAAATTTATATTTGTATGCTTCTTTCATAAACGCACCTTTAAGTGTAATGTTAATGACAGTGTAAATTGCTTAGAAAGTAATGGCAAAAAGATAATAGAGAACTTATTATATATGATACTAATTTATAAATAGCATTTTAGGGCTATGGATATTACGAATTACAGAGAAACTTGTGATGAATACATAATAGATAACAGATTCAAGAAAACTACAGATGTGATGGAGGGCTCAGTTTCTGAACATTCTGTGTAAAATAATAGTTTAAAAGATATAATAGAAGGCCATTTGGCTTACAATCAAAGTATGTAACTGTGACATGATAATGCTGAGCAAATATGGGGAAAAAGTTTATTAACACTCAAAAGAGTTAAGCTGCTCTTAATTACACATGGAGGGAGAACAGCAATTTTCTGGACAAAACAGAGGGAGTAATTTGTTAATGAGAAGAAAAACTCTAATAATCACACTCTTTATAATACAGCTTAATTGTCCAAGCTTGATTAAAAAAAGTTAGCATAGAAATAAAAGCTGGATGGAAAGAATGAGTATATGCATGGGCTAAAGGAGCAAGGTTTCTATTATAATTCTCTGCTTGCAAAGCTTTGCTACTGGGCTGTGAAAATAAAAGTAAAGGTGGGCAGGAAAAGACTATTTTGCTACTACTATACTGCTTATTCCACTCGACTTGTAGACTAGTTTCCAATGGTTATTTGAAGTCACCCATTATGTATGAAATCACATCTTGACCTATAAAGCCCTTCATGGCAATGGACCAGGTTACTTGCGGGACTGTCTTCAGCCTCATGAATCCCAGCGACCGGTCAGAGCACATAGGGCTGGCCTCCTACGGGTCCCGTCCATCAAACAATGGTATTTGACGGGCCCTAGGACAAGGGCCTTCTCCGTTGCTGCCCCAGCCCTCTGGAACCAGCTTCCCTCAGAGGTGCATACTGCCTCCTCCCTCCTAGCTTTCCGTAAACTTTTAAAAACCCATTTATGCCGACAGGCTTGGGGGGTATGAACTTTGTTCTGCTCCCAGGCCGAGGAATCGCCTTCCATTGCTGAGTGTTTATTTGATTGTGTTTGCTTGTTGTATGTGTCATTTTTTTAATTGGATGTAATTATTGTTATTGATTTTATCTATGTCTATGTTCTTGTTGTGAGCCGCCCCGAGTCCTGGGAGAGGGGCGGCATACAAATTTAATTAATAAATAATAAATAATAAATCTTCCCTTAATTTAAATGCCTGGCAGCATAAATCACATGTCAATTTTTCCAATTGCCCTGATTTCCTCAAATCCCTTGCTTACCTTTTCCTCAGGGTCCTTACACTGATGGGCTATGTTAGAAGAAGTGTTACTAATGCAGTTTTTTTTGGCATATCCATCTCTCTCTTTACACTTAAAAAAGGGAAACTTTTTCAGATGTCATGATTGGCTTCCCTAAGTATAATCCATTTTCTTCTTCCTCCTTTTCTATGAATAGGTATCTGATGCGGTATCATTTACCATGGCTTATCAGTGCAGATTGTAGCTTGCATTATTGAAGGACCACTCAGTGTTTTTCACAGCAGCATTGACAATGTTGTCATAACAATTATCCCCAGCTGAAGTGCCACATTTCAGTTTTGATCAAAGAGAGGCCTTGAATGCATGGCCTGTGCCTGCATTAGCAGAAAATCCTTCTATTGTCACAACATGAACCTAGCAATGCATCACTGAGGCATGTAGCACTTTCTCCTCTTGCAATAAAAGCAAAAACAACTTTGGGTCTTTAATTTCAGGTCACTCCAATTTTTTCCCCTATAAATGTTTGAAGGACCCTTGTACATCTGGAACTGTATCCCAAATTCAGAGAAATAATGTTTTGGCAAGTGACGCTCACAGCTATTAGCATGATACAAAAATGAGGAAAAATTGATTCTATAGAAATATATATCATTTCCACATGAGGAGCTTTCTTCCCCATTTCCACAATTTTTTAAGAGGGACTTCAGGCAGATATTTTATTAGTGAATATCCCCTTTTCCTCTTGATGAATTATTCATGATTTGTTGTCATAGCAATTCTTTTTCCCTTAGGAACTTCTGTGAAATCCAAAGCTGATATGGAACCCAGTTGCTTTCCCCTCAGATTTCATTCTACTTGTTGAAGGACACATTAATAGGCTGGTGGTGCTATGGCTGTAGCTTTGTTCAGTGCCTCTAAGTGTGTTAATATACAAGCAGTTTCAGCTTGTAAACCCTACCTCTTGTCTGTCACATCTACCTGCCGTTCTGGGAGATTTATTGAGGGTCAACAAAACATTGTTATGGATTTCATATTTTAAAAAATCCACTGAAATATTTCTCCAATGGAACCTGCCAATGGCAGTA
The DNA here is from genome assembly GCA_034064705.1 of Bothrops alternatus. Classification (NCBI taxonomy): domain Eukaryota; kingdom Metazoa; phylum Chordata; class Lepidosauria; order Squamata; family Viperidae; genus Bothrops; species Bothrops alternatus. Next base: position 12,562,952 of record JARGCV010000023.1, read on the forward strand.
GGTGAGAACTGAATTTTTCTCATTAAAGGTATAAGGTGACCAAAGAGTAGTGCCTTCCTTAAAAAAGAAGTATAAAAACTCTTGTGTTGGGTTCTTTGCAGAGAGCAAGCGTCTTCCCTGTCATTTGCTGGGCTGGTATGTGACCATTGAACTTCACAAAACTTCAGCAAAGGTTGCAGAGATAACAATGAAATATGTAACTTCTGCATGAAAAGTATGTACAAAAGTCCCTTTTCAAATAATAGTGCTCTAAAACATGGTTCAAACTTTAATTTTTTAATGTGTTTTGGAGGTTACACATAATTCCACCTGGAGCTTGATCAGTTGTGCTTAGTCCACTGTAAGTGTAAAGATTTGGGAGCTGAAATCAAGAGACGTCTAAGCTCACACAGCATGGATCTGGTAGGTACATGATATAACAGGCAATATCTTAAAAGCAAATAATAGTTGAATATTTATACTAGAGATGAATACTAGTATAGTTTCAGATTTGAGATCTTGACATAGAAAGATTCCAGTATAGTTTAAGATTCACAAATTGGAAATAATATTTAGTTGGAACTAATTTGTATATTGATGAAACATTTAACTGCAGGTTAACTCCGGAATAGGGCGGCATAGAAATTAAATTAATAATAATAATAATAATAATAATAATAATAATAATAATAATAATAATAATAATAATAAGAAATATTACAATACCTGAAACTGTTTTATTTGGGGGGAATGCATGCAAAGACTGAGTTTTAGTGATTTCACTCCAATACAATTAAAAATATTTCTTCTGGATTTTTTTAATAGTAAAGTCCACACATCTGAAAGTTGCCATGGATAAGAAATCCTGTATTACTACATCAGCTGTAAAAAAATGTCTGGAGGATATACATTACAGTTTACCCATCAATTATACTTGTAGAAACTCTTGTTCTGTTTACACTAAACATCTGCAGTATATACCATCTGAAGGCACCCTTATCTTCCAGCCATTTTGAAGATACAATGGTCTCATTATATCTATTCATCTTTGGGAAGTTTAGTTCAGTATACATTTTTATTTAACAGAGCAGCTGTTCTGCTTTTCGCATAGACCTGGCGATATTCTGGAAATAAATGAGAGCAATGTCCTCTCTCTTCCTTTGCAGAGAATCCAAGGCATATTTCTCAATAAATTGGCTCTGCATTCTGTCTTGTGTAGCAGCTTCACAACCAAATGCTGAATGAAGTGTGAAAAATCAATACACTCATTTTTTTATTTTTATTTTGTGCAGCTTATAGAAATGTGAACCATAGACACACAAAAGGGCATGTTTGTATTTTTTTTTCTTGAACAGTACAAAGAACTCTCTCTTCTCGCCCCCCCTCCTCCCAATGATCATGTAAAGGACAGCAGAGAGCATATTTTCTATAAATTATTTGTGATTCTTGGAGCATCTTTAAATAACTGAAAGCTTGGCGATAACCTCGCAGAACAGTCATAGTGCTTTATTTTCGTGGGTAAGATAATATGACAGGTAGTCCATTTAATCTGGGGATTCGCCCCTTCTCAGCCCATGGAAGAAATCACAAACTTATTTTCTCACCTACACTTTTTTCTCCCTTTTTTTCCTGCTTTTTAAAATTTTTGCTCATATTCAGGATACAAAGAATAAAGGACAACAGCTAGGAGAAACTCAGACTTGCTGCTGTTGGAAACTATACCCAGCCCTCATTTCACTGTCTAACCTTGGCTTTCTTTCTGAGAAACACAAAGTTTCCTTGCTTGATTGTTCTCTAAAAGAGGATAGATAGATTAGATTAGATTAGATTAGATTAGATTAGATTAGATTAGATTAGATTAGATTAGATTAGATTAGATTAGATTAGATTAGATTGATGGATGGATGGATGGATGGATGGATGGATGGATGGATCGATCGATCGATCGATCGATCGATCGATCGATGGACGGACAGTAAATGCTGAGCTGAGTGGTGAGTTTGCATTCTCAAGTCACCTGTGTTAGTGCCCTGATTGGTTCCTGCTTATGTCCCCAGACCAAGTCTGTGGTTTGATCAACATGGCAGATGAGTTCATACCTAGCAGTAATCAGATGAGAAGCAGAATCGTATCTCTATTTGATTGAAAGTGACTGAAAAGAGGGCTCTTTTGTGTATATTACACAATCTATGGGTATATTAAAATAAAACAAGATCCTCCTTTGGACATTTGCCTGGAGATATGAAGATGGGTGTTTTTATTATGCAACACATGCTAACTATAGGATAAATTGATGTGGTTCCCCATGTAGTTGCCTTAGGGAGCCTCAGATGTTTTCTCTCCATGCTACCTTACTCTTGTCTTCTCATCCATTTCCTTCTAAAATATATGCCTTATATGCATTTTTCTTCTGTAATAATTTATAGCTATCATTCTGAAAAGCCAGAGATCTAGTATACAGCTCTAAGTCCAAACCCTACCACCCAGAACTACTCTGAAGAGAAATGAAATCAAAACTGCATAGTGACATAAAAATTACTCATAATGGTCTTATTGTATGCATAAATTGGAACAACCTCTTAGCTGAGTAAATCAGTAGCTAATGATCTGTGAATCTGCTGCCTTGGTCTTTTGATTACTTTTGCTGTTACAAAGACAATCAAATTATGATTATTTTCATTGTAAAATAAATATAGGCTGATATAAAATATAAATACTGCTTTTCGGTTTAAAACTTGCTCATAACCATTCACATTTTCCATTTTTTTGTGTGAATTTGGCTCTAGAAGAAAAGCCAGAAAACTTGAAAAATGTACTTCTTACAAAAAGGTTCTGCCCATATAGAGAGGCTTTGTTCTGTTTGACTTAAAGCCGATTGCATATGTGTAATTCTTTAATTATCACATATGGTAGTTTTTCACTTAAGCTTAATCTCTAGAAATATAGCATACATTTGCTGAGAGAAACACAGCACTTTACAGATAATGCAGTGTGTGGAAAGCTGCCAGCTTCACTAGACCTGCTGCGTTTCTTCCTTCACAGGCAATTTCTTCTGCCCTAGAGAAGTATTTCATTTTGTTCCTAGTTGAGAATGACTTAGGTGAGGAAGAAGTAGATGGAAGGTAATCTCAGAAAGGATGTTGTTTCCCATTTTGCCCTTTGTAGTAGATAGGTTTCTTGCCTGTACTGTAGAATAAGGGTTACTACATTTTCTTTTGCATTTGCAGCAATTGTTGTTCTTTTGCTTTATAACAAAACAATACAACCTCTCCCAATATAACCTACTGTTTTGAAATGCACGATATGGAGGAGATTATGACCTAAGGAATTGTTCATGTCTTTAATTATAATCCTATTAATTTGCGAAATCTATCAGTTTCACAGAGAAATCGTACCAGTTGAACTTTGTGGTGAATGTCAAACGATTTAACAATTTTTAGAGTCTCTTTCACATGGCTTAAGTCAGTGGTGGTAAACCTATGGCACAGGTGCCAGAGGCGGCACTCAAAGCCCTCTCTGTGGGCATGCGCACCATCGCCCCAGTCCTAGGCCTTCAGCTGGGTTTTATAAAACCTTTTCGCTTTAGGCCTCCACTGCTGTGTGCAAAAAAAAAAAAAGGTTCAATCAGTCAATTTCAACTTCTCGCGGGGAAAAAAAAAAGATCTTGCAAAGTTGGAATTGATTGATTGAACTTTTTAGTCCCACCCAGTCTGCTGTTACCACCACAGCCATGGCCACTTAATGGGCCATGCCCACCCAATTGGCCACACCCAGCCAATGGGCCACACCCACCCAGCACTCGACGATGCATAAGTGAGTTTTGGGTTGCAGTTTGGGCACTCAGTCTCTAAAAGGTTCGCCATCACTGGCTTAAATGATTCACAAATCTGCTACATTGTATTTTGACATTAATAATTTTTAGTAAAATAATCTGCACAAAAAGATTTTAAATGCAGATTTAATGTTCTTTTAATATGTTGTGTAGACCTTTTTTTTTACAATGGTTGAACTAAAATCTGCTGTACAAAATTCAGAGACATGTAAAATTTGAAGGACATCTCCATTCTGATTGTCATGTTAGTCAAAGTGATATGGATCAGGTTCAGCTTCTATGAACTTTTCAAAAAATAAAATCCTAAATGCTCCCTATCCAGTAATATTTGGCTTCAGTGATTCATAGTGCGTTCAGATTCCATACTAATGGTAGCTTCAAACACACTTCAAAGGCAGACCTACACTGAGCCAATTTACAGACTCCCATGAGCAATTACTTAAACATATATGGCAGCTGAATGTGTGAAATATTGGAAGAAAAAAATGCTTGTTGTACTTTTTCACCCGCTAGCTACAATCCAGTTTCCAAAGAGAAGAGTATGCCAAGAGGCAGGAAATACTTGATGCTTGATAAGTTGTGCCTTTTATATAAATGACTTAAGTTCAGTTCCCATATACTTTATGTGCTGTGTTATGGAAAGATTTTGCCCACAGAAAAAAAAAGAACAAAACCATCATGAGTCACAAACATTTGGAACATTGCAAACTCTAGAAAGCCAGAAATCAAAGAACATTGTACCCCAGTTTGGTGCCCTAACAACATAGTTGTTAGCTGGAATGGTGCGAACTGTAGTTTATTACATGAGGCAGTCACAAACTTTGTCTTTGATAGTTATCTAAAAAGCAAATAATAAAAGACCTGAAGAGACTCTGCATGAGCTCCATCTTCATAGTCTAAAAGCTCCATAATGTTTTAGATAAGATAACCTTTATTGTCATTTCTTACTGTGGGCATACTGGCGCACATTAAAAATGGAATTCTGTTGCCTGTTCTCAAAAGTGTACACATACATAACACACATATAAACATGGTATGTACAACACATGTATATACCTACACTCTTACATATAAATACATATAAATATTGATCACTGTCCATCTTGAATACATAACGGAAGGAGGAAGCTTGAGAGTTCACAAGGTTAATACTGTATGGAACAAAGCTGTGACTGAATCTGGATGTTCTGCTTCGAATACCACAGAGCCTCCTCCCAGAAGGTAACAAGGAAAACAGGTCATGAAATGGATGTGTGGTGTCCCAGACAATCTTACGGACCCTGCTCAAGCAACGCTTCTGTGCTATGTCCTGGATGGAAGGGAGGGAACTGCCAATAATCTTTTCTGCCATCCTCACCACTCTCTGCACTGGCTGTGCAGAAAAACATTTTAATACTCTTGGGAATATGACATTAGACTACGGTAGCTATGCATGAGGAAAGCTGAGAAGTCGCCTGTTACAGCAATCTCCAAAGGCAATTTTAATTAAACTGAATTTGCTGAGACTGAAATAGTTGTATATTATACCTAGAATAAATCATCTAGAATAGAATAGAGCTGGAAGGTACCTTGGAGGTCTTCTACTCCAGCCCCCAGCATAAGCAGGAGAACCTGTACCATCTCAGGTTAGCTTCTGATTTTACCTTCTTATGTTGAAAAAAATAGTACCAAAGATGTTTCATGACTTTATTTGCAATTTTGGGTAAAGATAATTAATAGAAGAGAATATCTGTAGCTCGGAGTTGTACTGTGGAGTTCTTGATGCTCTCTGAACTTAGTGATTTGCTTGCTAGGTAACAACAGGTAAGTATGAGTGAGTGTGGGGTTTGCTCCATGAACAGACATGCTACCTGAACAGCAGTGAGTTGAACTTACTCACACTGATCTTACCTAAGTGAGTATTGAAATGTCTGCAAGTAAAGAATCAAGCTTAGAGAGGCCCAAGAACTCCAAAGATATTCAAGTTCATTCTGATAAACAATAACTTGCATTCCCAAAGGTAGATTTTTTTCAAAAGGCAACTGGACTTTATTTTTTCTTGAAGACGTTTTGCTTCCCATCCAAGAAGTTTCAGAACTGAAGAAGCATCTTGGATAAGAAGCAAAATGTCTTCAAGGAAAAACAAAGTCCAGTTGCCTTTTGAAAAAGCACCTTTGGGAAAACCATGATCTGGATGACTGAAAATCTCCATAGACAATAACTTGCGTTATAACTAAAACCCTTATTAACATTTCCTTTATCAAAGATATTTATGGTCATACCCTTCGTGAAACAAATATTACTTTTTTGCTTTGGACAGCAGCATGGGGGAATGTCAGTACATGCATTGCATAAAACTGGCTTCTTCAGAAAAACCTACCCTTCAAAGTTAATCAGGACAGTGCAGAACACAACCTTCTTTAAGCCTCCATTCCTCTTCTTCAATAAAGATGCTCCTTAAATGATATCTCCTTTATAATACAAACCCTTCATTATATTCAGAAAGAGCCAACTTGTTCTTTCTTTGATGATGTGATTGTATCTGTGTTCTACTCCTATAATAAAGGAAAGCAATGCAGCTCTCTCTCTCCCTCTCTCCCTCCCTCCCTCCCTCCCTCCCTCCCTCCCTCCCTCCCTCTCTCTCTCTCTCTCTCTCTCTCTCTCTCTCTCTCTCTCTCTCTCTCTCTCTCTCTCTCTGTGTGTGTGTGTGTGTGTGTGTGTGTGTGTGTGTGTGTTGGCACATAGTGAAGTAACCAATTCAAATGAAATATTTTCTTCCCAAGGAGGGAAAGAAAGTTTTATCAATCCCTCCTGTGAAATGGCTTCAGCCATATCAAAGGTAATTTTGCTGTTTCAGTCCATGCCTTGCATTCATTTCTGAATACTATTTTTTCAGAACCAATGTCTATTAATATCATAGCTGGATCAAATGTAAATATGATTTTGTAACTAGATTGCTAGAATTTGCTCAGCGTTGACCTGTGACATTTGCTTAGGAAAAAAAATGGACATGCTTCATTGCTCCATGCTGACAGAGAGCATGTTCAATTAAGCTTACATTATACAAGACTGTGCAGAACATCACATATGGAAATTAAACCTTTTCACTATCCATCTGCATCTGAACATTCATAAATTGAAAGAAGTGTGAAAGAGCTCTGCTCAATCAATTTCAGCTTCATTCATGGCTTGGTTATTTTATGCATGTCAATATACATTTCTTTAATTAAATGTGGCTCGGTTAGCATTAGCAGGAACGAAACAAGGCAAACCTTTAGACTGCTGGTCTTGTATAGCTTATATAGCTACCTAAGACATTGCCAGGGTAAAAGCACACCCTTCAGGGGGAGAGAAAGAGAAGGAAGATGAAAAGAAGAAAAATAATAATAATAATAAGAAAGATTGATGGAGATGAAGCTCTGGCTGAAGCAAGAACTGTTGTGTACATTATCATAATTATCTTCCATGCTGGGTGACTTCAAAGCAGGATACTAAAAGCATCATTAGTTTTTCCTTGATGATCCATCATAAAGCTAACAATTGCAGGAATGAGGCAACAAACATGCTTTAGCTTTGGTATAAACAGAGTGCTCACACACTCTCTGTCAGCTGGACGATGTACATTTTTGCATTTTAGTTAGGTAAAGGGAAAGTGCTGCATAAATCACTAAAATTCCCTAATGAAGGTCAATGCTTTTCAACCTGATCTTCTGCTTTTTGAAAAGTTTATTTTCTGCCTTAAATGCCAGCTCTACAACAGGTCTCTGTTTGTCTTTTTTTCTTCTAGCCTTTGTTTTGTCATACCGAAGCTTAGAGGCACCTGCTGAACCCTCTATTCAGCAGCTCCGACCACATGCATTGCATAAGTGGTTTAGACAAGGGCAGAGAATTTTTCCATCAACAGCACTTGGTAATGGAAGACCCCACACAATGCCTGGATGTGCAGAGCTGTGAAGTGCTGATAATGATGTCCAGGGTGTTAATTAAGTTTCCTGCCAAAATTGCTTTTGACTCAAGGCTCCTGGGAAAAAGAATACAGTGATGGTCTGAAAAGTTGCAGAGTGCTATTGAACAAGAGAGTGATTCATGAGGCCTGGGCTGGATGGGTGGGTGGTAGTTCAGTACATACCTAGTTAGCTTACCTTTCCTTGGACACCCTAAACTTCTTCTGGAAGAGCAAAGCAACTAAACTGCATACAGTTGTGATTCATAAGAAGTAAATAGAGCATATGGTGGAAAATGTCCTAGTGTACAAGTGGGATTTAGATAATTTTGACTACCTGTTCTTCAGACTCTCATAAGCAGATAGTGAACAACTTGCTCTTTCTATCCATTATGAGCAACTGTGTTGATTATGAGGGAATAATAATGGTTGGAATGTGATCATCCCCTCCCTATATAAGAACAAATTAGGGTCAACAGCTCAAACATGCTAGAATAAAGTATCCGGACCAGTCTAGCAGAGTTTTTCCTATACAGCCCTCTAGCAATTTTTGTCACATTATCATTGACAGTAAGTCACGAGTGGTCTCCATTTCTACTTTTCCAGAAATGTCACCCTGATTTTTCTCTCTTTTGATAGACTTTTCTATTGAGGGAGCTACTGTGATCTCTAAACAGTCTGTATCAGTTACTATCTATTGGATTTGGATGCCTCATTTGTAGCTAATACATTTGAGAAATTAGAACGTTTTTGTTCCTTCTATAACAATATTATAGGACTTCCGGTTCTGGTATGTGATGACGCCAGTCGTCTCCAGTCCGGCCGGATTTTCTTTGTTGGTAGACCCCTGAGTGGGTCAAAAGTCACCCAGGAGGGGCGACCACTGTGGAGGAGGCTTGCTGGTGACTGCAGGAGAGCGGCAGCTTCGCCTGTGGCTCCAGCTATTTTCTTAGGGCCGACGGAGCAACAATCGTCCTGCAAGATGGCTGATTACTCTGCTGCACCAGCTGAAGTCACAATTACAACTAAGCGTAATAGACCCACCATGGAGGATCTGGGTGAGACCTTTTTTGCCCCTCTCTTTGCCCTAGTGGTTTTTTTATTGCCTGTAAAAGCTTGTTTGGAATTATTTCCCTATCTGGAAAAGCAGCTTCTGTATGTGTGGGAAGAAAGGCGCTGAGAACAAAAATTTTAAAGACTACATTTTATTTTCATTCAGTTTGGGATACAGAAAAAAACATTTTTTGAATTGTATTATTATTTCATTTTGGAAGACTATTCCCTTTTCCACGTTTTCCTTTAAAAGATAGAGAAAAGGAAAAAATGGTGTCTGGAAAAGTTTTTTTATTTACTGAGGACATCTAGTGGTGAAAAGTTAATATTGCAACTGTGATCATTCTTTGGAGAGAAGGACCTGACCTTCAAACTATTCCTGAAAAGATAAGCTGATGCAGCTGTGGGAACTGAAGAGGTGGACACTGCTTAACTACAGTTTTTACTAAAAAGAATAAAGAAAGGATTTTCTTTAATTACTTTCAAAATGGAGAAATTTCACTCTTATTTAAATTGCAAGCTTATACTGGAAAAGATTTGTGAGGCTACTGAAGAAATATGTGCCATAAGGAAAAGTATTACTATAGAACAAAGAGCCAACTCTACCCCAAACTCTCAAATTGACTTTCAGATCACATCTGATTATTCTACAAACCAAAACATACCAGAAGAGGAACTAAGGGAGATTAAAGAGGAATTTGCTACAATGAAAGAGATTTCCACAGACCTAAGAGCCAGAAACTCTCCTTCAAATCTTAAAATTGGCCCTCAGACTACATTTGACTATTCTACAAACCAAAATATATTAAAAGATGACCTCATTGAGAATACAGAGGAACTTATTTTACCTTATAAGCATCTTATCTATATTCTTGAGGATCAGAAAAAGCAAAGGCTGAGATTTGAACCTTCAAAGCAGCGAGGCTTCAAGGATAAGAGAAATAGAAGTCCAATGCAGAGGACAGGAGGTTTCTTACTGTCTCAAATGGTATTACAAGTAACAAAGAGAGACCTATCAGCTGAAAGGGAAGCTTTGTTGTGGAAACCTTCTTGGCATAAAAAGAAGCCTAGAATAAGACTGAAAAGAGAAACTTAAAACTATATATACTGGATTTAAGGCATTTTAGAACTATGGAATGATTTAAGGACTAGGTTTTTGAGTTAGAAGTAAGAAAAATGGGTGACTATTAGAATACATACATTAAATAGAATAAGAATGTATTTTTTGGAATAATAGGTCTATTTGTATGAAAATTATCATGTAAGGGAATGAAGAAAACTGAAGAGATGTTTTAGATCGGGATTGATAACATGGAGGTTATTAGGTTTGATAATTAATTGGATGAAATTATTATCCTGTCTAACGGACTTAAAGGATTTAAGGTTGATATTACTTTGTCAGTTTAAAGAAATTGATTGATTGATGGATTAGATATGTATAAAATAGATTAATATTTTATTATATGTGGGAGATATTAGTGGAAGACAAAAAATAAGATTTATGATAAAATTAAGGAATTAGGATATATTTGGAAGGGATACCTGAACTGGAAATGTGGTTATTTAAAATTAAATTTGATTATGGTATTATAATTGCATAAAGCTTAAAACAGGTTTAGAATTAACAGAAATTTAAGTTAGAAATAGATTATTTTAAATATATTAAGCTATTTGAGGGAAATAGAGAGGGAATACTTGATATACTAATTGATTTATATATATTCTGTTTTTGGATTTTTGATTACCCCAGTACCATAGTGTGTCTCAAGCACTTTGTCTTAAGAATCAAAAAAACAATAAAATTTGTTTTAATAAAAAAAACAATATTATAAAAGGCATATGTTATCCATCAGCACCAGAGGCAATTGGTCTCATGCAGATGGTTGTGCAAAAATTGCAAAGCCCCTATACCTAACCAAGAGGGCAGTTTGGACAACTTCTAGGAAGGTACTCTAACACAGCTTCCTGACATGCCAGCAAGCTGTAAGAGGCCATTCAATTATGAGATGACATAAGTGGAAGAGGCAAAGTTAAAGATTTTGTGTCTCATTTTCTTTTTTGTTTTATGGTAGCTTTGGAAATAGTTAATGATGGGAATAGCCCAATTCCCTGCCATTGGACTGCTGCAGTTTAGCTTTTTGAGAGGCATTGGACATCTTAAAGGTAAGAATGGAGGGTTCATACTATAATTGCACTCTCACAAAAGAGCCGATGTAGAGCTTGGAACGCATCTAGAGTCATTATTGCTAATGAAGATAAAAATAGGCTTGGTAGATAAAAATATATTTTATTAGTTCAGATGAATATATTAGCAATAACAATATTTGGACAAAGATCACCAATTATTCATGGTTTAACAACTTCATGATTGGATTGTTACTGTTGCATCCCATCTATGAAATACTCTCCTCCAAAACTTACGTAGGCTCCATATTGTTACTGTATTTTTGCAATATTAGGCAACACTTTGTTTTTTAATGCTAGATTTTTTTTGGTATTTATATAATGTTGCCTTGTTTGAAATAGCTATTTCCAGTGATGCTTCTTATAGCATTTTATGTCTCAGCTGCATTTGAGTCTCTTGAGATTTTATTCAGGGGGATCTAATTTTTTTTGCAGACATCTGGAATGGAACAGTTAATAGCCATTCATCAGCTTTATTCATCTGAATGTCTTTCTTTCCTTTTTCCAACAGGTTATAGCAAAGAGTAGTATAGAGCTTCTTTAAGATTTCTGATAAGCTGGGTTTGCAGAGGTAATGAAATTCATTTGCCAATGGGGGACACTTTGGTGCAGAGACTGGATGTGCTGAACAATTGCCAGCACTCTGGTGGTTCTAGTCGAGCTCTGCAGGAAAGGTTGAGCTCTTGTCCCTAGCTCCTGCACACCTAGCTGTTTGAAAGCATTGTTTGTGAATAGATGTATAGGTACTACCAATTTGATAGCAGAAAACTGCTAGCTATGTTCTGCATGGGGAACTGGAACCAGTGCTGGATCTGCCCAGATGTGATCAGTGAAGGAGCAGTGGAGCAAAGTCCTAGATGAGCTGATTTCCTCTGAGAACACTGCAGGCCAGCAAGTGTGAAACTAGTTTGCCTCCTTGTGGTGCACTGCTGCAAAAAACAGACTAGTGACTGTTGGATGCTGGGAATTCCACTATGTACATAAAATTATAGCCTTCCTGGCTTTATATGCCATACACTAAATAAAGTAATAAATTATTTGCCAACTACCAGATTTTTTTAAGATAACTAATCATGCTACTCAACCATTTCCTTGTAAGCTGTATATAAACACACACACAAACACACACACACATTAAAAAAAGACTAAGAGCACTTAAATAGGAGGAGTATAATAGCACCTTTTCAGATTAACACATTTTATAAAAGGCATGAGTTTTCATGAAATACATGAGATTTTGGTCTTCCATAGACAAACATGGGTTTCTTTCTAGAATAAACTCTTAAATAGGTTCCTTTGTCTCTCTCTCTTTTTTTCTTTAACATGGCAAAAGAAGAATTGTTTGTTTTTATAACATTAATTAATATGCAACCTTGAAGAACTGACCTTACCCTTTTTCCTATCTGATATGGCTGTAACTTTGGGGCAAGGCTATACGAACCTCATTCTGATCTTTGTCCAAGACTCACAGTAGATCATAAGTAAGATAATCAGCAGTAGAATTAATTAAAGGTATCAAATCAATAGCTTTCAAATATAGCATCATTTTCTCTTTTGGTCTCCTGAATCTATAAAAAACTAATCTTTAAAATATCTAAGTACCTCCTTCAGATATAAGTTTGGACAGTGATGTATTGCAATAGCCCTCAACGATGTAGCATTATTATAATTTTCTCTTTTTTTCATTTTTCTTGATGGTTGGAGAAGCAGATGCTTGAATTGACTGACCTGCATTTTGACTTTCGGGGTATTGACATCCAGCAAAAAAAAAATAATGGCCTAGATGTTATATTTCCGCAGGGAAGGAAAGGGGTTCTGTAATGTGAGTAGCAGGTTAATCCTTCTTTTGTTTAAAGCTCTCTCTGGATATTCTCCCCCAAACAAATCAATTACAATTACAGAGTTGATCTAAAGTAATGCTGTTTGAAAAAGTGTTTATCTCCTTATCAGGTGGTGATGTGTAGTGATGTAATAGGGATCAGAGCTTATAAAACAGAAGTTGTTAAACAGTATTCTTGATTATAATAGTCCTTGGACTGTTGTTATTCAAGGAGAACAATAGCATCACAAAGAATTACTCTTTGAGAGCCAATAATCTTTTCTTAATTTAGGACTTTAGACCCTCTGGTAGAATGCTTTTCAGCATTAGAAATGCACATATATCATATTTAATAATAAAAAAATATTCCAGCCTAAGTTAATAGAATAATAGAATAATAGAATAATAATAATAGAATAATAACTTTTACTGTCAATTTGAATATACTCTAATCAGCATACATTAAAATGGAATTTCGTTGCATTCAGCTCTCAAAGACTCACCACCTCTGATATACACTACATAAATATGACAAAAATAAACAAATAAATGAATGAATACAGAATTATGCATATATCCACATATATTATATGACACAGAGAAACAACAGTCTAGTTTGGGTTATTTATACGTGTGCATGGCGAGAATGTTTGTAAGTTGTTTGTAATTTCTATTCTTGGAAGTAGCAGTATAAAAACAACTCTTTTGTATTCAGTGCTACATGGGCTGCATGACTTTGTTCAGTTGTATATGCTCTGATAGACTTCTAGTAGAAAGTAGTGTTACACTCAAATACATTTAGAAATTCTTAGGAAATTGCTGTAATTCTGCAGGAAGCGGAATGGGTCCCATTCAAATTACAATAAATGTGTGTGTGTGTGTGTGTGTGTGTGTGTGTGTGTGTATTCTGAGGTTTTCCCGGGTGTTTGTATGTAGGTCTTTGGTTATTCGGGTTTTCTCCCATGTAAAATTGTAGCTGTTTCACCCACATAATTACTCTGACAGTTCTTACAGTCAATTTTATAAACCACTGCCGATTTTTCCATGGCGGGAAGTGGGTCCTTTGGGCGCATGATTTTAGAGCGTAGCGTTTGATTAGGTTTATGGGCTACCTCTATATTATGGGGGGCCAACAATCTAGCTGTTGCTTCCGAGACATTATTGATATAATGATCACATTTGTGTAGGTTTTCTTCTAATATACTACTTTGGAGGCATATTTTTATGTATACTGTATAAAATATATATTATGTATATTACAAGAAAATCCCTTGCCAAAAACATATAAACTGGGAATATGTTAAAAAAGCTATAATTTGAAATTCATGTGTATAATAAATATACAGAGAAACATTTGCATATGTTTCTATTGCTGTCAAATGTACAAGCAAGAAGGCTTGTCTTAATTCGTGGTCAGGTAAGTACCAATTTAGTTGCAAATAAAGCAAGAAAGCAACTTCAGAATCACCTCTACCTAGATAGGCATTCAAGATTAAATGAACCCTTAGATTTATTTTTTTTTAAAATACAGCAGCAACTTCAGCATTCAGAGCATCCAAGTATGGTGTGCTCTGTATTTATCACTCTTATGTTTTAGTCTCTCTGGAGCAATTAGGAATTAATTACTAAGAAAATATGAGTTTGCTCAAAGAAGACAGAAGGAGGCAATAGAGTCCTTCCCGCCATGCTACTTGAGCCTCATTCCAGCTATTCTTAGAGGTAACATGATGGTGGAAGGTGATGGCTGTATTGTTTACTTGTTTTTTTGCTGAGGATAGCTGGCCAGCCCATCTAACCCTGTGCATCACAGAAAGGTCCCTAACTAAGCAAGGAGACAGACCTAATGCACTACAGGAAGCCTCCCAGAGCTGCAAATGCTGTCTTATTTCCCTGATATATAATGGCACTGTGGGGTGTCAAACTGCCAGCCCGTGGGCCAGACGCATCATCTAGAAGCCACGCCCACCCCATTGTCGGCAATGGCAAAACTGTCCCGATACATTGTGTGACATCACATGATATCGCAAGTTTGACATGTCTGTACCATTGCACAAAGCAGCATAAAACTAATGTCAAAGTAGAGTGGTACTTCCTGTCCTCTTGTCTCGGATTCTTCAGCCAGTGTGGAAGAAATTGTGTGTGAACATCAGCCTGGAATTAGTCTGAATATCAATTTGAAAAAGACCAATCATGTTCTGAAAAAGAAGAAGAAGCCTATTCCATTGGTTACTTTACAGAGGATGGAAAGGGGGGAGATGTCTAGGTTCAAGTTTGATCAACAAAATGGCTTAAACTCTTGGTCTCGTTACAGAGTTCCAAATACTTAAGTTATTTGATTTGATTTCAGTGGGACTGATAATGTATGCTTAAGTCTGTTATAGGATAGGGCAGTGATACTTAACATAACTGAGTTGCACAAACCAAATTATTATAAGTATACCATCTCACCCTTTGGGACAGGCCTGCCCCACCATGGCAGAAGAGGCATACTGTGTATCCTGTCAGACAGTCAAGGAACTCTGGCTAGTGGAGTCTAAGAGACTCTGTAGCCCCACCCCTTCGGAACATCTTACTCCCTGAGGTGAGATTAACTGCCACCCTCCTGACTTTCTGCAAGAGCCCAAAGTCTTAGTTCTGCCAGTTGGCTTGGAGCCCTGATCAGGGAGCTTCACATGGGAACTGGTTGATCAAGTAATAGCAGCTCCCACCCATCCACCCCTCCCCCCCAACTGGTATATTCTGCTTCCTTCCTTTCCATTTTTAGTTATAGCCTATATTTTTAATATTTTAATGTGATTTTATGCAAACAGATTTAATTCATAAATGAAACAATAAATAAAATATTTCTTGCAGGAATTGAGTAGCCTTTGAACATAACAAAGTAATAATCCACCAAACAGAATGCTGAAGTCAGATTGCTTTCATATATAAAAGGATCAAGAATATTTATTTGTTTCTCTTTGAGATACTTATGTTTGGGAATTACTGTAAGTGATGAGAAATTTGAAGAGTTCAGCTTCAGTCTTCTCCCTGACAACCATCACACAGAAAGAATAGCAGCTAAACTTTGCCGTATGCTCACTGGAAAGGAACCATCACTCTTTTTCACTCCACTGTCCAAATTGTATTAAAAATGATTCCCAGCCAAGTGCAAAATATGTCAACCCCCATTCCTGTTGTATCTCCTTTTATGGTATAAATAAGAAAATCAAAACTATCAGGGAGGGGGAGAATATTGTGTTAATGTAAGCCTGAAATTGGTCTGAATGCCAGATTGAAAAAGACCAGTTTTAGGATATCTCTTATTGCCATTAGTCAGGATTGGTCCAATTTACATATTGAAAAAATGTACCTCTGTGTGAAATCTTTTTGAATAAAAATACTCTACAGTTCCTACGGGAAACTTACTCTAGCTTAGAGACAAAACCTTTCCACTTCTCTGAAATATTTCAAGTTAGTCACTCCTAGATTTATGGTATTAAGGAGGAAAAACTATTCCTAATCCATAGCTTTGACAATTACACTATAATTAAAAGAGAAATCTACATGGCCTTTCTAATAGGCCCATGTGAAGTGGATGCTTTTAAATCTGTTTTCCTCCATTTTAAAGGCTATACACTTACCCACTGGTCCACATTAATGTGTTTTTACTTGTGCATTATAGAATATTTATAATGTATAATATATGCTACAGAGTTGTGGGTGCTCCATCACTAGGTATTTTTAAGAAGAGATTATACAGCCATTTGTATGAAATTTCAGGAGTGAGAAAGGAATGCTTTTAATTTTAGGACTGAGCTGAACAATATTCTAACTCCTAAAATTACAATGCCACCAGGATTGGTCCAGAGATCCCATCCAAGAAAGTACTAAATAGAAAAGGATTCCATTCCATATTTGCTCCTCTCCCCATTATGTGCACATTTTTTTCTGTATACTTTTTCTAATGTAACCCAGTTTTTAAAGCAAGTCTCTATCTTCCTGCACATTTCTCCTTAATGTATGTTCCTTTGTATATGTATGGTTTTATGTGTTTTTGAGTTCTGACCTCCATTGTAAAATCTGAGAGGAGAGGATTTAGTCTCACATATGTGCTCTAAGGAATATAAAATAATTTTCTTATCAATCCCTAGCAAACATTAAATTCAACAAGGTTCTGTAGATATATCAAAGGTTCTGCATAACTCCTTGTTAGTTTTTAAACATTGTTATCTTGTTGTAAATATTGTTTCTTTTGCTCCTGCCAACTAATTATACATGGTATGAAGAAAGTAAAGAAGAAAGTTTTTCTCTAAACCCCAAGATCATCCAATGACGAGGAATGTTGAAAAATTCAAGATAGACAAAGAAAATAGGGTAAATGGTGCGGATTTCATTGCGGATTAGATGAATTTGTGGAGATGAATGGTATCAATGTTTGCCACTTACAATGAATCTATCATAGGGGTGGGCAGCAGTGGCCCCTTTACAATCTATGGACTTCAACTCCCAGAATTCCTGAATCAGCAAAAAGGGCTATAGTTGCCCACCCATCCTCTATAATATCTCCAGGATCAGATTTAAAAAAAAAGCTTTAAAGGTCAGTCATAAGTAATAGAGAATTAATCTACTGAAGTTCTATTTATGGACTTTTTGGTTTCTAATTGGCCACTGTATGAAACTAGATAATTTACAAGATGAATCTTTGTCTGATCCATCTACTTTTGTTCTTTCAATAACGTGAAAAGAGAAATGAGTGCTATGAGATCAGAACACCAGTAACAATGCCCAGACACTATATAGAAAACTGAGCAGGTCTCTACACAAAGCATCAATTTTAAGTCACAAGCATGTGTTGAGCCTAATACATTTCTATCCCGAAGTAGGGTGAGAACTCAACTGAATTCTTATCAATCGAAGGAGCATGGTGCAGGAACACTCTTAGTGTTCTGTCAGAGGAAATAATGTGAATCTATAGTCTATGGTTAGTAATTTGTATAGGAACATTATAATTCCTATTTATCTCAAACAACAAATTTTACTAATATTGGTGATTTGAGGAAAAAAGAATTTATCAGCAACTAACCTATATATCTATAACAGTTATGTAACCAGACAGACTAGAAATAAAAATTAAAATAAGCAAGAAAATGATAAGAGAACACCTGTCTGATATTGATGAATATAAATCACTGGAACCTGATGGATTACTTCCCAGAGTTCTGAAGGAGCTGGCAAATGTTATCTCAGAACCATTGTACCATATCTTTCAAAAGTCCTGGAGACTGGTGAACTATTGGAAGATTGGAAAAGAGCTGATGTAATTCCCATCTTCAAAAAAGTGGGGAGGAAACAGACCCAGGATACTCCAGACCAATCAGTCTAATATCAATACCTGGGAAGATACTGGAAAAAATAATCAAAAAACAGATCTGCAAACATCTAGAAACAAAGTTATAATTTGGGGCAGCACAGGTTTGTTAAAAACAAATCATGCCAAATCAAACTATTTCATTATTTGACAAAGTGACTAGACAGAGAAATGCTGTGGACATAGTATACTTAGACTTCAGTAAGGTTTCAACAAAGAAGACCACAAACTACTTCTTGGTAAGCTAGAAATACGTGGGATGGACAGCATCACCACTAGATGGATTTGTAACTGACTGACAAACTGTACTCAATGAGTAGTCCTTCATGGTACTACATCTACATGGAGAGAAGTAAGCAGTCGGGTACCACAAGGTTCTGTGTTAGGCCCAGTACCTTTCAATATCCTCATAAATGATTTAGATCAGGGGTGTCAAACTCGCAATGACACGTGACGTGTCACAATGTATCATGATTTTTTCTTCCATTGCCAGCAATGGGGTGGGCGCTGTTTTGTCATGACGCATCTGGCCCGTGGGTCGGCAGTTTGACAATCCTGATTTAGATGAAGGAATAGAATGGGAACTAATCAGATCTGCAGATGACGCTAAGCTGGCAGGAATATTCAAAAACTTAGAAGACAAGCTCAGGATCCAAAAGGATCTTGACAGACTTGAACAATGAGCCCTATCCAACAACATGAAATTTAATGTGGAGAAAAGCAAGATTTTATACCTAAGCAGGAAAAACCAAAGGTACAAGTATAAATTAGATGAAACCTAGCTCAATAACAGTAACTGTGAGAGAGATCTTGGAGTCCTAGCAGATGATCACTTAAACATGAGCCAGCTGTGTGTAGCAGCAGCCCAAAAAAACTAATACAATCCTTGGTTGTATAAATGGAGGCATAGAATCAATCATATGAATACCACTTTATAAATCCTTAGTAAGACCACACCTGAAATACTGCATCCAGTTTTGGTGACATTACAAAAAAGTTGTTGAAATTTTGGGAAAAAGTGCAAAGAAGAGCAACTAAGATGATTAAAGATTTGGAGACAAAAACATATGAAGAACGGTTGCAGGAATTGGTTATGGCCAGTCTAGAGAAAAGAAGGACTAAGGGTGACATAATAGCAGTATTCCAGTATGTGAGGGGCTGCCACAAAGAAGAGGGGGTCAACTTATTTTCCAAAGCACAAGAAGACAAGAAACCATGGATTGAAACTAATCAAAGAGAAAGGCAACCTGGAATTAAGGAGAAACTTCCTAACAGTGAGAACAATTAACTAGTGAAACCTCTTGCTTCAGAAGTTGTGGGTGCTTCATCACTGGAGGTTTTAAAGAAATGACTGGATAGCTTCCAGTTTGAAATGGTATAGGGTCTCCTGCCTGAGTAGGGGGTTGGACTAGAAGACCTCCAAGGTCCCTTCCAGCTCTATTCTGATTGAACCTGAACTGAAATGTGAGGTTAAAGAAAGAGCCATTAAGCAATCCTACTAAAGAATTTTAAATTCATCATGAAATAGCATTATTTCCTCTACCTTCCTTTCATCTTGCTAGAATCTAAAGCAGAGGTAGATTCATTTGTACTGATTACTGTCATTTTTATAAGCTTCATTTGGAAAATGATAGCATTTATATCCAATAAGCATTAATTTCCTCTCTTTATACACACATAATCTTATGTGCAATTAGATTCTCCTTGTATTTTCAAATATGAAAAACGATTTGCTTGCCGAAATTCATAGGCTGCTTTTGCTTGTTTCAGCTTGTGGCTCAACAGGTTAAAGCATCTGCTTAGCATGCAGACTGCCCAGGTTCGAATCCCGGAAGGGTGAGTTCTGACTGAAGAGAGTTAAGAAACTCGAAATAGCTATATCAGAAATCCCTTATTTCTTTGTCAACAATTTTAAACAACATATATATATATATATTTGTGCTTGCAGGATGGCTCTGGGTTGAGCTGAAACAAGCAAAAGGAAAGAATGATTCCTTCCTCCCATATTTGGGTTTACAGGGTGCAATCTAAAAAATAAAAACACTTGACACATATCCTTACTCCCTGACTACTGACAAAGCGGGAGAGAACTTGTGGCTCAACAGGTTAAAGCATCTGCTTAGCATGCAGACTGCCCAGGTTCGAATCCCGGAAGGGTGAGTTCTGACTGAAGAGAGTTAAGAAACTCGAAATAGCTATATCAGAAATCCCTTATTTCTTTGTCAACAATTTTAAACAACACATATATATATATTTGTGCTTGCAGGATGGCTCTGGGTTGAGCTGAAACAAGCAAAAGGAAAGAATGATTCCTTCCTCCCATATTTGGGTTTACAGGGTGCAATCTAAAAAATAAAAACACTTGACACATATCCTTACTCCCTGACTACTGACAAAGCGGGAGAGAACTTGTGGCTCAACAGGTTAAAGCATCTGCTTAGCATGCAGACTGCCCAGGTTCGAATCCCGGAAGGGTGAGTTCTGACTGAAGAGAGTTAAGAAACTCGAAATAGCTATATCAGAAATCCCTTATTTCTTTGTCAACAATTTTAAACAACATATATATATATATTTGTGCTTGCAGGATGGCTCTGGGTTGAGCTGAAACAAGCAAAAGGAAAGAATGATTCCTTCCTCCCATATTTGGGTTTACAGGGTGCAATCTAAAAAATAAAAACACTTGACATATATATATATGTATATATATAAAGTTTGTGTTAGTCTTCCAAAATTTAGTAGGAATTATGGTGATTACAAAGGCATAGTGACCACATTCAAGAGATGTAGCTTATGAATTGTTGCTGAAAAATGAATTCCAAACCAAACAAAATTATAACAAAACAGTGGCAAGCAATATGGCACTTGCAAGCACCAGGCTGCTTGTTACACACTTAAACAACAACTGTGCCATTTGAAAATAAATAATTATTGAAAGGAATTTTGAAAATTGTTCATATCCTGCAAGATTGCACAATAATCCAAATTTCTGGGTTGCCATATTTTTTGAAATATTGCTCAAGAACACCAGCTCTTCCAATATCTTCTGTAGGATCAGCAACATTTTATGAGATTTTAAGCTAGAAATCTTTCCCACTATTGTTTAGGGGTATCTAAGTCTAAGAAGTTTGCAGACAAGATTTTTTCCCCTTGTTCTAGCTACCCCGGATCCATTTAGCTGAAGATTCTTGGTATCAAACTGGGGTTGTTCCTTATTGTTAAATATCATTTCTCCTTCTGAGTCTCCTTGATTGGTAGGCAAAGCAGCAACACTAAAATGAAAATAAGTTCTGCATTCATTTAGATCTGACTCATATAGACAGATGGCTTTCCCCTAAATTTAATTCCCAAAGAGTTTTATAGTGAAATCTAGGAGCAAGTCTTTATGATTATACTAGACTTTTCTATTTGGCACACAAGTTTATGTTTCCCAAAGAGTAAATTCACATATGGAATTGAATAAGGACTGGCAACCCTGCTGGGCACCT
This sequence comes from Bothrops alternatus, assembly GCA_034064705.1. Taxonomy (NCBI): domain Eukaryota; kingdom Metazoa; phylum Chordata; class Lepidosauria; order Squamata; family Viperidae; genus Bothrops; species Bothrops alternatus. The sequence goes on from JARGCV010000023.1 coordinate 12,584,576, forward strand.
ACTAATAAATGTGTTGCTATCAGCTCAACACATAAAATGTTAAGCCACCTGAATTTAAGCCAGACTTTAATCAGTTTGCAGACATATAAGATTGTATTGTTCCAAAGACTTGCAAATATCACTACTGCAGTAGTGGCGAATATCTATAGCTCAGGTGTAAGATGAGAATGAAGGTTTGTTCTCCCAGCTTGCGAGTTGGCTTCTGAACATTTCATTACCAGACTAGGTAACATCTTCAGTGGAGCTTAGGGGATGTCAGTGTCAGGGTTCTGTTTATAAGGGCTTCAGGCCTGGGTGTGTCAAGTGAGGGTCTTGTGATGGGTCAGGTGTGAGTCCTCAGTGAGTCTTGTGATGGGAAGGTTACATCAGGTCAGGGTCATTGGGAGGTGAACTGCTGGTGGGGAGGGTCAATGCTATCTCTGGTTGGCAGTGTGGTTGATTTGGATTCTGAGGAGCAGTTCACCTCCCAATAACCCTGATCTGATGTAACCTCCCCATCACAAGAACTATCATAAGACCCACTCACTCACACCTGACCCTCACTCGCACACCCATACCTGAAGCCCTTTTATAAACAGAAGAACACTGACACCCTTCTAAACTCTACTGAAGATATTATGTAGCCTGGTAATGAAATGTTCAGAAACCAACTCACAAGCTGGGAGAATGAAACTTCAGCCTCAATGTCACCATTATCACCCATTATTATAAGGATGCTACTTAATAAAATGGCATCATAGCTTGAAGCTTTATTTGGATAATAAAGTGAAATTCAGGATGTGCCACATTTTTGCTTCAGCCACTGTGATCCATACTGTGATTATATGAAGTGGCTTAGTTGGATTACAGCTTAATTAATTTCTGATATGTTTCATCATCCTCATAGACAACTTCAACAAGAATCAATAGCAACACATTCAGTTCCATTATTATTTTCACTTCCTGCAATTCATTTCCATTCATCATTTTGTACAAGTATGCTTTATTATAAGTTCTTTCAGCTGTTAACATGACATTTCAAGATGGAAGAAAACTGAGAATAAACTGTTACAAAGCTCCTTTCATTTGAATAAAAAAATATTTCAGTGTTGGAAAAGCACAGGGAAAAAGAAAGTTACTCAGCAGGGTTCCAAAATCATTTCCAGCATGGAGCAGAATAGTAAATGCTCTCTTTTTCCTCTCTCTATCTGTACAACTTGAAGCATGTTGAATGCAATGCTTATTTTGATAAGTCAGAAAATTTCACAAATACCTTTTCCCCCTTTGATCATAAAAATAAAGCAATAATATATCCAGTAATTAACAGTTTACAAGTCTGGCTGATATTAAGATTAGCTGCAGGAAGCATTTGCTTCTCTGCCTAAAAGAGCAAGTCCTGAACTTGTGAAAAGCAAACAGAAAGGAGTGACAGTCTCCTGGGGCTAGGGGCTCCCAGTCTGAGGATCCAACAGCGTCACTCAGAGTTTGCTTTAGAATTTGAACAAAGGAAACAACTGAGAAGGCAGTCCAAAATATTCTCAGTAGGACTACATTTTTATTAATATTTTATTTAGGGCATTGTTTGCTAAAAATGATTAAAATACACCAGTACTCAAGAACTAAACTCATCACAGTTAGGAGCATATGTCTTTCAAAAGTAAAGAATATGGTATTATAAGGCAACGGTGTTGAAATATAGCAGTTTGAAATTTGAATGCAAATGACTTATCTGTCTGCAAGCAATATAAATCCTTCCACTCCCCACCATCTAGTCAGAGCTGAAGAAGTTTCTTGGATGAGAAGCAAAATATTTTCAAAAAGAAACACAAGTCCTGAAAAAAGCACTTTTGGGACAACCATACCTGGATGACTGAGAACCTCCATAGACATTTAGCTATGCACTTTAGGATGAACACCCTTCGAATAGTGAGAGAGTATGAATGGATTTCCAGAAAATATTGCAGACTACAAAAAACATTTGTGCTTCAGTTTGAGATTCAGACAGCACAAACTCATCCCCAACAGTCTGTGCCTGTTTTCAACAGTGAAGGGACACAGGGCAGCCAAGAAGGCTCCACACACATTTGCATTACTCAGGTGACCCTGAGGACACACGTAAACCCCCATATGATTTCAACAACTCTAAATGAATGCAAATGACCATCTGTCTGCAAGCAATATAAATCCTTCCACTCCCACCATCTAGTCAGAGCTGAAGAAGCTTCTTGGATGAGAAGCAAAATATCTTCAAAAGAAACACAAGAAAGTCCAGTTGCCTACTGAAAAAAAAAAAGCACCTTTGGGTCTTCTGACTGCCAGCAGTTCAATCCTGACCAGCTCAACATTGACTCAGCTTTCCATGGTTGGTGAAATGAGGACCTAGATTGTTGGGGGCAATATACTGATGATGTAAACTGCTTAGAGAGGCAGTTGTGAAGCACTGTGAAGCAGTATATAAGTCTAAGTGCTATTGTATTGCTAATTAGAGAAATTTGTTGAAGAAAGATGTGATCCAACCAGAGATCCAGGCATGTGATTTTCAATGTCTTCTTCCCTTTCAATTTGGGCTATATCACATTGATAGGTGTCCACTTTGCTTTAAAAAAAAATCCCAACTTTAATATCTACATGTGGAACTGGAAAAACACGAGCCTGACAGCCTGAATACTGTAATATTATCTGAAGGACTTTTTGCCTTATTTATGAATGTAAAAATCAGTAAATTCCAGTAGGTCCATCAGAGGGCAGAGGGGATAGGGGTGGTCAAACAGACTAACATCAACAGCATTGCAACACAATCCCCAGCTCCTTTCTATGTGTGATGCAAGATTCCATACAGACAGCAAAGGGGCATGGTTAAATCACAACAGTATATCATCACTTTCATCATTCTGTTGAAAGCCACAAGTTCCTGTGGATGCTACTAAAACAAACCAAAGATTTCCAACCATCCACAAAATCAAATTTCTTGTAACAGCTATTCCCAGGACACCTGGTTTTGCAATAGTATCTGTATATAAGATCTTAGAATAGTAATTGATCACAAACTGAATATGAGTCAGTAGTATGATGGAATTATAAAACAGATAAGTAATAGGCTGCATCAATGGTATATTTTCTAGTTCATAGGAAGTAGTAGTTCTGTGAGATTGAATATGGATCGGTCCCTGGGACAGAGATTTACTCTTCCAACCTTTGGGATTCATGGTGGAGCCCATCTTCATAGAATTTCTCTCCACTGAAATATGTGCTTTGGGCTATTTCTGTGAGTTGTGTTTGTGTATACGTGTTTATCTGGGACACATATATTTGCCTTCAGTCGTAGCAGTAGTTGTGCTATATTTTATAATAGTCACCTGAGATCTGTATCCAGGTCTGGATGTCATACTTTAAGGTAGCTTTAGGGTCATTGAAGCAAATTCAGAAAAGGTCAAGGTCAGGTTTCACATCAGGACTTTATAGTAAATCACAATTCCCAACACTTAACTCCTTGTTCAACACTTGGCAAAACTGAAATATTTATTGGGGGAGGGAAAGAATGAAGCTTCAAACATAATTTTTTGTCCACTGCAGTGCATTGAGCCTTTATATCTAGTTTGAACCATAGACTTTTTCCTTCCAAGTTAATGCATATTTGGCTGGTTTCTTGAGGTCCTCGAGAGGGAGATGAAATAAGTTTACATAGTTGTGAGAGACTGTGAAGAAGCTGAGAAAGTAACAAGAGAAATGCTATACAGAACCAAACTTTAATGGGAGAGAAAACTGCTAGTAGTTTATCTCATAAGTGACAGTTTAATGCAGACTGCAAACGAAGAGATTCAAAACATTCAAAGAAATTCTGTCTTAACAGGGTTAAGTTCTGGAGGTTCCTATCAACACTAGGATCCTATTAGGATTATCCTTAATTCTTTATTAAACTGCTTATCAAAGTCTATTTGATTGTTGCTTTCTTGACTGAGTCCTGTGATACAGGATTGAACAATAGTGGTTGTTTCTAGCTAAAGATTACTGGGAAGATTCAGCCTTAGAGTCCTGGTCCTTACTCTCCCTTCTCTCCCCACTCTCTCTTTAAGTCTTGAAATGTCAAGGACTTCTCCCCCTCCTTCCTTTTGGTCATCGATAGCTAGAATATATTTTGCCCTTAGAGCAGAAGGATGTCCGCGGGCCGGACACGTCATCTGGAAGCTGTGCCCACCACATTGCCAGCAATGGCAAAAACCGTCCTGATACGTTGCATAACATCATGTGATGTCGTGAGTTTAACATGTCTGCCTTAGAGGAATCATGTTGCTCCTCAGCAAGCTTGCCATTTCAGCCTGAACCTATGGGTAGGTATTGTGAACCTCTACCATCCTCAAGAGCTGAGAGACCATACTAAGGGATACTGGGCAATTCTTCCCTGACTGAACCAAGATGGGTAACATGATATTCCTATAAACTACGTCTTCCATCTTGGGCCCCTAGGATAAATTTATGAAGCTCTATGGTGCTCATGGTCCAATATACTATTCTGAAGACTCTTTCCAAATATACAAAGTCAGAGAGAAATTAGGTTATGTGCCCAAATGTGTTCTGGACAGAAATTATTTGAATAGTCCAGCAGGGCTGTTTGGCACACAGGGCCCCAAACATTGGTTGCATAATCTTCTATGATAGCGGCTAATCAGAAGAAGACCATTTAGACATAGGCAATCTGTTGGCTTTCGCTGGTGTGTTTTGAGCAATAGGCATGGCAACAAAGCTGAAATCATGAAACTGAACTATTCTGCTACCTGGAACAACACTATAACATTGACACATTATATGATTACAAGTTTAGATGATCATTCTTTAATTTCTAGGCATATAGTAGGAACATGACAATGACAGCATCCTCATATTTCAATGCAGAAAATAAAATGTTGTAAGAGCTAGCATAAATGCAGCATTGGGAAAAGGTTAGAGAAGATTCAAGTGATATAGTACAAACTGCCGAAATGAATGTGCTGTTGCAGCTCTAATAGATAAGGGAACACACTGTGGAAAGCCTGCTGGGATTAGAGCAGTACCACTGTGTCCCCTAACTTTATGGTAGTTGGCTGATATAGGATAACTTCAAATCCAGGTTTCTGATCTAATTTAAATCCTAGTACTATGATGTGATTAAACCTGAAAAGATATTGAAAACAAGCCCTAAAGGAGTGTATAGCGATCTTTTAGGAACCTGCTATGCTTACCCTTGCCCTAAAAGCTTTTGGAGGTGATGGTGAAACTGATTACACTTCACTGAAAAGATGTCACAATGCAATGCAGGGCATGGTGTGTTTGACAGAATGTGGAGTTTTGTAGTACCTTTGAAGAAAATGCAGTAAAGGTAGTTCTTCAACTTACAAACATAATTCTGACAGAATTTCTGTTGTAAATTGAAGCATTCCTGTGATTGACCCAATTTATTGCCTCCCCCTGCCCCCCGTTGGTTATAGGACAAATATGTAAAGTAAACATAGCAGTCGTAAAGCAAATGCATTCATTCCTATGGGATTTTGCTTTTTGTTTTTGTTGGCAATCAGCTAAAAAGGATGGACACTGACAAAAATAAATCATAAATTGCACTCATGCGACTGTGGAATGCTGCAATGGCAATAAAAGTGATCCAAACCGCCCAGCATCCAAATTGCAATCATGTGATCGAGGGGGGGAAAAGCCATAATCAGAACTCCAGAACTGGGTCATATGTATCTTTTGGGTGAATCCATCATTATGCGAGGATTACATCTCTCTCTCTCTCTCTCTCTCTCTCTCTCTCTCTCTCTCTCTCTCTCTCTCTCTCTCTCTCTCTCTCTCTCTCTCTCTCTCTCTGTGTGTGTGTGTGTGTGTATGATACAGTTTTAAATCCTATAATTGTGTTTTAATCTTGATTTCCAAATTAGTCTATTCTCTGACTATTTTGAAAGATTGCAGAAAGACACTGCAAAATGCTGATCATCTAATCTGTAAACCTTGTGACATGTAGCATTACGGATACACCCTAGAAGCACTTTCATGTATCATTAAATAAAACATCATGAATAAAAGCCTTCCTGTTTTTCATCCTTTTATTGTTTTCTAACAAAGACAACTCAAACCGCTACATTCTGCATTATTACAAACTACATTCTTGATCTTTTTTTGTCTATTATATCACATTAATTATTTTTTCCACTCATTGTGTAGCCAGGAAAGGCTTATCTATTGTTTATTTCATCTCCTACAGAAGCCTCTTCCTTCTGGCATTTAAGGAACGTAGAAAGCCAAATAACCCCATAACTTTGAGGTATTTATTCTAATACTTCTGTGATAATGCTATGCAGGACCTGTGTTAAACTAAGCAATCATCTTGTAATATAGGGTATACTATCGATATAGTTCAATTAATATTGTTTTTAAAAAAGCTTGGACTTAGCAAGTAGTCAGTGAATGGTATTCTTCCCATTTTAATTGTGGGAGAAGTAAACATTGGAACACTTCACCACATTTGAAATATTGCAAGCTCTGTAAAAGAAAATGTTTTATTAATTTCATTTGCTGTAGATTTGTAAGAAAGATCTGTTCTGAAAATTCTTACATAACTCCAGATATTCAAAATCAAAAGTAATTATCCACAGGGTTTTATAGAGGCCAACAGCTGGTGAACTGGAAAGAATGAGGTTTTAATTTAGAACTATTTGGGAGCATAAATAGTGGTGTTTACTAAAATCAGAAGACAGTCTTAACAGATTCCTTATCACTGCACAATTCCTAAAGCCTCTACAAATATGGGATGTTGTTTGTCTCTGCTATACGATCTGAAGTGAAATCAGAGTAAATAAATGTTCTATTTTGTCTAGTCACTGACTGAAATAAAAAAAAAATCTATCTGTCTTTCTGTAGCTACAAGCTACAGAAAAGATTGTGGTTTTACCAGTCCATATATCCACATATTATACTTTCACATATATTAACCAAATTAAAGAATAGCTTCTTGGTTCTGCTGCTGTAATAGTCACAAATTCCTCCACTTTGAAATTATTTTAGGATTGGTTAATGCTTACCTTCCCAAATATCTCTTTTTTCTGTTCCATATACTAGAGCAGTTGGAAAGCTCATGTTTCTACTATATTTGGGTCTGGTAGAAGGCCACCAATAGGATCCAGTCAATAAAAGGAAAATACATTGGAAGGAACATGGTGCACCATTGAGTTGAATTCACCTAAAGAAAAAAAGGGTTCAAGATTATAGACATCTATAAAATATAATACTTTGAAAGCAAACCCAATGCATTATTTTCAGAGTACAAGAAACTATCCTATCATTAAACTAGATATCTTCAATGGTAACAACCAAGATAATTAAAAAAAAACAATGTACTTCTCCACAAGATCGGAATATGAACAACGCTTAAAAGTGGAAAATTACAAAGCTGTTTTTAAACTTTTGTGCTGATAATTTGATTAGAAAAATACTTTGGGTAACACACAGTTGGTGAGAGAACGTGAGGAGCTCTTTCAACATCTGGTTTCAGACACTGTTGATGGGATGGCCACGTATGAGTAATATCAATGCTGAGCTACTCTGTAGTGATATTTTTCAAGTACAAAATGCATTCATGGAATTAATCAATTCTATAGTTTGTTTGATAAACTTCAGGATTTCTGAGTGTACACTCAGAAGACAAATATTCTGTGATAATTCATAGGTAAGGAAGGAGACTAGAAACAATTTCTTTGAGATTACTTTGATTTTACAAGAGAAATCTCTGTAGATCAATGTATTGCAATTTATTTTAGGCCAAGTGACTTAGAGCATGAGTCTGTTGGCCTAAAATATATAAATATTTCAAAGGAACAGCTGGTATAAAAATGAAAGGAATTACTTTAAATTCTGCTAACAGAGCATGTAGCTACTCTTGTGGACTAGTTTACTTGAAGTTATGCTGTTCGACAGGGTGGTGCCAGCCTTCCCAGTAAACCAATCAAGAAACATGATTAGATGAGCTAATAATACTTTATTGTAAGACCACATTAACAAGTCTGAAAATACAAACTTCTTGCCATCATTTTTAATTGCCTGAACAATTAGGGTGGGTCCTCCTAAGTTTCTTTCCCTGACTGTTAAGCCCTGACTGTTAAGCTCCTGTCTCTTTGGTCTGATTGTTTCCTAGACAGCGTCTCTTCCCCTCATCTCTCAAGGTCATCCATATATTCCACTACAAGCAGGCACCAAAGCAGATCTTGTAGGTGGATTTTTTTTTCACAGACAAGACATGTAGAATCCCTCTCCTGCCAGACAGGTAGAGTAGGTAAATGTAATGGAGGAGGTGGTCCCTCAGATAACCTGGCTCCATGTAATGTAGGGCTTCAAAGGTCAAAACCAGCATTTTAAATTGGTCCTGGAAACAAACTAACAACCAAGGCAGCTCACGGAGTAGAGATGTGACATGCGTCATCTTAAGGATATACATAACTGCCCATGTCACTCCAGTTTCTGGATACTCTTCTTGGGTAGCTCTACCATTTTACCAAAGATAGTAAAGTCCCAAATTTGGAAGGTCCTGAAACACAAAGCCACTCATTCCTGCCAGGGTTCAGTGGAAGCCTGTTGTTCACCATTCAGACCCATATAGCCTCCAAGCCCCAGGACAGGACACCTATAGCATTGTTTAATTCTCCGGGGCAGAAAGATATAATTGAGTATCATCATATCATCATGATCCTAAGGATACCTTGCTCCACGGTGACAGATGGGCTCACCTGTCAGCCTCATGTAGATGTTAAACAGAAGTGAAAAGAGCACCAAACTCTGTGGGATCCCTTATAGTATGGTAATTACTAAATAGTAATTCCCAGAAGACTTTCCTTTTTTAAAAAAAAATGGATACACATTGGAAATATTGTTTCTGTAGTACTTGTAGAAAAGCATTTTTATATACACAAAAAAAGACAAACTTGATTGGATAGTTTACTATTGTACCTGGAAATATGTATGATGTTGTGGTTGTTGGTGGCCTTTCTACAAATAACTCATTTATAAATGCAGCTTTTTAATTTGTAAAGGGTTTGCAAGATGAAGCCTTGCTACGCCTCAATGAAATGATGTTTTGGGAGATAAATGACTTAATGATTGCTGTATCTAATTAAAAAAAATGAAAATGCCTTTACCTGAAATCTTGTCATTTTTTAAAAAGACAAAATGTTTTCCACACAGCAAAACAAAAAACAACACAAAACCAGCCACAGTTATAAGCCTTAGATCATAATAGATGCTTCTCTTTAAAAGTACAAATGACAGATTTATAGTACAAATTATAAATTTCACTTGCTGAATATACCATGAAATGTCTCTTTGTGGAGGCTTTCGCTGAATGCTACAATCAGCCTCGTATATGATACACATTTAAAAGTTATCATTTCACCAGATGGACCTGAGAGGTGGTCCCAAAGGGGCTTTTTCTTTGAAAACATTTTGCTTATCATCCAAGAAGCTTCTTCAGTTCTAACTGACTGGTGGGGCATGCAAGTGAAACGTTTTCAAAGAAAACACCAAGAAAGTTCAGTTGCCTTTTGGAAAAAGGCCTTTTGTGACAACCATGACCCAAAAGATACAGACCTGAGAAGCACTTAAATATATATATATATATATATATATATATATATATATATATATATATATATATATATATATATATATATATATATATATATATATATATATGTGTGTGTGTGTGTGTGTGTGTGTGTGTGTGTGTGTGTGTGTGTGTGTGTGTGTGTGTCAAGTGGTTATTTTTTAGATTGCACCCTGTAAACCCAAATATGGGAGGAAGAAATCATTCTTTCCTTTGCTTGTTTCAGCTCAACCCAGAGCCATCTGCAAGCACAAATATATATATGTTGTTTAAAATTGTTAACAAAGAAATAAGGGATTTCTGAGATAGCTATTTCGAGTTATTTACCTCTCTTCAGTCAGAATTCGAATCCCAGAAAGGGTGAATTCTGACTGAAGAGAGGTAAATAACTCGAAATAGCTATCTATATCTATCTATCTATCTATCTATCTATCTATCTATCTATCTATCTATCTATCTATCTATCTATCTATCTATCTATCTATCTATATATATATATATATATATATATATATATATATATATATATATATATATATATATATATATGCTTTCTGAGGTTTTCGCGGGTGTTTGTATGTAGGTCTTTGGTTCTTCGGGTTTTCTCCCGCGTAGAATTTGAAGTGTCTTGGCGACGTTTCGACGAGGTCCCATTCGTCATCTTCAGGCTGGTGCTTTCGGCTTCGTGCTTCTAGGAGCTACAATCACACATTGCCCCTAGAAGCACGAAGCCGAAAGCACCAGCCTGAAGATGACGAATGGGACTTCGTCCACCAGCCGGAAGATGACGAATGGGACTTCGTCGAAACGTCGCCAAGACACTTCAAATTCTACGCGGGAGAAAACCCGAAGAACCAAAGACCTACACACACATATATATATATATATATATATATATATATATATATATATATATATATATATATATATATATATATATATATATATATATATATATATATATATATATATATATATATATATATATATATATATATATATATATATATATATATATATATATATATATATATATATATATATATATATATATATATATATATATATATATATATATATATATATATATATATATATATATATATATATATATATATATATATGGCTACAAAACAATAAACACATTGCCATTTATTAACCCTAACTTTTCTTCTGGGGAATATATCTTTATAAAGACAAATATCTGTATAAAGATATCTATATCTTTATAAAGATAAACCTGCCTCATGTCAAATTCCTTGTTAAAGCATCACTATGCCAGAGGAAAAGCATTTTAGAAGGATCTCCACAATGATTCAAATTCAAAATCCTCCATATAAACTCTCAACTACTCTTTGAAATTCAAAACAGAGCATTCTTTTTTTATTTATAAATTTTTTTATTATTAGATATATATTTGTACATGTAAACAAAGAAAAAAATCAAGTTAAATGCTATTCAACTTAATACAATCATTTTAAATTTGTAAACATTCTTCACTCCATATATCAAGATTTAACTATAAGCCAGATACATTTTCTTTGATTGATGTTTCTCTTGTATGTAGTCTATCCAATGTTTCCAGTCCAACATATATTTTTCATTTGAATGATCCTTCAAATATGCAGATATTTTAGCCATTTCTGCCAAATTTATAACTTTCAAAGTCCATTCTTCAATAGATGGTAATTCTGGCTTCTTCCAATATTGTCCCACCAACAGTCTAGCTGCTGTGATCAAGTTCAAATTTAAGTTCATCTCTATGGTGGTACAGTCTTTTATGATCCCTAACAAAAACAACTGAGGTAGAAATTCAATACGCTTTTTCAAAATGGTTTGAAGTGTCCACCATATTTTTCTCCAGAAAGCTTTAATTTTTCTACATGTCCACCATACATGAAAATATGTAGCCTCCATACTATCACATCTCCAACATTTAGGTTGGATGTCAGGGTAGATATATGATAGTTTTTTCGGATCTAGATGCCACCCATAAAACATTTTATAAAAGTTCAACCCTTTCTTAACATCCAAAATCAAAACAATTCTAGAATGCTGTGGAACATCCCATTACAAGAACAAAAGAATTGTTTTGCACTTGAAACAGGATATCTTGAGCTTAAAACATTTCTAGTCTCAAATGTGCTGTGACCATTAACATTTTTTGCTCAGGTGCAGATGTCCCAATTACTTGGCAGGTGATGGGGGGAGGGAGCTCTCTCCCTTGAACCAGGTGCCGTAGTTCCTGCTGGTTTCTTCTCTCTATGACAATCTATTATAATCTTGGTTTAGCTTTAATTCTTAAAAAATGTACTTTATGCACTTGTAAAAGCTTGCTGCTATTATGTGCACATGTGAAGCAACAAAAGAAGAAAATATGCCAGAACAAAATCTGTTCCATCTGGACTTTAATTATCAATTTCAAATAGTGCAAAACCACAGATAATTATGATCCCAAGTCACCTACTAACAAAAGGGGATTTCTCCTGTGGAGGAAATCCGAACAGCAGCAACATATTTTTATATAGTGAAATGCAAGTGATGTTTTTGTTTTGTTTTGTTTTGTTTTTTTGGCAAGGGTGGCTTAAGAAAATCTGAAAAGATTCTACATTATACAGTTTTATGTTTTATGCATGTAAAATAGAGTCAGAAAAGAAAGAAAAATCTAAATTTGTTTTTTGATGCAGCTCAGAGCAATATTTGACACGGGTCATAGTAAATTCTGGTATAGTTTTTCATAAAATCCCAGATCAGTGGTTCTCAACCTTTTTAATGCCGTGACCCCCAACTGGTTGTAAGTCGAGGACTACCCAACCAGTCATAAGTCAAGGACCGCCAACCAGTCGTAAGTCGAGGACTATTTCCCTGCCCAGGAGCGCCGCGCATGCATGGTACCACCCCTTGCGCCGGCCGAGGCGTAGCTGGCAAGGGGCAGCAACGGCGCAGGGTGACCACTGGCTGGGCCACCAGCTGGCCCGGCCCAAGGGAGGTAAGGCACCTGCTGGACCACAAGCGCGCCAGCAACCCTCCCTGTGCCCTCCAGCCTCCCACCTCCCACCCCTGGCCCTCTTTCACTTACATTTTTAGTACTTGCTTAGCAGGGAGGGGTGGAAACTTCCAGACAGCTCACCTTCGCTGCAGACAACTTGCAGCACCGTTTGCAGACTGGGACTTTTGGCAAGCTCAGCAGGGCAGAAACAGCTTGGACAATTCCTATTGGCTTTTGAAAGCCAATAGAATTAGACTCTATTCAAGAGAGTCTATTCTATTGGCTTTCAGAAGCCAATAGAATAAGAGGGAGTAGCACAGCTAAGGAAAGGGGGAAAAATGGTGGACTGCGTTGTTTGGCGACCCCCGTGAAATGGTCGTTTGACCCCAAATGGGGTCTCAACTCACAGGTTGAGAACCGCTGTCCTAGATAGTATGCCTGTTATCTGTAAAAAATTTACACAAAATTGCTATTAAACCAAGATGCACCAGAAGCCAAATATTTCTTTATAGGGATGACCCCTAATGCACAGGGGTGCAGTCATTACTATTTTCAATATGCTACATTCAAGGAATTCACTTTCACCATACCAGTCAATAACATCTTGAAAGGACATGATCTAATAACTTCAAGTACCCTTTTCTTAATCACCTTTAGTTATCTTGATCTGGAAATTTTTGGATGTTTTACAGTGTATACCGAGTAATGATGTTCCCCCTTTTCTAAAAAAAACCTGTGGAATATGAGACATTCTTGTAATTAAGCTTGCTTAAAACTTGAATCCTAACTTTCTAGGTTTTTATTTCCATCTTTAGAGAGGGTCTCTTGGAAAAGCATTTTAAACAGTTGCAAAACATCCGTAGGCATCGGGATCATTAAAAGACCACTTACAATTCTGTGTAAGACCCCTCTTACACATCTGTATAATAATTAATGTAGCAGCTGCAATAGATGCTAACCAATACTTGACCGCAAAAGCTATTACACAAACACATTTAATTAGATTCCCCCCCCCTATTCTGTGTTTACAGCCAGTGGGTCTATTGCTTTTGAAGAGGACTTCTTTGGATCTTAAGGTTCTAGATTACTCATGCCCGGTGGCAGATACACAAGAAATATTGCTAATGATGTGTTTTTATTTAATTATTTTTATTTATTAAGAAAACCTCTTTATTGCTTCAAACAAAATAAGGGGAAAACATGAAACCTAGTGTGTCCCTGCGTGTACAAATCATGCTTGATTCCAGCATGCATAAGTTTATGTAGCTTTCTTGGCAATACTAGTTTACCACTGCATTTTTCCTTAGGATTGAGAGAAAGTGACTGCCCCATGGAAGTCACCCAGCTGACTTCCATGCAGGACTAGAATTTGGATTTTCCCACTCCTAGTCCAGCATCTAATAACCATCTGTCACCAGATGGTGTGTTTTGTTCCTGCACAGAATGCTTATGTTAAAGGATTCCACAGGGCTCTATATTATTTTTCTTCTCTCCTCTTCAGTGTCTACATGCTGCTGCTGAGAATGACTATTTAGAAGTTTGGAATACAGTGTCATCTTTATTATATCTCTGTTTTCCAAATGAATCAGGTGCTTAGCAGTTTCCTGGAGGCAGTAATTTACTGGATAAGGACCAAAAAATCCTACATTTGAATCCAGATAAGACAGAGATGCTATGGATAAGTAGTTTTGAGGCCCAGGAAGATAGCACAGATTCTGGGAAATTGGAAACTCTTCTTTGATTCCAAACTGTCAAGGGGCCATCATGATAAGGACAACTATGCCTAATTTCTGCTGGTGTGTCCCGACCTGCTAACTTAACCTCAGTGATCTATGTCCTAGTAATAATTTCACAGTAGAATTACTGGTATACATTGTAAATGAGACTACTCTTGAAATGATGCAAAAGCTGCCATTAGGACAGAACATCTTGGTGCTTCGAAAGATAGCTACACGCTTTTCTGGGTGCATGTAAGTCTGCTACTATTATTAAAATGAAAGTTGAACTCATAGCTGAAATCACTTGCACATGGGATCTTCTTTTGAACACCACTGGCATAATGAATCATTAGAACCCATTAACCTGTGATCACAAGGAGAGGAAAGGCGGTAAATCTAAGTACCAGAAAGTATTTAATCCCAGTGTTAAAATATCCTGTCTACAGGAAACTAAGAAGGATGGAAGAATTCTAGAGAGCTTTTCAATAACTGAGAATGAATGCAGTCAAGGAGATAAAAATTTGGGAGATTGGGATTTACTTCTTTGCTTGACCATGAGCAGCTCACTAATTCACTGATTGAACTGGAAGGATGGGATATAACTATAATAGCAAAATGTGCTAAACTAATTCTGTGAATAATAGTAATTCCTATTCTAATTCCTATCCTTACAGTAACTTCGTAAGGTATCCGCCTTATATCCACATGAAAGTGACTAAAGCTGAGAAAAAATGATTTATCTGTGGTCATTTATGGCAGAAGCAAAATACAAACTGGAAACTTCTCAGTTCTTATCTCAGTTTGTTATAACAGCAACTTCCATATAAAGCTAATTAAAACCAGTTTAGAAAAAAATGTGAAGTTGCTATTTTATTTAGTCTTCCATCCATCTTCCATGGAGTTCAGGTTTTTTCCCCCCCTTAAAATGAAATTTCTTTTTATTTTTTTGCAATAAAATTGCCTTTTTCTGTTGTTCATAGGTTTATATAAAACATGATGTGGAAGTTACATTGAAACGTTCCTTGGAAGGTCCATTTATACAATAGGATGCACGATAGGTATATCTCTTTATCATTGCAGAAATTCCTGCTCCTTGAGATGTGTGATGTTTATCTTTTTTTAAAAAAACAAAAACAAATCTATGTATTTATTTAGCTGATATAGTTAAAGAAAGGTGGATCATCATCTGATGAAAAAGAAGTAGTTGCCATACCTGGATCAGCCCATTAATTTATCTGGCCTTAAGGACTTGTGATATGACATCTTTCACAGGAAGATAAGCAGCCCATAATAAGTCATGGCTGATGGGAAATGCAACACATGGGAAAGAAAATGGCTGCTTACTATCTCTAGGCTTTATGCAGTGAAGCTTGTAGTCTGAATCATTATCTTAGCTTGTATGGCTACAAACATTATTAATGATCCTAACACTACCAGAGGCTTCTAAAAAGCAGTTATAATATTTTTCCTCATGACCTCCCAAGGTGTTATATTTTCACACAGGCAGTCTGCATGGATGCAAATAAATAAGGTCAATAAAAATAAAAATAAAATAGAAATTGTTTTATGATGCATTTACATTTAAGACCCTCTTATTTTGTTACCTGCCTGCCTGCTCTCATATTCTATACCAGAGTGATAATTAAGTCAGGCAAAGTCAAGTCTTGCTATATTTAGCGCCATATGAACACCAGAGACATTGTATTATGGATTATTCTCATTGCTCTAGCTTTACTCCTTGGTTCAAGCAATGTTTACTTTATATTTGACTCTGTGGTATTCTGCAATAGATTGTGCAGTTAGAATAAACTCTATGCATAAAATATATTTTGGAACTCTAGGCTTTATGCATACCTTTTTATTTTTCAAAATATACCAATTCATATTTTAAACATCTCTCAGAAACGTCAAGAGCTCGTAACTTTATCTGCACATTTATCTCTAAAAAAACCCTACCTTTCTTTTCTCAAAAGTGCCCAATTTTACTAACAAAAAAATTTAAAGTTAGAATGTATGATATCTGATATCCTTACAATATCATGTTGCTCTGTCAACAGAAAAGTATATGTTTATGCAGCAGTTTCTAGGGAATATGAATAACCTTATTCATAATTTCTGCTAAAATGTCTTGAATATTGCTCTAGAATAGCAGTTCTCAACCTGTGGGTCGCGACCTCATTTGGGGTCGAACGACCATTTCACAGGGGTCGCCAAACAATGCAGTCCGCCATTTTTTCCCCTTTTTCCCTCAGCCGGCGCAGGGGGCAGCACTGCGCATGCGTGGGGGTAGCACCGTGCATGCGCAATGCGGGCCGTCGCGCCGTGCATGCGCAATGCAGGCCGTCGCGCCGTGCATGCGCAATGCAGGCCGTCACACCGCGCATGCGCGATGCGGGCCATCGCGCCGCACATGTGCGGGGCGGGGCGTCGTGCCGCACATGCGCGGTGAAGGTCGGGGTCGTGCCACGCATGTGCGGCGCAGGTCAGGGTCACAGCCTGAAAAAGGTTGAGAACCGCTGCTCTAGAAGATACACTGAAAAGTTAACCACAATAATTTGATACAAGCAAAAGCCTTCTCTTTAATGACTTAACAATATTACTAAATGTTTCAAATGTCAGCTGGTAGAGTAAATCAGGCAGGATTTTACTCAAATCGTTGATTTAGTTCTGAAAATGAATCCAGTTCAAATTTACAAAAAAAATTCTAGAAAAATGTTATTACTGTATATGCAGAGAAGCATTAAATGTTCAAAATCAACTCAGAGCATATTTCTATGTAATCATTCAGATGTGAAGGGAATTTTATTATTCTGAATGTCGTTTCTCTCTTTCTAGCTAGGTCATTGAATATCCCTGCCTTTTCTTGTCTATTTAATGTGAAAATCAATGTATCTGGCTACAGTAGGCTTAAGTGCCAAACCACTGTCCCCATATGAATGCCAGAGTTGCTCCTTCATGATACATATCTTCCTGTTATAACCTTTATTACAGCAATAAAGGGCCTTTGATTCACAAACTGGCTGAATCAGAACTTTTTCAACAGTTCTGATAAGGGGTGGGTTTAATGCTCCCCTTGTTCAAAGTAGACTCCATGATCAAGCTGTTAGAGTAACAGTCAGCTTGATTGGCATTCACATTTTCAGAGGATAAGTACTCTGCATTACAAAGTATTGCTTTTTTCCACAGACATAAGGACACCCAGATTTTTGTGTAGCCCCCACCCCCATACTCCTTTTCCATTGTAAGAGCAATTATTTGTCAATGGTCAGATATACCCATGAGCTCATCTTCAGTGTATGTAGTCCTATATAAGAAATTGACTAGTCTGTGGCAGTCTTTATTCTTAACAATAGGAGTGGAGTGACTCATGGCATCATGCTAGCTTTTAATAAAATGGTCTTTGGCGTCTGCTCCAAATGTTGGCATGCTCTGAGGTGAGTTTTGACTTTCTAATTTGATCTGAAAAGCCAGATTGATTCAGAGATTCCGCCTCCCTTTCAATCAAATCCCCCAATCTAATTTCTTGCACAGCTTTAAAAGAAACTGTAATCCTTTGTGGGCTTTGTTGTTTTAAGAATTCATAGCTCCAAAGTCTATTTCAACCACCCCTCTGTCTTTCTTCGCTCTCTTGGGAAAACAGTTTCTACACTGAACTATTTATTTCGCAAATGAGATCAGGGAAAAAAAAACCCTTACACATCATTTAAAGATATACAGAATATTGCCAAATTCGGGCGCTCGGGTCACAAACAACAATTTTACTGGGCTAGAACCATCACCCTGGCAACCCACCACACAAATGTTTAGTAATTTGCCAGCTCATGTAGGCCTCTCCTCTTCAAACCAATGCCACCACCATGCTGGCCTCTTTTGTTTCAGTGCAATCATTCTTTTTCTCTCCCAGATGAGCCACAAATCCGTTTCCCAGGCAAGCCTCTTTTCCTGCTGGAAAAGAAGAATTGTTTATTCCACCCCTGCTCGGAAACTGAGACCATGTTAGCCTATTGGGCAATTTATAGGAAGGTGCAAGCATTACACCTCAGGCAAGCACATACAGGGACTTGTGAAAAATCTGCCTCCAAGGCAAAGGAGAGGGAATAGAGTCTTTAACGCCCTCACCCTTTTTCAACCCAACTTTCACCAAGCAATCCTCCTTTTTCCCTTAATTTAACACCCTGGGCATTTGCTAGTCAACTGGGAATATTTCTTCCTTTAGCTAATTAGGTTTTACTTGCTATTGTTTTTCATCCAGTTCATGCAGCCTTTTCAGATCTGCTTTAAAAGCCTCAAGGTTAAAGCAAGGAGATTCCCTCTATCAGTTTGTTCTAATTAGCTTGCTGCTAACATCCTAAACAGTAGGATTATTGGGCATTTATTTATTAGATTTCTTATCAGCCATAATTCTAAGACTCCCAATGGTTTGCAGTAATAAAACATAGGAAATAAATCATCTGCAGTAAAAAATATATAAAATTGCATAATTACAATGTCAGAGAGGCCAAGGACTGTAATATATTCATCTGTCCTAGGTAGGCACTCCAGAACAGCTTCATTTTAAGTAATTTTGAGAAGGTCAAAATGGTAGGGGTCAACTACCATTTCCAAATTCCAAAGCACTAAAAGGCAGGACAATAAACAATGGATGGAAACTAATCAAGGAAGAAACAGCCTAGAACTATGGAGGAATTGCCTACAGTGAGAACAATTAATCAGTGGAATGACTAGCTGTCAGAAGTTGTGGGTGCTCCAACACTTGAGATTTTTAAGAGACTGGATAGCCATTTGTCAGGAATGGCATAGGATTTCCTGCTTGAGCAGGAGGTTGGACTAGAAGACCTCCAAGGTCCCATCCAACTCTGTTATTCTGTTATTAGCTTCAGTTTAACCAGGAGATTATTCCAAAATATGGGTGCTGCCATAGAATAGTGGCACCTAAAAACTCCATAATACGCCCCTCATAAAAATGTGGGACTATCAACAGTTTTTCCTAGGGCAAACAAATTGAGCAGGTTGATTCTGGTGGGGGAGACTGGTACTCAAAATAGTTTGCTGCCATGCCACATAGGACTGTATAGGTAATAGCTAATACCTTGAACTGCAAATTGAAAGCCATAATAGAACTTAGGGCACAAAAATATATTTATGGAGATGAGTGCCAACTGATATATGGAGCACTGCAATTCTGGATTGATTAAAACATTAATCAAGATTGGTTGGTTGTGCAAAGGCAAAGGAGAGGGTAGTAATGAGGGTAGTAATAATGAGAGCCAGTGTGCTCTACCCATTAAGGCATCAGGCTACAAAGCAAGAAGCCATGAGTTCAAGTCTCATTTAGCCATGAAAGCCAGCTGGGTGACTTTGGGCCAGTCACTCTTTCTCAGCCCAATCCACCTCACAGGGCTTTTGCTGTTGGGGAAAATAGGAGGAGGGAGTGTGTTGCATATGCTCATCACCTTGAGTTATTTGTAAAAATTATAAAAGTGGGAGAGAGAGAGAGAGAGAGAGAGAGAGAGAGAGAGAGAGAGAGAGAGAGAGAGAGAGAGAGAGAGAGAGAGAGAGAGAGAGAGAGAGAGAGAGAGAGAGAGAGAGAGAGAGAGAGAGAGAGAAAGAGAGAGAGAGAGAGAGAGAGAGAGAGAACCATTCCTACAATGAACGTGCTGCTGGTTACAGGCTCCATTATTAAATGGGATTATGAAATGGTGAAGTTCTCTGGTTTTCTTTTATATGAGACTATCACTCTTCCAGAAGGTAAGATGTTCCCATGTTAAAAAATGAAATATACCAGCTGATTGGTCCTCAGGCTTTCTAAAGGCACAAGGTGCTATGGGAAGAAATCAGTGCCATCCTTACTGGTAAACCTTAGTTACTTATATTGGAATATTAGTCTTAAATGGCATATCAATCTACAAGAAGATCAATATTTTCATGTATTAGCGCATGCTGCATAAAGATAGCAAGAGAAGGGACACTAAAAGGTCTAGGACTAAGGAAACTGAAATTTAGACCTGCACCAAGTTAGCCCCATCTTTGCATCTTAGTGGATCCTGTGCAGACATAACATCTGAATAAGATTGGACAAGAATCTTTTATTGTGACTTTCTCCATAAAAGGAGGCAAGTAAAAACCTTATCCTATTAGGAGTAGTAGTTATCCCACCAGAGCATTTTATAATCCCCACTAGGGAAGGGGTCTCCAACCCCCGGTCCGTGGATTGGCACCGGGCCGCAGCATGCCAGCATCTGGGTTGTGCAAACAAGCAAAGCCCCATCTGCTGGATGCAGGCAGCACACGAAACCATGCCCCCTCTGGTCCACAGAAAAATCTTTCTCCATAGAATCAGTCCCTGGTGCCCAGAAGGTTGGGGGCCTCTGCACTATGGGATTCTGCAACCTATTCTATAAAAATATATCAAGGTTTGAATATTTCCACACATGTTTTGTTTTGTTCTTCTGGTGTGTTTTGCTACTGTTGATATTTATGGATATTTTTCACTTATTTTCAAGGTGTACTCGCCTCACAGAGTGGTTTCCAAGATTATAATAGACATCAGTCAGTTATCACATTAAAACTAAATGAAAAATCATCATAATAATAATAATTGAGACATGCACCTGCTACATAGCACCCCAGACTTAACAACTGTTGATAAGAAAGACAAAAAAAAAGTCTGGATAGTGGACATAGCAGTATCTGGAGATATCAGAACAGACGAGAAAGAACAGTAGAATATAATAAAACACAAAAGCCTGTAAATAGAAGTAGAATAATTGTGGCAAAAGAAAGCAAAGGTAGTAACAATAGTCATGGGTACCTTGGCTGCAATCCCAAAACAGAAATATGTTGCAACACCAACTGAACACCACCGACATTCACAAATTCATCATCAGTCAATTGCAAAAGGCAGCTTTACTTGGAATAGCTTACATCCTGCCACAACATCGGTAACATCATCAAATATCCACATCTGCCTATCTCAGTTCCTTGGGAAGAACTTGATAGGTGGACAAAAATGCCAAGTCTTGAACATCTGACTGACTCTGTGATGAACAATAAAAAATTGTAAAGTTGTTGTGATAGTGGCATATGTCTATCCCAAGTAGTACTGTACCAGATGTATAGAGTGGGAGGGGGGCAATATTAAAGAAATAATATGCCAGTCTAGAATTATGTAAGTACATAAGGCAGCACTGACTTTGTTCATTTAACTAGCTTTATGGAAATGAAGCTATAACACTTGTGGTAAAAGTAGAATTAATGACTGCCTCTTTGGGGAAACCTTTAAAAATATATAACTTAAAAAGGGAAATCTCTTAGTATATTTGTTTGTCTTATTTAATCAGGGTAATCCTGCCAATGAAATATCTAGCTTGTACATTTTTACCACCGTGAAATATTTTGCACTATTAGAGAAGTATTTATAGCTACCAGTAAATGAACCGCCACAAAAGATTTCCTCTCATGTGTTTTCCCCTCAAAGATTTTCATGTTCCTGTTCTCTAAAATAAAATATATTGCTCTCAAGCTCACCTTATTATTAGTTAATCTATCCAAGAATTCAGAAGAGTTAAAACTCCTGTAAATCCACAGTAAATGAAGTAAAATAACCAGAAACATATTTCTCCCCATTATCTTTGGTGGTAAAAGTGTTTGGTTTTCAAAAGAGCAGCCAGGCAGTTCAAGTGAAAAAATATTTCAGCAAAAGATCCCTTTTGCATCAGTAAATGATGATTTTTGGAGTGAAAGGGAGGATGGTAGCCAAAGAATTAACATAACATTTGGATGCACAGTCTCTCTCTCTCTCTCTCTCTCTCTCTCTCTCTCTCTCTCTCTCTCTCTCTCTCTCTCTCTCTCTCTCTCTCTCTCTCTCTTACTTTCTCCCACTCTTTCCCTTTCTCTCTTACATACATACACATTCAATTTCACTTAAAGATTCACAAGCTGTAAGGATGGGAATATATTTTAGTCTAAACCTATCAAGGTACTAGTAGATAGTATACTAATATATAGGCTTAGTGAATCAATTATTGGATTTAATATAAAACCATCTCCATGTTTTTACTTGTTGGTATACATAACAAAATATTTAGGCTCTCATTTCATCCAGACTCTAGAGTGGGTTAGGACTATTGGAGTAAATTCAGGAAACCAAAGATTTAAGGCAAGCTGATTTGTTGCTCTACTTTCTGTTGTGTTCAGAATGCAAGAGGTAAGGGCACAACAAGTGACCCTCCTTTTAGTGCATGGGAGAAAGAGAGATATTTTTTATCTGATAAGAAAACAAGATTCCTGCTGGATTCAACCAAAGAACTTCCAAAACCAGTATTTCCTTCCCAACTTTAGTTTCTGGCTGGCTAACAGAAGCCAACAAGAAGGACTTCTAGGCAATTGCTGTTGCCTACCATTGTTTTTCATGATACGTAGAACCATCTTTAACTAAAATGAGTGCAGGATGGATTAAAAAAAAAATAAATTGCTTTAAAAAGACATTCATACAGCACTTGCTCAAAATTTAAATGTGAACACTATTTTCCAGTTCAGTGCTTGATATATGTCCTATCGTTTTTTCTGTAGAAAGCTGTTAGGAAACAGTTCTGGTTCGTTCAATACACTTTGTTTTCGGACATTTTAACCTTGAGACACTTGATAGTTCCTACCTATATTCCTACAGGGCTGTCTCCAGATGGTAGTGTAGTCAGACATTTGCAGAAATCATCTTGGAATATAGCCCTGCCATTTTTTAATATTACAAAAAGCCACCCAAAAAGAGTTAAGGAGGGCAATTAAAAATGTTTTAGAACTCCCCAAAGCCTGCAGTAGGCAGAATTTCCTTCTTTATTTTTGCTGTTGCCCTTTATAAATAAACGGTTCTGGAAATGTCATGTTTATGAAGAACAGTGGCTCACAATATTGTCAGAGTTGAAATACAGAAGAACCTGTGATGGGGCAAGGAGCTGGGTGAGGTTCAGAAAAGGCTAGAGGGCAAAAGTGGATTGGAAAACAAACTCCAAAGAAACCTTTGTTAAAGAAGATCATGGCAGTACAAATTATTTCTATATAGTCAGCAGAAATAAAAGTTAGCATTAAATGTCATCAAGGTGACAGGAAACCCAAAACATTAATATTATAATTTTGGGAACTAGTATAAATGTGTGTGTGTGTGTGAGTGTGTGTGTGTGTGTGTGTGTGTGTGTGTGTGTGTGTATTAGAACTGAAATTTACATCTTCCTATATTTTTGTTGAAATTTGTTTGTTAAAATGAGCTGAGAAATATTATGCTGTGCTTAATAATAGATGCATTTGGCACCTCTCCCTAACAAGATAGTCTGTTGAAGCCCTCCTGCGTTTCAGATACATCCTTTTATTGGATGCCCACTGAGTTGTAGATGCAGCTATGGCTCCACCAGCCGAATCACCCATGGTGCTTGACTACAAACTAAACAATATAAATGTCACATCTGCTTAAATCTGGTAGTGCTAATTAGAAGTCTTATGGTGAAGATTATCCACCTGCATTATTGAGTGTCACAACAGGAGTTCTTCTTCTGAGGCTTTCAGAAATCAGTCCAGGTGCCAAAGACAATTGCAATACTCAGGCATTACATGACTAAGACAATTGTTTCAAGTAATATTGTAGTCATGTAAAATTCTCTATCACTCAAGTCTTCAGGCTTCCAGTCTGCAAAACAGGTTACCACAGCATGTCATTATGATAACAAAGTGGCCCAAATCTCTTTATTTCTAATTGGCAGAAGAATCAGACAAAGACAATTTGGAGGAAACATCTGAGAAATAATTTAGACCAAGACACCAAGGACAGTACATGTTCCAAATTGTCACCTCTTCCTTAAGAACAAGTCTACATGCTTCAGTTCATTCAAATAAGAGGAAAATTTTGTAATTGCATGTTAGGAACCATAAAGAATGAGCTTAGCAAATATTTAAGAATTGAAAATATAGCAAAGAGATATTCATTTAAAAAAATACAGTTAAAAGCTCTCTAGTGAAAGATGTAAAAAAAAGAAAGAAAAAAGAACAATTCCTCTTGGTAACACTAGTCCTCTCATAGAGCAAATCTCATCAGTCTGTATAGCAAGAATATGAATCCTACAACCTTAAAATTGATCTTTAGAGACCATCTAGTCAAGCTTTCTGCTTAATGCAGGTTTCACTAGAGTGCTTCTCATAGATGGCCATCTATCCTGTTTTTGAAGCTCTCTAGCAAAGAACTAATCACTTCATGTGACAGCCTGCTTCTCTGGCTGGCAGCTCATATAAGCAGGAAGTTGCTCTTGAGGTCTAGCCTGAATCTGTTTACTTGTAGTTTAAATCATTGGCTTTTGTCCTGCCCTCCGGTAATTTCACTCTTTCTTCTGTGTGACAACCCTTCAGAAATTTGATTAACACTATCATATTTCCCCTCAGTCATCTTTTCTGTTGGCTAAACATACTCATATCATATAAACATACCGCATTAGTCTTAGCTTTCAGACTCCAGACTTTTCACCATCTTGTTAATACTCATCTGAGTATTAGTTTGTCATTGTATTTTTTAAAAAAAATCTGTGATATTACAAAATGGAAATGGTATTCCAAATACCAGAAAAGAGTAGAGCAATTATTTTTCAAGATGTGGTTTCTACCGGTATGTTCCCATTAAGAATAGCTTTTGCATTTTCACTGCTGGATCATGTTTAATTTGTTGTCACCAAGAACACCGAAATTCCCTTCATTTATGTACTTTTGCAAGCCAAATATCTTTTATCTTATATGCATGCCTTATATATTTTCTTCTTCAGATGCGTAACTTTACATTTCTCTCTGTTAATTTCCATCCGACTCATTTCAGCCCACTACTTAACCTCTCTTTATTTTTAAATCCTGCCTCTTTCACTGAAGCCATCCAGTTTTCTGTCATCTGCAAATGTTATTTTATCTGATATGCAGAGCCCCCTGTGTCATTTCGCTCAATACTTCTCTCCAAGCCAAAATGGAGTACATCTAACAATACTATTCTCTGGCCCATAATTTATTATTTTACTAAGGAGAACATAATGAAATTGAAGTTTTTGTTAAGATCCAGAAACATCTATGGTATTCCCTTGATTAAGCTAGTAAATCTATGAAAGAAAGAGATAAAGTTAGTCTGACATGATTTCAATAAACTCATGCTGGCTCCTGTTAATTTGAGCTTACTTAATCAAAAGCTAACAAAAGCTTCTTGATAATCTGTTCACATGCCTTGCCCAGGATAGATATCATGTTGACAGCTCTGTAGTTTCCTGAGTCTCTTCCATTCCTTTCTGAAAATGAGACTGACATTTACTTTTCTCTAACATTCTGGTACCTCATCAATTCTCCAGAGGTTCTCAAACATTACTAAGAGCAATTCTGCAATCATCTTTGCTAGTTCCTCCATAACATTTACAAACCAATTGATTGTAAGTCTGACTAACAGTGCTTTAGTCTATGTACACCAGGGGTGTCAAACTGCTGGCCTGCGGGCCAGATGTGTCATGAGGAAACTGCGCCCACCCCATTGGGGAAAAAGTTCTGATACATTGCATGATGTCACATGACATCACGAGTTTGACATGTCTGATGTACACTAAGTATTACAAAATGGAGGAAAACATGCCTAAAAACTAAGTCCATCCAAAAGCTATCATGATACTTTAAAAAAAAAACCAATCTGCTCAGCATGTTTTAAATGTTTTCATGTTCAAGAAGGATTGCCCTCACTCAAATAAGACTTTGTCCTCAATTATAATACCCTTTGGCAAACTCAACAAATGTAAGAATTACCACATAATAGAAAGGGAGAAATATAAGTTATAGGCAGGAAACCCTATACCATTTCAGACAAATGGCTGTCCAGTCTCTTCTTAAAAACTTCCAGTGTTGGAGCATTCACTGCTTCTGGAAGCAGATTGTTCCACTGGTTAATTGTTCTAACTGTCAGGAAGTTTTTCCTTAGTTTTAGGTTGCTTCTCTCCTTGATTAGTTAATACATTCAGTTTTGTTGCTACTAAGATCGTTGGCCTTGCAGATACAAATATAGCCAGGGAAATTATTTAAGCTTGGGAAACCAGCCCCTTGTCAGTCAACAGGAGTGTGGATTTACCACCAGATTATCCAGTACTCAGAAGCCAAAGGCTTGGCAGCACAAGGAAACATCAGCCAATCACTAGCCTTTAACACAGCAATCAACCAATAGGAAGGTACCATATAAATATGACTCATAGAGGAGCCCAAAACACATATTCCAATAGAGAGAAGTTCTGCTTCCCTTTACTATATTTGAGCATCTGCTCTAATCTCTCTGGTGTTCTACCTTTAATTTCTTCTCTGCAACAATTTTATTCAAATAATCTCTGGGTTATTTACTGTTTAAAAATCATGACTTCCTCCTTCTCCACCTTTTTCTGCCCTCTACAGATTTTTCATTAATGTGCTGCTGCTGACTTATGCTGTCAAATTATGAAAATCTCGTCTATAGGACTTCCTTTGAAAGATAAGGTACATAATGAGTAAATAATGAGCAAGAATATTTACCAATTCCACATTGTCATTTCTAGTGTTAATTACTTCTATAAAAACAACAACTGTTATATACTGCTATACAGTATCAGCAGACCTGCAAGCTATGAGGTAATAAGATGGATTGAGTTGACTGGAAAAAGGGTCACTGTTGAAAAATAAATTGTTGGGTTGACAACAACTAGGACTAACAGATGAGAATATCTGAATATATAAGTACTGTGTTTAGACATTTTAAGATTTGGTAGCTTTTAATCAACCACCTTACTTACTTTTAATTCCTTATTTGAAGAATTAAAGTAGTTTTTCCAAAGTCTGTTCCATATAATCATGACAAAATGTTATTTAAAATGCATTGAAAAATACATGCCATGCAAAAGTATTTCTAAAATCCCAGTAATAATAATTCTGAATATTTTACCTGTTTCTTAGTGATTTGCTGAGAAATTGTACAGAAGCATTTTTGAGTATTTGTCATTATGGATTTTGGCCAGACTAATATTTGTACATACAAAGAGAGGATCAGCTATATGTATTAAAACAAACTCCACTGCTTATAACTTTGTGTGATTTTGCAACACAAATGCAAAAAGGTTAGGTGTGTGTTATGTTAGCATAACCATGGTTAAGAGGAAATACTACTTATGTGCATTTCCTTTCTCAGTGAATCCAAATGTGAAGCATTTTACTGTTGTCCAGCTCCAGAGGATCTTATGCTTTCTTGAATACACAAAAATGCTCAAGCCAGATTTCTCTGTTTTATCTCATATACTTTAGGCTCTGTTTTTGGATTGGGAAATACGCCTTAAGGTAGAGGCATGCCAATAGTTCACAGTAACAATTGTGTTTATAAAAGTCCCTAGGAAAAATAAAATAATTTAAGGCATTATTTGGAGGCTACCTTATTGGCAACAGAAATCCTACTTTAGCTGCTATTTTACAGCTTTTCTGCCAAGAATTATTAGGCATTAAGAACATTCTCTTTATTTCAAAGTTTTATTGGTGTCTTTGAGCAGGGATGATTAGAAACATAGGCAGAGCAAAAGAGGCTCTACAAGGGACAGCGGGGCTGAAGCTAAGATCAGATCTTCAGAAGGCTAGACCTCTTAGGGCCATCTTATACCTCCCTTCTCAAAGGTATAAGCTCACTTGATTTCAATAGCACTTCTGCCCAGCAAGACTGCAGCCTCTGTTCTCCTTTTACAAAAGTTAGTCTAGTTGAGTACAGTGAAACTAAGTTTTAGCTAATACTAAGTTAACCTATCCAAGAGCTAAACCATGATTTTTCTTTAATGGACTGTATGTTTTCAACTTGGGGGAATGATTGACCAATTGATGGATTAAAACAAGCTGTAAGTAGGGCTAAAATCCTTAGTAGGTGGCATCACTCATTCTTGTTCTTTTTTTTACCTTTTTGTCTTTATTTGTGTCACTCTCTCCTTTTCTTCTTCATATGTCTGGTTTTTTTTACATAGGACAGACTGCCAACAAAAAGACTATTGCCCAAAGTGGTAGTATATGTTCATTTAACAACTAGACAGCTTTCTCTCTTGCTGTAAAAGTTTGAATTCATTGACTTTAAAGCCCCTTCTAACACTATAATGCTGTGAGCTGATTTCTTGCAGAGGAAAACTTAAAAAAATGGTTCAAATGCAAGATGTGTTCTTAAAAATCATGGATTACCTAGATTTTAAACAAGACAGGCTTTTTCATCCATCCATCCATTCATTTATTCATCCATCCACCCATTCATTTATCCAATGGATATGGCTGAATGACTCTAGGCAGCAAACAGAATTAAAATGAAATATAAACAATTACAAATATTACAACAGTTTAAATGCAAAGCAGCTAAGAAACAATAAATCCAAATCACTAAATCAGTACCCAAATCCATCTATCTCAGTTTTGTTTGTACTCTCTGGCAACAGCTCCTTGGTACTTGGAGATACTATAGGAGACCTTGTCAGCCTCTGTCTAAAACACGGGTGTCAAACTCAATCACGTCACATGATGTATCGTGATGTATCACAATGTTTTTTGCCTTTGTGGAGCCGGGGTGGGCATGGCCTGCAGGTGACACATCTAGTCCATGGGCCACCAGCTTGACACCCCTGCTTTAAAAATTCCAGAAAGTTCACATGCTACCTTCAGCATATACTTATAAAATGGAAGGAGTAGAAACGTGATAAACAATGTTAGGATCCTTTCATGGGATGCATAAAATTAATTTGGATTGTTAGCCCACTTCATCCAGTATTATTTATTCCAGTGGTCAAAGGCTGTACAAACATTCATTTCCCACTGACTACTACTTTATCTTCCACCTAGAATGTTAATAGATGATAGGAAGCCAGCTGTTATGGTTCCGGCTAATGAAACACTTCAAAGAACTTCCAGGTATTGATTTCCCTAAAAGTCTTTTATTGATTCAAAATGTCGGTACAGGCATAATGGAGTCTTTGCTAAGATCTAAGTTCTCTTCCTCTGAGCAGTTAAATTATCAGCATGTTCCCTCCCTAAATTAGTTGTCATATATCACATTATCCAATTAATGTGAAGGTCAAAGGTTTCCTTCCTCTTTCTTTCCCGGGCTTTACCCACCCTCTTCTGCTCTGTATTAACCCCCAAAATACCAGACAGTTCTGCATGTTGTCAAAGCAAGAATATACAGTATTTGCAGCGTTGACACCAGCAATTAGACAAGGTAACATAACAGACGGCACAAAATTAAGTCTGCATGCACCCAAGCTGTAAAGCTCTGAAAGAAATCAAAACATGCAGTCGAATGGCATATTATTGTGTTCAACAAAATAGTCATGGTTGAAATAAGATCAGAAGACAAGTGATATTCTGTACATGTGAAGACTAAAAATATTGCTGATGAATTTTGTACTAAATTTGTTATGGTTTATTTTGAAATATCTGTTAGAGTTGCTTTGAATTATACTTACTTTCAGTACCTGATTGGTACAAGTTAATGAAATATAATAAGTTGTAATTGTTACAGTAAGCTTGTTAACAATTACAACTTATTATATTTCATTAACTTGTACCAAGTTAAGTCTCTGGCCAGGGTAAATATTGCAGCTGGCTAAATCATTATATTGAACAAACATTACATAGACTACACATACGTAGAACCCTTGAAGTTAATTAGAAAAACAGGAGGTTAAGAGCTGAAAGTCCATAATTAAGAAAGTCCTTTTTTTCAATTGTGTTTCTTTGAATTATTCTCTAGCAATGTACTGTACATTTTTGCACACATCCTTTCTTTTCTGCAGAATTTCTTGGAGTGTTTGTGTGCTCACTTTATTTATTTATGACCATCTGATCAACCCAAGAAGAGCTACTGCCTTCTACTTACTTAAACTTCTAGATACTTACACTTATTGCAGTGAAAAACACAAGATGTATTTAAAGTAAAAGAGACAGACTCCTCAGCCATTTTCTGCCTAAAAACGATAATCACAGTTTTTCCTGTATCCTTTAAATTTTTAAAGAAATTATTTCATGAAAGAGGCTGAAAGTGGAAGAAAAAGCAATGTAATGCATTTCTTGAAAAAGAAGAAAGGAGATTCCCTAGACCACTACTATTAAATTTAACAAATTTTGTTTAATTTGTGCTATATTTACTTATAAATGAAACAAATTTAATTTGGCTGTTTCCTGGACCCAGCAACTTATTTCTGGCCTCTTTCATTTTCAAAAGGCAGTCAGCAAAAAAGAAAAATTAACACTTGATCAAAACTGTGATTGCATTTATTCAAGAAACCTTTTTCCAGATTCCTCCTTATCATAGAGAATAGGAAGATAAATAGATCTCAGGGCATCTCAATCTTGAAATCTCAAATGTCAAGCATACCTTAAGAAAAGTCTGGAAGGATTCATCCATTTTTAACTCATATCATAAATTTAAGCAGAATTGTTTTCAAAACAATTTAACTAACAGGGATTCCTAAAAGAGAAAAAAAGAAAACATTAAAAAAACACCTGGATGTTGGAAGTGTTGTGAAGTTCCTGAGAATTCCTTACTGCAGACAGATTTTCCTCAAATGACAATTCACAAATATTTATGGATTAGAGGATGGGACAGTAAAATTGGCATGGAAGTAGTTTATACATATGGGCAAAGTATGCCCTACATAATTTGCTGGAACATTCTTTGCCACACAATAAAGGACTGACATCTTTATCTGCAGCACACATTGATATGTTGAGGACAGGAACAATGTCCAGATCAGTAGTTTTTGTAGTATTTTAGAAGAAATGCTGCTGTTGTGTGATGGTTAACAGTCATACTGAGTTATCTGGAAGGAGAATAAGAGAGCTTTTTATAGTAGTTGGTTGAATTATGTATTGAAAAATGTAATCTGCTGAATATATGCATCAGCTAAATAATAAGCAGATATAGGGTTTTGGTTCAAAAGATATTCTGACTTGCAAGATATTTAAATAAGTTCTGGGTGGTCCTCTGGAGATTGAAAGTGCTACTGCATAAAATTGCCAATTTTGTACTTTCTTGAAAACTCAGGGCTAATCAATGTGAGCTCCCATAATCAGTTTAGGTTACCAGGTCTTTCAGAAATAAATAAATCAGAAATTGATTTATTGCACTGAATAAATGTGTCGAGCAGTGAATTTGTATTCATCTTTTCCAACAGCACAATCTGCAACAATACTACTATGTTCAAGCCAATCTATGAGTGCTTTTGATAAATAATGGGTATCATCTATGGTGGGCAGCATCTCCTGATCAAGCTTTATGGAAAGAAATAAGAGATATAAATGATATCTCTCTCTGGGGTTGTAATTCTGATTAATTTCAACGGAGACTGCAAGGGAGATATTTTTTGTAAGTTTCACCCTTTAAAGAATTACAGAAAGTGATAACTCTGAAAAAGAGGCACTTCTACTATCTGCTCAAGATAGGAAAGATGGCCAAATGTCAGTAGCAAGGAAATGCAGAACAATGTTTTCTACTCCGAATTTGGAGAGAGCTTTATTGTCTAAATAATGAGGCTTGCCACATTGCCCTTTTTACTATTTGCTAATTGTGTCCAACCTTTTTGCCACATTTCCATCTTCCATTTCCACATTAGGCATAGTGTTTTTATGTATATATATGCACTATATATATTTCTCTATCTCTGCAAGACTGGATAACCTTTTTTTCCAAGAACTTCCAATGCTCTATGAATTAATAAACAATCATTTCCCCTTTCTCCACAGGCAAAAGCAAATAATCTACACCTGCATCACAGAACCCATCATTCATGCACATGCACTTGAGAACATTACTCTGGTGGCTTCCAAAACATTTCTCCCTGTAGTACCCTAATGTAATGGTTTCAAGCAAGGATTCATTTTTAAAAACAAATTCATTTTAACAAATGCACTGGGAAGCCTCTAAAGCCTTCTGTGCACTATGGTATCAGATTAGCATTGCAGAGTGAACTCTGTGAAAGCAGCATTCTAATAAGCCCCATGAAGCTGAGACTGCATTACAGCAAACCTTGCGAGAGCAGTATTTCATCATATTCAGATGCCAGGGCTTCTTATCCTAGCTGGAGTGAATGAAAAACTTCAGGGTGGTGGAATAGTATGGTGGGCAGTTCCTCTTAAGGGAAAACAAATCCCCATAAACAGATAAAGAACTCACTAGCACGCAAGTTTCATCTATCTCCAAAGCAAAGGAAAGAAATACATGTAGGGTTTTTTTTTCTGAGAATGTGGATGAATTAGAGATTTGGTTATTGTACCACATAGCATTAGCATGCAGACAACATCATGTGACTGGCAGGAACCTATGAGGCAGGAAAAAAAATCAGCATTTCCAATGTTCAGTGGTTAACGCATTGAATTGTTTGAGAATGAGACAGCAGTACGTTAGTCTGGAATACTATGAGTTCATTACCATTGACTGCTTTTAGTTCAGCATCCCATTGTCTTCCTACAGTACAGAACTTCAAAGTCAATTCTTTTGATTTTCAACTTTTCAACTGTCAATTGTTGGCTTTCAGCAGTTTTGACTTTCAACATATGGTCACTTTTTACGGGTAGACTATGTGTAATAAATATTGGCATGGAATCACAGGACACATCCAGAATAAATCTACATTGCACCATCCATCAGTTGTACTACATTGCACCATCCATCAGGTCTACTACAGACCATACCTGTGCAATCACACTTAAATGTATCACCTTCCAATAGTCATCACATTTCCTGGTGGTGAAGCATGTATTTGTTCTTGGAATATAATTTACCTAAGAACCCACATATTTTAAGAGGCCAATTGGATAAGTCATATTTTTTTAGGAGGAATACTTGAGAATTTGATAATTACACTCCCAAATATTTTGTTCAAAGTTCCACAGGATGTGACCGTGGAATTTTAAGGAAATTTGTGGAGACTTGTGTGATGAACATTATATTCCACCATTGTTTCTAAAACTATTACCCACCAATCTGTTGCTTTTCAGAATTATAATGGAATTCTAGAATTCTCAATCAGCAAGCAAGGTTCACTGAATTCAATAGAATGTCTCCCTGACCAAATTCTTTGTCTTTTTCCTCTCAGAGGCTTTTGAAGAGGAACCCTTGACTTCATGATTACTGCAGCATTTTGAAATGTACAATTTGCCTTAGGGAATAATCCATTCAGTCAGTGGAGATCTTTAAGTAGACTTCAGTGGAGTCTCTTAGTTCATGAGTCATTTAATTAACACTTGTAATGTGAGACTAAAACTGGGGAAAATGTTTATTTGGAGACTTTTTAAAAAAAAAATCTTTTAAGAAAATAGCAAACATGTTTAATGAGACCTACAATTGACTGTTGCCAACCTGAATATCCATTTCTTTAATGTGTCAGACTGTTACTTGGCTTTACAAACAATAATTTTAAAACATTGGGATATAAGAGAACAAAAAGTGACAAGGGTCATGAAGTATATGTACACCTCTGAGAGTTTTCTTTAATCTTAAAATAGAATATATTGGTTAGGAGAACTAAAATGTTTTTATATTACTATAGTAACCAGAAGTTCATAATAAAGTTTGAAAATGATGCTGCTAAGAAAAAAAAAAGATAGAATAGAGTGCACTATACCAGGTTGGTAAAAGTCAACTTTCCTAATGTCACATCCATGCAAACTTTGGGAGAAAAAATTAGAGAATCATACCGGTAGCAGTACAGCAAAGTGACAATCCTACCAGTTGGGCACACTGTAGCTTCCATGTTTAGTCTGTGGCAAAGAATGTAGTTTGGTTTGAAGTTAGATCATATATGGCATATTTTATTATTTTCAAATGTGAGGAAACTGAGCTTCTGTCTCAAGCAAAATCAAACAACAAAACCAAACCAAATTTTAATGTAATTTCAGCTATAAGTCAGCTCAGCTCTCTAGTGCTGCTCTTGTTGTGGAAATACACAATCCACATGCAGGGGTAGAATTGGCATTTTCATGCTACTATATTTCTGCAGTTAAATTATTGAGAGCCCTTATGAAAATATCACTAAGCAAAATATTGCCACAGTCTTTTTTTCTTCTCTTCTTCAGCCAGAATGGAACCAAGACTAGTTTTCAATAAAAAAAAAGTATCATTGACTTATATTTTATATGTGAGCAGAAGAAGGGTGACTATGATTTACTAAGACAACATTGTCTGGTACAGATATTAAATTTAAAATTGAGATGAGGGAGCTGCATTATAGTCCAGCTTTATTCCAATATTCAAAATCTTTCATTCTCTAATGGGGTCTGTAAATTACTTTACACAGAAATAACCTATCTTTTAACATGTTTTAGCTATGCTAATAAAATATAGGGTTACATACTGTATACCAGACGTGCTTCAGCTATATTCCAAGGGATTTTTTTCCCTCAGCTCTTGAATCCAACCTTAATTTATGTTTGGAAGTGAGATAGTAATTACGTAATCAACAATCATATCATAGGGCAACAAGCAGAAGCTTCAGTATGTAGAAAGGGGAGATCAAAACCATTTGATTTTCTGCTTCCTGCAGGACCTCAGCCAGTGGTAGTATTAATGGATGCTTTGAACTGCTCAGTGAGCCAGCACAGAAGGGTATAGTAACTGAAGGCTAGCTATTAATAAATAGGAAATTGAACCTAGTGACCAGGCTTGCTGGACTATCTCCAAAAAAAAAAGTTCCACAGTCTCAGAATGCTCCTTGAATCTCAGCTGTTTCGGAAGAGCTTGGAAAATTCAGCAGATGTAGAACAAAAATACTTTAGAAGTATGGAGATCATCATTTCTCTCAAGGTACATCAATCTTGTCTTTTTTTTTTTTTTTACAAAGCAGAATCAATATCCTGACTGAAAAAGGGGAAAATACCCCAGCACAAATAAAAACTGGTGAAATAAAAGCACACAGTTGAAGAAGTAGAAAACTTTATCAGATTCCAAAGAAGCAAGTATGAATACAAATTAGTCCTCTTGTATTGTGCCTTTTCCAATCTTCTATTTCTCCCCAAATAGCTATACTGGACAATTTCAAATTCAGCTTAAAGGAGAACAAGATTGTAATTCCCCACTCAAAAGCTCTGCCATGCTAGCTTGCCATTGAGATCCTATGTTTGTTAAGACCCATGCAATGTGAAAGAAAATCAGGAATTCGCTAGCACCTTTTTGAGCTAACATATTTTACTGAAAAGCATAAACAGATTGTATAGTTTATTAAAATTTTTAGTTGGAAAAGGTGGTATCACACTCTTGATTTTTTTGCCATCATATACTAACAAAACTCTCCTCTTATAATATCCACTAGTGATGAAATTTCTGATGGCCAAGGAGAAATCAGATGACACCAAAACAAAATGCTCAAAAACATTCTCTAACATTCAGTCAAGTATAGTATTGTTACTTCCTTTTCAGCGAGTAGAGATGTATACCATTGAGCTAAAGTGAGCTTTTATGAAGTTATTTTGTTCTCTCTGTGGCCTTTTTATCCACAGGGCAACTACCAGAAAGGAATGCATTCTACTCTACATTTTGTGCTGACAGCTTGAACAGTGTCTGATAGTCTGGCATGCTGGTGCTATGTATGGCTGGCAACTTCCTAATGCTTCATAACCTAACAATAAGGTAGATGTGTCTTTAGAAGGTAACTCTATGATGATAAAGAGGGGAGATGGAACAGATCAGTGCACCAAGGTTCCCAGACCAATTTCATTTGGTTCATTAGCCTTCCTCTACATCAGGGGTGTCAAACTGCCGGCACGTGAGCTGGTTTCATCATACGCCCACCCCATTGCTGGCAATGCAAAAAGAGTCACGATGCATCGTGACACATCATGTGAAGTGGCAAGTTTGATACCCATCCTCTAGATCAATAGTCAAACAACACCTGTTGTCCATTTTATAGCATAATTTTTCCAAGGGTTTCTAAACTTCTTTTATGGGGGGGCTTTAATATTTGGAAGAAAAAAATTTTTTTGAATATGATCCAAAGAGTTATCAGCTTTAGAAACCCAGCTAATATCTTCATTAATCCATCATTGCCACAACGTTTCTCTAAGTATTGTCCCCTAGAAAACCAAAGTAATTTCTGATCATTTAGCTGACTTTGGCTGATTTCTAATAAAGATAAGCAGAGTCAGACCTGTTTATTATTTGGATGGAAGGCTATCAGACATGATAGACCAATGAATGCATGGGTGGATGGAAGGAAGGAAGGAAGGAAGGAAGGAAGGAAATTGTAAGCCATTTCTCTAATATTGTGCCCAAAGACAAGCACATGGGTATGGCCACATACTCATTAGAAATTGTGCTCATCTCAATAAATTATTTATTTAATTTTGTTTATCTAAAAGATTCATCCATTAATGATGATACATGAGATTCTACTGCCCACATGGTAAAATATTAGGGTCTTGTCTTCATGTTGGGATGTTTATGTTACCATTTTTAATGCCTTTGTCTTTGAAAAAGTAGTCACATATAAGCTGAATTGTGAATGTTCTAAACTAACTGGCTTAATGTATATATTTTGGTAAAGTACTAGCAACAATTACAGGCTATGTTTAAGATTTTTTGATAATTGAATCAACACTCAGTGGTTGTGTGGCTTTGTTTAGCAGGTAGTACCAGTATATTGGAGTATACTGAATTTCTGGAAACTCCAAAGGATTAACTTGGTGTTCTGTTGGCTCTGAAGAAGGCAAAGAACACTTCATTGTCTCATTTTCTGAATAACAGAAGCTGATAAGCTGGTGTGTTAGCCATTGATTAACCCATGGTAATGTGGATGACTTTCTTTATTATTTAAGACTAGACAAACCTTTCTAACATCCTCAAGGAATTAGCTGGTCTGCTAATGTTTGCACATGAGATAGTTATACCACAAGAGGCCTCCTTGCACTGACTATGTGCTGGATTTAAGAACCTCATGTTTTCAGTGTCATACTTTATCACAGACATCCTTATATGGTGGTGTTCCTAGATAGTTATAATGGTAATAATTTGTAGAGAAAGAGATGCTTCTGGCAAGCCCATATAGATGCTGCTAACATGGTGAGATTTGCACTATGCTTTTGAGACTACTATTCAAAGAAGCATCTCATGGCATTCAGGTTTAAAATGTCACTGTCTTTGCCAGCCAGAGCAAGAAGATAATGATTTTGAGACTTGGTGAAAGTCTACTACCTTATAATGCTTGCCACAACAGAAAGGCAGGCAGGCAGGCAGGCAAGTCAGTAGGTAAACTGACTCAATTAATGGGGATTGAAAGTATTTAACTTTGGGTAAATTATGCTCAGTATTTTCTTCAACTCTGATAGTACAATGTTCTTTTGTTTAGCAAAAGGTATGGGAGAGAGAATGAGGTACTAAGTACTAAGCTTCAAATTCCAATGCATTCCATCTTTGATTCTGATGCTTACGGGAATGAATTTTTTTTTCCATTAAAATTGTAGGATTCAAACATGTTTTGCTTTGAACTGGACCAAGCATGCAGAAATATATTTCTATATATGTGCAAGACATAATAGTTTGACTCCATTTATTCAGATCACCTTAGATAAGAGCAACTAATGATTACACCTCATTGCTAGGCTACAACTTCCCGTTAATAAAAATGATGACACAGTTGCTTTTCTGTTTCTTTCTTGGCAGAGAAAGGCAGATATATCTCTATGCAATATGCTTGAGAAACTGCACATTTCCACGGCCAACTCCTCGGTACATTTCTTCTTTAAAAATGTTGTCCTTTCCTTATTAATTAAATAGAAAATGCCCCAAGTCACTGATTGAATTCTCCACAAGCAACTGCTTTAAAGTGATCAAGATTGATCCAAGTAAAAGGAACAAGTTGTGCTGGCCCTTTTCACACAAATGATTTAACTCCAGAAAGGTTTTGATCAAATTAAGTGGGAGATCTAAATAACCTGTGATCAAATTAAGTGGAGGGTGAAGCGAGCCAATATCAATTGTATATATAGTCAGAAGAAAGACAGCAAAGCACACACTTACAAAAGCCCTGAACGAGGCAAGCATAACCAAACTCCAATGATCAGAAGGTGGCTGGCAGCTATAAAATGAATATAAAAAAAAAATTGGAGAGGACACTAATGAACAATATTAGTTAACTATATTAGAAAATATGCCTGAAAACAATTCAAAATATTTACCACAATTTAGCAGTCTTTTACCAAGTACTTTAGGAGAACATGAAACATTGCTATCAAATGCCTCCCTCAGTGTTATTCTCTTATGGGTATGAAAACAAATGTATCATCTGAAATCACTATAATAATATTTTCTAGTGTCCTTCATTCAGTGGCTGTAAATGAAATGGAATATAGAGAAAAGGTAGGCATATCCATCAGTTTCACTCTTACTCAGTTTTCCATTTTCACAACCATAATATTAACCCAAACGTCCGCATTACTGCTTTATATTTTTAGTACATTTCACCAGTTATCCTAATACGTATACTTTTTCCTTGATGTTCCTAGTGAGGATACAATTTGCAAACATTTTTCCAGTTGAGATAGATAAGAAGGAGAGAATGAGAAACATTCATATTTCCACTAAATATGTACCTTTGTTTTGAGCAGACTGTCATGGAGTTCTTTAAAAAATGTGTATGAGAGCAGATATGCATTATGGCTGGATCTGGGAACTATGGTTTGGGAAGTTTTAAATCAGATGAATTCATTCAAAAATGTGTACAGAATGACTTCATGGCAGAAAAACACATAAATAGGAATTCAGCTATCCACAACCTTTTAGGTTGCCTTTTTTCTTAAAATATAATAAAGTAACTGCAACATTGAATGAGTGTTCATTCGTAAAATTGTTAAAAAAAACTAGTTTGAATGATAGTCACAAAACATCTATTTACCAGAGAGCAAATTAACATAGAGGATTGTCTCCATCTTCTCTAGTTTGGCAAAGCAATTGATATAATCTTCAGACAAAGCCACTTTCCCCTACTGGACATTATTTTCCAAAAAAAAAAAAGTATAATTGGATGAAAGACCATCAAAGAAACTAGTGAAGGATATGAAGCTATTTGAAGGTTCTGAACATAGGACAATACTTAAAAGAGCAGATTTTAGAAAAAATGAACACAAAAGAAAAAAAGTTAAAAAACGCCCTAGAGTAATATAACTGCAAGAAGAAGAAATATGAATCCTATATGACAAAAGACTAGGCATGGCCTAGTCAACAGAATGGAAATGGAGACAAGAAAAGAAGATGGGGAAGCCACTTAGAACAGCATGAAAAAAAAATTATATTACCAAGGGGCAGAGAAGCTTCACCAAAAGAGAGTATGAAAAAACTAAATGAAAGGGCTTGTGAATAAGCAGTGAAAGCACATAAAAGAATGGTTGCTGCAAACAGAAGAATGCATACAATCTGCAGACATAAAAAAAGATTGATCCAAAGAATGTAGAGAAAAAGAGCAAAGAACAGTCAAGTTGCAAAGAGGAAGAAGAGATGCGGGCTAATTTTGATGGAGATTTTGCACTCAAATCAGAAGTCACTTCTGAGTTGAAAGGATTAGCTGGTGACATCACCGTTGCCCTGGGGACACCCAACTGGGGGCCTTTCATGTCCCTGGCAGGAGCTGGAGTGAAAGATGAGAGCTCAACCTCATCCCATGGCAGCTTTCAGCTCTCAAACATGGGCTTGGTAAACTCCTGCCCAGCCTTCCAACCACTCAAGCCATCCTGCTCCTTTTGATGGAGATAAAACACTGTTTTGGAAGAGGGCTAAGGGGCCAAAAAAGGACTCTCCAGGAGAATGAATGGAATTAAAAATAATGAGGAATTGCTAGAATAGGTATTTTAGAAAACTGTACGGAAATAATACTGGCCCAGCCACATTACTAGAAATGACAGATCAACAGATCCAACTGTCGCCCTTAATTTGAAATTTAACTTCATTTGTTCAAATGATGTCAAAGAAAACGCTCTGTAAAGTTTGTTTTTTTAAATGTAAGGTAGTATATTGAAGAGACTATCCCAATCTTATGTAATTCATCTTAAAAGTATCAGAGGTCTGAATTGGACTTGCTTTCAGGTCAATGTGTTTCATGTTGTGAAAGTAACTATAGTGCAGAATAACTGTGTCCTATAAGAAACATTACATTTTTTTTCCTATAAATGTCTTCCTTCTTCATGGCTCAAAGGTCACTGCTACTGTTACTGTTAGCTTTATAAACAAGAATAAGTGATCTTCAAGACTAAAGGTGCAAGCCATTTTCAGTCAGGAAAGAAGGGGATGTATTCTATCGATGAATACAGAAAGGGGGGCATTAAAATGGGTAAGACAGACACAGGATGACAGATGGAGCTGACATCAGTCTGTCTGAGCAATTATGGAAAGCTGGCTATTCCTATTTGCATTTGATTTGGGAAAAAATTATGTTCACATTGTTGCTTGGTATGCAATTTCAAGACAAAAAGAAAATGAAGAATTAAAGTCAATTGAATATTTAATTGCTCAATCTTCCAGAGAGCTTCATTGAAGCAGTACTTTAATATAATGATTTCTGTGTTCATGCTGTGTGCACTTTCTGGCACTTCCTGTTCAAATACCTTCTACTAATAGAGTTGCTTTACATTTTATACTACTTTCTACTTATTCATCCAAGCTAAGTCTATGATGCACATGGGCAATCATATAGAGTACAATGGGGGTGGGTGGGTGTAGGGGACTACTGTAATTTGGAATATCATGATAGTTGTTGTTCTTTCAGCTTTTCCCATTATTCTTACTGACTCTAGTTGTTATACTACTAATCAGAAACTGGGGAGAGAGCCATCTAAATAGTTTCCACTTTTTCCAAGCTTTGTGGACATTTTGAGTGTTTGCATATTTGGGATTAGGTAGCTGAGGCAGATCAAGATTTTGTTGGAGGCTTTCATAAATCTGATGTTAAGATTCATAGGATAGTAACCTGATTTCATACTAAGATTATTTATCTTATGTATCCATGGTAAAAACTATGACAGATCACGCTGTCTTAGGCAAGTGATAAAACATATATTATGCCAGAACCCTCTCAATTTACAGACTTACAAAATAGTGTGAAGCCACAAGTATGTAAAGGTGGGATTTATGTCATGAGATGATCGTAGGTATGTGTTATTTTTTCCATCAACATGGTCAAGTGCAAATGTAAATTCATGTTGTATTTAACAGCTTCAACTGGACAGTTGGACAGTAGTCTAGAGATGAAAGCAGTCTCTTTTGTTTTCATGTTGATTTTTATGAACAGTTGGCTTAATTTTAAGCTACATACAGTAAATTCTATAAATCATGTCTATTTATTGTAATGGACCTTTTATTTTTTTTAAAAAAAATATTGACTTTCCGATTTATCATGATTTTAATATTCATTGCATATCATTTTCAAATGCCTTCCAATTTCTAGCCCATCCACATTCTTATTATGAAGTTAACGACTGTTTTACAGAAACGGATTCATCACCAATTTCAGTACTGTTGAAAAGCTATCTAATTTCTCTGAGTGTTAGTCAGAGGCGTGAGTATGGAATTTGGTTTAATTAATTCTTTTAATATATTGGCTGGTTTTAAATAAAAGAAAGAAGTAGTATGAGAATAAATAATTCAAAGATATAAATTAACATGACATTAACTGTCATGATAAAATAGCTATAATTCTTGCTCAAGGCACCAGGTGATTAATGAGAAAGAGCAAAGCAACTATTTGGGAATGAAGCTAAAGTTTTTCCCTTGTGAATGTAGTCTAAGTTCAAGTCAGTATCTTTATAAAAACTTCACAGGAATAGGTATAATTTTAATTCTAGCCAAACCTTTTAATTCTAGCCAAACACATGTTGTCTTGGGTGTTATTATTTATGAATTTAACTCCAACCCCCAAAGTTTGCATGACTGAGAATTCCTGCCTACTTCCAATGTACACATTTCTAGACTCTTTTAAAGTTAACTTTCCATTGCATTTTTATGCTTACTTTTCTTATTTACCGTATATGTGTTGCAATGTATTTTCCCTTATGTTTATATTTTGGGTTATATTTTGGAAGTTTGAAACCCAGCAATGTTCTGAAAAAGTAGATTTTAACGTACCTCAGTCTTCCAGATTTCCCCAAATCAGCACATTTGTCTAACAATTCTAAAAGATGCAATTTAGCACTACACATAGAGTCTTTTCAAAATGTTATTCAGATGCAAAGTATTTTATTTTATAACAGCAAATTGAATGTAAAATACTTGAAGATAAGGCGCCCAGCCAAGCTTGAGTGAACCTGAAAAAGCTGAGCAAGACCACTATTAGTATTTGAATGGAAGACCACCAGGAAACCCTGTGAGTTCTGGAGGAGGAAGAGGAGGAGGAGGGAGGAGGAAGACCACTCTACCCAAAGACAAACCAATTCAATACAGACAAGGAAAGAATGAGAATTTATTCACCTAGCCACAAAATATTTGAGTACAACTCAAAGTCAACCTTTTCTTACAAGATTAAAAAAGAATATTTCCTTAAGCAGTGGCAACTCCTTCTTATTATGCATTTCTGAAACACTTTCCCAAGTTGAAAAGAGCTGATAAGTATAATCTCATAAATTCATAACATAGGTGAGATGAAAATTTTTCCAACTCAGAGCAGGTGCATTTTTGAAAAGCAAATGTGAGCAGTTAGAGAAAACTCAAACTTTTCTTCAAATCCCCTTTTATCCCATCTTACCTTCTCTTGATCTCTGCTTTCTTCCTACCGTAATAGCATTTTGGAGGGAAGGGACTATAAAGAGAGGGGAAAGAGAGGGAGGAAGATGGCAATTCTCATTTAGTTTACTAAATAAGATTGAAGTAGGGATTCAAACCGAGATTTTCCAAATAAACCACCAAAACCCTATGCCTAGATGGACCTCTCACTTATTCTCATATTCTTTTTTTAAAGAATGTTTAATTTGTTCTATCCCATTGATAAAGAGAGGTACAAATGTTGGCTAATTCTTAGCATGTGTGTGCACACACATGCATACAAACATAGGCATATGTAAAGCTCTTAACAGCTGGGTCTCAGTAAAGCCACAGGATAGAGTAGGCATTTGTAACCAATGTTTGCCTGTATTAGGGAATTATGCTGACAGTTTGTACTATTTAAATCAGGGGTCCCCAACCTCTGGGCCATGACCCACTTGTGGGCCATGAGGTGTTTGCAACCAGACCATGGAAATGCCAGGCGAGTATGCACACGGGCATCCCCAGTTGTATGAGCAGCAGGCGAGCAGTGCACATGTGCTCCTTTTGTATGTGTGATGGGCACAAATCAGTGGTGGGATTCAGCCAGTTTGCACCACTCCGGCAGAACCGGTAGCTAATTTTTTGTTGCTCAGGCCCAGAATGGACTTCCGGAAGCGGCATCCACAAAGAGAACTGTATTTGAATCACACATTTGAATCCCATCACTGGCACAAATGCATGCCACTCATGAAAATGAAGTTGCATGCACATGCTTGCCAGCTGCTCACACCGAACCATCCCCTCTTCCTCCCCCCCCCCCGCCAGTCCACAAGGCCGTAAAGATTAGGGAACTCTGATTTAAATAAAAGAAACATCCTTGCGTATGTTTTCAGTGTAGTTCAAAGCAACAGATTTGACCAATTGAGCAATACAGTTAATAAGTCTACAGCAAACCATGTGTCCAGCAGCATGATAGGATTTTTTTTCCCCTCCAGTGACTCCTGGGAGTTGCTATCTCAGTCCCTTCCAGTTTTGTCTATGTAACTCTGCATTTCACAGGACAAATTGGCAAGTGCTCTGGAAACAAAAAGAAGAAACCTGCCAAAAAGATATTTGGTTTTCCACTTCATTTCACCTAATCATGGTTTCTCTAACCTTCCTGGCTTCTCACTACATGCCCTTGAACAAGAAGGATTACAAGATAACTGACCTAGGGAAAGAGCTGAAACTAAACACATTATTTATCTGGGCTCCCATGTCAGCTGTGGATTAATGGACAAATCATTTCAGACAATTTCTCTTCTATTACCTGAACTTCTTATGCCTCATTGCATTCACTATATCCTTAACCTCCTGTTTCCCCACATATATTCCATTCTATAATTTGAATGTTTCAAGAATAATTCTGGAAATTGGCCTTGGACAAACTATATGGGAGTAAT
Source organism: Bothrops alternatus (assembly GCA_034064705.1). Taxonomy (NCBI): domain Eukaryota; kingdom Metazoa; phylum Chordata; class Lepidosauria; order Squamata; family Viperidae; genus Bothrops; species Bothrops alternatus. The sequence goes on from JARGCV010000023.1 coordinate 12,629,064, forward strand.
GGTGAAGAAAGGGAGAACACTTACGGGACCGCCTTCTGCCACATACTTCTCTACGACCGGTGAGAGCGCACAGGGTCGGCCTCCTCCGGGTCCCGTCAGCGAAACAATGTTGTCTGGCGGGCCCTAGGGGGAGGGCTTTCTCTGTTGTGGCGCCCACCCTCTGGAACCAACTGCCTCCTGAAGTCCGCGTATCTCCAACTCTCCCGGCCTTCCGGAAAAACCTAAAGACTCATATTTGCCGGCAAGCCTGGGGATGATTGTGGTTGATTGATGTATTGAATGTGTGTTTATTGGTTTTTAGATATTCTGTTTGGGTTTTTTATATTGTATTTTTGTTATGTATATGTTGTTAGCCGCTCCGAGTCCCCTGGAGAAGAGTGGCATACAAACCCAAATAAAATAAATAAATAAACACATTCACAAACTAAAAGCAAACAGTAGGTTGAATCATGATAAGTTACTGCCTGTCTTCTTTGTCCATTTTTTTAAAAATATTTTTTAATATATTTTTTTCTGTACCCCAGCCATTTGGACCCATTTTCAATTTTGATTCTTCTGTTCTTTCTCCTCTCACACTAGATTTGGATAGGTTCCATCCAGTTTTGAAAAATTATCATGCTGTTTGATTGACAGAATGCTGAGTCCCTTTACATCATTTATTTCCAACTTTGTGTTGAGTTAGAAAGAATAATAAGGCCCCAAATTCAGTGAAAAGTCTTTCCTTTAGAGGATCACTGAATCCAATCAGATGAAGGAAACAGCAAAGGTTTTTAGACCCTAGGTCTAAGTTGCATTTGAAATAGATGTACATTTATTCATATAAGATTTCTCATAGAAATGCAAAGCAACACAATAGTACTTTTGGATCAACTGAACCAGTTTTACAAGTTCTTCCTGTTACAATACAATACAATACACTCTGTGAACATCAATCATATTAATTTTGTTACTAGAATTTTATTTATGGGTGAGCCTATGTTCTTTACCCAGTTTAAGTTAACTGAGGTTGCAGAGAAAGCCTATATGAACTATTCCCATTTCATCAGAAACTACAAAATTATATTGTAAATATGAAATGAAATAGTCTTGAACGATTTCTTGGATTTTATTCCATTAGTTGCTGTTGCATCAGGTTGGTGGTATATCCAATAAAAGATTTTAGCAATAGCTCCTTCTCTTAATAATCAGAGTAAAACATATTAACTACATTAATCGATGAATAGTTCAGCCTTTACCTGAGACCATAATAACATCAAATCTCTGAATGAGGTAATACCATAACTAGAGCACCACAATTCCATAAGGGAAGAGGAGACACTCACAGACACACCCAGTAGACCTTATAAAAATATATCACAAGATGGCGTCCCTCTGGTCACATATTAATATTCTCAACTGATGCAATAATGTGTGTTAGAGGACCATGTGTGTCTGCCAGAGCTTTTAAATGGCCAAAGTCTCTTAGAGTGATTAGGGCAAAATAGTGTTCAACAAAGTTCCTGATTTGGGATGGTCTAGTAGTCTGGCTGCTAGCAGAATTTAAAGCCAAATCGGTTATTTGTCAGTTATTACTGGTAGTCCAGTATGGACTTTCGGAAGTGGCATCCACACAGAGAACCGGTTGTTCACCTATTTCAATCCCACCACTGAAGCTGCCTGCTCTTCTTGTATCTATAAGAAGTGGAGTCTCACCAGAGCCATTGCTACAGGAAGAAAAGTCTTATCCTTTTCCTCTTTTACCTATGAATAATATTTCCTCTCTTTTCCTTTACTTGGAAGCTTTGCCCTTTATTTGCTTTATTTCCCCAGGCTGCCTCCTACAAGCCTAACCATTCTCTTTTCTTCCTTTTGCTAGCCATTACTTTCTAGGCTAAACATCTGCTGCACTACTCTTTCTTCTTGCTTCGTGGGTTCTCTTCATCTCTCTGTGGATGTGCCTATCTTTTGTACTCACACTGCCACAGCTTTTTATACACCTCTTAATTCAAATCAAGTCTTGTTTCTTCTTTCTTTTTGCTTTGGGACAAACACCTTCTCTTCTGGAAGTTTCCGATGTTGATTTCCTAGCGGGTTCCATGCTGCTTGCCAAGAAGCTCCTGATCTCTTCTTTTGATCTTTGTCTTTATTTACTGAACATTTCCCAGGATCCCATTTCTTCTGCCTCTAACATCTTTCACTTACAGCCTTGTGTAAACAAATCTCTAGCATTCCAATTAATTCCTTACTTCTCCTGGCAATAACCTATCAATTTGAAAAAAATATCTATTTCCCAATTCTACTGCAACTTCCTGGGTTACATAATAAATAGAAACATAAAGTCGTATGTTTTTCATTGATAGAATCTACATGTAGGCGTTGGTATCAAGGCCTAAGTCCTGAAACAAGTCTTGTCCTTGTTTCATTTTCTTTTGTAGAAGTGTTATTCTATGCTCTTGTCACAACTTTATTAGTGATAGTGGCCATTAGGAGCATATTGCAGGGACTCTTTTGCAAACATTTGTGGCCACATATGTGAAAACTGGTAAAAGGAACTGGAAACAAAATTTTCTAGATGAATAAGCTCTGCCCTGATGTCCTAAAAAGCAGGCTTAAAATAAAAAAAAAATCTAGTCCTTATGTTGGTTCAATAACATATTCAAGCAGGGAACCATCATTTGCTTTCTACTGAACCAGATTTCACTGAGCTGTGAAGATTAAAGAAACTTGTGCTCTTTCTTTCTTTTGTGCATGGTTCTATTCACAAGGCATGATAATTAAGTTAGTAAGAACTATAAACTAACATTACTAGAATCAATAGAGTCCAAAATGATAATATCTAATGCTAAAATATATAGTTTCTGTGGATCAGATTTTGCTGCAGCTAAGAAATTTAGGTACCTCCAGGTCCATATCTACTTACATTCTAATTTAAATTCCAATGTGCTTATTGATTATGTTCTTAAAACAACTTGAATGAAATTGGGTAGCTTTGAAAAAAAACAACCAGCTCTGAATTGTAACATTAGACAAGCTTATAGTTATAGCTAAATCATACTACATATCCCTGAATATATACGAGCATACCAAGTACAACGCTGTGCATTACCAATATTGTTGGCTCCATATCGATTAAATGTTTTACAAAACTAATTTCATTGATTTATGACTAATAGCTCTATTATGGCCTGCTTGAATACTAGTCTGAAGTGGTAAAAACAACAATGGATTAGAATTTTTTCAGCTTGGGAATTGAGAAAAACATTATGCAGGCCTATTGGTAAATATAGCAATATGTGACTGAATTTGAAATATATTCTGAAATATTAAAAAAAACCACTGACTTCTCATTGCACAATAACACTTCTTTTGGAGTAGAGAACATTTGTTTATTCTGTATAATTGCTCTGGGTAAACTTCAAGGTGCTGGTTATCCACCATGAATCTCCTTGTGGTACAGGGCAGTGGTGGGATTAAAATATGTGAACAACCAGTTCTCCATGTGGATGCTGCTTCTGGAAGTCCATTCTGGGCCTGGGAAACAAAAAAATAGCTACCGGTTCTGCCGAAGTGGTGCGAACTGGATGAATCCCACCACTGGTACAGGGTCTGTCTAACTTAAAGGCTTTCTATCACCAGTTGTTTCTGCCTGTCCTGTTTAATCGCACAGAATTGGTTTGCCCTTGTCCCATCAAAGAAACAACATCATCTGATGGGACCAAGGAAACTGGCCTTCTCTGACAGTGTATATACTCCCTAAAACAGGGGTTCTCAACCTTGGCAACTTTAAGACTTGTGGACTTCAACACCCAGAATTCCTCAGCCAGCTTTGCTGGCTGAGGAATTCTGGGAGTTGAAGTCCACAAGTCTTAAAGTTGCCAAGGTTGAGAACCCCTGCCCTAAAAGAACATTCTCCATTGAGTTATATGAGTCTATCTTGCCTTCCTATAGAAAAGTCATTAAAAAATAACTGATTTGATTACAGAAAAGACTTTATCTAGATTTGTTTCCATTTAGAAACTATTCTTGGATTATCATGTTACTTTACGTTGGACAGTGTAGGAAAGAGATGAATACACCACTCACGATCAAGCAAAGGTTGTTGTTTGAATGTCTGTGTATGAAGCTGCCTTTTTCTACCAGGTAATTGGTATTTTTAGTTCTACATTATGTTTTCTAGCCATGAGCATTTTTTTCCCCGAGAAAGCTAATTGCAATCTTACTACCAAAGACACCAGGGATGCAACCTGGGCTTCTAGAAATGCAAGACAGGTGTTCTATCACTGAGCTATGATACTCCCAGTGTGGCACTGAAATAGCTAAGACCATAGTCTTGGGTGCTGATATTTGTATAAGGAATTCTTTCAGGATTGCTCCAGATGCCTGATGAATTTGAATAACTTTCAAACAGCACATAGGGATTTCCTGATAATTTGGTAAGCAGTTTCATTTCTTGCATGGTGGATCTCTAGAATACAGAAAAGGTCAGAATGCCCAATGAGAGCACACTTGCAAGGCCTCCTCTCAACTGTTAACCTCATGCTGATCCCCTGTTCACAGAAATTCTGAGGGAGATGAAACAAGTGAAAAGACACTTGGAAAGACGGTGGTATAAGACAGGGGTCGCCAACCCCCGGTCCGTGGACCAGTACCAAGTTGCGGCATGCGAGCAACTGGTCTGCACAAACAAGGATGCTGGCAGCACACAAAACCACACACCCTCCAGTCCATGAAAAAAACTCTCTCTGTGGAACCGGTCCCTGGTGCCCAAAAGGTTGGAGACCTCTGGTATAAGACATAAAGGGAATGAAGCAAGCTCAGGTATGAGCTCATATTTGAACCTACGTGGTAGTTATAAAAATGGCCAAGTGTCAGTTGTTCTCTAAGCATTTTTCCATATTTAAGATGACTTGCACCCCTTCAGGGAACTATTGGAAGAACAAAATGTCAGCAGGCCCTCTAGATGAGTTTCCAGATTTCCTTATGGATAAAGACATTCATATTTGCTCTGGTCTGCCTGCCAGTTGGACAAATTTAGGTAGGCTAAAAGGGGCAATATTTTACATTGGGATCTGAGATTAATTTGGGTTAGTGAAACTTGATCCAATGTTCCTAGCCAGCAATATTTTGCAAAGTCTAATTCCCAGACACAGATAATTCCATTACACTGTAAATCAGGGGTATCAAACTGCCGGCCTGTGGGCCGGATGCGTCACGTGGAAGCCGCGCCCACCCCATTGCCAGCAATGGCAAAACCGGCCCAATACATTGCACGACATCACGTGACATTGTGAGTTTGACATGCCTGCTGTAAATGGTCAGAATTTGGTAATCAGACTCTAACAAGTGAACTCTATTTGAGTCACATCCATCTTATGATTGTTGCATGACCACCAAAATGTTCTGGGCCTAATTCAACATGATAATTATTATCTGTTAATCCATATACATTATGGTACCAGATTGTCTTGAAACCACCCTGCTAAATGTGACAGCCCATTTAGTCTGGTCATCTAGAGGAGTTTCTTCAAGGTTTCCCGCCAGCAAAGTTAAAGTCATGTGGACCAGATGGCAGGTCTTTTCTATAGTAATCCTCACTTTGGGGAACATGCTGTCCTGAAGGTACATTGACCCTACCCTTCTGATGTTTAAGAAGACTCTGAAGATCATTCTCTTTCCATAGCCTTTGGGAATGAACATTTGGCTGTTTAGCTTTCTATCTTGTGTCAGTTTTAACTGCTTTTCTTGGATAATGCCGAGATTCTATATGGTTGGGTCTGCAAAAGAAATAAATAACAAAGTGTCCAGAGAAACAGGTTATGAGGGTTCAAGTGTCTAATTTTAAACTGCAGGGAGGATTGTCTTTAAGGAGAAAAAGGGGATGCCTAGAACCCATAATTCAAGCAAGAAAACATGGGTGTCATTTGGAAAGCATAAGGAAGCATAGGAAATGAGATCCCATGAGTAAGAACTTGAAATAAGGCTTTGATCCAGATTGGTACTAGAAAATATACTGTCGAAGTATGCATAATCTCATGAATGATTTAAGAGGATTAGTAAGCAATTCCATCAGTTTGGTTTTAAAGTCTAGCTTGACGTGTTAAACTAGACTTTAGATAAAGATCCTAAAATACAGCCTGACTTATAAACTAGACTGAAAGCGTTAAGACTGGAAGCTGAATCCCTGACAGTGTGATCATAAGAAATGCAGGAAGCAGTTCATAGAACTAAACAACACTAGTGCAGGGGTTCTCAACCTTGGCAACTTTAAGACTTGTGGACTTCAACTCCCAGAATTCCTCAGCCAGCAAAGCTGGCTGAGGAATTCTGGGAGTTGAAGTCCACAAGTCTTAAAGTTGCCAAGGTTGAGAACCCCTGCACTAGACATAGGTTGGGCGCCAAAGCAGTGGTCCCCAATCTTTTTGGCACCAGGGACCAGTTTTGTGGAAGACAATTTTTCCATGAACTGGGTGAGGGAAGAGCAACCTAGATCCCGCACATGCACAGTTTTGTTCACCCACCACAGACCTCCAGCTGTGCAGCCCAGTTCCTAATAGGCCACAGACTTGTACCGGTCAGTGGCCTGGGAGTTGGGGAACTCCTTCACTAAAGATTTCAAGTCAAAATTCTGGAGCTTTCTTTAAAAAGATCAATGTTTTGAAATTAATAATATGCTTGTATATTTACATGGTGAATGTTCTTCCCCAGATTATGGGGAGGGGTGAGTTTTCAGTCCATCAACTATTTGGAGTTGAGTAATACTGCATGCTCCCTATTTTTTCAACAAGCACAATAATGCTTAGATTTGCTTTGATTTCATTTGATTTGCATGGCAGATTTTAAGTGTATTTATCAAACTGGTTATTGTGATAATTACATGAACACAAAATATTGACAAAGAATCACCTGCAGGATCACAAATAAGCAACTCCATATTAAAACTTCAGAAAAGACCTTTTAGCTCCAAGGTTTCTTCATTTTGAGACAATAGTATTATTTATCTCTCAATTTTTACATTTTTATACAAAAATCAATTTTGAACTGATATTGCTAAATATATTCTCTTTTCTTCCATACTTTCAAATTCACACATTTAAATACCTCCCTGAAGCTCTGACTTGAATCTATCAGCTGAATGATTTTATAGATACCATGAATAAAAGAGGACAACATTTTTGAAAACTTAAGTTACTTCTTTGGTACATAAAAGGGAAGTGTGGAACACATTAACAGGTCCATCTCCAAAGTATAATGACAATTACCCAGTCAAAGTTTTTTGAGTGGGTTATGAAATTATGGGACAGGTATCTCTTCAGTATGGACTGGAATATTTAGAGGCATGACATATTTATGTATGTTTCTTTTATTGTTGATTGGATTTTACAAAAACATTTGTAATTAGCATTGCTTTTATTGTTTTGAGAAGAAGATCATCAGAATCATCATTGTCATCATTATCATCATCCTCATCCTTCCTTTGTATTGAGCAGCAGGGGAAAAAAGAAAGCTACAGACATTCAGACTCCAACCCAAGATGCAGTAGAGATTCCATTATTTTCTACCAATGAAGAGATTGGTTGCCTTATTGACCTGCAACCATCTCCATCTAGGCACCTGTCTTTGGAGATGTCTTCAACAATCTAGTTCAATATCTTGGAAACACTTCAGTGGTTAATGAGATCACTGCACATTTGTCTTTGAATAATGGGTAATGCATCCATTTTTACTCCAAGTGAAGTGCTGTTTCATCATGTACCACATAATCTCAGGAAAACTCAATTCAAAGCAAAGGAGAAATGCTGAGAAGTCGTAACTACCTCTCAAAAACAAAGAGTTCTTTTGTGGGTGAGATTTCAAGCTACAGAAAGTGTCCAGGATCATAGAAACAGAATGGTAAATACATTGTGTAATGAAATAGCAAATCAAAATGAAAAAGTCAGACTGGTGGTTGTGCAAAAGGAGAGGAAGAAAAAGAATCAGAAAGATGCCAGCTGAAAACCTGCAGTACTTTTCATGTTAAAGTACACTATTTTTAAAAGATCCATTATATGCCTTTCCATGCAGGCGCACTTATATAAGAAAGCCATTAATTTGCAAGTGGATGATATTTGATATATTATCACTAGAAATAATCACTTCACAAATGTATCTCCGTGCATAATGCAGAATATAATACATATAACAATTATGCTATTTGGGGCATGATAATTATTCATCAGAAGACATACTTAGCAGGCCTTCTTCAAGTGGAGTTACCTTTATCTTGCTAATTTGTTAGTCTTATGCCTGGGAAGAGAAATGGTAAAATATTTCTTAATGCAGTTCTTATTTTTATAACCCAGATCTAACAACTGACCCCCTCAGTATCTTGAGCCCTCTATAATCTAGGTTAGGTCCATGGTGGCCATGAAGTCCCAAGATGCCTCTGACTTCACATCCAGGGAAAGCACATGGAAGTCACCTAATACCATAATTTTGAGGAATTCTGCTGTCAGTCTTGCTACAGCACTAAAAATCTCAAGTAGATAAGTGGCTGAGTGGTTAGTACAACAATAGCAGTCCCTAGAGTTTATCGTCACAAATCAGGTCTCACCTCTTGTTGTCTGTAAAATAGTGCTTCCAAACTCTACCAGGATCCCTATAACAAATTCACTGCCCTGCCCTGGAGTCCTAGTGCTAAACCTGAATCCCAGGATGCACTTTTTCAGGACCCTTCTCTCTATATACATCTAACCAGGTACATATCAGGTTAGCTGTCTCATCCATTATTAAGTCCTGGAAAAGAAAGGCCTTGTTTATGGCTGACCTGGGCTACTGAGGATTTGATGATGTGGCAAAACTCAGGGGGAAGAAATGTGGAATCAAGATAATCTTTTCTAAGATATGATTTCTACTATATTTGCCCACCACCACTGTGTTGTTATCACCCTAATCCAGCGGTTCTCAACCTATGGGTCGCTATGCGACCGGGTCGGGGTTGCGGCGCGCATGGGCGGGGCAAGTGGGGTCTCAACCTGAAAAAGGTTGAGAACCACTGCCCTAATCTGTCCCTTCTCCCTAGCAATAACAATAGCAATAGCACTTAGACTTATGTACTGCTTCACAGTGCTTTATAGTCCTCTCTAAGCAGTTTACAGAGTCAGCATATTGCCTCCAACAATCTGGGTCTTCATTTTACCAACCTCAGAAGGATGGAAGGCTAAGTCAACTTTGTGCCAGTGAGAATTGAACTGCCAAACTGCTGGCACCCGGCAGTCAGCAGAAGTAGCCTGCAGTACTGCATTCTAACCAGTGGTGGGATTCAGCCAGTTCGTACCACTTCGGCAGAATCAATAACTACCGGTAATTTTTTGTTGCCCAGGCCCAGAATGGACTTCCGGAAGCAGCATTCACACAGAGAACCGGTTGTTCACATATTTGAATCCCACCACTGATACTAACCACTGCATCACCACCACATTAGCCTTCCCTGATCTTTGCCATCCCTTCCTCAGATCAAAGGGAATTCCATCTTACACTCCAGTGATTCAACTACTGATCAGCTGAGTAGTCCAATTCACCAGATGCCTTCAAAGATTCTAAAATGTATTCATCTTACTAGTTACCATCAGTCTTATTATTTTCATATTCAGAACAAACCTCAAAAATAAGGACTCTAACCCATGGAAATCCTTTACATTATATGGAATCCTAATTGTCTATGAAGAAACAAGATTCCTATGTTTACACCCTAGATGGGAGGAGTGAGAAGAATGGGTAAAGAAGGGATGGAACTTGTGAATAGGATAGTTTTAATTTTTATAGTGGGTTGGGCTAAATAACTTTCAGAAAACTTGGAATGAGTTCCAATTTTGTTTGGAATATAATGAGAAATCATCTAGCTATTTTGATGTTGGGGTAAATTACGCATTTGCTATTTGAGTCGTTATATCAATATGCTTGAGTCTGATATTAAGTCAAATGAATCAAAAGAGATTACATTAAACTAAGTCAACTTCTGTGATTAAGAAATGAACTGATGTATCAAATTCCATATACTAAAGTAATCAGACTACTGAATAGCAGTTTAATGAATCTTGAACTCTGGCCTAGCTAAAATGAAGTTAAATGAATAATGATTATGAAATTTATAAGAATATTTAAAAACTGGTGAACCCTATTTCATAAATTTCAGTGACAAAAATTAATGTCGTTTTTTCTTTACTCTGTAGACAGTTCAAGATGAATTTATGTCATCCTTATTAGTTTAGTAGACTGTGTATTAATTCCTAGCATACTTTTCATTATGTTCTTAAGCCCTAGATATTGTGCACTGCATGTGCAATGCTTACATTTACATTCATCCATTCCCCTGGCAACTTGCTGAAAATTGACTCTGGAAAAACATAAAAGATGGAATGGGGGAAGGAAAAAATTGTGAAATGTTTATATCTCCTTCTATGTTTCTTTCTAGCAACATGTGACAATTCTACAAACTGTAGGAGCCTTCATGAAAGAACAAATCTAGTTTCAAGCTTCAGCTTAACTGCCTTCCAAAGGCAAAGCTTTTACAAGCTTTTGATTCAGGTTGGCATTGAATACTTTCAAATAAACAAGACTTTCTTTCAGTTATAGATTTGAATGTTAATGGGAATATTAATGTCTTTTACAAGCCCATTTTATTGATTTTGATTTGTAAAGATTGATAGCCAGCATGAGCCTTCAGAGAGTATTCAGGCTATAAATAGAAATAAATTAATGTACAAATAAAACAAAAATGCACTGTACTTTTCTGCTAACTAAATAAAAATTCAGGAGGTAATAGCTATGTCCTGTAATAAAATTGAACTCTATGATAGCTACATTTATTTGTTTGTTTTTTCAGCTGTCAAGTTCCCTTTGAGCTATGCTGATAAAGTTTCCAATAGTTGATTGCCCAACATAAAATAGTAACTCTGAAAAAAGAATGAGCAGAGGAATAGTGGGGAGCTGGATTACCAACTACTTAATCCTGTGGACTAATTTAAAATGAAGGGTCAGAAGCTATCTAATGTTTTCCTTAGAAGATAAATAGCTTATTAGTTGTGTTTATTAGGAAATTGCTTTGTTTTTTTTCCCCTTTCCTTCTAGTTATCTATGGCAAGAACAGATCTAAATATTCACTGAAACACTGTGGGCCATGGTTACCCGGATATGCAGTTCTGACCACAAAGGATAAATGCTGCAGTAACCCAGAAATCCTACAAGTTGATAGTATTGCCTATAGAAGGGAGCAAGGAGAATAAAGGACTACCTAAAAACTGGCCCAATGGCTCAGCTGTTAAAGACACTGAGCTTGTCAGCTGGAAATGCTGTGCCACAGGGTGAGCTCCTGTTACTTGCCCTAGCTTCTGCCCACGTAGCAGTTCAAAAGCAAGGCAACATGAGTAGATAAAAAAAGGTACCACTTCGGTGGGAAGGTTTTCATGAGGCAACCGGACTTTCTTTGAAGACATGTCACTTCTCGTGCCATCCCCACGATCCAGTCAGAGCTGAAGAAAGTTTTTGGATGAGAAGTGAAATGTCTTCAAAGAAAAACAAGCAAGTCCAGTTGCCTCCTGAAAAAAGCACCTTGATGATCACCTGACTATGGGTCACAACTGTGCAGCAGCAACCAAAAAAGCTAATACAATCCTGGGTTGTATAAACTGCATAGAATCAAGATCACGTGAAGTATTAGTGCCATTTTATAAAACCCTAGTAAGACCACATCTGGAATACTGCAGCCAATTTTGGTCATCATATCACAAAAAAGATGTTGAGAGTTTGGAAAAAATTCAGAGAAGAGCAACTAAGATTATCAAAGGCCTGGAGACTAAAGCATATGAAGAATGGCTGCAGGACTTGGGTCTGGCTAGTCTAAAGAAAAGAAGAAATAGGGGAGACATGATAGCTGTATTCCAGTATTTGAGGGGCTGCCACAAAGAAGAGGGGGTAACATTATTCACCAAAGCACCAGAAAGCAGGACAAGAAACAATGGTTGGAAACTGACCAAAGAGAAAAGCAACCTGGAATTAAGGAGAAACTTCCTGACAGTGAGGACAATTAATCAGAGGAAGAGCTTGTCTCCAGAAATCACGGGTGCTCCATCACTGGATATTTTTAAGAAGAGGCTAGACATATCTGAGATGGTATAGGTTCTCCTGCAAGGGGTTGGACTAGAACACCTCCAAGGTCCCTTCCAGCTCTATTCTATTCTTCCAGAATTTGAAATGGACACCTAACATTAAATCATCATTAAAAAGACACAACAAAGAATGTTCATCCTGCATCAACTCAAGAAGTTCAGATCGCCCCAGGAACTATTGACACAGTTTTACACAGGAATTATTGAGTCTGTCATTTGTACTTCTATAACTGTATGGTTTGGTACAGCAGCCAAACAGGACAGGTACAGACTCCAACGGACTTCAGAAAAAACAATTGTAACCAGTGTGCCTTTCATATTGCATGGATCAGAAAGAGGGCTGAAAAAATATCTACAGATCCTCATACCCTGGACATAAACTGTTTCAACTCCTTCCCTTGGGACACTGTTATAGGGCATTAGATGGCAAAACAACTAGACACTGGGATAGTTTTTTCTCATGCCATAACATAATAATAATAATAATAATAACAACAACAATAATAATAATAACAATAACAATAATAATAAAGTTGGAAGGGACCTTGGAGGTCATCAAGTCCAACCCCTTGCTCAGGCAGATAACCCTATACCATTTCGGACAAATGGCTGTCCAGTCTCTTCTTAAAAACTTCCAGTGTTGGAACATTTACCACTTCTGGAGGCAGGTTGTTCCACTGATTAATTGTTCTAACTGTCAGGAAGTTTCTCCTTAGTTCTAGGTTGCTTCTCTCTTTGGTTAGTTTCCATCTGTTGCTTCTTGTCCTGCCTTCAGGCACTTTGGAAAATAGCTTGACTCCCTTTTCTTTGTGGCAGCCCCTGAGATATTGGAACACTGCCATCATGTCCCCCCTCGTCCTTCTCTTTGCTAAACTAGACATACCCAATTCCAGCAACCGTTCCTTATAATTGTCCTGAACACTCTCTAATTCTCACAATACTGTCTTATGTCTAAGTATATTTACCCATGTTGTATGGCTGAAGTCTTATTATCCTTTTTATTTTCTTTACTACCCCTCTTATGGGCATTATTATTATGATAATTATTGCTTTGTTGTTTGCATGTACACTGAGAGCTTCTGCACCAAAGACAAATTCCTTGTGTGTCTAAACACACAAGGGTGAGCTCCCATCCTCACCCCCCAGTTTCTGCCAACCTAGCAGTTCAAAAGCATGCAAATGCGAGTAGATAAATGGGTGCCACTTTGGTGGGAAGGTAACAGTGCTCCATGATGTCATGCTGGCCACATGACCACAGAAATGTCTTTGGACAGCGCTGGCTCAATGGCCTTGAAACAGAGATGAGCATTGCCCCCTATGCTCAGCAATGACAATGGAGGGCTTCTTTACTTTTATTTACCTAATCATACTTGGCCAAATAAAGTGTTCTATTCTAATTTAGGGTCCACAAGTGGTTAAAAGTTCTTTATTTACAGGAAGACAGACACATGCAACCAGTACAGCCTGCACCAGAAAAGGATACCATCAATATATAACAGCAAAGGGCAGCTGTCTGACAGCCACCCTCTGATTAATGACTTCTCTTAAAGTTGTAACACCCACATGCCATAATTTAATAGTGGACTTTAAACAAACACAGGAATTTCCATGCACTTTCCCCTCCACATTTGCAAAACATTGCACAAAGAAAGCCTGTATCAGATGTTGAACAATAAAATGACAAACTGTCAAAAACCTGAAGTACTCTTAAGACTATTATGACAATGGACCATAAGAATTACACTAATACACAGGATTATGGTAAAAGAACTCCACCTTACAAACTGCATCCTTGCCTAATGCTTCATTCCCCATTTGCTCCATTTTTAGTCATTCTTAATTGTTTATGGATCATCCTACACATTATTACACAAAATAAATTACTACACTGAATTAATATCTTCAGACTATTAAGTGAAAGTCATGTTCTTGTTTCCCTCCTCTTCATTGAATGTTCCTTTTGCAAATTAGCAAATCATGAGGATGATTATGCTAGGTTTTTCTTTGTAATGTCCTTCATTCAGGAAGTTGTTTAGCAGAAAATAAATGAAAATACTGCCTTCCACCTGCAGGCTGAAATGATACAGCTCAAGTACTTTAGCAATACTTTCTGTAAACTTGTTCTCTAGGATAGGTGACATGTTATCTTGATCCTATGTAAAAGGACATGACCTAAGCACACTTAAAATGGGTGTATGATCTGGCATATAAAACCTATATACCCTGTAAGTAGTGGTATAGCCACATTATAATCCTGAGCATGATGCTCCATTCAACTTTTTGTGAAAGATATAGAATGTAATACAATATTGTATCTTGATAGTCTTAGCAGATGGCCATACTTGGTTAGCTTGTCTCAGTTTGAGTACTACATTTGTCAGATCTAGTTAATAATTGGATGGGAGAGCTCTAGGTTGCAGACTACATTGGAAATTAAAAAAAACAGCTAGAAGAAAGTAATGGAAAAAACTTCCATAGAGTAACCAAGAAAATAGCAGGTGTGTTTGTGTGTGTATGTGTGTGTACTCACTACATCAAGCTCCACTTAAGTATAACACTTGAATAAGATGAGGATGGTATGATGACCTATAATTATAGATGAATAAATTCATTTGCATTTCTTTTCACTTTTGAATGTAATCACTTGTGTATCTATCCAATGTCTCTATTAAATTGCAAATGTATTAAAATCTATGCACACAAATACAACTAGCATTTCACTTCTTATTAAAGTTAAAAGAATCAATTGGTTTGAGATGGACAGCTATAGAAACTGAATAAATGAATGAATGAATAAGATAAAAATAGACATTTTGAAACATTTTTCTACAAAAATGACGTGCCTTGAAGGATACCATACAAAAATTATTTGTTTGGAAGTAAATGCCAATATGCTAATGATTTCCTTTTTGGTAGATATAAATGGAATTCCACAATAAATGCATTTCTTCTCTAAATATCAATTTCTAAATGTTTACAGATTATTTAGTTATTGAGGAACCAAAGGGTAACCTTTCATTTTTTTTAAAAAAAAAAGCTAAATTCCATTACATAAATTTATATATAAGAAACAGAATTGGTGATTTTGTATGGACTTTACAAAAGCCAATATTCAAGAATACCCAAATATGGTAGTGCAACTAGAGATCATTAGGTCAAAAAAATCCCAATAAACTGTATGTGTGGTATAGTGGATTAGGAGTTGGACTAAAAGCAAAGAGACTCAGAATCTAGCTTACCTTCAGCCTGGGATTCTCACTGAAAGACATCTGAGCCACTCACCCTCTCCGCCAAACTATCTCTTAAAGTTGTGGGAAAAATTGAAGGGGGAAACTAATTATGCCACTTGGTCTACTGCAGGGGTGTCAAACTCGCAACGTCACGTGACGTATCAAGACGTATTGTGACTTTTTTTTCCATTGCTGGCAATAGGGTGGGTGCAGTTTCGCCATGACGCATCTGGCCCACAGGCCAGCAGTTTGACACCTCTGGTCTACAGAAAGAAAAGTAGGATATAAATTTATGATATATAAATAAATATATTTTAACTATTCTATTCTGTTGTGTTTTATATTTTCTGCTAAAATTCTCTTCCTTCTTACAGTTGTGAAGTTTCTGGCCCTTATCACAACAAATTTTATTTTCTATTACTCTGATGTAAAACTTAAATTTCTTTTCTCAAATGAGTTTCGTGTTTTAATGGCTTTTATTGTTTTATCAATATATAAAATATAAAGAAAAATAAAAATAGGAAAATAAGGGATGGAAAAAGAGGGGGAAAGAAAATATGAGGAACAAGGGAAAAAAAAGTGTTGCCTTCTGAGTCTTTTTAGACAATACAAGGTAACCACATTCCAGCCTCAATTTTTTATTTTGATACACTAGTATATGTAACAACATATCTATGTAATTGGCAAAGTCAAAATTTCATTTTTTTCCTTCACAAGCACAAAATCCAGAAGTGATATCCAAATAAAAAACATAATCAAATATATTTGAATAAAACAATAAATTTAATCATATCTGCTTTATCTTCCTTGCTGTGGAAATAACATTGTATTTCTATTTTAACTTAATATAAATGGTGATAGTTTATAATGATTATTAACACAATTCACTGTATTCTTTCAGATTCTTTAACCTTTCCATCCATTTTAAAATGCTAAACTTTTCTTTAAAAACATTTCTAAAATCAAAACTTTCTAATACATCTTTTTAACATCCTCTTAATATGCATACTTTTAAGTTCACTATTACATTTAGACCATTCCCTCCAAGTTATTTTCATAGAATATTTTTTTCTTCTTGTATACATCCTTTTTAAAACTCTAAACTTTCTTCTTTAACTTTCTCTTAACACAGATACTCTCAAATACACTTTCAATAATATTTTACAAACTTTAGAAATTACTTAAGCATTATATATAAAGGAAACATACATTTTCAAACTTTAGATTAACACTTTCTTTCAATTACGAATATCAAACCAATGAAAATCCATCCTAATCCCAATTGATTCATTAAGTTTAAGTTACTCCTTCCAGCTGTCTTCATGGAATAAAGTCTTTTTCTTCTCTGGAATGATTAGTCAAGTAGTTGTAAGCTTCTCTTTTTCTCAAGGATTTCTCAATCTTGTTAATGTCCATGTGGAACAAGTCCCAACTTGTCCTTTTAAAAATTACAGTTTTTTCTTGGAGTTCTTCTTTCAATTGTGTTGGGGGGTTTATATTTAAACCATAATAATATGAGTTGGTGTCAGGTTTAAATTCCAAAATTGCAAATGATTCCTTTGCATTTTCAGCTACTTATGAAATTGCCTCAGTGGTTTGGTAACTTTCTACACATATTTTCATCTCCGAAGTAGTTTGAGAAGTTTTTTTTTAATATCCTTGAAGCATAGCTGATCTATAAACTGATACATTTTATTTAAAGATTTTTCAAATACATCTCTAATAATTTGCACCTCCATCTTCTTAACTCCTTCTTTAGTCAAAGAATAGCTTTTTTGTAAGTCACTTAAGAATTGCTGTCCAATCATAAATCATGAAAATCGGAAAGTTTTAGCCACCCACAGCAAAGCAGACCAAACCACAAATTACTCAAAATAATAAACTAAAACCACAACTTTTCTCCATCAACTCTTTTAAAAAAAGATACTCCACACTTCCTTATTTTGGCTTGCCTTAGCAGCTTTCTTCCTTGTTGTTTAACACTGAAGAAATCCCCCAAATGGTGCTGATCTTCAAAGAGGAGTAACAGGCTGTGGAGAGAAAGAAAGGAGATTCTTTTAGCTTAATAAAAATTAATAGTCCTTTAAAATGATTAAGAAATGAAAGATATAACTTACTATCCATTTGAAAAATAAATTCCAAAATGACTGCTCCCTTAATAATGAACTGGTTGTAGCCCCCCACCAGCTTTTACCACACAAGCTCCTTTGAAGCACAGTTCCTGAAGCTACTTGCAGACCTTTGCTCTTGATGGATAATTCTAGGATTTTCCCTATCCCAGGAGAGTCATGTAAACTAAATGCTAGTTCCTTCTGTTGATAGTTGAAGAAGCTACATTCCAGGGAAAAAACCCTCAGGAATTCTCAGTTGTTCATCTTTTCATTGTAAGTCTTTTCTCACATGAGTTTCAAAAAGTCTTCACTACCATTTTTAAGCACTAAAATCTTAAAGTAACTTGATTGTGGAGTGAAACATCACACCATCTTTTCAATGAACTAATTCCCCTATGCAAGCATAATGAGGCTTGTGAGTCCCTAATGGGTAGCTTATTTAAGATCTTAATAGAGAATTTTTATACAAGCAAGATGGAATATTGGTATGGAATATCCTGGGATGTTTAATTTATGATTCAGATACCTTGTGATCAATATATCAAATGCCACTGAGATCATTTCTATAATTTGATAGGTTTTCCCTCTTCTTTTCACTTACTATCCAATTGCTTCAAATAATCAGTAATAAGGAATCAGTTGAATGAGTCTGTTTCCCCAGAGATGGATAAAGCAAGGAAGAGGATTAAGGAAAAGGAGAAAGAAATTTATTTAAAAGTTTGATAGACAGTTTTGAAAAAGTAGATTATATCACCATCTTCAGAAGTAGCATATAAACCTACACTTTAGTGCAGTGGTTCTCAAACTTTTTCAGGTTGAGACCCCACTTGCGCCTCCCATGCGTGCCGTGACCCTGACCCGGGCGCGTGTGCACACGCGACGGGCCAATCCGCGCATGCGCGACACGCGCGCGATGAAAAAATGAAAAAATAAATAAATAAAATAAATAAATAAAAAAACAAAACAAAATGGCAGACCGCGACGGGCCGATCCGCGCATGCGCGTTGCGTGCGACAGCCCAAACTGCGCATGCGTGGCGTGTGCGACAAAAAAAACAAAAAAATGGCAGACCGCAACGGGCCAATCCGCGCATGCGCGGTGCGCGCACGACGGCCCGAACCATGCATGTGCGGAGCGTGAGACAAAAAAAACAAAAAACAAACCAAAAAAAATGGCAGACCGTGACGGGCTGATCCGCGCATGCGCGGCACGCACGACAGCCCAAACCGCACATGCGCGGTGCGCACACGACAAAAAATAAAATAAAATAAAAAAATAAAATAAAAAAAATATGGCGGACCGCGACAGGCCGATCCGCATATGCGCGGCGCGTGCGATGGCCCGAACCACGCATGCGTGGCGCGTGCGACAAAAACAAAAAACAAAAAAACCCCAAAAAAACAAAATGGCAGACTGTGACGGGCCGATCCGCGCATGTGTGGCGTGCGCGACAAAAAAACCCAAAAAAACAAAAAAACCCAAAAAAAATGGCGGACCGCGACGGGCCGATGCGCGCATGCACAGCATGTGCGTCGGCCCGAACCGCGTGTGCATGGCACGCGCATGACGAAAAAAAACAAAAAAAAAACAAAATTTTTTTTAAAAAATGGCGGAACGCGACGGGCCGATCCGCGCATGCGCGGCGTGCGCACGATGGTCCGAATTGCGCATGTGCGGCGCGCGCGCGACAAAAAAACAAATAAATAAATAAATAAATAAAACAAAATGGCGGACCGCGACGGGCCGATCCGCGCATGCGCGGCGCACGCGACGGCCCAAACTGCGCATGTGCGGCACGCGCGCGATGAAAAAAAACAAAAAAAAACAAAAAAACAAAAAACAAAATGGCGGACCACGGTGTCTGGCGACCCCCGCGAAATGGTCATTCGACCCCAAATGGGGTCGCGACCCATAGGTTGAGAACCACTGCTTTAGTGTAATGTTTCAGATCTTCAGAGTATTTACACTTAAACAAAAATGGCAAGGAGTTCTTTCTATCAGTGACAATAGGACATTTACCCCAAGAGAAGTCTATATATGATCTGTGGCATCCCACTTACCATTCCAGATTAAATGACATGTTGCTTGTTTTAAAAACCCTCCATGAAAGTACCAGCATGGGTTGATCACAGGTCCCTAAAATGCAATTAAAATGAATTCCTTGGGATCTTATATAATTGCAGAAACATAATATATAATATCACTATTAATATAATGTGCAACACTGAAAATTCATGCTATTTACATTGTGCATCATAAATCAGTTCATGTCTATACTATGAGAACCAGTTTGGTCTAGCAGTTAAAGCACCAGACTAGAAAACAGGAGACTGCAAGTTCGAGTCCTGCCTTAGGCTGGAAGCCAGCTGTGTGACTTTGGGCCAGTCGCGCTCTCTCTCAACCCAACTCACCTCATCAGGTTGTTGTTGTGGAGCAAATAGGAGGAAAGTGTATCAGGTATGTTCACTGCCTTGAGTTATTTATAAATAATCAGATGGGATTAATAAAATAAATAAATAAACAAATAAATAAATAAATAAAAATGTGTATATATACAAATATGTATGGGAATACTTAATGCACAATGTTTATGGTGGAATCAAAAAGGTAGCACTTTTTTTCAATAGAAAACAAATGATTTCTTTCAACATTTTTCTGTTAATACCGTAGTATCAGATACGTGACAAATTTGTATTTGTCCAGACAGAA
Organism: Bothrops alternatus; assembly: GCA_034064705.1. Taxonomy (NCBI): domain Eukaryota; kingdom Metazoa; phylum Chordata; class Lepidosauria; order Squamata; family Viperidae; genus Bothrops; species Bothrops alternatus. The sequence goes on from JARGCV010000023.1 coordinate 12,649,236, forward strand.
TGAGGACAATAAAATTGATAGTCCTTGTTCTGAACCAGCTTTGTTTGTACTCAATGCAAATATAAATGGCTTAGTGATCCATGTTATTTGAATGTCTGTGAGATATTATTGCCACTTGCAACAGGCTATTTATGTAAATACATTTGTACATACATACTTTAAGAGCAAATATATCAAAGCTGATGCAGCAAGACAAAGTTATGACCACTCTTTGACCAAAAACAAGGGTGTCCTCAGGATATGGTCAAAAAAGTCAAGACAGCTGTCTGTCTGTCTGCCTGCCTGTCTGTCATCAACAAGTACTGTGTTAATTCTCTGCTGGAAAACATTTACAGTATAATTAAGTCACTTTGTTCTCAACAGGATTTCTCATGAGTTAGGACACAGAGAAAGGGAATCCAGTCTATCCAACATAATATGATCGTATCTCACTGACTCTCCAATGCTGACATATATCAGAGTGAAAAATGAGAATTGCCTTCCAAAACTTTTCCTTCCTTAACTGCTAGATGTCGGTTAACTCTAAAGCTATTATGGATTCATCTCCTTCTTGCTGCTACTTATATCAGCTCTAAGACTGCATGGGAAGGTTGTGCATATTTTCAGAAGAGCTTTGTTTTCATGAAGGCTCATGCAAAGCATCTCTTTAAAATAGCTGGGTGGCCTCCTGCTTCTAAGCAGCAGATTGTAAGGCAACTGATGCTCGAGCTTACACAGAGTTGTGTATCAGCACATGCACAGCAGCCGTTTACTTTAGCTGAGAGTCATTCAATATTGAACATGGGATTATTTTCCATATTAACAATTAGCAGATCACTTTCAAAAATGACACTCCTGTGGTTATATTTGGGAATGGAGACATACCAAAAAGATTCAGGGTTCCCATGTGGCTTTAAAGCCTCTAGTTGCATTCCTCTCAGTTAGCCAATTTAGTGGTGTTGGACAACTGATGTCCTTCAGAACTTGTGGATCTGAACTCCCATTATTCCTTACCATTGAACAGGCTACAGTACTTGGAAAATTACTATAAAACTTTTCCAGTTGAGTTTGTACTAGCACCCTCCCAGTCAGTTCCTATATCAGTTCAAAGCAAATATACATGCCACTCAGTTCAGCTAGCAAAAAATATCAACAAACATCAAAAACCAGTTAAACAGCAAAATAAGGACAAAAGGCAGGCAAAAACAAGGAAAGAGGAAGACGTGAACAACAGGCAAGCCTTTACGTTATCTATATTTGTATCTCAAACAGCATCAAATTTTCCAAAGCCACTGGAAACAGTACCGTGAATAACTCACACAGATGGTTCTAAAGGAAGGAGGAGTTGGCTACTCCAGTCTTAACCCTTTTATATACAAAACAGCAGCAGATGTAAAGTAGGACATCAGATGATCCCTCCTCCTCTATTCTACATCATGAAAGAAACAATTCAGGTGTCCTTGATGCTCTCTGAGCTTGATTGTTTTTTTTGCAGATCTTTAATTACTTAGTGATGCTAGCACTGATATTTGGGTAATGAAACGTCTGTAAGAAAACAACCAAACTCAGAAATCACAAGGACCCTTCATTTCAACCTTGAGCTACAAATATTCTCCTTTATAGTATCTAATGTATGTAATCCAGAGACATTAGAATTTCACTAAACCCATGGAAGCAAATCTTGATTGCCCAACTCTTGGGGTAGCTTGGTTTCTAGTTCTTATATGGTTCAATTCAATAGAGATTTGATTGAAATGTGCACCAAAGACTTCCCATACTGCAAAGAGGAGCAATGCCGCTCTTCCAATCAATTTAGCACCACCATGGATACTACTGTTTGTTCCTGATCAGCCAGCTGAGGCATATTGGCCCTGTCCAAGTGCTATCCCTCTGTGAAGCAAAGCAACATTCAGTGTGGATTTCTGGAGATCTGAACCCTCCCCCCACCCTACATTTGGGGATATCTTTATTTCAAGAGGGAAATAATTCCCTTCCTTTTTTTTAGTTTTGCTATACCGTCTAATGTAGGAAGGAGCAAGCAAATGGCATAAAATCTCCAATATGATGAGATGCAAAAAGCCACAAATAATAAAAGCCTCTAAGTGAATTCTTAGCAAAAGCGGGGGTGAAGACCACATAAGCATTTTTGCATCATTTTTATGAGAACAGTGAACACGATTCCATTGGGAATGGATCAATGCTTTCTGTGGTGCCTGAAGCAAAATATTAGAGATATATTAAACCCTTTAAATGGCTTTTGATACTGCTGAGCACTTTTTTGTTTTCTCTTATCTCTTTAGGGCATAAATATCTATTACTTAAAACTTATAAAAAATTAATCATTTTAAAACAAAACTCCTACAGCTCTAACTAGCAATTACATGTTACAGATATATTCTTTGAAAATAACTTTTTTCCACTTTTCCTGTACAGAAAGAATAGAGTTTGCCTGCTATTAAACTTAAACTTATTGTAAGCAGAGTTCCTCCTGTGTAGACAGCCATAACACAATCTACTGGAAACTGACATCACCTCATGGTAAAAAGAGAAAACAAAAGAGGGACCTGGAGTACTTGCATTTTAGATTTGTGATGCATCCAGGGTAATTTCCTTGGAGGGCACCAGATGTTCTGAATAACAGAGCCCTTGTATTGATCTCTCATCCGTATATTTAAATTTTTTATTAAGTTCTCTTAGTCTCTCATCCATCCAAATGTTCTATTTTTCGGTGGCAAAAAACTTGATAGAAATTCATAAATGTATGCATGGTATGAAGAAATGTATATAATGTATTCATTCTTGTTTCCAGGTTCTTACTGTATTTCATGACAATCATTGTAGGTACCAAGCATCCAAGAAATAATAAAGTTATGTCCAACCTACAATGTTTTTATTCCAACAACGCCCATGAGTGTGAACAGTTGTCAGTCAAATGCATGGACAGAACCCCTCTCTTTTCAGAGTATCCACTGATTGGCCAAATTGGGCTGAATTTTAAGCCATTGCCAGTAGAACACGTTCTCCATATATGAACTGAGTATACATTCTGTTTGATCAAATGTATGTCTGCTTTCTGCTTTTGATGGCATATTTCTAACTCAGTAGAACTCATTCAAGTCATAATTGCTGCTGCTGCTGATGTTATCCATTCAGTCAGGTCCAATTCTTGCGATTCTCTGGGCCAGGTCTCTCCACCTCTTCCAATCTTGCATTAATTCTTTGAGTTTTTCTATGCTCTGGCTGGTGTCAGCTTTGATGGTGTCTTGCCATCATGTTCTTTGACATCCTGGTTTCCTTTCATTGCTAACTCTTCCAAAATATAATTGCTTTCTCCAGTGAATTCAAGTCATAGCTACATCTTAGATATCAGGATTTTTTTCCCCACAGCTTCTTCGGTAGGGAAGTTCCCCAAAAGGAACTTGAGAGAAGAAGCTCCTTGAAGCATATATATTGTTGCAGTTAACTTCAGTGGTTTAGTCACCAAATGTCTTAAAGAAAATTAGATTTTACCTTGACAGATGGAATTGGAGCACTTGTTGCTATTTGGAATGGCTGTGGTCTGGGAATTCTAGGAAACCAAGTATATTGAAAAATGTCCTAATGCCTCCCTAGAAAAATATGCTAAGCTACAATCAGATGTCTTTTAACATTCTAAATGAGAAATAGATTTGGGTCAACATGAATGAAATTTAATGCTCAGATGGGCTGACATTACAAAAGACATTAGAATGTCTGGAAACAGCAAATGTGAGTACAATGCTGTTATAAATCATATGATTCAAGTTAATTTTCAATAATGGTTTGAATTCTCCATGTAGTTGTTTATGATGAGGATATGTTGGCAGTAAGACAAAATGAGAAATAATGTTTGTTTTCCTTTAGCAGTCCATCAGCCAAGGCCAAGCCACCTCCATTGAACTAAAAATAGGGTTATATGTATAACCAAAAAATACCCTTACAGGGAACAATTTGTAATTATCTGCATATTAATACATTTTCAGCTTTTTGAATGTTGCAGATTTGGTAACAAAAGTAGTCAAGATGAAATAGACTAAGCAATTGTTTTACATTATCAGAGCCTTTATTGTTTATTGTTGATGCTAATAACACAAATCTATGCATATTTTAAAAGGCAAATAGTATCTAACATACTGTGCTGGATGGATGGACAGACAAATGGATAAACAGATGGATTATTTCCAATATACCACAAAGTTTTAATGATTAGAGCAGTCTTCCCCAAGCTGGTGTTCTTCAAATATGATGACAAGCAGGCCTTCTCACTGGAAATTTGATATATATTTTAAATATTCCTAGAGAACCATGGGGCTTAAAAAGTCAGTCATATAGGAAGATGGTTTGGTATAGCTATGAGAAGGCAAGCTAATGAGGAAGGAAAGTGTCCCTCTGCTACATAACTGGTTGTTACAGTCTTGATACAGTATGTTATAAATGACTCCTGTTTTTTATTTATTTATTTATTTATTTATTTGTTTGTTTATTTATTAATTATTATTATTATTATTGTTATTATTGTTGGATTACTGGGTCTTTTGGTTTGCTGAAGATGTTTTGGAGGCCTTGCTTGAAGCATGCGACAAGATGAGGTGTGATTGTAGTCATTTGTTGGTTGTTTCTGAAATGTTTCTGGTGTATGATGATGTTATCCTTTTCATAGCTTCTGTTAGTTGAGCTGTAGTGGTATCTGATGGTCAGTAACTTTTGGATTTGTTGCTTTGCCATAATTTGCCTTGTGTAATCATGACCAATATGTAAGCATTATCAATTCATTGACAAAAAGGCCTTCCTTTGCTCTAGAGTGACATTACAATGGATGAATGCATAATATTATCACATTTGTTAATTGGTGTGCATGTGAAATTAAAACAAAGTTCACAAACATGAGCCATCATGTTTTACTGGGAGTAAGACTTCATGTATATTTTCAGATATGAGGGTGAAGATTTGTACTCCGACCTTATGAGTTGGTTTCCGAACATTTCATTATCAGGCTAGCTAACATCTTCAGTGGAGTTTAGGGGATGTCAGCATTAGTGTTCTTATGTTTATAAGGACTTCAGGTGTGGGTGTTTTCGAGTGAGGGTCTTGTGATGGATCAGGTATGAGTCATCAGTGAGTCTTGTGATGGGTCTTGTGATGGGGAGGTTACTTCAGCTCAGGTTTATTGGGAAGTAAACTGCTGGTGTGTGGGGGGGTATTGCCTGGGTTGGTTGAGGTCAGTGCTGTCTCTGGTTGGCTGTACAGTTGATTTGGATTCTGAGGGGTTTGTAGGCTGATTGTTGTACCAGTTTCCTGGTAAGGGTTATGCTCTGTCATCATTTATTGGGCAGCTAAGTGCTTCTCAGGCCTGGGGACTGGAGGACAATGTCATTTGAGATGTGCTTCGGTACATAAGTTATTTTGTAACGGAAATGTTAAAGATGCCTTCAGCCTATGACAGATTGATGCCTCTGTGCTTCTCCATTTCCCACTGAACCACCAGCTCTTGGTTGCTCACCAATTCAATATTGTTTACTAAGTGGTGTGCCATCCAATTTCAGCAGTGCAATAGAGAGTCAATGGGAATTCCTTTTTTTTTAAATGACCTGAGACCTATCTTTCTTACCTGCAAGATCAATGCATGTACTATACACACATATCAATTTACATGCATGGTCAATCTTTTTCTCCTTCCTACCATCTCTTCTGTGACTGAAGAACTCCTGCATATAATAATGTAAATAGATAGAAGCACTGGATTAGTTGTCTGTTAGTTCTGGTTGGTTGGCTTTCTCTGTTCCCTTTAAAGGTAGCAATTGTGTGTGAGAGAAACAAATTTCTGTGCTTATATTAACCATCTGGGAGTGGCATATGTATTAAAGGAGATACCATTCATGGGGGAAAAAGTGTATCAGCAACTAAAAATACAATTAATTAAAAAAAATTAATTAAAAATGCCTAAGCATTGAATAGCCTTGTTCTATACTGCCAACAATTGTCTGGTACAGATCATGTATGCAAGAATTTACTGATCTCTGAAATATCTTGATCACAAAACATCACCTTTCACTATGCTGACAAATTATTGCCTAATTAACTTTGAATAAGAAAAAAATATTCAAGGAACGTGAAGGTGTTGCTAAAAATGCTATAAAATAGATTGGCCAATATTTTGGCAGCCATACATTTCACAAAACTTAAATGAGAAGTGTAACTATGCTATTAATAATTAAAATTAAATTAAAAAGTTGGGCAAGTGACATCTCAGAGAATATTTTCAGCCTATGAATGATTAATCCATTTGATCCATAACACAGTGTGAACAGAGTGAATACAGATATATTCACAAGAAAGAAATATCATGAAATGCAAAATCTTAGTTGGGATACATTTCATATGTAGCACCAGGGTAACAACAGGTAAAAACCACTGCATGTGTCCCTGTTCAGAACAGAATCCTTGCACCTATGACTAATGGTATTACCTTTGCTTCTTTGGCCACAGTTGTTCCATTTCCATTTGCAGATCTTTGAATTCTGTTGTCTTCTCCAGTTCCTTCTCTTTTATTCTGCTGTCTCCAGGTATTGTCACATCCACCATCCAGACCTTTTTTGTCTTTCTGATCAACAATCATTAAGTCTGGCATGTTATGTGGTAGGTGCCTGTCTGCTTGAGTTCTAAGGCCCCAGAGTAGTTTAGCTTCGTCATTTTCTATTACTTTCTCTATTTTGTGGTCCCACTATTTGTCCCGTGGAAAGAAATGTGTAATGCAATGTCTTTTCTATCATGTTGAAGAAGAAAGTTAGAAAAATAGTGTTAAAGAACACCTCATTCTTCTACTAATTTGGCTGTGTAGACTAGTTTGCAAATTCTACACAGATGGAATTTAAGAGAGGGCCGGATGCATCTCCTGATGTTTTAACACAATGAACCAATATTTTCTTTACCTATTTTGAAAATCCATTGAGAAGTGGCAGGTTATAAAAGAAAAGGGACAGGATTAACTAAGGCATGACTGATATGTTGTTTCTGGCTTTGCTGCCTTGTAATGCTGACCTTTTCCTCACCTTTCAATTGAAGGCAGAAGGCAGCAACTTTATATGAAGCAAGTATTCATTCAGGGATTTTGTTCTGGGGTTGCAACAGGCTAAGGAGATAAACGCAGCTTTTTGAACTTTTTCACCCACTATAGATTATCCTGATATTTTATATAATGTTTTCAAAGGGCACAGAACAATAATACACAGAGCATAGGCACCATGGTCTGTGTCAGTATGTCATCTTAATCTGGCTTTAAAGAAAAGGTGATCTATGACAGTTGGAAAGGAGCTCTGGGGAAAAAAAGCACTTTATAATATCCAAAGAAATTATCACAATTTTCTATGCCTGCATCTGTCAAGTGGTTAGATAAATTTTTTGCTTACTCTGTTGATTTTTGGGGAAATATTAATAACAGGAACAGAGCAATGGTGACCATGTTCTCTGGTACAATTTTTCTTATGTGACCTCTTCAGCTGCATGCTACTCCGTAGAAGGACAATACGAAGCACATCTTTACTCTGACTCATTTTATTTGGCATTAGGCTGATGCTTAATATACAATCAGATTTAGTCGTATGACAATCTCCCAAGCCAAAGATAAGTGACAAGAACAAGATTTCCTGATTTATTTTAGTGTCAAGCGAATAAATAAAGCAAGAAAGTGAGGTTTCACAGCAGAGCAACAAAACAAGATTAGTGTAGTCAGCTTCTTTCTCAAGAATATACATAAAAGATACCCAAGTACTCTAGATTGCTTCCAATTACAATATGAGGGTAAGGATCAATCCTCATAAAATGTATTATTATCCTTCGGATTGGGAAACTTAGTTGGTAGCTAAGAGGTCTTCAGTGAAAACCACAAATTCTAGTTTTGAAACACCAAAGAAAGCAAATGCTAAAAATGAAAGTCTATGGCAGGGGTTCTCCAAAGCTGGCTGAGGAATTCTGGGAGTTGAAGTCCACAAGTCTTAAAGTGGCCAAGGTTGAGAACCCCTGGTCTATGGAGATTCTCAGTCATCCAAGTCATGGTTGTCCCAAAGGTGCTTTTTCAAGAGGCAAGTGGACTTTTTTGTTTTTCTTCAAAGACTTTTCTCTGAGCAATGTGGTATGCAGTACAAGGCAGTGAGACATGTGCAGATCTTCATAAACACATGGCACAATATAGGAGAACAAACACATCAGGGCAAGATTCAGCAGTCCATCTGCATTTAAAAGACAAAGTCCACTCTTTTGAAGATAGCAAAGTCTACATTTTGGACAGAGAGGACTGCTGGTTTGAAAGAGGGGTAAAGGGGGCCCTCTGTGTCAAAACTGAACAGTCCTCTCTCAACAAAGAGGGAGGGATATAACATTATCTATCTCCAGTCTACAACACAGTCCTTTCAGCAGTTCCAAGAAGGCTCCACACACATTTGCACTACTCGGGTGACCCTGAGGATACAGACAAACCTCCAAGTGGCCTCAGCAACTCTCTAAAAGAATGCAAATGACCATATAAATGCTTCCATTCTCCTCCATCCAGGCAGAGCTGAAGAAACTTCTTGGATGAGAAGCAAAATGTCTTCAAAGAAAAACAAGGATGTCTAGTTGCCTCATGAAAAAAGCACCTTTGGGAGAGAGCCGGCCGACACAGGGGAAAGAAGACGATTGCAGACAACGACGGGACCGGAGGGGGCCTGAAAACAACTCCCCGAGAGGCCCCATCATCAGAGGCCAGCAGCGGACAGAAGACCCCCGGCAGGACCCCCACAAAACCCCTCCCAGCCCCCGGAAAGAACCGGAGGAGGTAAGGAAGAGCCGGGTGGGTGGAGGAAGAAGGAACCGAACGGGCAGGCTAAGACAAAGAGGCGGTGAGGGAACAAAGAGGGGGGGGGAATTCCCGCAGACGCGCTACCTCCCCTTTCCCCCCCACACGGAGGGCAGCAAGAGGGGGGAGGCCAGCACCATAGGCCTTGGAGGAAGGCTAAACCCCCCCGGGCGGAGACGAAGCCCCAAGACAAGAGAGACGCGTGGGGAGCGTTACTCAAGAAAGACCAGCCAGACGCCTGAAGCCGATCTGTCTAGGGGCGTGGGTGGCTGAAAACTGATAGTGCTGCCCAGGGAGAAGAGGAGACATCCGCACGGGCCCCAAGCCACAGACCCCCCCCAGCCTTGGGCCCACCCCGGCCAACAATACACAATACAGAATTTATCTGAAGGCAGACTGCACCCCCTAGTGGACTTGGGGATGGTTGTTGAAAAGTGAACTGTGAGATATGTACATGTGCTGACTTTTGGCAGAGGAACTTGAACCAATCCATCTCACAAGCTTGAAAACCTTACACAGGGACAACCCCCATACAACTCTCTAAAGCAAAGGGTGGCCTTAAGGTTAGACAGACAGGCAGGAAGAGAAATTTAAATTTAAATGGCAGCCAAACGGACGAAACACACCAAACTGCCAAACCCGAAGGGAGCTGCACCCTCTCCGACCCAGCTCTCCAATCTGCCAGGGAACACCCCACCCAACCACACACACCCCCATCCAACTGCATGCCCTCAGACCCAAACGCCAACCCATGACACCACAACAGCACGCATGATCCAAGAACTAAAAGAGACGATTGAGACACTAAATGAGATGATAGCGACGATGGTGGTAAGGATGGATGGCATGGATAGAAAATTGGCAGAAATGAGTGCGAAGACGGAGAAAGGACGCATAGAAGCAGAACAGAAGACGGAGGAAAGATACAAAGACATGAACAGGATGCTGGCGGACCAAGGGAGAGACCTGGAGAGAAAGTGGGAAGAACAACGCAAAGCGGTGGCCACAAACCTGGAACAAATGAAGGAGGCAATGCAAACACATTACAAAAACCTCCAAGACACAAGGGAGAATACGGAAAAGATGATGAAAGAAGTGGAAAACTGCGTAGAGGGACAGATTGCAGGGGTTCAGGACCAGTCCACCATGATGCAATTCTGGCAAATGTCATTTGGGATCAGATTCAGAGGGTGGAAAGAGACAACATACGAAACCCAAGAAATCCTGCTCAGGACCTTTGTAGAGGCACTGGCAACATTCCTGGGCAGGAGCACCAATGAGATTGGGTGGCAAATCGAAAAAATCTACAGAGTGGGCGCCTGGAGGGCAGTGAACAGGCAGCAACCAAGGGACGTGGTCATCCACTTCACAACACAGAGGCTCCGGAACCACATCTCTGCCACTTCATATAACAAGGCATTCTACATAGAGGAACAGGAGGTGAAGGTTCTGAAAGAGATCCCTCAGGCGATGCTGAGAGACAGAAAGGACTACAAATTCCTGACCACAGAACTGAGATCGCGTGCACTGCGATACCGGTGGGAAACCCCAACAGGACTGTCACTTTCCTATAGAAACAAGAGACACTACTTGACCTCGGTCCAGAAAGCGAAAGACTTCCTCGAAAAGGAACTGAAGTCGGGAGGCCCTCAACCCACCGCGGGAGAAGACGCAGATAGACCACGGGAAAGCGGGAGGGATCGAGGCCAACGAGCCAACAAGCGCAGAGGCACAGATCAGGGCAGTGGCAGAGGAAATGAATGGAATACCTAGAGAGGCGAGGGCACAGAGAGCAGAGAGCAACAAAAACAAGGCAGCAAGACAGCCTACAGAGGACAGGCTACCAGGCTCCACTACCAAACACACAGACCAGCAAAGCAAGACCGCACAAACCAATACGAGCAGCAATCCGGATATCATGGGAACGGGACCAAAGAAGACAACAGGAGAAATAACAGAAATGGTCTCGCAAAAGTATCCTGCAACAGATGATGGCAACTAAGTATTTGACTTGGAATGTGAACGGACTGAACTCCCCCCAGAAAAGGAGAAAAATTCTCCACTATCTGAACCAAGATAAAAGCGATATAATCTGCCTACAAGAAACACACATCAGAGCAGCGGACCAGAAATATCTGATCAACTACAAACTAGGCGCGCACTTTGTGGCAGCGGCGCCAAGAAAAAAGAATGGGATTGTTATATATGTAAAGAAACATGTAATGGCCAAGCTAATAGAGTCCGACCCCACAAGGTAGATACCTGGCAATTGAAATAACACAAGAGGACAAGAAGATTCTAGTAATGGGCGTATATGCACCAAACCAGCAACAAGGCAAATTCTACAAAAAGCTACACAAGAAAGTAACACAACTTAACTACAGATCTTACATCATCATGGGCGACTGGAACGGGGTCATAGAGACTGCTCTAGACAAAAAAAGAACTGCACCGAACCCGCAAAAACACTCTAAGTTGCCTAAATCCTTCTTCGATATGAAGGAGGACCTCGAACTGACAGACATATGGAGGAAAAGGCACGGCAAAGAACAAGAATTCACCTTCTTCTCTGGCAGACACCAATCCTTCTCCAGAATTGACTTTATATTAACTTCTAGTGACTTGCTAACTTGTCTAAACACGGTGAAAATCCTACCCAAGACATTGACAGACCACAACCCTGTGAGGATGGAACTAAGACACGGCCCGAAACAGAGGAGATCCTGGAGAATCAATGAAAACCTGTTTAGACACGAAGACAAGGTGGCGGAATGCAAAAAAGCTATGAAGGAATTCTTCAACACAAATATGAACAACGAAACACCGATAGAGAAGACCTGGGAAGCCAGCAAGGTGTACATGTGCGGGATCCTCATAGCCATGAATAGCAAGCATCGTCGCCAACAAGAACAAAAAAGAAAAGAGTTAGAAAATGAAATAAGTAAAAGGGAGCGGCTACTAATAAAAAGGCCAGAGGACAAAGTCACCAAAGAAGGACTCAAGATCTTAAGAAAGCAATTTGACATGTTGATGGCTGACCAAGTTGCAAGGAATATACAATATGCGAAACATAAGACGTTCTGCAAGGCCAACAAACCGGGCCGCTGGCTAGCCTACATTATAAGAAAGAAACAGAAATCCCGCATAATTGAAAAGATAGAATACAAAGGTAAGGAAGAATTCCAACAAAAAACCATCAAGAAAGCCTTCACGGAGTTCTACTCGAAACTATATGCCGAGGACAAGATACAAGACAAAGAGGTAGATGAGTTCCTACAAAAAGAAAAGATACAGGCGATTACCGACACACAAAGAGAGGCCCTGAATGCCTTAATCACAAAAGAGGAAATACACTCAGCGATCACACAACTGAAAGCAGGAAAATCGCCCAGGACGGATGGGATAACAGCGACCTATTACAAGCATCTCCAAGAGGAGATGCTAGAACCCCTCAGAAAACTATTTGCCAACATTCAAGAAGGAGGCCAGGTCCCACCATCCTGGAAAACAGCCTACATCTCATTAATCCCAAAGGAGGGGAAAGACAACACACAGCCCGCAAACTATAGGCCCATCTCACTACTAAACACAGACTACAAAATCTTCACAAAAATCTTGGCCAATAGACTAATGACTGTACTACAAGAAACAATACACCCAGACCAAAGGGGATTTATAAAAGGACGCCAGATGAAAACCAACGTGAGACAGCTGTTGAACATAATAGAGTACCTGCAAAGGCACAACCAGATACCCGCTGCTCTTATGTTTGTGGATGCAGAAAAAGCTTTCGACAGACTGAATTGGCCGTTCCTGACGAACTTGATCCGGAAGATGAAAATGGGAGTACAGTTTCTCAACTCCATAACGGCAATTTACCAGAAACAAACAGGCCAGATCATTGTCAATGGAGACTTAACGGATTCATTTAATATAGAGAGAGGCACGAGACAGGGCTGCCCGTTATCACCCCTTCTATTTATTCTAATGCTGGAAACTCTACTAAACAAGATAAGAGCAGCAGAAGACATACAGGGCATACGGATCAGGCAACAAGACTACAGACTATGTGCCTTTGCAGATGACTTGCTGGTGACAATGTCGCAACCAGTACAGTCAGCAAAGAGATTGATGGAGATAATGGAAGACTATGGTAGGGTGTCAGGCTTCAAAGTAAATATATCAAAAACAAAGATGCTAGTCAAAAACCTAGACAACAAAGCAAGACAGGACTTGGAAAGAATAACGGGTTGCGAAATTGTCAAGAAAGTTAAATATTTAGGAGTGGAGATAGAAGCAACGAATGCGAAATTATACAAGAATAACTATGAGGAGCTGTGGAACAAGATACAAGCAGACCTGGAAAGGTGGAAAACATTACGACTGTCCCTGCTGGGCAGGATAGCAGCAGTTAAGATGAACGTACTGCCAAGATTTCTATTTCTTTTTCAAATGCTACCCATACTCAAAAAGGATGGGGATCTGGACAACTGGCAGAGAGACATCAACAGATATATTTGGGATGGCAAAAGACCGAGGGTGAAACTAAAAATCATACAGGACGCAAGGAAGAGAGGGGGACTAAAAATGCCTAACCTAAAGCTATATTACTACGCAGCGACACTAGTGGCGCTAAGTGACTGGATCAATATGACGAATGACAGAATATTGAATGTTGAAGGACATGGCCTACTATTCGGCTGGCACGCATACTTGGTGTATGACAGAAAGGCAGACAAGAACTTCAAGGAGAACCCATTACGAATCCCGTTGTTATGGGTCTGGAAGAAATATAAATACCTTTTACATGACAAGATTCCCACCTGGACGATCCCTGGACATGCAATAGGGGATGCAAACACATCCCAAGGGCAAGAGGTGGTGCCCTACAGTAAACTTATACTGGGAGAAGAAAATAGGTTCCTCTTGAAACCCCAGGCAACGCTAGCAAACAGAGGAATAGGAGGTACCTGGCTATCATATGTACAACTGCAATCAAGGTGGCGTAAAGACAAGAAGAAGGGCTTCTCCCAGACCGACGAGAAACTAATTGCACAGATTAGAGATCAGGGGGCCATGCACATCAAACGAGTGTACAGCGTTCTGATAGAAATGGACTCTGAAACTGAGCTAGTCAAGAGCTGTATGGTAAGGTGGGCACAAGACTTTGGGCACTCTATCACCATGGACACGTGGGAGAAAATCTGGGTGAGGAATGTAGAATTCACGAAATCGCAACAACTAAGGGAAAACTTCTACAAGATGTTCTATAGATGGCACCTAGACCCGAAAAAAATATCACTCATTTACCCAGGCTCCCAGCCCAAATGCTGGAGGTGTGGGGACGGGGAAGCTACCTACTTCCACATATGGTGGACATGCAGAAAAATCAAAGCATTCTGGAGGAAGATATGGTGGACACTTCAAACCATTTTTAAAAAGCGTATAGAATTTCTACCTCAGGCTTTTTTGTTAGGGATTACAAAGGACATCACTACCTCAGAGACAAATTTATTTTTGAACTTAATTACAGCAGCAAGATTGTTGGTGGGACAGTACTGGAAGAATCCGGAAATACCGCCTATTGAAGAATGGACTGTGAAAGTAACAAATTTGGCGGAAATGGCAAAAATATCAGCATACTTGAAAAATCGCTCCAAAGAACAATTTGTGACGGACTGGAAACAGTGGATAGACTATATCCAAGAGAGACACCAATCAAACAGAATGCAGCTGGCGTTTAGCTAGGGCTCGATGGGAGGAGGGAAGAAGGATTAACAAATCAAATGTTTACAAGAACTAACCCCCAATGTTGAATGTATATGTTCTATAACTAATGCCTCTTAACATAACCTTATGACTAATGTTGTTTGCTTTAATATTGTTAAAGCGGACTGAATCTCTACCTCAGGATATGAAACTTTTACCTCAGGATCTCTGGTTAGGGACTATAAAAGATTGCACTAGTAATGGGATGAAGTCAATTCAGAAGCGCAAACGCACAATATGCGATAGACTAGAAACAGTAGATAGACCATATATAAGAGAAACACCAACCAAACAAAATGTATTTGGAGTATACTCGAAGATGTAAGGGAGGAGGGAAGAACGTTTACTAAAACAGATGTTTACAAAGATTAATACCTAATGTTGTATGCTATGTTCTAGGAGGATTGCTTAGCAATAAGATCTTATGTTTAATGTTGATCACATTAATATTGAAACAGATAGGAGAAACACCAATCAAATAAAATGTAACAGGAGTATAGTTGAGGCTAGACGCGAGGAGGGGGGAAAAGGCTTACTAATTCAGACGTTTTCAAAGACTAATACTTAGTATTGTATACCAGGTGTCATGATGATTGCTGCATAATATGTTTTTTATGTCCAATGTCGATTGTTTTAATAAAAGAATTTTTATTATAAAAAAAAATCTATAACGCCCCTTATCATTTCAAAACTGTATTTTTAAAATATGGTACCAGAACCATTGTATTTCAAAACCCTTTTTGTATCTCATACAATAAAAACATGCCATTATTGAAAAAAGAAAAGAAAAGAAAAGAAAAAAGCACCTTTGGGACTAAGAATGAAAGGATGCTTAGGGGCACACCAAAAAAATGCAGTTGGCAGACCCATAAAGACTAGTGCTAAAGGCTCAGATGCCTGTACAACAATACTCAGAATAGGGGAAAACAAGGAGAAATTGAAGTCCTAGTATGAGCAGTGAGGAGCAGGGAATATGATTTTGTTGATAACAATGGGGTGGGGTGGAACTCATGATTGGAGTATAATACTGGCAGGATCTAATTAGCTGAAAAGAGACAGACCTAACAAAGCGAAGGGAGGTCAATCTATAAATAAAAAACTCACTCTGCTGGTATGGAAATTCATCACACCACGAAACCACTCTTACAAGAGAATCTATAAGAATGAAGTCAGGAAACCTAAGGTTCAGAATGAGTGGTGACTTGCAATGGACCCACAATAGCAATAGCAATAGCATTTAGACTTATATATCACTTCACAGTGCTTTACAGCCCTCTCTAAGTGGTTTACAACGTCAGCCTATTGTCCCCAGCAATCTGGGTCCTCATTTTACTGACCTCAGAAAGATGGAAGGTTGAGTCAAACTTGAACCAGTAAGAATTGAAGTGCTGGAAGTCAGCAGAATTAGCCTGCAATACTGTATTCTAACCATTGTGCCACCATAACTTAGAGGATATGGGTGTATGCAGAACAAAAAGAAAGTCAAAGAAACAGTCCATTGTAGAAGTTGGCAAGATGCTGACGAAAAACAGGGAAACTACTTAATTTCTATTTTGTAGCAAACAAGAAAAAGTATTCCTATCTGACAGAAGGAGAGGAAAGGCAGAAGATAAATAAATGCAAGTGAAAATAGGTCAGGAAGTGGTGGGAAAGCACCCAGTTGATCTGAATGAATGTAAGTGACTGGAGCTGGATGAATTGCTTCCCAAGGTGCTAAAAGGATCTGGAAGATGTGATCTCAGAACCACTAACTTCAAGAATTTCTGGAGTACAGGAGAAATGCTGTGAAAATGAAGACAAGTTAATATTATTCCAGTCTTTATAAAAGGGAAAAATGGACTAGGGAAATACAGACTGATAAGTTTAACATCAGTACCTCATAAAATCCCGGGAAAGATCATCACACAGTAGGATTGCTAGTGCATAAAAAAAAAAGAGAGAGAGAGAAAGATGATTAACAGAAGCCATTAAAGCCTTGTTAAAGATAGGTCATGTCAGACTAATCTTACTACTGTTTTTGGATAAAGTGACTAAATTTGTAGATCCAGAAATGCTGTGGATGCAATGTACTTAGAGGTCAGTAAGGCAATTGATAAAGATGACCATAGCCTCCTTTGTGATAAGATTAAATAACACGGTATGGTTATTTAAGATGAATTTGAAGTTGGTTGAACAACTTTACCTAAAACATGATCTTTAATAGATCTATTTCTACCCATAGAAAAGTATAGAGCAGGGGTTCTCAACCTTGGCAACTTTAAGACTTGTGGACTTCAACTCCCAGAATTCCTCAGTCAGCTTTGCTGGCTGAGGAATTCTGGGAGTTGAAGTCCACAAGTCTTAAAGTTGCCAAGGTTGAGAACCCCTGGTATAGAGGTTCTGTCCTGGGCAGGTGCTCTTGAAAAGTCCCAGGGGGAAAAACACTATTATGGATTTATTCTGTAATTCAATAATGGAGATTCTTGGGCCTGGGTAAGCAAAGATGCCCGTTTCAGTTCCTCTCTGTTTTCATTTTCCCAATGCTAGATTCCTTTCCAGTTCATTCCCTTGTCAAGTTATGAGTTCAACAAAAGAAAAAGAACATATTTCTTACAAATTGTATGCAAATTTCACCTTAATCAATGTGTTTGTTCCACACTTTGAACCACACAAAATTAAATTTAAAAAAAAGATGTTGTGCATATGAATTCTGGTTCACATTCACAGGTGGAAAATGCTGGACCAGTTTTTTCCTTCTTGTGGTCTTCCCAGTGTTTCTAGTTAAAGAATCTCAAAAAGCATGGATAATAGTAATAGACTTTCCCTAAGATCTTGATATACTGTAGTTAGTAAGACTAAATAATATTTGTCTATAGACACATGCTCTGATTTCTAGTAAGATAATTGTATAGTCTTATTGGAAGATTATACTGCAAGTTAATTAACTTGCAAATGAAATTTACCCAAAAAAAAAGAACAAACCTTCCTTCAGAATGACTCACCTGAAAAACCTCTGTGGGACATCAGAGGAAGGAAGCAACAAACAGAAGTTTTATTGTGCTGAATAATTAAAAGTCTTGCCTACTTGAGAGCTACTAATGATCTGAGTTTCAAGTATCTGCCCAGGGAATTAATTGCCTCATTGCTAGGGTAGTGGGAGTCCAACTATGCTCTAGCCTTGTTTTGAAAAATCAGATAATTAAGCAAAATCAGGAGTTAACTGTCACAGTTATGGTTAGAAAGCTTTGCTGTCATTAAAAAAGCCCTGTGAAGATACTGAGTATACAAGATAGCATGTACTGGATCATATAGCTATATGCCTTCTGTATGCCTTTGCTTGTTCCTAGTTTGATATGGTACTTAGAAATGAAAAATAACAAAGCAGCCCTCTAATGACAGGAAATGAGATATATATCATTGAGGTTTTTTTCAAAGCAGATCAGGTTGTTTAGAAGAATTAGAGTTATAGGTATTATGGTTACTTACCTGTAAATCTCCCGAGCCCATAGCACAAATCAAGTGATTGGGTGAGAAAATGCCTACTCACCGAGGTCATTCTGACAGAATTCTTCAGATTTATTTCAACTTCACTCACTATGGCCATGGATTCACATTGTTCAAAGAATGGTGTTCTGCATTTGTAGAGGCTGTATCCCGCTGGCAGACATCATCTGAACTTGGTCATCAGCACAACAACCAATAAAAACAACGAATAAAAACAGAACAACCCTCCCCACAGGAACCAGACTATGCTTAAAGAAGAGTCAAAAGGCTTTCCAGAAGGCTAAAAGGGGTAGGACCCCCCCCTAATTCTTAAGGGGAAGGGATGAGATGGCTACAGCAAGGCACACCTCTCGGGTTCTCTCAGATGATATTTAAGGGATGGAACCTGAAACATGCCCACTCTATCTGACCTAACTGGGCTGGAAAGATGCCTGAGGGAGAGGCAGTTCCATAAATAACCTGGCCCTATGCCATGTAGGGCTTTAAAGGTGATTGTCACTACCTTGAATACCTGGAAAACAAGTGGGATCTAGTGTGGACCATGCAACAACAATGTAATTCAAGCAAACTGTAGGGCACACCAAACTGAGCACACCATTGTTTGCTGAACTAGTTGCAGCTTCCAGATGGCTTTCAAGGGCAGACTCATTAAGTTAATCTTTGAATCCCAAAATACCAAAATGTAGCCTTGACTGACATTGGAGAACTTGCCAGAGTGGTGACTTGACTCACACTGCTCCCCTGTGACCCACTTATGAAACATTTTTATCAACAAGGTAAAGTGCCTATTGGCAGTGAATATTGGTTTGTATGTATCTGGTTTAAAAATCAGTGTGAAGTAATGTTGAATATACCACTAAGAAACTGTGTTTATTGAAAAAAAATGAGGGGAACATATATCTGTGTTTTATTCATTCCTCAACTATGCGTATGTATGTATGCGTGTATTCATTTATGAATTTATGCACATTCATTTATGAATGTCATGTAAGTCTAAATTAATTAAACATTTGGCAAAGCAATCCTAATCCCCCATAGGAATAGTTGGAGATATCTAATGCATCCTAAGCTGCAGTTTAGTTTATGGAAGTAAAGACCAAGAGTTATTTCTGTCACTCCCTGGATTTTTGATCTTGTTTTAGTGCTGTGGTCGATTATACAGTTAGCCAGATTTGGCATTTTTATCCATCTACTGAGTCCTTCCCAAGGACGTGGTATAGGCCAATGTTGTTCTTTGATGGTTTTAAAATCATAAAAGAGGCCTGGGGGCTCAGTGGTTAGAATGCAGTATTGCAGGCTACTTCTCCTGATTCCTGGCTGCCAGCAGTTTGGCAGTTCAAGTCTCACTGGCTCAAGATTGACTCAGCCTTGGTAAAATGAGGATTCAGGTTGTTTGGGTCAATATGGTGATTCTGTAAACCACTTACAGATGGTTGTAAAACACTGTGAAGCCGTATACAAGTCTAAGTGCTACAGTATTGCTGATGCTATAAAGGTATTATCATAGATGTAAGCTGCTTTTTGCAATTGACTGATGGTGGTTTTGTTAATGCCAATGGTGTTTAAGTGGTGCTCAAGCAGTGTTTTAGGGTTTCACCCAAGATGCCTACTACTATTGGTACTAGTTTTGCTTTCTTTTGCCACAGGCATTGTGTTTCTATTTGCTGGTCTTTGTATTTTGTGATTTTCTCTAGTTCTTTCTTCTGTTCTCATGTCTCCAGGTATGGCAACATCCACTAAGCAAACTTTTTTTAAAAAAAATTTCTTATCAACAATTGTCAGTGAAATCACAGCTATCAATTCTTTAGTTGGTGTTAGCCTTCATTCACATTGTGTTCTCCCTAAGAACCTAGAATTTATTTTCTTATTTCTTATTAATTCATTATTTATTATTATTTTCTTATTCATCAAGAAATAACACAGTACTAAGAATAAACATAACTGATCCATGTTCTTTGGAAACATGAGTCATGACTAGAAATAATATCATAGAATTTAATAATATTGCATTAAATATTACATCTGTATAATATTATACAAATATATAAAATAATAATTTCCTTTGAGTTACACTGGGAGAAAATATTTTAAGCCACCTTTTCATGAAAACAAATATTTGTATCTCATTTTATTTTTGTAAGCCTCCTTACTGCATTTGCTTCCAAGGCCAACTTTTCTTTACTTCAAAAAGAGCAAGGGCTGAATGAAATGGCAAGAGATATGATGAGATGTTAGGAGTTTCCTCTCCTCTTGAGCTAGATGTCTCTTGGAGAAGGAGTTTAGAGCTGGTCCAGATATAGTGGTATGAATGATTACAAATGTGTCTTCGAATGCTCACACCACACGTCTGTAATTCAGGTTACCTTATGTAGTGTGGCGCCGGGTCTTCTGCTTGTCTGGTAAAACCTGAAGTGTAAGCATGTTTTGGATCATGTCCTTTAAGCGTTGTCGTCTTGTCAGAAGCTCTCTCTGTCACTGCCCCCTGCACTCTGGAAGAGCTTTCTCTCAAGGTCCTCCTAGTCCCATTTCTGTCTGCCAGCTTTCAAGAGAACTTTAAAGATCTGGGTCTTTCCACATGCACTGGGCTACAATGCTTTGTGGGCCCAGTGCTGAAGTTGAGTTGTTGTCTAAATCAAGGGTCACCAACCTTTCGATGTTGATGGACTGGTGAGAAAGAGAGGGGCAGTCACCTTTATGTGCACATAGATGCAAATGTGGCTGCGTGTGTGTGCACACAGTCAAGGTCGTGAGCATGCGTGCTTCGCAAATGGGGCTGCTAGTGCCGGTACGTAGCTTGTGGCTTGGCTAATACTGGCATGAGACTCACAGCTTGGCTAGCACCAGCATACAGCTTGCAGCTCAGCTAGTGCCAGCGAGAGACAGGCAGCTCAGCTAATGCCAGTGCAAGGCTTGTGGCTCAGCTAGTGCCGTTGAGAGGCTCGCAGCTCAGCTAGCACCAGCAAGAGGCTTGCAGCTTGGCTAGAAATGGCACAAGGGTGTGTGTGTGAACATGCGGATGTGCATGCATGCACTGGCCAGCTATTCATGCGGCCTGCTAGCCAAAAGGCCCCAGCCTGGTAGTGGGCTGCAGCCCATAGGTTGGGGACCTCTTGTCTAAATTATGAATGGCTGTTTGATTCCTGCTTTAATTGTTGCATTGTTTTGAAATCTTGTTAGTTCCCTTAGAAACTGAAATTATAACTATATTGACAAGCAAACAAGCAACACATAATATAGAGGCTCAAATGCCTATTTATACAGTTGTGCTAGAGAATAAATGGAATAATTAGAAGAAGAATGGCAAAACCCCTTGACCCAGTTTAAGGAGAATGTCTCTCTATGTGTGCATGCACATGTATTCCACTATATAAATTAGGTTTTGTTATTTAATGCAGAAGTTTTCCAATCAGAAAAAGAAATGAGAAAACTGTTCTTCAATGTAGCCTAAAGTCATCATCATAAAATCTTGTTGCCATGCTGGGAGATTTAGCTTATTGTGGCAATTATTTTAGTATGATACCTTGGGGAGGCCCATCCTTTATAAATAACTCTTGCCTTTGGGTAACACTTCTCTGCTCATGTAATTTTATTTTCATGCCTCAATGACAGAACAAGCATTAATTATGGACACAGATAATGCCAAGTGATGAATTGTTTTAACCCTGACACGATAAATCAACTGGCATGGCTATATGCTTGCAGTGGCACTATGCCATTTTTATTCTTTCCGACCCAATGGTAAAGAAAGGAGCTCAGCAGTCTACCTGGCAGGATGACTTTGAAAACTGAAGAGGACTAAAATTAGGTGTGGTGGGAGAATCCAACAAAAGAAAGGTCAAGTTTGAAAATGGGCCATGTTATGTCCTGGGCCTGCTGAGTGACTCAGCAGGTGCAGGAAGCTGCAGAGAGCCCCGGGCAGATCACATGGTTGCCCGGGACCAGACAGACTGTCTCCAGCCTATTGCACATGCAAAAGGCAGAAAAATCTGTTGCATTGATTGGCTGGCACTGTCCCTGAAAAGGGGTATATAAAGGAATCTGCACCATTTTGTTTTGGTTCTGTTGGAGAGTCAATAAAGAAGTATCTGTTGTTCCTTTGCCTCGTCTCAATGCCTCACCAATGCACAGAACAGAACATTGGTGACGAGGATGGGATCGTGCTGAAAGAAAACAACGAAAGAAAATAGGCTGACTCACCACAGAAGGCCTGAAGTACTGGGAAGTTCGACCTTCTGAAGAGCACAACTCTGCCTGCCAGTACGAAAACACTGGAGGAGAGCTCTGCAAGATTCGTCCAGGAACCCCTTCTCAAGCAAAGCAGCATGGGGCATTGTCGAGGCCACCAAGGAGCAATGCTGTCCAAGCTAGGCCGTCTGTCAGAATTCGACACAGCACATCCTGAGCATTGGAGTTCGTACGTGGCCCGGGTAGAGAACTATTTTTGGGTAAACCAAGTTCGGGAGGATGGTCTCAAGGCTGCAATGTTACTGTGTGTCTGTGGGCAAGAGACATTTGATATTGCCGAAAATCTGGTTGCCCCAGCACCACTTGAATCTATCGCTTATTCTGAGCTGAAGAAAATGCTACGTAAACAATTCAAACTGAAGCTTTCGGTGATTGCATGGTGTCACACATTCGAGCAGAGGGACCGGCATCCTGGAGATCCTGCTGCAGACTTTATTGCTGCGTTGCAACAAGCAGCGAGGCCATGGGAATTTAAGGACTTGGAAGAAAGACTTTGTGATCGTCTAGTTTGTGGGCTGAGAAGTCGTGAACTACAGCAAAAAGTATTTGTGAGAGAAGACGTTTCCTTCCAGAACGCCCTGAGGGAGATTTCAGCTGACGAAGCAGTGGGCAGAGCTGTGAAGGCCTTGAGGCTGGCCAAGAACCCTCCAATGTTGAGCGCAGTCCATCAAGAGGTCACTTGAGAGGTATTCGAACAGGATTCAGAGACGGAGGTTGACTGATTGCAACAGCCAGTAGAGAAAAGGCCTCAAGAGTGAAAGAGAAGGCAACTCTATTCCCTCGGTGTTTCGGATGTGGAGGACGCCACAAGTGCTCCGATTGCTATTTCTGCTCTGCCATTTGCTGGGCATGTGGCAGGCAAGGCCACATAGCCGCCGTCTGTTTGGGTCTCCAGAAAGACCGGTTTTCGGAAGAATTGCCTTGGATAGAATTGCCTCGGATTGTGGACTTGGGGAATTCCACCCCACCAAGGAACTCTGGTCTGGGTTTACAGGATCTGGCCAGTCAGCATGATGGAGGGTCGCCTGAATCTAGGGGGCATCAAAGTCCTGGTGTGCCAAGCCTGGCAGGCGAGCTTGCAGGCCAGGCAATCACAACCGCTCCAAGAAGATCAGAGCAGGCCAGAGGTCCACCCAAACATTTACAGGAGTATGTAAAATTCCTGTCAGTAGGTGGGCAAGCTTAAGGGTATGGGTACTTAGAAATCAGAACATGCTCAAAAGAACAAGTGTTAGATTTATAATAGTGCAAAAATAGTAAGTGTTCACTTGTTTTGAACCAAGAGGGGAGGGGTGTTATGTCCTGGGCCTGCTGAATGACTCAGCAGGTGCAGGAAGCTGCAGAGAGCCCCGGGCAGACCACATGGTTGCCCAGGACCAGACAGGCTGTCTCCAGCCTATTGCGCATGCACAAGGTGGGAGAATCTGTTGCATTGATTGACTGACACTGTCCCTGAAAAGTGGTATATAAAGGAATCCGTACCATTTTCTTTTGGTTTTGTTGGAGATTTAATAAAGAAGTATCTGTTGTTCGTCTGCCTCATCTCAATGCCTTACCAACGCACAGAACAGAACAGGCCAGATCCCAGCTGGGATATGACTGCAGAATATTAGGCTCAAATCATAACTGCCTCAAAGTCATTCAAACCATAACTCTTGTTCTGAAATCCTGCTTGCTCCCTCGAAGTCACTCAAACCTTTTCAGAAAAATGAATTTCTTCTGTTCCCTGTAGAAAGAGTTATATATTCCACACGGTATTTGGGAGTAGAATTTATAAGCAATTAAGGAAGGCACACGGTGGCGGTCAGGCATTCATTAGCTGGTTTACCTCCATCCCTCGGCCAAACAGATTGTGTTCAGATTTGGTGAATTCTATCTCCCAACTGTGTTCTCCATATCTGTCCTAGCACAACTAATGAAATAAGCAATGTCCTGCAGGAGTGGAGCTTATGTGCATCCAGTCATTACCTTCTGAAGCTTCCTGCTGGAAGAGAAGCTGGAGATGGACATAAAGATGGGGAGCTCAGGCATGGAATTCACCCGAGAGCAGTGTGCTATGGATTTAATAAGTCTCTCCTCCTGCCTGCTGAAGAGGAAATGCCAAAGCGATGTTGTGGATTTATTAAGAGCACGCTGATTTCAGACGAAAGGAGAAAAACAAATCAAGTATGAAGCCCAACCTCATCCATTCTTGCCAGGATACTGGCAAAGAGCAAGACAATGCTGTAGCTTTAAAGCCCCTGTTTACTGCTAATTCTGTAGAATTCTTTTTCCTGGCTGATGTTGAAATATTGGAACAATAAGCAGGGGAACATCAAAAAAGGAAGGATGACAGCATGTCAGGAGGCAGCAGAACTGAAGAGAGGCTGCTCGTGGATCAGTGCTTGTCACCTACGGAGAAAAGGCATTTTGCCACGGATCAAAGGGAGCAGCGCATTCCTTTTTCTGGATGCTCCTTTATGGCTCCAAAATGCAGTTTCTTTGCACCTGCTTATTTCTTTTTCACCATGTGTTGTTCTGACATATTTCTTGCACTCTAGCAGGGAGTTCCTAAGCCAAGTTACAAATGAGCCAAAACAATGCAAAAGCCGTGCAAAACGTGACGGTTTCTGCCCTGCTTTTTAACCGAGAGATTTACTAATGGAAATGCCACTAACAGAAAGGAGAGGAAATCAAAACTAACCCTCCCCTCCCCTTAAAAAAGATTTTTTTCCTTCAAGCTCTGTATTGTAAATCAAGGAGCACATGTAACCATTAGCACTATTCATCTCTGTTCCCTGTTCTGTCCCACAAATTCAGAATATTTATAGATTGGTCTGGGAATAAGATCTATTGTGTTGCAAATGTCAGACAGTGTAGAAGAAGGAGAGTTTGTAAGATCTAAAGTAAGATGAAATAAAGATAACTAGATATAAAAAATCATATATTTTAAAATATATATACTTTTTTTTTTACTCTGGCAAGGACTCAAAGTGGCTAATAAAATTTAGAAAACAACACTAAATTGTAAAAAGTTCAAACACTACATTCTACATAAACTGATTTGATGTATTAAAATTATTTAATAGCTAAATCCCTGGCAAAAGACATGATTGTTCACCCTTTTGAAAGCTAAGAAAGTCTGGACCAAACATGGTTCTTGAGGGAAGAATTCCTTATCTTGAGAGCAACACAAGAGAAGGTCTTTTCTCACATGCCAGAAAGATGGGTCTCTCCTACAGATCTCAACAGCAGCCAATGTGTAATGGCAGACTCCTGAGAATGCCAGGCAAAGCCAAGAAAAGCATCCAGTGGATCATTATATAAAACAACCCACTTTGTAGAGGTACAAATGACCAGACTCAGATTATCTTACTTCAGGTGTAGTATTTGAAGACCAAGAACTAGAGAAAAGGTTCTAATGGTGGGAAATGTGAAGGAAAGAAAGGAAGAAAAAAAAAAACCAGCAGCAAGATGGAGGGAATCAGTGGCACTGGTGATGAGTGTATCATTGGAATAACTAGATTAGGGATTGCTAGGATTGAAAAACCACTTGGGGGCACATAATCAATCAATCAATAAAATTACCGGATCCAACCAGCTCAAGAAGCATCTAGAGCACTAGATACAGTTGTTCAAATACAGTTCTTACCACTTGCAAATTCAAATACTATTCCCAATCTCTCTTGTCATTTGGGCCTGAAAAGGTCCATTTTTTTGTTTTTGTTTTCATTGCCATGTATTCTGAGAACCAGAAAAAAGTACAGAGTAGTTTCTTGCCAGTGATAACTAGTTCATTTAGTTCATGCTGTTGCACTATTCAGGATGCAACACGAGGAGGCTTTACAACCCTCTTTACTAATCTAGATGAAATATATATATTTCATCTAGATTAAAGTCCATGTATGAGATGCCATATGCTAAATAAATAGCCACTTGTAAATACCTGAGAATCCTGGTCTTTTAGTGGGAGAGTAATCCTACCCAAAACAAGATAAACCACAGACCCTAAGTTTTTTCCTATTTACTAAGAGCTCAGGTATGTTTATTCTTTGTGTTATTTTTTGTTTTGAATAATGACTTATTTTAAATTGTAAAGAACAGCTGTAGTTTTTAATGTATGGGTTTATTCTTCATAGTAATTGGAACATCCAGGAGGA
Organism: Bothrops alternatus; assembly: GCA_034064705.1. Taxonomy (NCBI): domain Eukaryota; kingdom Metazoa; phylum Chordata; class Lepidosauria; order Squamata; family Viperidae; genus Bothrops; species Bothrops alternatus. The sequence continues at coordinate 12,675,699 of JARGCV010000023.1, forward strand.
AAGGTGGGCTATCCGTTTTAAAATAAATAGAATTATGTGCCTATCCTGCTATTCAGATGCGATGCCTTCTCTGTCCATCTCTTATGAGGATAAATTAGCAATCTGTTTAGGATGCTGGATTTTAGTGAACCTGGTTTCAAATTGTGAATTTCTTAGGTGCAAAAAGGTTTTATAAAAAAAAAAAATAAAGACTGAATGTTCATGTTAAACAGATATGTTTCTTCCACTGAAATCTATTCACACATTTAGCTAAAAATCAGTTCCCCTGAGTAATCAAGTAAACAGGGTATTATGAATCATCCTGAGGGTATCTCAAAGCTTTTAGATCTGGTATGGAATGACATTTGCCCTCAACTCTTTTTTCCTATGCCATTTGCATTATATCACTTATTTTTTTCTCTCACTTTTTTTACTGCCTTCTGGTGTCACATCTCTGCTTTGTCATTTATAGCATTTTTTAAATGGAAGCCAGAAGTATCCCCCAAAATCCTGTGCCTAAAAAGTTGTTCCATCTGTGATATGCTGAAATAAAAAGGGTGTTTTATGTGTACAGAAGGATTTTCCCCCCAATGTATTGCTGAGCACATCCCCTCCGAGTTGTTACCACCGTACCTTCCCATCTGTTTTCAGGTCTTTAATGAAACAAATGATTGGACAGTTCTCGCTATTTTAATTAACTTCTAGGTCATGACAGAGATTTGACAATACGCTCACTACATCATTATCTTAGAAATTTTATTTCTCCCTTTGAAATAGGTCATAAAGTCAAATCTGGGGATGCTTACCTGCATGAATGTAATTATTCTGTTCTTAGCAGTTTTCAGGATGCCAACTTCCCTGATTAGGCAAGAACTTTATTAATTTAATGAACAAGGGCCAACCCACAATGGTTTTTCATCTGATTTTTATTTTTTTAATTCCACAAGTATATAAAAATTAAGATAATCAATTGTATAAAAACTCTTGTAATACAGTCATATTTTAGCCAGGTATAACTCAATGAGTGAATAGCTCAGAGGATGGCAAAAGAATGGCAGAACAAATTACTAAGACTTAGGGGAATTCTTAAAGGGAACAAAGTTACATAAATCTATCAAAATTGCAAAGAAGTTCTGAGAAGCAAAATCTGTTCTAAAGGTTGAAGTGGATTGGTGAAGAATTTATTTTATGAAATTGAGGCACCTGATTAATTCAATTATTTCTGCAAAAGTGAAACTTCACAGTTAGAGCAGCCTTCTTCAGTATGGAATTCTTCAGATACATTGGGATTCCAAATTCAAAGTTCTAGTTATTGTTTTGCAGATTTACTACCTCCATTACTTTGTTTACATTCAGATTAGGCTACTGCAATTGGTCTCAATGGTGCTGCTTTCTTCAAACAAATAATACAGATTTATTTATTTGCTTGTTTGTTTGCAGGAAACATCTATTTCTAGTTCATATCAGTTTTCACTGTTCACTCCTAAATATATTCTCTTCCTGTCAGATTTGTAACTAAGTCTGTAAAACTTCCAAAAGTATGTTAGCCTCCTTTGTTTCTTATCTTGGTGATTAGGGAAGAAGAAGAAAAAATTCAGCCTAATTCAGTCAGGTTGGGAATCCATCTCCAATACAGGGAGATGAAGGATGTCTATCCACCCAGAAGGGAGGAATCTTTCCTTATGACCATAGCTTTATTATGTCTCTAAGCTAGCTTTTAACCTCTTTGCAAACACAGAAGGGTTTAGTTTATTGACACACGGATACATGTATGTACATGTGCACACATGCCACTCAGAAGGTTGAGAGCCTGGCTGATACGGGCAAGGCAGGATTGTACACAGACTCCTCTTTTTTCCTTTGACAGCGATTGGGTTAGGGTTGCTGCAGCTGATCAGAAGCACCACCAAAAACAGCAGAGTCTGTGTGCATGTCTGCTATGCGCTCACCAATCAGCCATGCTCTCCATGCCTTAGATCAGCTGCAGCACACTGTGGAGAGCAAGGCTGATGCGGGCTAGGCAGGCTCGCAAAGAAACTCTGCTTTTTCCAGTGCCAGTTCAGCCAATTTCCCTCTTTCTTCTCCCTATTTCTCCTCCTCCTTTGACAGTGGTGGGGTTTAGGGGATGATCAATCCCCATTTGTGGCATGGCCGCCAACCAATCACTGCACCCTCCTTTCAGGAGGGCAACACCAGCAGCCAATGCAGCAGCAGGAAAAGCAGAAGACAACGCTGCCCACTAGAACCGCCTGGTGGCACAGTAACTGCACTTCTCCTCAGCTTCAGGAAGCTTGTGAAATGGAAACTTGATAGTGAGAGCTGTAGGGCACTTGCTGAGGGAGCTGCTACTGGTAACAGAGCCAGGGAAACGGGCTGGGTGGGGGGAGCTACCAATGCCACTGCCCTGAGGCTTGGCAGATCCCTCCCCCATGCAGTCATGATTTCCCCTCCCCAGCCAGCCAGCCACCATCCCCTGACCTACTCCTTGCCTGGCTGGCTGGCACAAAACCTAACCACTCTTCTCTTCGGCAGTGGCAGCCTAATGGACCTGAGCAAGCTGCTGGCAGTGCCGGCCTGAGGCATGGGGGGCAGGGGGAGGGGGAGGCAGGCAGTGCAGCAGCTTGGGTACCTTGGCTTCATCCAAGTTGAAAGTGGAGGCGCAGCAGCGGGATTGCTCTCAAACAATAAGAGCTGGGTGCATTGCTCGCTCATGTGCACCCACCTTATTGAGAGCAATCCTGCTGCTGTGCCTCTGCTTTCTTCAACTCGGATGGAGCTGAGGAGCTGCTGGTGGCCACTTGAGTGGGGAGGATGAGTTTTGCTGCTGCTGCTGGACCACACCTGCTGCTGCCTCCCAAACTCCACCTTCGCCACTGGGTGTGAGCAGCGGTGGGGTGCTCTGTCATGGGGGGAAAGCACTGGCAGCTTAACCCTAACCCCTGCCCTGTCCTGCCCCCTCCCTCATCCGGCAGGACGAGCCTCCTGCCCACCGCCCCACCCACCAGAGACACCCTGGATCTCCCCCAACCCTGCCTGGCCCTCACAGGCATCCCTCCCCAGGAGGAACATTGAGGTGGCCATGCCCACTCTGGCTTCACCCACCCATTACCCAGTGATATATAAGTGGGTTTTGGGTTGCAGTTTGGGCACTCGGTCTTTAAATGGTTCGCCATCACTGAAATATGTGAACAACCGGTTCTATGTGTGGATGCCACTTCCGGAAGTCCATTCTGAGCCTGGGCAACAAAAAAATTGCTACTGGTTCTGCCGAGGTGATGCGAACTGGCTGAATCCCACCGCTGGACCTCTCTGAACTTGCCTGAGGAGTAAAAAGAATGCATGAAGCTCTTCTGATATTCCATCACTATTACATGTTTGATACAAGCAACAGAGCCTTTTCAGAAATGTTGTCTATATCTTTTCACAGAAGATCCACCTGGCCTGATCCCTGTTGGCTATCTACAGTTAAAATCCAATTTATCTCAATAGGTCTTGCTGGTTTTTTTTTTTCAAAGAAAGCTTCTTGATGAGTTGTTGCTTCTTTTCTCTCAGTGTTCTGCTGCTTGATTCAATGTATAGTGTAACTGGATCATTTTGGTGGATATAATATCTATGTTTTATTGGATGTAATAGATAGGGATTTGCACCCAAAGGAAGAATTCTTGCAAACTGCTTCCCATTCATTTCCCTTTAATGGAACTTTCTATTTGATGAAAAGTGCTGATGGACTTCTGGGGCCGTAGTGATCTATTTTCAATCGCCTTGAATATCTCATGTTGAGAAGCTGAATAAAAACCTGAAATAAATAATGAGAGAAGACTTAGTTGTTGTAGCAATTACAATTATAATAATTAGACAAAAATGCTGTGGCACCAGGCTACTCTACTTCACAATTCTACAATAAGGATTATTAAAAGTGAAGTGTTTGGATAAAAAAATGAAAACCGGCATTCTATATTATTTGCAATAGAAAGCTGGCTAAAAAAAATAGGAAGAGAGTAATAATATGCAATTGAACAGCAATAAATTTAATCTTTTATGAGAAATTTATTTCTGCCTATCAGTGCCATGACTCCAATACTCATTTTAACAGGTTACTGGCACAGTAGCCAGTTACTTCCCATTAATTTATTTGAAGAATACAATCTGTATTGAGCCCTAGTTGCTATGCAATATAATAAGCTCTACTTTCATCAGGATGGGTTGAAGCAATCACTAAGCAGTGTATAATGCATTGAAGAAACAAAGCAGGAGAGTGAGTCAGTCCTACACTATTTATTGTAAGTGCTACAAAATACAGGATAATATAGGATCTTACCTAAAGTCTCGGAGAAGACAGCTAAGACTCTATCCCAAAACCATAATTGATCATCTTCTAAACTACCTTATTGGAACATATTCTACAGCAGAGGTCCCCAACCTTTTGAGCACCAGGGACCGGTTACGTGGAGAGAGGTTTTTCCACGGACTGGAGGGGGTCTGGTTTTGTGTGCTGCCTGCATCTTGTGGATGGGGCTTTCCTTGTTTGTGCAGACCGGTTGCTGGCATGCCACGGCCCAGACCCCTGTTCTACAGTCTCATCCTTACATTTATTTACATAGATACCACTTACTTACTAAAAAGGAAGCAAAGTAGAACAATAAAGTCAGGATGCCCTCCTGCTCAGTTGGCTAAGTGGATGAAGTGTTAGAACAGAGGTCCTCAGCCCCTGGACCATGGACTGGTATCAGTCTGTGGCCTGTTAAGAACTGGGCCGTAGAACAGGAGATGAGTGGTGGGCTAGCAAGTGAAACCAAATCATCACCAGTGCCCCCGATCCGTGAAAAAATTGTCTTCCACGAAACCCATCCCTGGGGCCAAAATGGTTGGGGGGGGGTCACTGAGTTAGAACACTGCAAATAATTTGTTTTATAACAGACTCTTGATTTTTTCAATTCTATGTTTCCATCTTTTCTACTCAATGGATCAGGGTATTTGTAAATGTTCCCATAAAATGTTTTCACTTTTTGTTCTCCTTTGAGAACACATTTTGTATTCTCCTTCATTTGATATATGTGTTCCTTTCTCAAGGAAAAAAAAAGACTTGTTTATTAGTAGCAGTCAAATGAACATGATAGATGCTTCCTTTAGCTTGTTTCCCTTCATCAGTTCTGAACGGTGCCAGGTGATGATTTCAGCTCTCTGGTCTTGTTCCTTCCTTATCTTTTGCTTTTCTGGTCAGCCAATAATATTACAGGAGGATACTCAAGTAGGATTCAGAGAGAACATGATACATATAAAAATGTATATACATACATATTGTTGTGAGTGTCTCTGGCCAGGCTAGATACTTGTCCGATGATGATTATGACTCAGCACCGGCAGGCCCTTCTGGGTGTGTTCTCCTCCCGGCAGCTGAGCCAGATACCACGGAGATTGGTATGCATGCTGAGTCAGAGGACGATGACTCAGATGTGGGCCAGGAAACTAATTGGCTCGATCCACGATACCGACGGGCTGATAGGCGTAGGGGTCGGTTGGGTGGACGACGAACGTGACCTGGGAGGCTATATTAACAGGGAAACGGAAGCCTCTGTTTTAGTCACGAGCAACGTTGTGCTCAAGAAGAGACCTGAGAGATTTCACAGTGAGTTTATAACTGGTGTTCTTAGTGTGCTTGTGGAAACTGTTAAATAAAGCCGTGTGTTTTGAACTGACTTCGTGTGCACTCTTAACGACCTCGTTAAGGGGATTCTTGGCAGCTGAGAGGGGCTAGACAGAACACATATATATACATATATAGATAAATATAGATAGCAGAATGAAGATATATAAATTACAAGTATACATTTGTCATTACAAACCATGCAAAAATCTGAATAATATTCAGATATACAAAATCTTTTGTGCCACTTGCTTAGTCAGTCAGAATGGCTGGATTGTAAAGAATAAGATTCAGAAGTTAAAATTAAGGGTTGTATTTTTGGTCTGAATGAAACTTCAGAACGATTGGACAACCATCAGGGTGGTATAGGGTCTCCTGCCTAGAGCAGGGGGTTGGACTAGAAGACCTCTGGGGTCCCTTCCAGTCCTATGATTCTATTCTGTTCTGTTCCTATTCTATTCCACTCCATTCCATTCTTCCCTGATGCAAATATTGTAAAAGCTAATTACTAAAGGCATATTTCACCTCACTCAGAGAAATAATAAGAAAAATGAAAATGACTGTCAAATTCAATTCAACAAATAAACATGGAGAAGAATTTTTGAAGTGAAAATGGGGAGCAGCATATCAGTGTTAAAACTGGCTGTGGTTTCAAATACATGGAGGAAGAAATACTTAGTTGGGAAAAGTTGTTAGGTCTTTATTAGGTGATACAACCATCATGTCACACTATCCGTTACTCTTGCTCATAGCCTGCAACACCCTCGTAGGTTTTGGACCATTTTCACAGAAGCATGGAATTAAAAGTAATAAAGGAAATCTACTTTAACTCTCTATCAGAGCAATGCAGAAAATCCTTTGTTAATAATAGAAAGGAATGTATAGATTTATTTTCATCTACTCATATACAATACAAATTATACATTTTTATTGTCTGGTATGCAGAATTTTTTAAATATGGCTTTCTATTCAGTGTGAATGCTGACTTGGGCATAAAAAGCCTTAGAGACCCTGAAATATATATTTAAAGGCATATGTGACAGCACTTTTTCCTCTTAATACTTAAATCGCTTTTGAATGGATTCAAATATTTTTTGTCCTTTGGGTACTTAGATTGATTCACTCATAAGGAAGGATTAAAAGAGAGGTGTGTGTATGTATATACATACTGTATATACATATACTCTCACACACATATAATACATACACACACCTACATATACATATACACATACATGTGTTTGTGTGTGTGTTTGTGTGTAATTTAAGCTCTTAGAGGAGACATAAATATCCATAAATATTTGAAGGATATAAACATTAGAGCAATAAATTATTTACTTTGGTAGAAGGGATGTGAAAAGTATTGGGATGAGATTTAAAATAAAAAAAGAATTGAACAATTTACTGACAGCATGACCTCTTTTAATGTGAAATATTTTGCATGTTGAAAGTATTTTAGTTAAATTTCCTATTCATGCTGTATATATATAATCTGGAGGAAACTCTTTTTCTTGGTGTGTCTCCTCCTCCTCCTTTTTCTAACTGCGCTCAAAATGTTAATGGTCTCTTCTTAAAAACTTCCAGTGTTGGAGCATTCACCGCTTCTGGAGGCAGGTTGTTCCACTTGTTAATTGTTCTAACTGTCAGGAAGTTTCTCTTTAGTTCTAGGTTGCTTCTCTCCTTGATCAGTTTCCATCCATTGCTTCTTGTCCTGCTTTCAGGTGCCTTGGAGAATAGCTTGACTCCCTCTTCTTTGTGGCAGCCCCAGAGATATTGGAACATGGTTGCTAAATAAGGGTTAATGGAGTTCACGTGCGGTTGGACTTAGCCCACTTGTGGCAACATAGAGACTCTAGGCTGATTCTTCTTTTGACTCTGCCACTCCTTCTCATACTATGATTTTTGAAATAATATAAATAAAATAAATACATGGATAATGAGCCCTCTTCATCCAAATTTCCTAAATTCCTCAATACACAGTCACCTACATGACTTTGTGTTCACATTGTCTATGATCCAGTTCGCCATCTGATTACTCTATATTTGACAATCAATCATATGCCGTCTAGTTGGGTATTGATTCAGAGTGATCACACAGAAAGAACTTCTCCAGGATGATCTGTCTCCAACCTGGTCTTTCAGTTCTTCCAACAGTGCACCTCTCACCACTATGACTGAGTCCATCCACTTTGCAGCTGGTAATCCTATTTTTCTCTTTCTTCCACCTTTTCTAGAAATATAGGCTTCTTAAGAGATTAATAATAATAATAATAATAATAATAATAATAATAATAATAATAATAATAATAATAATAATAATAATAATAATAATAATAAAATTTGGAAGGGACCTTGGAGGTCATCGAGTCCAACCCCCTGCTCAGGTAGGAAACCCTATACCATTTTGAACAAATGGCTGTTCAGTCTCTTCTTAAAAACTTCCAGTGTTGGAGCATTCACCGCTTCTGGAGGCAGGTTATTCCACTTGTTAATTGTTCTAACTGTCAGGAAGTTTCTCTTTAGTTCTAGGTTGCTTCTCTCCTTGATCAGTTTCCATCCATTGCTTCTTGTCCTGCTTTCAGGCGCCTTGGAGAATAGCTTGACTCCCTCTTTTTTGTGGCAGCCCCAGAGATATTGGAACACTGCTATCATGTCCCCGCTCGTCCTTCTCTTCATTAAACTAGAAATACCCAATTCCAGCAACTGTTCCTTATATGTTTTAGCCTCCAGTCCCCTAATCATCTTTGTTGCTCTTCTCTGTACTCTTTGTAGAGTCTCAGCATTTTTTTTTACATTGTGGTGACCAAAACTGGATGCAGTATTCCAAGTGTGGCCTTACCAAGGCATTCTAAAGTGGTATTAACACTTCACGTGATCTTGATTCTATCCCTGTTAATGCAGCCCAGCACTGTGTTGGCTTTTTTGGCAGCTGCAGCACACTGCTGGCTCATATTTAAGTGACATTCAGTTTATTACATTATTATTTATTATTTATTTATTTATTATTATTTATTACATTATTTATTACATTCAGTTTATGATAATTTAAGCCTGGTCATTTGTGTTTCAAGTAACTACTTTGGATTGATTTGGCCTATGATAATTTGGAGAATGGGTATATATGGTATATACAGCCCATTTACCATGGTATCATTCTGATAGATTCCATAGATTTCTTCCCACACACCCCTGAGTGCCAGAATAACTCCCACAGCTCATGCAGTGCCATCAAAAGTGCATGAATACATGTCCTAGCAGAGGTTTTGAATCATTTAGAATAACATCTGGCTGCCACTGGATCTCCTTGGTTTTCTCATGAATCTTTTCCAAAACTAAAATTTAAAAGTGTCAGTTATTATAACCATTCATATGAGAATTCACTGTGAAGATCCTTTTGGTGAAGACTAATCTAGGATCATTTATTTAGTTATACAGATTATCACATATTCTCAAATTGTGGAGTACCAGACATATAATCACTTTCAGGGTCAAATTCAGCAGAGTAGTTTAAACAAACAAATAAATGTTAGATATTAATGTCTACATTATTGCACAATAATCTAACACACACATATTATATATATACATACACACACATATGAAAGGGAGAGAGAGAGAGAGAGAGAGAGAGAGAGAGACAGACAGACAGACAGACAGACAGACAGGAAAAAGCTGTAACCAAAATCTTAAACATCCTTTGCATACCCAACTTCCAATGGCATAACCTCCTATGAAATGCTGTTCTTCCTCTTGGCAAATGTTTGATCATAGAAAGGCAAACATTCTCTGAATAATCTTTGATGATACCAACTTTACTATTGCAAAACATTTTTGTTTCCCAGAAAATCAGAACTGAAATTGTTTTACAGCACCTGGCAGAATTATTTCTTCTATTCAAATGTGCACTCCACTCAAATATGCTCAAATGCTAAGACACACTGCATGCCAACTAATTCTGACCATATTCAAAACCATTACATACCCTTTCCAAAATCAGTGCCATTTATTATTTTAGCCTGATCTAAATGTGTCCTCAGGTGTTGAAGTGGAATTGGTACATTAGAAATCTCCAATTATCTCAGCATGCTATGACCTCCCATGTTGGTGGCAGTTGTTAATAGGAGACTGGAACAGACAGCTGAGTACATCCCTGGTTTTCTACAGACCTTCTCAGTTACACAGAAAGTCAGGAATGAAATGAATGAATCCTGACTATAGATTTCTGCTTCCATTCAATAAATATCCAGAAAGAGTTCTAGTTCAGCAATATTTCACTAAAAATGTACCAGAACAGGAATAGAGTGGAAGAGATTTGTATTTTTTCATTGACATCCTGGATCACAGACTCTTTGTTTTCTCACTACTCAATTAGTATAAATGGGTTAACTTATGACTAAAGTCAATCCTCATCTGTTTTTCTGCTTTGTTCAATTTGTGGGTTCCAGCAACATTGTTGAAGCTACTCCAAGTTCTTTTCTTTCTCTTGCATTTTGGGCAACTTTGGGTTAAGATAGAAATGGTATGGCATATTACAAGTCAAGAGCTTATTTCAGAAGCTGCTGGTATATCACCATCTTGGCTCCTCTTTGGGGGTATGACTACGGTAGTATTGCTAAAACACAATACCAAAAAAAAAAAAATCTAGTACAATTCCAATTAAAAAGAGATACCACAGAGAACAAACAAAAGAAATCGAGTCAGTAACTCCTAATAAAGGACATTGCCAGAAGGACTTCTTATTTACAATACAACAAGACTAGATTTCAAGGGCTAATTAGGAAACAAATTTGTTTAGTTATACACAGCTAATGGCACCAACATTTGAAATTGAAGGAATCTGGAAATAAACCCCAGGCCTTTTCTTTTCCCCCCATAAGACACATGACAATTAGTGGAAGAATTTCAATTGAGGGAAAAATAGCTAAGAGAAAGGATTAAACACAGAGACTGCTCTCACCATACTGCTTGCCTTCCACAATTGGATTTCAATAAAGTAAAACAAAGCAAAATCAGCCCAGATCTTCCATATATTTTTACACTCATTTGTTGCTTTCTAAATATGGAAATAAATCTGAAGGGTAAGTGGAAGTCTACATAATAGCTGCTCTTAAAACAACACTATGATTTTCCTATGAATTCTTCAATAGGAAGGACATTTATAAGTTTTCCTATGGATAAAAAAAATAGCAAGATGCTGAATACATATCAGCCTGAGGGTAGCTGTTAAATCTAATGAAGAAAAGCAACCTGTGGATTGTGGAAGCCAAAATTAACATTTTTGGATCTCTGAGGAAGACAAATTTATAAAGGACTATTTGCCTTGGATTTAGAGTTTATCTTTTATCTGTATGGTATCTATTTTAAAGTTTACATGATTTATTTTCAGTGTTTCCCATCTCAAATTCCCTGGAACTCACATCTCCAGTTTTTAGCAACTGAAGCAAGTGTTCTTGGTTACACGGGATTAATCACTGAGTACATTTTAAACTCCAGCTAACCCTGAAATCATTTCATTTCATTTATGTTTTAAATCAGGTCCTGGCCAATAGTCATAAAAATATAATGTCTTACATAATTAAAACCGAACAGATTCCTAGAAGATTTTAAAAGGAAGAGAGGATATTCCCTGGCATACTCAGAAATTAAATCATTCTAAGGATTTCAGGTTAAGGATCAGTACTTCATTTTTGTCCCATGGAGTAAAATGGAAAACTGAGTATGTCACTGAACCTCAAATATAGAAACCTCCTTAGAAAGTTGTTGCTATTGTTGTCATCCTTTCTTAGATTTATATCCTGGCCCACAGTCACCTAGTATGCTTTCTCCTGGCATGGCTGAAGGTGGACAAAAATCTGGGTTTCAACCTGGTTCAAACATCCTAACTGCAACAACCCCTTATCTCTTAGTGTGTTGTTTGGAAGCACCTCCAGCAGCTGAGAGAAAGAGAAAGCTACACAAGAATATCTCAAAGGATAATAGGGAATTGGGTTGTGGTGTTTATGGAATCATTGTGATAAATCAGGATATAATAAGTGGCTGTAGGTATAGATGTATCTTAAAAGAAGATCCACAGCCTGTTTTCAAAATTTCAGATGTGATTATCAGTCTAAAAACATTAGAGTTTTCTACTTCTGACTAATAAAATGTGAAAGGAATATGCATAATACATAAACATAAAGCAATTAAGCCAAGGGCATCAGTTTTCAACATAGAAGGAAGGAAGGAAGGAAGGAAGGAAGGAAGGAAGGAAGGAAGGAAGGAAGGAAGGAAAAGAAAGAAAGAAAGAACTCTAAATGTTTGCCAAAGGAAATGTCCTATTTGAAAAGACAGAAAATAGTTTTATGGTTGGCAGTTGTATTCTAGAGTTAACAAATTTATATGTCTGTCTGTTTTATTCAGTTTGATGTTTGACCCTGTGTGATTTTTCAGAGGTCAAACAAATAGAAAAATGAATTTAGGTTCCAGAATCACGAAGAATGCCTGAAGAGTTATGTACTTTTCTGTTATGCACTTTCTTTTATCTAATGTATTCCCAGCAGATGACTGTTGTCTTGATGGAGTGCAAGGTATGAAAATTGTTATCAAAGACCCCAAAAAGCATTGAGGGAGCCAAAATATTTATCTTATGTTTTTTTTCCTCCATTTGGTATTTACCTTGAAAAACTTGTTTGTATTGCATGGCACACTGGAAGCATGAATACTGGAAATAAAAAATAACCTTGTGTGGTCTGTTAATTGATGCACATTTATTCTTTCATTTGTTTTGTTATCTTGAGGCACTGAAAGAAAAGCAGGAAAAAGAACAAAAGCCAGAGGCAACTTGTCAAAATGTAGCCTTTAAGAAACTGAGTCCTGAACCTTGAGACTAGATGTTATTGTTCTGAATTGTAATTTAAACCCACTCTGTGGCACTGACTAATACATCTGGATGTTATTGAAGGCTTATTTGTGGCATTTCACTTATACAAAGATGCACACAGGTACACATAAAAAGACCAAACTTGCTTTTGGTGGATGGTGTTAGAAAATAGCCCAACATCTGCTGATATACAAACATGTTCTAAGTATTAAGATGCTCTGAAATCTAACTGGCTTCTAAGTACAAATTGATCTTATTTTGAAATATATTTTATTAATTTTATAATTTTAACAATAAATACATAGATAAACAAAAAGAATTTTCTATTGCCCTCTCTAACACCAACATACATTCATTTAAATTCATATATAGAATACTTTAAGTAAATAAAACAAATAACTACTCTTACCTATAGGTGCAGCTCGGACATCGCCCCCCCCACCACATCCACCCTCTCTCTTCCTCCCTATCTTCTATCCTACTTCCCTCTTCTCCACCTCTCTCCTTCCCTCTCTCCACTTCCTCTTCTTCTCCAACCTTCCTACTTCCTTCTCCCTCTTACACTCTTCCCCCTTCAGATGTACTGCAGGGGCGGTGTCCGAGCAACACCCCTAATATTACAAATATACAAAACCATCTAATCCCCCCCAACCTCCCCCCCCACCTTCCCGGAGTGAAAACAGGGTAGTTTAAAAAAAATAATCCTAATACAAATTTAACTATATGCTAAATACAATTTCTTGGATTGATATTTCCCTTGAATATACACAATCCATTTTCCCCATTCCAACATATATTTTTCATTTGAATAGTCTTTCAAATATGCAGATACTTTGGCCATCTCCACCAAATTTATAACTTTCAGAGTCCATTCTGCAGTAGATGGTAATTCTGCCTTCTTCCAATATTGAGCCACCAACAGTCTCGCTGCGGTAATCAAATTCAAAATCAAGTTCGTCTCAATGGTACTACAGTCTTTTATAATGCCTAATAAAAACAACTGTGGTGAAAATTCAATACATTTTTCAAAATATTTTGAAGTATCCACCAAATTTTTATCCAAAAAGCTTTGATTTTTTTTACAAGTCCACCATACATGAAAATAAGTAGCATCCATACAATCACATCTCCAACATTTAGATTGTAAATTAGGTTACATACATGATAGTTTTTTCAGATCCAAATGCCATCTATAAAACATTTTATAAAAGTTTTCTCTTAAATGTTGCGCTTGTGTAAATTTAACATTTTTCACCCAAATTCTCTCCCAAGTTTCCATCATTATTGGTTGTCCAAAATTTTGAGCCCACTTTATCATACAATCCTTAACTAATTCAGTTTCCGAATCAATTTCTATCAATACATTATACAATCTTTTAATATGTATTGACCTTTGATCTCTGATTTGTTTAATTAAATTTTCATCTATTTGAGATAAACCAATCTTCTGATCTTTTTTCCATCTAGTCTGAAGTTGTAAATATTGAAACCAAGTAAAAATTATTCCTTCCTCCCTTAACATATTCAGAGACTTCAATTGTAAGACATTCCCTTCTTTAAACAGGAGTTTCTTGTATGGCACCACATCATATAATTGTTCTCTATTTATATTCTCTATTGCGTGTCTGGGAACTGTCCATACAGGAATCTTATCATTTAATTTATACTGGTATTTTTTCCAGACACGCAAGAGAGCATTTCTCAGTAGCTGCTCTTTGAAACTCCTGTCCACCTTTTTATCATAAATTAAATAAGCATGCCAACCATATAATAAATCCTACCCTTCAATATTCAATACTCTGTCATTAGTTAAATTAACCCAATCACTTATTGCTACTAAAACAGCTGCATCATAATATAACTTCAAGTTAGGCATTTTCAAACCACCTCTTTCCCTTGTGTCCTGGATTATTTTTAATTTAACCCTCGGTTTCTTCCCATTCCAAATAAATCTATTAATGCCCTTCTGCCACTCCTCCAAATTCGCATCCTTTTTAAGTATAGGTATCATTTGAAAAAGAAATAAAAATTTAGGTAATACATTCATTTTAACTGCAGCTATCTTTCCCAGCAAAGACAATTGTAGTTTCTTCCATTTTTCCAATTCTATTTGTACCTTACTCCACAAAACTTCATAATTATTTTTATATAACTTTCCATTAGAGGCTTCAATATCAATTCCTAAATATTTGATTTTCTTAACTATCTCACATCCTGTTATTTTTTCCAATTCCTGTTTTAAATTAATGTTTAAATTTTTAACTAGCATCTTTGTTTTAGCTATATTTAATTTAAATCCAGATACCTTACCATAAATTTTAATTATCTCCATCAATCTCTTAGCAGACTGTATTGGTTGGGTCAGTGTCACAACCAAATCATCTGCAAAGGCACGTAGTCTATAGTCTTGTTGTCTAATCTCTATACCTTTTAAATCTTCTGCTCCTCTTATCCTATTCAATAAAACCTCTAAAGTTAAAACAAACAACAAAGGAGATAAAGGACATCACTGTCTAGTACCTTTCTCTATGTTAAATAAGTCTGTTAACTCCCCGTTCACAATAACCTGAGCTGTTTGTTTCTGATAAATCGCCAATATTGAATTAATAAACTGATCCCCCATTTGCATCCCAACAATCAATTTTTTCAAAAACAACCAATTCAGTCTGTTAAATGCTTTTTCCGCATCTAAAAACATAAGAACTACGGGCACCTGAGTATTCTTCTCCAAATATTCTATTATATTAATAAGTTGTCTAACATTAATTTTCATCTGCCTCCCTTGTAAAAAAACCAGTTTGATCAGTATGGATTTTTTGTTGTAAAACTGTCATTAATCTATTAGCCATCACTTTCGCAAAAAATCTTATAATCCGTATTCAACAATGAAATAGGTCTAAAGTTTTCTGGTTGAAGATTATCTCGCCCCTCTTTGGGAATTAAAGAAACATAGGCTTAATCGCAGAAATTATTTCTTCTGAGGTAATCGATATATTTAATCTTTCTCTTTGATCATTGTTAATTGCTGATACATTTTCATTTTGCAAAAAAAATCTATATCATTCTCTTGTACCTTCTCCTCAGCATATAACCTAGAATAAAATTCTAAAAAAGCTTTCTTAATAATTTCTTGTTGGAAAACCTCTTTCCCTTTATACTCTATTTTTTCAATTATTCAAGATTTTTGTTTTTTCCTTAATATGTAGGCCAACCATCTGCCAGGCTTATTAGAATTAAAAAACGTATTGTGTTTTGCATATTGTATATTCCTGGCCACTTGGTCTGCCATCAACAAATCAAATTGTTTCCGTAGGACCTTAATCCCCTCTTGAATAATTTTATCATCTGGTCTCTTTATTAATAACTGTTCCTTCTTTCTTATTTCCTCTTCTAGCTCCTTCCGTTTTTTCTTTTGTTTAACTCTATGCCTCTTGTTCAAATCTATTAAAATCCCATGCATATATGCTTTACTTGCATCCCATACCATTTCTATAGTTGTGCCCTTATGCATATTTAACTTAAAGAATTCCTTCATTAAACTTTTACATTCATTCACATTTATATCATATTTAAACAAATTTTCATTTAATCTCCAAGATCTTTTAGGTCTTTGTCCTTCCATTAGTTCCATCCAAACCGGATTATGATCTGTTAAAACTTTAGGTAGAATCTTTACCTTCTTTAAGCTAAAAAGAAAGTCACTTGAGGTTAATATAAAATCAATTCTAGAAAATGACTGATGCCTGTCAGAAAAGAAAGTAAATTCTTGCTCTTTACCATTTCTTTCTCTCCCTATATCTATCAAGTAAAAGTCATCCTTTATATCAAAAAAAGATTTAGGCAACTTAGCACATGTTTGAGGAATTGGTGATATCTTCTTTTTATCTAAATTAATATCTATCACACCATTCCAATCTCCCATTATTATACAAGACCTATAATCAAATTGTGTTAACTTTTTATATATTAACTTGTAGAATTTCTCTTGTTGTTGGTTTGGTGCGAATATTCCCATCAAAAGTATTGTTTTGCCTTCTTTTAACATTTCAATTGCTAAGTATCTGCCTTGTGTATCTGATTCTATTAATTTGGTTCTTATATAATTTTTAACATAGATAACAATTCCGTTCTTCTTCTCAGCGGGCGCTGAAACATAGTGTGTACCTAATTTATTATTTATCAAATATTTCTGGTCAGTAGTTCTGATATGTGTTTCTTGCAAACAAGTTACATCATTCTTACATTGGTTCAGATAATGAAATATCTTCTTTCTCTTCTGTGGGGAATTTAAACCATTGACATTTCATGTCAAAAATTTATTTGACATGACCAATTCCAGAAAGCCTTTGCAAGACCAATTCAAAATTTCCATCATTTTTCTTCTTTGGTCGAGCTCCCATGGCTTCCACACTTGTAGATACAGCTTCATGAATTGTGGTCAGATCTTTTTGTTCCATTTTTTTGTTCTTTACGCTTGGTGGTTGCCCGAGTTTGCCTTTGATCTCTGGGCATCTCTTCTTCTAAAGGCTGAAATATGTCAAGGCTCTGCTCAGGCAAATCCAATACGACTCGTTTATCATATCCTGTTGCTCCCAGAGGTTGTGAATCTTCAGATTGTAATTGTTCTTTTTGCTCTTTATTTACTTCTTTGAGTGGTTCAGAACTTTTTGGTGTTGGAGATGGGGGTTTACCAGCCTTCATCACATTCACAAGAAAATCTTTTGCTTTCAAAATAGAATTCAAGCGATATCTTTCACCCTGGTAAGATAATGATAATCCAGCTGGGGCCTCCCACCTATATTGTAAACAACGTTTTTTTAAGCTCTTCCACCACAAATGCATAATCTTTTCTTGCTCTTAACATCTTCGGAGGAATCTCCTTCAATATCACAACCTCTTGACCCGCCACAATTAATTTCTTATTATACAATATTGTAAGCACATGATTTCTAAATCTCCTTGTAACAAAATAAATCAGAATATCTCTAGGTAAGTTTCTTTGTCTTGCAATCCATGAATTGACTCGATAGATCCTATCTATCTGCCAAGACACATCTTGAGCCCCCTCATTTATAAATTCTGCAAGAGCTTGTCCAAAAATCCTTCTCAGATCCTCCTGATTCTGGTTTGCTTCTTTCAACCCTCTTATTCTAACAGCCACATCATCTGGTTGTATTGTGCCATAATAGCTTGATCATCCACAGCATTTTAAATTTCTTGCATCTTTTTTTCAATTTGTTGCTCCGCCTCTTCCACTTTCTCTTCCACTCTCAGAGTATAGCCCCAGACCCCCCCAAAAGCTTCCACAATATCTTCTCTTATCACTACATTATGGGTCTCAATTATTTCTTTAATTTTCCCCAATTCCCCAGTTACTCCTTTGATTTGTTCCTCAGCATGAGATACAATCTTTTTCTCTAATTCCTCCCCAAATTTCTCAAAATTCCTCTCCATATTTGTTTCCACACTTCTCTCTATATTATCAGTCAGTGTTAATAATGCAGCCTGTAAATCTTTCATAGTCAACATTTCGGAAGGGGCTTGAATAGGCAAAGGGGCATGAGGCTGTGTAGTGGTTAAAGAAGCCAGGGGAGCAGCAAAACTACTTGTTTGCGATTTAGAAGGCTGAGCTGGTGAGGATACTGCAACCTTCGCAGGTGTTGTTTTAATTTGTCTGGCAGCCATTCTATAATCAGTCTCTTTTTGTCAAAACTCTCAAAAAAACTGCTTCTTAATGAAAAATTTTCTTACAAATATATTGCAGGATTTTCTTTTTATTTTATCTTCTTTCAAATCCAAGATTTTGGTTAAAATTTATAAAACTATAAAGTTTAGGCTTGAATGATCGCTGTGCCGTTGTTCTAGAAAGTTACTTTCACTTTACTGTCAGAAGCAATCACCATCTTGAAGTCATTATGTTGATTGTAAAAAAAACTGAAATTAAGTATACTTGCTCTATCGATCTCCTGCTTTCACTCCGCCTGCATGCAATTTCACTCTAAGATTCTTATCTTCCACAGGGGTGGTCGTGGCGCCTTTTTCTGTCAATTGACAGAAGTGTCCCGGGCTGGAGCGTCTTCGAGCGCTTGGGGAGCTCTCACTCTTTTCCCCCTGAAATCTTTTCAGGGGGTTTTAAGAGGAGCTCAACCCACGCCCGATGCTCTTCACCCCTTCTTCTCCCGAAGGGGGGATTTTCCACCACAAAAAACAGCTGATGATCGCTGTTTTGCGGCTTGACAGTTCCCGGGAAAACGGAGCCTCCAAAGGAGGCTGCGGCGATGCCAAACAGTGCCACCGGAAGTAAGTACAAATTGATATTGACCACATTTAATTGTAGACATTGGGTACATGGAGCACAAAACACAGAATTGGAAGGGACCTCGGAGGTCTTCTAGTCCAACACCCTGCTTGAGCAGAAGACCTTATACCAGTGGTGGCGAACCTATAGCACGCGTGCCAGTGGTGGCACTCAGAGCCCTCTCTGTGGGCATGTGTGCCGTCACCCCAGCCCCACCTCCCTCCATGGCCCCCTCTTCACCAGCAGCCCCCCTGGAGGAGAGTCTCCCCGGGTGCAGCCTGCATGGAGCAGCGCAGCCAAGGACAAAGCCAGGCAGCAGGGACAAGACTCCACCCTCGCACCCCATAGTATGCAGATGATGCTGCGGGGTGTGGGCAGAGGGCATGGCTGCCATGGCGCTGCAGGGCTGCCTGGGCGATCTGCTGTGTTGGGCCATGGAGGCAGTGCATGGCCCTGTGAATGGGCAAGGCAGGGGGTGGGCAGGGATGGACCAGGCAGGGCAGGAGGTGGAGCGGTGACAGGGGGCGGTGTCTGAGCACTCGGTCTCGCCATCACTGCCCTAAACCATTTCAGACAATGGTTGTCCAATCTCTTTTTGAAAGCCTCCAGTGGTGGAGCAGCCACAACTTCTGAAGGCAAGTCATTCCACTGGTTAATTGCTCTCACCGTTAGGAAATTTCTCCTTAGTCCTAGGTTGCCTCTCTCTTTGGTTAGTTTCCAACCATGCAAATGAAATAGCAATTTATCTCTCCTCCTGCATGCCCAGTCTGCCTCCCTGATAAATATCTGAGAGTTAAGAAAATGTAACCAAAAGTAAGTCAATACCAAGATTACAGCCCAATAAACAACTACGGTATGTATGTAATCTTCTCTTTGCTGCAGCGGACTTTAGCATTTCAAGTCAAGGAAGAGAAACCTGAAAGCTCTCAGACAACAGACTTCCCTCTAGCTGTATTGCAAATGATAAGAGATGCTGGAACTGCAGAAACAGCCACCTCTGCAAAGTCACAGATTTTCCATCCCTCTTTTCAAGTGAACTGCCACAGTTTGCCATAGGAACAACCACGGGAGGGGTCCAATGTGCAATACAATCAAGCAATGATAAACAGAGAGGATTCCTTAGCAGTGATAAGCTATGATTGGCTCTATCATCCTACCCCTTGTTCGCATGTGTCTTCACTCCTGGCAACACACCTTGTAACCCCAGCTAATTGCTCATTTTTAAAAATAAATAAATAAATAGAAAATAGACAATCCCATTCCTCCCAAATTATTATTTGTTACCCCTGGATATTCTCTGTTCTTTTTTCCTACCTGAAATCCTGGCTTTGTATTTTTTATTTTCCTTATTAAGTAGAGAATCACATAATCTGGCCCTTATGCTTATTACAGACCACCTATGGATCTTTTCGATAGCATTGCACCCCAAAATCATTATCAGTCTTCAAAAAGAGCACTTACATGGAATCACACAGAGCTACATAAGCCATTTTCTTAAACAGGAAGATATAAAATTGTGTCCTTTTATTAGTGGGAATGTATGAAAACCTTATAATGAGGTTCACTGGTTGATGGCAAGTAGATTATAGTAAAGAGGAAACATTTAGAGTCTTATAAAAACCAATTAGCTCCAGATCATTCATTTTGCCAGGAACAACATCTAAGCGGATGAAGAAATAAGAAAATAGGTACAATTTTGCTTTTCAGTTATTGGGGTCAGGAGGCACATAAATGTTAGACTTTACCTCCCAGGTATTTTCAAGTACAACTATTTACATTGCAGTTGCTATTTGCTCATATCATCTGCCAAGGACACCTGTTCACAAACTGATTCATTCAGCAACACCCAGAAATTCTCAGTGAATATGCAAAACCAGTGAATCAGAAGAGAGCTGGAAGACACCTTGGAGGTCTACTAGTCCCACCCCCTGCTCATGTAGGAGACATTATACCATTTCAGATAAATGGCTGTCCAATCTCTTCTTAAAAACCTCCCGTGATGAAGCACCTACAACTTCTGAAGACAAGCCACTCCACTGGTTAATTGCTCTCACTGTTAGGAAGTTTCTCCTTAATTCCAGGTTGCTTCTCTCCCTGATTAGTTTCCATCCATAGTTTCTTGTTTTGCCTTCTGGTGCTTTGGAAAATGTGGAATTCTGAGAGTTGATATCCCAACTCCTGTGTACTGGATACATCATTCCCATCCATCAAATTGTTTTGTTCATGTTGCTGAATACAGGGAGGAACACTTGTTGTCCTACTTTCCATCCCTATTCTTCTGCCTTATATACATAAAGCATTATGGCTGGAATAACCAAAGGAGAACCAGTTTGCTATAGAGGGTTAAGGCACTGGACAAGAAATCAGGAGACCACAAGTTCTAGTCCACTTTAGACACAAAACAAGCTGGATGACCTTGGATCAATCACTTTCTCTCAACTCTAGGAAATAGGCAAGGACAAATCTTGCCAATAAAACCTGTCCAGGGACTAGTCCAGGAAGCTGCAAGGAGTCAACATTGACTTGAAGGTACTACAAAAAAAAGCAAAACAAAACAACAAAAGGCTTCACAAACTCCATTTGGCATCACCTAGGATAATTACCCGTTGTAGCTCTGGAATTTTCTGTTGGTAGAGTGTTGCATCTTGATCAAGGGATCTATGATTTCTTTTCAGTGTGAAAAAGTTTAACATGTACAAAAAAACAAACACACTTCTCTGGACTTCTATAGAGGGGAAAAGAAATGGCCTTAAAGGATGGGAAGAAGGGTTGCTACCTAAGTAACAGTCAGTTAAGTAGGGCTTGAGGTAGGGTCAAAAAAATAATTTGAGACAATGTCTCAGGCAAGCCCCTCCCTAATTCAAAAGAAGATAAAGTGAGGGAGGGGAAACATATTTATTTTTGCAATATTCTATCACTATAAAAGTATTCCTTTTGATCTCTCAGTCTGATTTACTTTGCAGGGCTGACAGATACATCATACATCTACTGAAGCACAAAATTTTATGATATGTTCTATTTCCCTATATAGGGGGTACATGTAAATCAGGGGTCTTCAAACTTGGCCCTTTTATGACTTGTGGACTTCAACTCCCAGCCTGGCTGAGGAATTCTGGGAGTTGAAGTCCACAAGTCATAAAAGGGCCAAGTTTGAAGACCCCTGCCTTAGGGACTGAGATCTGACCTGGATCCTTGTCCACATTCTACCCAGAAGCTCTTACTCCTTTCAATCCCTTATCAAGGATGGCGATGTGGAGGCTTATCCAAGGACCATCATAGGAAGCCTTGGAACTATGAGAAGAATAGTTCTCATACTTCTCTCACACAAGGAATAAAGGGAAGGGGAAAATATTGCATTTTTAAAATTATTTGTGCCTTTAAAAAACCCACTGATATAAGTTGGCATTGGATTCTGTATTGCTCAAAATAAAACACTCTACTTTACACAGTATATAAAACTTCAGCTTCATAACACATAAGCAAATGCTGCCATGCGATAGAAGAGCAGAAAGAAATCAATTCTGGCTTAGCTGTTTGTCTTTTGGGTCACTTTTGGGTCAACAGCATTCTTCTTTCTTATTCTCTACCACCTTTTGATATAATCCCTATCAAAATAAGTATATAATTAGATTCCTTCAAGTGTTCCTTGAATACAGGTGATTTCAAGGAAGATTTCTTGAATCAAAATCAAAGTGGCCTGCTTCTCGCTTGGTTTCTTGATTATTATTATTTTTTACTTCTCTAACCAACAGCTCTGGGATTTCCTGGTGGTTTGTGATACTGATTAATGATTGACCCTGGAGGTTTCCAAGATCAGACAAGCTTATTCACATGCACAACTCACCCAAACACATATAAACATATATAAACATGACTAAAACCAGCCTTCCCATGATTCCTTGAAAAGTTGGTGCTTGGTGCAACAATGTGAAAAATTACAGTCCGGTTCTCTGTGGAGCCATTTGCAAGTGTTGAGTCACATTAAAAAGTGAACTATTAAAGATGAAAGGTGTTCTGGAGGCAGAAAAACAGGCTTAACTTCTCTCCCCAACCTCCACAATGCTCTACCTGCACTTCTGCAGACCTTTGAATATTGCACATGAAAGACTGCCGAGTATTATCCAGTCGATCTAAGCTTTTCTTCTCCTGTGTGAGAATTATCCCATGAGATGAATGTAAATGGAGATGTTCTATTCAATTACTATAGTTATCAGATGTGGCCCCTCCTCCCCTTGTGCAGTGATCATTGCGGCCAATTTTTGGTGAGAACAAGAAAGCAAAATAAGTACTGCTGCTCCTCCTTCCTTACAGACGGTTTTATGAGCAGTGGTTTTATGAAGAAAAGCAACAGGATTGTGGTCCTGTGAAATGTTGTCATAGGAGACAACTTGGCAGTCAGTCAAAGCTGACCAATATTTGAACCATCACAAATTAAAGAACTGGGCCCTGTGCTACTCTGTTTTCCACCTCCCTTGCCATCTCCCTTTCCTTTCTGTTACACTTTTGAATATGTAAACTATACTCTTAGGAAAGCAGGGCAAATCTTAATTTTTCTTATTCCACCTGACATTCTAGAAGTCTTTCAAACTGAAGAATGCTAGTACTTTAAATCATTAAATCAATAAATTATCTGGCTTGCATGGATTGCTTTTATTTTGAAGGTGACTACTACGTGCAGGTGTGCATGCATGCACCCCTTCACAGCCCTATTGGTTTGGCTCTCCACAACAGTCCCAGTTTCTCATATCTCTCCTTGGGGAAATTAATTGCCCATCCTTGCTCTAGACTGTATCATTCTATTCCATCTGCAATCAAACCAAGTGGCTTCTTTTTTTTTAAAGAACTCTTAAAAATGACCAATATCCATGTCCTTGCATTGTTTATCTTAGTGTGGGAAATGTATCTGAAAGGAACAATGGAATGCATGATGCAAAGTCAAGAATGATTGGCATTGCTATTAAACTTAAGAGCCTGAAACCAAAGAGTCTAAAATAAGGTTCAGTACCAGCCTGAGACCACCCTCCTGTTGGAACTCATTCCATAGGGGATATAATCATTCTCCCACAGGCAACAGGGTGAGAAGAGAGAATGAATTAATGTTTCAGTCATTGGCTTAGATAAGTAGGCATCTCTATTGGACAGACAACAAAAACGCCTCCCTTGCTTTTAGGGCAGACTTTTGTTTACCTATGATATTGTATGGAAGACAAGGCAACACCATCATCTGCTTGCAGCATTCCTCTAATGGAGGTCAACAGATGCCTCCAGGGGTTGATGCCAGATTGCTTTTAGCAGCTGTACTGAAATTGTCATCTGGAACAGATGTTGCCTTTGCTGCCCCAAGACAAACTTGAAGCTTATGGTCTGTGAATACTCAGTGATGCTGCCTTGCCCACACATTTGTTTTTTAAGGAACTCAGTTGACATGCTTAACTTATGCAGAAGACAAGCAAACAACCCACTGAGGGAGCTTGTGAGGCTGAAACTCAAAACATTAAAGGAGATTGGATCATCCTTCTGTGACTCCCGATTCCCCCATTCTTCTGGTGTACTCATGCAGGGAGAGCTCTTTTTATAGAACTGCTGTCTCCAGAGAATTAAATTGGAAGTGCAGCTCTGTTACTTAGCAAGAGAGACAGTCCCTTAGATTTAAATGCAGAGATTGCTGATGTCAAAAAAGGGCAGTCTCCACTTGATTTTCAGAAGGTTAGGCTGGAGCAGTGTTGCTTTTTACCCCCAAGGATCTATTGCAAAAAAATCCTTAATTCCCTTTAATTCATGGAAATTAATTTTATGACAAGTCAGTATGCGTTGTCAAATGCAGCATTTTTTGAACCCTTGTTCATTTCCTTCCGGAATAAATTTTCCACTGACACAGCTTAGATAGTTAGAAAGCTTTTTTTTTCTTTTTTTTGCCGAATGTGGTATTAAGGGGCTCTATCTCTCATTCTCTCTCATCTTTGCCTACCAGATTTAATGTATTTCCAGGTCAGTTCCCAAATAGCTTTAGCTCTTTCTACTCCACTTCTTTGAGAAATTCAGCAAATACCCACAGAGTCATCTTGCTCATACTGTGTTATAACTTCCTCAGTCCCTCACTTTTTTTGCCAAGTTGTGTATGCAAGACAAATCGAGAGCTAAGGCTTTGCTTCTAAGCTCAGATCCCCTCTCAAATATCTCAGGAGCTTTGGACATTCTGGATTAATTCACACATTTGGCAACCACTCTATCAGGCTTCTCTTTGCTTCATGGGCTTTTTGATGTATCTTAATCCTTATGCAGAGTCATCGTGGTGAAAAAGAAATTTTGCAACCCATTAATACCTAGTGATGTATATCAGGTGCTATGATGATTGATGCATACTATGATTTTATGTTCAATGCTGATTGTTTTAATAAAAGAATTTTTTCACTAAAAAAAAAATCTATGGGAATGGACTATATATCCTCTTCATGACCTGTTTTCCTTATTACCTTCTGGGAGGAGGCTTCGTGGTATCCATAGCAGAACATCCAGATTCAGCCAGAGTTTCATTCCATACAGCATTAACCTTATGAACTCTCAAGCTTCCTCCTTGCGTTATATATTCAGACGGACAGTATTTAATATTTATTTGCTACGTATATGTAGGGATGTGGGTCTGTACATATGTTGTTCATAGTATGTTTAGGTGTGTGTCATGTATATGTTTCCCTTTGAGAGCGGGCAACTAAATTTCATTTTTGATGTGTGCCGTTGTGCCCACAGTAAAAAAATGACAATAAAGGTTATTTTATCTCTTATCTTATTATTAATAACTCTGTTCACAAGAATGGAAGCCTGATGATGTCCTCCTTCAGGTGAGGAGATGCAGGTTTAGTCAGTCCCTCCTTCCTCCTTTTTTTCCCCAAGCCAATCTATGCAACAGGATTGTTGTGCGGAAACTGTGGATGGCAATACTTTGTCACTGTCCCTTGAATTTCCAGAGAAGAGGCAGGATATAAAATACCAATTTTTTTTTATAAATTTCAGAACGTGGCAAATAAATAAAATCACAGCATAGACTTGACTGAATGCAGATTGCAACCTTATAATAAAGCAGAGGATAAGGTTTCAAATGCCATCTGTTCAGTTTTCAGGATGCTATTTGTTTATTTGTTAATTATTTTAGCTTAAGCCAGGCTTTTCATCTTTAGGATGTTTAAGGCAGCCAGCAGGACCACAACACACACAAACAAACACACACAAACACACCCTTGGCTACAGAAATAGGTCAATCAGCCTTGTGTGGGCTTCAGTGGGAGCCTGCCCTGATTTGTTCTGGTTCTGAAGCATGAATTGGGAAAAATAGATCTCTGCCTTCTCGTTATACACCACAAGTAAGGCTCCAAACAATAGTTAGAAACATCTATAACTTTCTAGCTTGAATGCAAACCAGGACAATGTTTGAGTATTATGAAAGAATAAGCTCATACACCAAAATATGTAAAATCAGGGCAAGGGTTTCAGATTCAATTATTTTTAACTGAGCAACCATTTAGTGAGATCACTTCTACAGCATTCTCAACCTCCTGATAATATTATGATGGTGCAGTTTGACTCTCAACCTCTCCATTCTTGATCCCTCTGGAGATATTGCCTAACATTGTGGTTATACTGTACATATTCCTAGAAGTAGAGCCAAAGTGACAAGGTTTGAAGATGAGTAAGAACTGCTTACCCATCAAAAGACAGAATATAGACCCAAACAGCTCTATTATCAGGTTTTAAAAAATGAATTCATGAATCTTCTATGAATGTGTAAAACTGTTCTATATAGTGTTCTGCTATTTGTTTGTTTGCTTTGGAAAAGCAACAAAACTCATAGTTAAATTGTAAAGCCTGTTTTGTCTCCCCTGAGAAGGTAAACTTCAAAACAAAACTTGTTGTTTTGTTCCATCTAGTACTTTGATGACTCTTGTTTTCAGTTATCTTTTTAAATTCAGTTTCTATTGCAACATAAGATGTAAGCAAATCAAAGAAATTCAGGACACTTTTCTTCTCCTAGTAATTTAAAGAAAAGAGGCAACTAATCAAAACCAGAGAACAGTCCCAGTTGTGTTCTACATAGTGTGTTAGTTTTTGGCTAGCAATTGATTTTCAAGCAACTTCTGCCCACTGGGCCCTACTTTGCATTCTACATGCTGGTTTTGTTAGGTGGGTTTGTCTTTAGGAAAATCAGGGAGAAATTCAGCCAGTTGGCAGCCTCCAAATCTTTCAACAGCAACCATGGTTGACTCTTTTGGTAAAGAGTGTGTCTTCCTTCCCTTTGGAATTTCCCCACTCTTACCACTAACTCTTTTATTCTACCGGTAAGAGTCTGCATGACATTTCCTATGCAATTCAGTTTATTGCTATTCTTCTGTTGCCTCTTCTCAACCTCCCTGCTGATTTCAAATATGATAGCTTCCTAGCTCCATTCTGCCTTCTTCATGCTTACCTGCTCAGCAATGGTACTTCTGAAAGACAAGCAAGCACATGCTGAAAAAGGATTGGTAGCATGTATCACACTCAGCATCTCTCAACCTGTGCAAGGGCACAGCAAATGTCAGATTCTAACAACTATGCATTTTTTTTACAATATACTGAGCTTCCACTTTAGTATACATTTTATGCACTTCCTCCAAATATGAACATTTCTTATCTACTGAAAATAACACACATTGACACATGTATTTTTATGTAAGTATTTTTCATCTAAGAATTGTACTAATAAAGAAAAATGTGCAGTTGTTATCTTTTCAAGAACTTCAGATTACACTGGTTTGCTTAAAATTCTAATCCTCTTGATTGCTTTCCAGAAGGTTAACCTGTATCAAGTTTGTATACTCTCCTACATTTTCAAAATGCTGAAGGTCTAGCGCTTCTGTTTCAGCCAGTGGGTTTTGCTGATGGCAGGAGAAGCTGTGTCACTTTGGGGTAGGATCTCACCTTCTGTACTTTGATCTTCTGCTGAAGTCATCAGTTCACTTTCCTTATCATCCATCTCTAATTAGGAGAGGTTTAGAAAGCTGGCTGGAAGTGACAATGGAAAACAAGTAATTAAACAAAAAGGTGAAGAAGGATGGAAAAAACAAAAACTGTCCTCCCTTTACTGAAGGTCATAGTGACAAAAGTAACATGAGAAATCAATGACTTCAGAGCATTAGAATCAGGTGACTCAATCCATCAGGCAGACAGATGACAGTCACCTTCATTTACCAGACAAATTACATTGTGAATATATCTAGTCTATCTATCTATCTCTATTATCTGTCTACATCTATCTATCTATCTATCTATCTATCTATCTATCTATCTATCTATCTATCTATCTATCTATCTATCTATCTATCTATCTATCTATCTATCTATCTATCTATCTATCTTACTGTATGTGTGTGTGTGTGTGTGTGTGTGTGTGTGTGTGTGTGTGTGTGTATGTACATATATATACGTGGGTTTTCTCCCACGTAGAATTTGAAGTGTCTTGGCGATGTTTCGACGAAGTCTCATTCGTCATCTTCAGGCTGGTGCTTTCGGCTTCTGCTTCTAGGAGCAATGTGAGATTTTAGCTGTTTCTTCCTTTTAACTACCAGTGGGGGTTTGAACTGATTGGCTGGGAGCTCAGCTGTGTTCTGATTGGGTGGAAGTGTGTTCTGATTGGTTAGGGGCTTGGCTGTGCTCTGATTGGATGGGGGGTTGGCTGTGCTCTGATTGGCTGGGGGAGTGTTCTGTTTGGGTTTGTTGTGCTCAGGTTAGTCAGTGTTACAAGGGGATTAGAGATGGTGAACTGTATAGCTGTTTGGCTTTGCGTTCGTGGTCGTGCCTCATCTTCATGGTGGGTGTCAGTTTGCTTCGTGTATGGATTGGAGGGGTTTAAGGTGGCTAATGATGCAGCTGTGGTCTGGCTTCTGGTTTGTGGTCGTGCCTCCTCATCAGTGTGGAGTAACCAATCAGAACACACCTCCATCCAATCAGAACACAGCTGAGTTTCCAGCCAATCAGTTCAAACCTCCCAGTTTTAACTGATCAAGTACCACAAGCATTCTTTGCAGTGATCCCAAGAGTATATTAGAACTCATAGACCATTGTTAATAAAGAAACAGAATTTGGAAATAGCATTTCCACTCACTTAGAGAACATCACTGTTAGCAGTTCTGATATTAAAGTCATATTCCTCTCTATAGCTCTCATTTAATCATTGGTGCTCATATTTATGGTGTTAGCAGACATCCACACAGTTTACACATCCAACACAAAATCATTGGTTTGAATAAGGTTAGAAATTAGTGGGTGTGACTGTTAATCTCTGTCTCAGTACTCTGGTTGAAATGTGAGTTATGGAGAGCAGTCTGATATTAAATCACTTCATTGGTCCACCTTCTTTAGACTAACAGCAATTCGCTAGGATTTTCCAAAGGAATCCTTTCCAGTGTTACCTGGGAAGAGGGATAGATGAGCCAATTTAGAATGCTTGGTCAATGTAGAGATACTTTAGTGTTTCATCAAGGTGTAGCATTGT